>CM061561.1:8398284-9598284 GCA_030864225.1 Capsicum baccatum var. pendulum | reverse complement strand
CAAGCATGGAGGCGCAAATCCTAAAGAACAATTACAAGCAGAAGGAGGAATAAAAGACCTAAAATAAGCAAATATTCCCCCTTTCTCAATTTGTTTGTCTTTACTTTCCCTTTTAGTCATTTCCAAAAAAGAGCCCTTTTTTTCTTGGGACACTTTAATTCTAACTTTCGACATGACATGTTTAAGATCACAAATTAAAGGACATTTTGGTTGGTTAAAACCAGACAAACAAATTAAAACGGAGGGAGCACTATTTAGAAAATTAAAGGCTTAGTATCTGTGTTGATTTATATGCCATATGTATCATGCATTTGCAATGAATATTGGATGTTAAATAAAGAAAAGCCGCTGAGTGTAGCCCTCGGCCTGTCCTATGGGTGAGAGAAACCAAACAAGCAAAGAAAAAGGCAGATCGGAACCTACAAGGAACCGGTCACTGTAGCCATAATGACATTCAATCACATCTCCTCCAGTATAGTTGTGGTCCAAAATCATTTTTGCACCATACCATATTGCTAAACCATAACTTGTATAGTAGACAAACATAAAAACACCGAAACCGAGCCCTGAAGCCAATCCCTCTTGTACTCCAGAACGGTAAGCTTTGTTCAGAGAATTGTGATACTCAGAACTAGCCCTTCTCTCACTTGTATGTGATGCAACCTGCACGAATGATGAAGCAACTTAGTGAATGAAAACTTTTGAAACAACTGAAATCTGAAGAAAGCGTCTTTTTCCAACTCTTCATACAGTTCTAATTGAGCTTATCGCCTATTCAACAACAGTTGCAGCTTCTAAATAAGCGATCTGTGAACAGGATGCTAGTTTCGCCAGAAGGATAGTCAAGACAGCAGAAGAGATGACTAGTGGAGGAATCGAAGATAAGAAGACCAACGCTAGACGCCACCCCTTAGTAAAAACGATTACTAATCCTCCAACAAATGTAGCTGATACTTGGATAAATTTTCCAACCTGCAGTTTAATGTGAATGCTGTTCATCATGCTAAGTCTTCTAGATATATCAAAAGGTGATGATGTACACATAGGCATGTCTTGTATAATACCTTTTCGCCGATGGCATCTTGAATAGTAAGAGTATCACTAGATAGGCTTTCGATAATGACACCAGTGTTAATCTCATGATCGAAAAATCCAATATCTTGTCCTAATACACTTTTCAGATATAAATATCTGATTCGAGCAGCCTGCCTTTCCCCCGTGGCCGTCCAGCAAGCCACGTCTGGAAAGATAAGAGATATGAGTACCAAATTTTCTTGGACTTAGGAGAAACTATCATTCTGGCAGCTAAAAAACTTACGGGTAAATGTTGCAAGACCTGCCAGATATATGAATTTAAGGGCTACCTGAAAAAAAAGGACATGAAGAAAGCATTAAACTGAATAACACTACGCCAATTCATCAGATACAGAACAATCTAAGTAGTGGATAATGTGACGCTAATGACAGCGAATGGGTTGATACGGGCATTTTAATGTGAGGATTGAAAAATTTCCAAGCTGGAAAGCTTCCAAAGAAGGGTGCACATAACACCTTAGGAAAATCCAATATCAGAAAGGTAATGTAAGTGACGTGCTATATAAGATTAAATAAAAATATGGTATCTGAGTTAAAGACTCACACGTCGGAAAGGGAAGGAAAAGTGAAGTGGTATATAAGACAGAGGACAAGTGAACGAGGTACAAGTAATTTTGGACTCGATGTGGCATAGCAGCAGGGATGAAACTGTGAGGTCTGATGGGTCAAAGCAACCACATGTCCCAAGGATTTGGACTTTTGACAGATATTTTATCAAGAAAAGATAACCAGAATAGCACGCTATTGAAAATTTCTAGTACCTTAGAAACTTCACCAACAATTTTTTCGCTATCCACTGTTCATTCTGAAGGAATCAACTAACTCTCCAAACAGTACAGCCATCAGCGGAATGCAAATTCCACTACCAACAGCTGTGATCATACCAATAACCATCAATGCATGATCTATAGGATCAGCAAAAGATAACAGCTTATAATATGGTACTTCATCAGCAGCAGCCACTTTCTGTTTCTCTGTCTTGTCCGATACTCGTGTCGAATTCGGGCCATCTGAGGATTCTAAAACTTCATTTCCCTTGTTATCGATGCCTCTTTCAGTAGCACTCTCTTCTGCCATCACTCTACTTCAGCCAGATTCTCCAAGTATCAATTTATTACTAACAGAATGAGCATGACTTTGAAAATGAAAAAAATAAAAGAAGTCAACTTGACTCCTCAATATTTTTTCTTAAAAGTATCTATCTAGTAGGAACTTGATGAGTATAATAAAATGAAAACAAAGATTATGAAGTCAGCCTATAATTGGAACTATTTAACTATACACTAACAACATAATACCCGGTGTACAGTGGGGTTTAGCGAGGGTGGTATGTTATATACAGCCTTACCCTTACCTTGTGAGGGTAGAGAGCTGTTTCCAATAGACCGTCAGCTCTAGTAAAACATATAAGAAAAAAAATAGTATGCAAAGGAAATATAGTAGAAAAGAAACCAAGTACGAAATGATGAAAAAAGAATAGTAATAACAACAAATAATACAGTAAACAAAGTTTGTGTAACTATTAGTTCATATTATAGAATTGGTTCGTTCACGATTAAGAAGGGTAGCCTCAATGTAACTGGTAAAGTTGTTCAAGCCATGGAAACAACATCTTGCAGCAATGCAAGTTTAGGCTGCATATAATAAACACTGTGGTTCGGCCCTTCCACCGGACCTTACGCATAGCGAGAGCTTTAGTGTACCAAGCTTCCGTTTGGTTCACAATTAAGGCAAAGAGAAAGAATATGATTGCCTTACTAGTTTTTACTCAAAGAACTTGATTGACTTGAAGTTGAAAATCAAGCAACAATGAGACACATAGGACAATAACAAACTTTCTTTGTATTAATAGTCTTTCAACCAGACTTCAGATATATATAATGCCACAACAAACGATGTTTTTGAGAGACAAAGCTGTATTATTCCATATTGTAGAGACATAATATACAAACAAACAATAACATACCCAGTGTATTCTCATAAAGTGGGGTCTGAGGACGGTAAAAGGCATGCAGTCCATACCACTAACGCAAAGTGGGATCAGGGACGGCTCCAGCAAATGCGTGGTCTAAGGCCAAAATCAAACAGAGGCCTTAGGTTTTTAAGAAAAATTAATTATTTTTATAAAGTCTACTTTTCTAATAATTTTTTTTTTAAATAATAATATAGTCAATGCATAATTTCTTGAGACATAGATCTCTGTACTAGATATATCAAAATTCTTTTTTATATAAAAAGTTTATTTAATATATTTTTTTTTAAATCTGTAATCTATTATTTAGAAAATAAAAAGAGGCCACTCAAAGTTGGAGCATAAGTAGGTATGGCAATGGGGCAGGGCGGGTTTTAAGCTATGCGGGGCGGGTTAAAGTAAGTTTTTTTTAAATGGTATGGTGTGGTTCGGGTTGTGGGTATATGCGGGTTTAAATTAAAAAAAGCTAACAATTAGTATTATTTTCGTGAATATACCTAAAATTATATGTATTATTTACGTAATATTTTATGATACTTAAAATGACATGTATAACACTACAAATAAATAATTTTATAACTTTTTTAATATCTCTATCCATTTTAATAAAAATATAATATTTGATCATTGCTTGTACACGTGATACCTTTTGACAATTTCTTAGTGAAAAGTGATATAATAAAAATTAATTGTTATTATGTTCTAGTAGTAGATTTTAAAATATTATGATTTTCAATGGAGTTATGAATGTTTCAAAAAAAGAAAAAAAAAAAAACATGGGGCGGGTATGCGGGTTTAAAGGTGATGCGGTGCTGTTTTAAAATTTGCGGGTTTAGAAAAAACCCGCACCGGACCGCACCATTGCCACCCCTAGTGATGGATAACTACAAATATCAAATTTTGACTTAATAAGTGTGTAATAATAAAATGTTTAAATTTGGACAAGTTGAAAATAAATTTTTGATTTAACAGTCAAAATAAGTTGTAAATAAAGCAATTCGTCTAACATAATTTAACAGTTAATAATTCGTTAAATATTTTATTATTTACATAAATTACTTGATACCAATCAAAAAGGAGATGGAGAGGGAGGGAAGAGCTTTTGGTTTTCTCATGTTGTCAAACACAGATATATATGGTGTATGACTAAGTTGATCGGACTCGGGGGCGGGTGTTTGATACAGGTGTGGGTCTAGAGGTCGGATACTTCATGAGCTAATAATAAGATTGATCAGGGATATGCATCTAGGTATAGATATGAGTGTCGGGATTCGACCAAAAATAATTCAAATAACTAAAAGTAGAGTTCTAAAACCTAAAAAATGAGATATTATATGGAGAACTTGAGGAGAAATACTGACCAATGAGGAGATAAAAGGAAAAGGAGCGCATAGAAATTTATATATAAAAATAAATCGATTAGGAATTTCTCTATCAATTTTGGTAAAAGGAAAAGGAGCGGCATAGAAATTTATATATATAAATAAATCGATTAGGAATTTCTTTATCAATTTTGGTCAAAGCGTACAAAATCGATTGACCAGATCAGGTACAGATCCCACACCCATGTAGTGTCGACACCGAAAATGATAAGTTTCTAGGACAGAACTAAACATAAGATGCAACAACAACCTATCCTTTTTCACAGACCACCAATATTGTAATATTTGTACTTACATGTATCTAGAAGAAAACTATAACAACAACAACAACGTAACAACATACCTAGTGTACTCCCACACAGTGGGGTTTGGGAGGGTAGAGTGTACGCAGACCATACCACTACCTCAAGTGAAGTAGAAAGGTTGTTTCCGATAGACCCCAGGCTTAGGACCGATAATTAGAAGAAAACTATATATAATGTAATTTTTGTGTTGTACTCCTAGCAAGTTACATAATGAAATCAAAGGACAGTGGTTGGGCATGCATATCTAGTAATCATAGAAAATAACAGTTTAGGCATTTTAACCTTCCTACAGTAGAGGAGTCATTGGCCAGTGCTTCAAGGAATAGCTTATCGTTTGCTTTCTCTATTTTATCACTCCAAAACATCTTCTTCTTATAACGCTTGAACATTTACTGTATATATCCTTGATCTATACTGACGTCGTTATTCTCCTGACGCAACATGGATTTGAGGCTACGCCTGACGACTCTTTTCATACTTGGCTCTAGCTGGTGCTGTACTGCTAGAGATTTACCTGCCGGTAACCCCCTTGTTAGTCAAACTGAAGAAGATGTTTATGATACTTTCTCTTTTTCATTTGATAATGACTATATCCGAGTTGTTATCAAGTCATGGGGCAGTTGCATGTTAAAAAGAAGAATCGTTTATGTTGGCTTTATTGCACCAGTATTGCAGATAAATAATAACGTAGAAGAAGGGAGACAAGTTCAACAACCACCACTGGAAGAAGTGAATGTAGATGAACAGTTGTGTACATTGTGCGAAGAATACACAGCCAGAGCTGTTAAGTACATGGCTAATAACAAGACCCAAACAGAGATCATTGACCTACTTCATAAATCTTGTTTGAAGATGCGATTTTACAAGCAAGAGATACTTGTAATCTAACTTGAAGTTGTTTATGATGATTTCAACTTCATATAAAAGGACTGAGTTAATCAATCGCTTTCATCTTATGGTCGCAGTGTGCCATACTCGTGGATCTTTATGCTCCTCTCTTCTTCTTAGAGATCAACAAAATGGGACCTGAAGAGTTTGGGTTTTGTGGACTAGGGATTGCCATTTCTCATGTGCTTTCTGGAAAGATCAAGCTGCAATTTATGCCACCAACTAGTTACTAATCCTGAACTTTAACTTATGATCTACTTACTTTTGGTTTACACGTCTGCACTTTAAAGATGGTTTATCTAGTTATGGTCCAGTTAATTACCTAGATAGGAGAATTCTTACCATCCCTTCAAAACAAATGCGGAAGTTATAAATAATTTTATTAAAGATCTCAAAATCTAACAAAGTCTAGACATGCACACGAGCGCAAGGCTTACTTACACCCCTCTATTACTGACCTAAAAAAAGACTTTCAGTAGCACCTTAGACCCTAAGCCTTTTGAAGCGCCAATAGTATTAGTTGTAGCCACACCAACCCTTTGGTTCTTATTTCTCCAGATTCAGATCTATATGACCTTAGGGCGGTACAAAGTAAACCTCTTCTATAGAAGCAGGTAGTAATCTAACCTTTAAGAATGGTGCCACATGTCATACAGTTTGCATCACAAGACGGAATAAAAGAGAAAAGGAAGTAGCATGTTATCAACAACAACAAGGTATTCCCACATAGTGAGGTCTGGGGAGGGTAAAAATGTACGCAGTCCATACCACTACCTCCGAAGTAGAGAGGCTGTTTCCGATAGACCCCCAGCTCAGGACAAAGGGACAGTAAACAAAGTCGTAATAAAACACGAAACCAAAGTAGCATGTTATGTTTCAAAAAATATCTTATACATGACAAAATCTGGAGTGCTAAAGCAATAATATCCCATGTCTTAGAACATTAACACTATTGACAAAAGTGAGTTTTCAGTTTACTCTGATCTTTCAAAATTCAATATCGATTCCATTTTCAAGAAGCTAAGTACGCGACCAACCATGTCAACGACAAACTAAGGAGGAGGAAGAGATGCATAATACTCGGCCTGCTGTCTCACTCGCATGTTGTATGCATCCTGATCCGGCAAAAGCAAGGTCACATAGCCAACTGAATTTTATAAGCAAAAATCAGAGAAAAAACGCAAGTACACATTAAGATTGAGTAGATTACTCTGCTGAATATATAATAAGCATCTTGTGTTGGATCGTCAAGCAAATCTTGGATACTCGACAAGATTTCTTCGATGGTAAGGTCAGGACCCCAGTCGTTATATGAATGGCCAAGATTAAGAAAGTAATAAAACATCAACGAACAAGAACTTACCCGGTCCTCATCGAGGATGTCTATACATACCATCCCTGATGGATAGACATTGGGATGAAAGAAACCTTCAGGGAACTTGCACGTGGGTGGTTTGTTAAGATGGTCTTCGCTGAAGAATATTGTTATTGGATCGGAGGCACATTCTGGTTAGTCTGTACTAGTCCAATGTCCAGACAAAATGAGGAAACCGGGCTTCAACAACGTAAAGACTTATATCGTCAAAGCTGAAACACTTTCCTTTTCAACGCCAACAGACATACTCAGTGACCAGTGTAATCCCACAAGTGGGGTTGGGAAGGGTAGTGTCTATGCAGACGTTACCTCTACCTTGGGAGGTAGAATCATGCAAGGGAATGTGCTAGCTATAACTATTGTCATCCAATCAGACATAGTTTATATCTTGTTAAAACTTCTTTCTACTCCTGTTACTAAATTACCTTCAATTCTAACTAATTCATCGCTTTAATGGTCTATTCAGTAAACTAAACCAAAGACAAAGTCAGGAGTACGAAAAAACTGGCAATGATAAGAGAACTCGATAAGTTACAAATAGTATAGTTGAACACTTTTATAACTACTGCGAGAATATCCAAAACTGATGTGTCTGTATGCTAACTAAACAGCACGTTCTTTGATTCACATGATGCAAAATCGATAAACCTCCCATTAATGTAGCTACACAATAAGGTAATTACAGCACAAAAACACTGATTTTCAACACCAGTAAATACACTACTAAAATGAGTAGACAAATTCTAGTCCAAAATATTCCAACCACGGATGAAGAATTTGCACCAAACCATTGAATACAATACATGCTTTTATCTACTATAGAGATTCATTATGAATTGACAAGCCCTCCTCCTTTATCTCGACTTGGGACTGGCTATGTGAGCGAGCTCACGGGTAGACACTTTTTTATCAACTTTCTTGATAGAGCAGACCATTTTTAGTATTATTAAACCATCCATGCAAAAAGTTCACGAAAGGTAAGACATTTTTACTCACCCCGGCTTTTCCAAGGGATATAGCAGCTCCATTCCATCAAATTGACTGATGATGAATCTAAACGGGTTTTTACCGGCGTAGCCACAAAACCTCATCAAACGAAAGGAAGAAACTCATAAAGTGAACAAAACCATCAAATCAAACACATCCTAAAAATTCGTATCCATCAAAAATAGCACTGAGCAAGGAAAGAAAAGGGATCTTTATATATATAAATAGAAGTTAGACTTTATTGTTTACTTCTCCTGGCCGATATATATAAATTACACACTAATTCATGGTTATATACAGTTATACATATGTCGCCTTTTTTATGTTTATGCAGTTCTTTGGGCAGTCATTCGGGTTAAAACTTCGAGAAAAAAAAAAAAGAAAAAAAGGAAGAGACCCAAGAAATCAAAAGCACCCTTAGGATCCATTACTGAACATCCATAAAAAATAGTACGGAGCAAGAGAAAAGGATCTTTATGCAAACAGCTGGTCAAATTTTATTCTTTACTTTTTCTAGTCGATTTATATGGATTATACACAAGTGCCTGAAATTGCAAAACATTTGTTTGTTGGAGGCTTGTGTTGCAGGATTTGTGACCAAGTGCTCTTTAGTATATGTATGGTTCATAATGGTAATGCATACATTGTTACCAGAAAAACAACAGGAACAACAACATACGTAGTATAATCACACAAAGCAGGGTCTAGCGAAGATAGAGTTTACAAACTTTACCCTCAGACCTCAGAGGTAGAAAGACTGTTTCGGGTAGAACCTCAACTTAAGGGAAAAAAAAGTTATAGAAGTACAAGAAATAGTAGATAGTAACAAGACAAAACCTAAAGAATGTGTACACTCTATCCTCACTAGACCTTGCTTTGAGTGATTATACTACGTATGTTGTTGTTCTTGTTGTTTTTCTGGTAGCAATGTAAACATTACCATTACAAACCAAACATACACCTAAAGAGCACTTGGTCACAAATACTGCAACACAGGCCTCCAACAAACAAATGTTTTGTAATCTAAAGCACTTGTGTATAATCCATATATATCGGCTAGAAAAAGAAAAGAATAAAATTTGACCAGCTATTTGCGTAAAGATCCTTTTTTTCTTGCTCCGTACTTATTTTTATGGATGTTCAGTAATGGATCCCAAGGATGCTTTTGATTTCTTGGGTCTCTTCCTTTTTTTTTTTCGAAGTTTTAACCCGAATAGCTACCCAAAGAACTGCATAAACATAAAAAAGGCGACGTATGTATAACATATGTATAACTGTATATAACCATGAATTAGCATACAATATATCTATCAGCTAGGAGAAGTAAACAATAGAATCTGGTTTCAATTTGTATAAAGATCCTTTTTTTTTCCTGCTCAGTGACATTTTTTATGGATGCTAAGTAACGAATTCTTAGGATGTGTTTGATTTGATGATTTTGTTCACTTTATGAGTTTCTTCTTTTTGTTTGACAGGGTTTTGTGGTTACGCGGGTAAAAACTGGTTCAGATTCATCGTTAGTCAATTTGATGGACTGGAGTTGCTATATCCCTTGGAAAAGCCGGGGTGAGTAAAATTTTCTTGTCTTTCGTGAAATTTTTGCATGGATGGTTCACATAGCCAGTTCCAAGTCCAGATAACGGAGGAGGGTTGCGATAGAGTGGTAGTTAGAGTAAAACTTGTCAATTCATAATGAATCTCCGTAGTTGACAAAAGAGTGTAAAAACATGTATTGTATTCAGTGGTTTGGTGCAAATTCTTCATCCACGGCTGGAATATTTGGGCTAGAATTTGTCTATTTCTTTTAGCAGTGTATTCCTTGCACTGGTGTTGAAAATCAGTGCTTGTGTTGTAATTACCTTATCGTGTAGCCACATTAATGAGGAGGTTTATCAATTTTACATCATGTGAATTGTTAATAAAAGAACGTGCTATTTATTTAGCACATAGACATATCAATTTTGGATATTCTCGCAGTAGTTATGCAAGTGTTCAACTATGTTGTTTGTAACTTGTCGAGTTCTCCTATTGTTGCCAGGTTTTCGTACTCCTGACTTTGTCTTTTGGTTTAGTTTACTGAATAGACCATTAAAGCGACGAATTAGTTAGAACTGAAGGTAATTTTAGTAACCGGAGAAGAAAGAAGTTTTAACGAGATATAAGCTGTGTCTGATTGGATGACAATAGTTTTAGCTAGCACATTCCCTTTCATGATTCTACCTCCCAAGGCAGAGGTAACGTGTGCATACACACTACCCTCCCCAACCCTACTCGTAGGATTACACTAGTCACTGAGTATGTATGTTGGCGTTGAAGAGGAAAGTGTTTAAGCTTTGACAACATAAGTCTTTACGTTATTGAAGCACCGATTTCCTCATTTTGTCTGCACATTGAACTAGTACAGTCTGACTGAGAAGGTGCCTCCTATCCAATAACAATACTCTTCAGCGAAGACTATCCTAACAAACCGCCCACGTGCAAGTTCCCTGAAGGTTTCTTTCATCCCAACGTCTATCGATCAGGAATGGTATGTATAGACATCCATATAACGGCTTCCAGTTGACTATAACCTTGTTTAGGAGCGGAATCCTGACCTTACCATCGAAGAAATCTTGTCGAGTATCCAAGATTTGCTTGACGATCCAACACAAGATGCTTATATATATTCAGCAGAGTAATCTACTCAATCTTAATGTGTACTTCCTTGCATTTTTTCTCTGATTTTTGCTTATAAAATTCAGTTGGCGTTTTGATCTTTTTGTGTTGAAACCGCACACAATGACAGTTATGTGACCTTGCTTTTGCAGGATTAGGATACATACAACATGCCAGTGAGACAACAGGCCGGGTATTATGCATCTCTTCCTCTTCCTTAGTTTGTCGTTAACATGATTGGTCGCGTACTTAGCTTCTTGAAAATGGAATCGAAATTGAGTTTTGAAAGATCAGAGTAAACTGAAAACTCACTTTTGTCAATAGTGTTAGTGCTCTAAGACATGGGATATTATTGCTTTAACACTTCAGATTTTGTCATGTACAAGATATTTTTCTAAAACATAACATGCTACTTCGATTTCGTGTTTTATTACGACTTTGTTTATTGTCCTTTTGTCCTGAGCCGAGGGTCTATCAAAAACAACCTCTCTACTTTTTCGAAGGTAGTGGTATGAACTGCGTACATTTTACCCTCTCCAGACCCCACTATGTGGGAATACCTTGTTGTTGTTGATAACATGCTACTTCCTTCTCTCTTTTATTTTGTCTTTTGATGCATCATGTATACTTATGAGCTTGCCCCGCCATGCGCTGCCCCGCTTATGTCTTCCTTTGCCCTAGCTCGTTATGCGCTTGCCTTGTCCCGCACCAATTGCCATCCCTAAATCCATATATATCATTCGTTATACTTGTTAGCTATTTTTGGCGCCATTCTTCAAGGTGAGATTACTACTTGCTTCTATAGAAGAGGGTACAAATGCTTCTATAGAAGAGGTTTACTTTGTACCGCCACATGTCATCCCCTCAAAGCAGAGGCAAATTTAGATACGGAATAGCAAAATGACAATACTAACGAAACTCAAAAGTGAATAGCGTACTCACAAAATCAGGACATATAGAAAAGAGAGACGAATTCAGGGGATTAATTTGCAAATAGTGAGGAACAACACAGCTATCAAATTTGACACCACATATTCACATACAGAATCATTTTTTAATCAAAATCATGTAGTTCGCAAAATCTGAAATGCAACAACGACATAAGCCTGATCGTAATTAAGATAAATCACATTCCCATCCGTGATACCGAAACAGCGGCAACAAAATACCATGAACAAAATTTGAAACCAAGTTATGTCACATGTTTCATACCCAAAATGATTCCAACAAAAATCTGAAAACAAAATCTAGGACGGAAACAGAATCATATGAACCGAAATAAGGTGGAAGAAGATGAGAACAAAACAAAGGGAGTGAGTTCGCACCTTGCTTGGTGCAGCGAAACTGGATACGGGATACCTTACGGCGTTGAACTCAAACTCAAAACCCGAACCTCAACCGAAATTTGAGAAGAAAGTCTATTTTTCTTGACTTCTGAATTTTCCTTTCGACCTCCTCCTTTTTATTCACTGATTTTCAACCCTTTCTCCTTCTTTTGCTTACTTCTTTTTTTCGTTTTTCAAACTCTATGGCTCCCGACAAACACTAGTTTTGACTGGTTTCCAATTCTCACTCCCCTATTGCTTTCTCACGAAATTTTCTTCGAAACCTTTCTCTGTTTTTTTTTTTGGCTTCCTTTCTCTGTTTTTTTTGCTTCTTTCGCAGATTTTCGCTCTGCGAATATACTGGGTATGTTGTTGTCATCGCAGATTTTTGCTCTACTTACGAATTTTGCTCTCACGAATTTATTTTTTTTGCCTTTCTTCTAGAATTTTCAACCTGTTTTCGGAGATGGAGAAGCCTCCATTTTATAGATGCAAATCCGAACTTGAAAGTCCGGATTTGAAACTTGAAAAATAAAATTATGGAACGAAAAGTTAGAAAATTTTGAAATTCTGAGACGAATCCCTTCGAATCTCAACTTTTGCAGGCCATTAGGCCATTAATGGTGGATTTGAAACTTGAATACATTGTAACACCAATTCGGGTCTGTTTTTCCTCTGATTTTCGGATTCACGAACTTGGAGGATGAATTTGGGGACGAATCTTTGCAGGCTAGGGGGGCAGCAGTGGTGGCAGCGACGGCCAGCTATGGTAATGCGTTTTGGGGGGTGGTGGAGAAGGCGGAGGAGGAGAAAGAAAAAGCGTGACCCTACGCTGGCGGTTTGGTTTTGGGGGGAAAAGGAAGAAGAGAGAGACTTTCTTTTGCTTTGGGATTCTTGATTAATTTGGGTCGTCAGATATTTTGATCGGACGATTAGAAATAAGTATCCTTAAAAAATGACTTTCAGATATATATATATATATATATATATATATATATATATATATATATATATATATATATTTATTAGGAATAATAATCACTTTTGCTCAAAACAATTATTCAAAAATGACTTTCATATAAAATCAAAGTACTGATAAAGCAAAGGGCGAAATTTTGCATAATTAGAACTTCTAGACACATGGGTTTATTGATCTCCGACAGGCCCCATGTCTGGGTAAAAGTATTTTACCATACAGTCAGAAATTCTATTAAATTCTTTTCTATTTCGGTTGGTGCTTTGGTTCGATTTTTCGACTTTAGCTTAATCCGATATTATTACATGGTCTGGTAGGCTGAGCGGCTTACCCCAGTCTAAGAGATCCTGTCAATGGTATCAGAGCCTGGAAACTTTCACGATAAATGTACTAGAGACGGTGAAAAACGACTAGTATGAACATAAAAATTGTATTAATCATGGATATGAGCGAAGTAAGTACCAAGAGTACTAAACTCGAAGAGGTAGATTTACCTCAAGATATAGATCTTCTAAATAAATGGACTATTCCGAAAGTAGAGCTAAAGACTATTTATGAATATGGATTTTTTGATAAAATTAAACACAAGCAAATTATTAAAACAACTGAACAGTCGCTAGCTTTAAACGCTGACGAACAGACCATTCAATTACTAAATAAACGCGATATTGACATTTTTAAACGTAATTTTAATTATATGCATATTGGCTTAGTTCAAATTGCTTTTAGACCTTTAACTTTAAAGGGTCTTCCTGAAACATTTTTAGCAGCTCTACGAGATGCTAGAAATTTAAATTTCCGAAAATCTTTAATGGGATCTATTGAATCAACTCTGGCATATGGCCCTGTTTATTTCAATACTCAACCTAATCTATTGTTATCATTAACTGATGTTAATATTCTTCATGCTTTAACTCTGAATGTTAAAACTCATGGCTATAATTATGCCCCTGGATCTGAACTTATTGGTTTATCTTACCGCATATATTATCGATTGTTATCTACTTTAAATCCTCGTTGCAAATTGATTGATGATAACTCTGATTGCACTATGTTAATTGAAACAAATTTTATAAAATCCAAAATAACAACTAGGCGACCAATCCGATGGGATGAAATTGATTTCCCTCAAACTTGGATTCTAAACTCGGTTACTTCTCCAAAACAATTGGCAGAAGAGGTAACCAATTCTGAGTTAACCCATGTAACTCAAAACTCTGATGGGCAGATTTGTCTACAGTTTGACAATAGTCTTCCTGTCTATCGAAATTCTTTCTCTATACCGAGAAAACTTTCTTCAATCCAACATATTTCTCCGATCGAACCTTCTGCACCAGTTTATGGTCTGGCTAGGAATCGTGCTGCATCTTTGCATACTTTAAATTCTACAGAAACGCATGCTACACCTAGAAATGTAGACAGAATAAAAATCAACCCTAAAACGAATATTGTTCAAGATTTCAATAACGAAAATCCTACTCCTTCCGAGATGGAATTTGATATAAACTCCGTTTAATTATGATTAGACAAATTATTGATTTTAGTCCTGGCTCACAGGCAAGAAAATATATTCAAAAGGATTTCTTCTCTGAAAAATGGAAGCAGTTTAGAATATGGTTTTTTGAAACCTATTCTAAAGATGAATTACGGAATATTTCAGAAGAATTTTATGAAATGTGTACTCTGCATAATCAAATTATCTTCTTTGTTCCTTGGTTTATGTCTGCATACTTGCCTTCATACATTAAACTTATTGAGAGATCCTACCAACATCCTGATAGTACGACTACTCAAGCTCAATATCCTCCACAGTCTTCATTTATTTTGCCCAATAATACGGGTATGACTTTTTCGGCTTTTCAAAAATTCATTAAAGACGATATTGGAAAAATTACTGTTTCTGAAATAAATAATCTTATTTTTCAAAATAATTATTTGAGTCTTTATGTTAAAGTTCTCGGTGAACATATCTCCTCTTTGGATACCAAACTCGATGAACTCATTCTGTTAGTTAATAAACTCAATGCCCAAACAAACTCTTCTAATATTGCTTCAACTTCCAAAACCACTGAGGAAGTAGAAGGATTTATTCTTTCTAAGCCTTGTATTCAGAGACCTCTAGAAATCGAAGGATTTACTCAGGTCTCTCCTTTAGAGCAACTCGAAACCCTCCTAGATAAAAAATTTTCTGGACTTCATATTCAACCTCTGAATATGGCAAATGATTCAATCCAAACTATTGAATCTAATTTTGCAGACAACATTGAAACCACCGCTAATCCGGGTGAAGTTCTCTCTTCAGAACTTTATAAACTCAGGAGAATGATGAAGAAACAACCAGGCAAAAAGTTTGCCGATATTCCCCGAATGACTACTGCGTATTATCCACGTCCTACTCCTCAAGATGTTCTGATAGAGGAAAGGGATTGGAATCAGACAAACACTTTGTATAGCGGCGACGCTATTTACGAATGGAATATTGACGGTATTTCTGATCGACAAATCTCAATTCTTATTCATCGTATGTCTATGTATGCTACTATTTGTTTAGCTACAAAAGCCACCGATAGAAACGCAAAAACTGACCAAACAATCTGTAAAATGATTGTTGCTGGGTTTACTGGCCAACTTCGTGGCTGGTGGGACAATTTCCTAGATGATACTAAACGCGAGGCAATTTTTAATGCCACAAATGATAAAGAAGGAAAAGACAACCCTGGTCGTACTCTTACGGCAGGTCGATCTGATGCCGTATATACCCTTATGTTAACTATTATTGAACATTTTGGCGGCCGATTTACTAACCAATACGAAAATATTCGGACTCTTCTTAATGGTTTGAAATGTCGTCACCTAGGAGAATTCCGTTGGTATAAAGATACCTTTCTTAGTCGGGTTATGGATCTACCCGAAAGTAAATACGAACACTGGAAAGCAAAATTCATTGATGGTCTTCCTCCCCTATTTGCTGAACGTGTTTGAAAAACTCTCAGAGGATCTTGTGGTGAGATCCCCTATTCTGAAAAAACTTATGGCCAACTGATCGTAGCTTGTACTCAAGAGGGCTTAGCTCTTTGTAATGAGTTAAAACTAGCTAGACAGATCAAGCTTGATAAACTCCGCGAAAAATCGCAACTTGGAGATTTCTGTGAACAATTTGGCATGGAGAAACCCATAGCCAAGAAATCCCACAAATATTCTCGGGCCAAACCTTACCAATATAAGTCCAAACGCCCTCGTCATCGAAGTAAAGAAGAACGTGAAACTCGAAAGTCTTTTCGTAGGTCTACTAGATTCGCTAAACACTATTCAAAACGCGAATTATCTAAGATTAAATGTTATAAGTGTAATCAGTATGGTCATATTGCTCCCAACTGCAAATTGCAAAAGCTTAAGTCTTTAAATCTTTCTGATGAAATGCATAATCAAGTTTACAATTTGTTGTATACTTCTGATTCTGATTCTGACTCTTCTTCTGATAATGATTTCGAATTACCTGATTCTAATTCGGATCAAGAACGAAATGATAAGTGTAATGAATGCGAAAATCATGTCTGTAATTGTGATGAAATGATGTATAAACTCCAAGCACAATTTGAAGATCTCGATTTAGATGTTAAAACTCTTACTGCTGAAAATATTCTTGAATTACTCAAGGAGGTTACAGATGAAAGGCTTCGTGACAAAATCCTAAAGTTTGCTACGCAAAAATCTTCTGCTTCTTCATCTAATACGCCTAGAGATAATTCTTTTGAAAATCAACCTATGGCTTATTCCCTCGCTGAAGTTAATCGGCGACTCGCTGTAAGTAAAACTCCTGGTAGAGATACCACTTTTGATGATTTAAAGATTGAAGTTGAAAAACTGAAAAGAGAAATTGTTTCTTTGAAACAAAATCAGATGATCACTGATCATCGACTTTCGAAACTCGAAGAAAATGAAAGCTTTCCGAACTTTTCAATTTCTTCAAAAGAAAAAGAAAAGGATTTAGAAAATTCTGAAAGAACAGAAACTCTTCAAATTGAGAAATTTAATATCGAAAATCAAAAAAATGATTCTTTTCTGGGAATGATGCAAATTGTTACTGCTCATAAGTGGTATATTAATTGCACCATTTTGATAAATAAAGAATTCTTTATTACTAATGTTGCCATGATTGACAGTGGGGCCGACGTCAGCTGTATTCAGGAAGGTCTAATTCCTACAAAATATTTTGAAAAAACTACTCATCTTATTCGTTCTGCAACTGGTCATACACTTGACATTAATTATAAACTGCCTAATGCGCATATTTGCCGAGATAAGATTTGTATTCCGCATTTCTTCTTTTTAGTAAAAAATCAGATATATCCTCCTATTATTTTAGGAACCCCGTTTATAAATGCTATTTATCCTTACACTCATATAGATGCTAGTGGTTTTAAAGCTACTTATAAAAATCAGCCTATTTCTTATCCTTTTATTACTCACCCTGTAACTCGTGATATAAATGCTCTTATTCATATGAAGCAAAATCAACTAAATTTCTTACAATTAGAGATAATGAGTATCAATATCTCTGACACTATGAAATCTGTTAAAATACAGGGAAAAATAAAAACTATTTCTTCTCAATTAATGCTTGATATTTATGCTGATCATCCAAACGCCTTCTGGAATAGGAAGAAGCATATTGTTTCTCTTCCTTATGAAGATGGCTTCAATGAAGCCAAAATTCCAACAAAATCTCGACCCTGTCAGATGAATGCAGAATTGGTTGAATTCTGTAAAAAAGAGATTGATAGTCTCTTGCAAAAGGGTCTCATTAAACCTTCTAAATCCCCTTGGTCTTGTACTGCTTTCTATGTGAATAATGCTGCAGAAAAGGAACGAGGTATACCTCGATTAGTCATCAATTATAAACCTCTGAATAAAGTTTTAAAATGGATTCGGTATCCTATTCCGAATAAAAAAGATCTTCTTTCTCGATTATACGATGCCAATATATTCTCTAAATTTGATTTAAAATCAGGATATTGGCAAATTCAAATAGATAAAAATCATACTTATCGAACTGCGTTTAATGTTCCTTTTGGTCAATACGAATGGAATGTTATGCCTTTCGGATTGAAAAACGCTCCTTCTGAATTTTAGAAGATTATGAATGACATCTTTAATCCATACATGGATTTTATTATTGTTTATATAGATGATATTCTCGTTTTCTCAAAAACTCTTGAAAATCACTTCAAACATCTGCATATTTTTAAACAAGTCATTATTCAAAATGGCTTAGTTGTTTCGAAACCCAAAATCAGTTTATTCCAAACTGGCATTAGATTTTTAGGTCATAATATTTCCCAAGGTTCCATTGAGCCTATTCAGCGAGTACTTGAATTCGCTACTAAATTCCCTGATGAGATTACCGATAAAAAACAGCTTCAACGGTTTCTTGGTAGTCTCAATTACATTTCTCCCTTCTATAAAAATCTGTCTAGAGACTTAGCTCCTCTGTATGACAGACTGAAAAAGAATCACAAAACTCCGTGAACTAAAGCCCACACTGATTTGGTAAAATTAATCAAAACTCGTGTTCAATCACTTCCTTGTACTTCTCTTGCTAATCCAAATTGGCAAAAAATTATTGAAACTGATGCTTCCAATATTGGATATGGAGGAATACTTAAGCAAGTTAATCCCCATACAAAAACTGAATGCCTGATTCGTTTCTATTCAGGTAAATGGACCGATAGCCAAAAAAGATATGTTACGGTAGCTCACGAAATGCTTACTATTGTTAAATGTGTATTAAAATTCCAAGATGATTTGTATAATCAGAAATTTATTATTAGAACAGATGCTCAATCTGTTAAATTCATGTTTGATAAAGATTTTAAACACGATGCTTCTAAACTCATATTTGCTAGGTGGCAAGCTCAGTTAGCCCCATTTGACTTTGAAATTCAGTATAAAAAGGGTAGTGAAAATTCATTACCTGATTTTTTATCAAGAGAATATTTAACATGACCATCTATACAACCTTTCTCCCTAATAAAATGCTTATTGCAATTCTTAAAGGTATTCCTTTACCTGCCGATATTCAAAAACGTATTCTTGACATTCTTATTGCCAAACACATTCAAAATGACTCCTGGTGGTATAATTTTATTTGTGAAGAATCATGGTGGTATACTTCTGCTGAATATGTTGATAATGATTGGTATGATATTGAATAATATTTCAGGACATATGGCCGAACCGCCTTGGCAATATGCCAGAGGAAGGGGACGAGGAAGAAACCAAAACTCAGCATATTTGCTTCACGGTGGTAGAACAAATCCTGCATATCGGAATACGGCCTGAAACACTGCTTATAGCTCATCAAGTTCTAATTTTCCTGTACTTCAGCAAGGGAATAGAACTTTAATAAACTCAAGAATATCTCATGATGAGGCATCCTCATCCCAACAAACTCAAACTTCGAATATTAATCTAGAAGATATTCCGGAAACTCATCCATTATTTCAGCAAATAAAATCTTATCTGGCTGAAAAGGGAAAAACGGCAGATTCATTTGCTTCAATTGTGAACGAAAACCCTGAAGATAAACCTTCATATGAAAAACTAGAAGCAAGAGAATTCATTATATATTTTGAAAATCAGCATATTCCTTCACAGGAAAACTCTGAAGAAGCTTGGCGGATTTTAAAAAATTACTTAACTGCCAATGTTTATGTTCCAGGTGAATCATACAAAACACGGACATATTATGAACAGATCCTGATTCACACTGCAAGTGCCACCTTTGAGCACAGCCCATTGGGCGAATCTACTCCTGGAGTGCATGGTTACTCCAAAATCGTTATTAAAAAACTCATCCCTATAGAAGAATGGGGAATCTCTTTCATGACTCAAAGAACTCTACCAATGGGTCCAACAGAGCAAACTTTGGCTAATTTTACATATTGGGATTATATTAAATCCTTCTCTCATGTATTATATTATAACAATTATAAACACAAACATACCTGGTTCATAAAAATCTGCTCGAAAGTGTTTGAAAAACCAATTCCAAATTGGTTCATACAATGGTGGACAAATCATGGACCATCCATTAAAATCCTACTGCCTGAATATTCTTCGCTCTATTATGATTGGAAGAATTCTTCTCCTTTCTTAACAGAACTATATCTTTCAGAGCATATCTGCAAATTAGATACCATCGATCAGATGTATTTCTACATCGAATTTTCTATTCCCTAGATACATCGATGGTCCATTGAACTGGGTTATGATTCTCAACAAATCCCAGCCATTTATCGTACCTTCTACTGTAATTTTTGGGACAAATTACTCAGGATAGATCCTGCCACCAAGCTTCCTTACGGTCATGACCAGCGGGAAGAAATTAAACAAAAAATCACTGCATATAAGCAAGCACCCAAAAAATCTATTTTGATCGAGGACAAGTCCCTCAACTATGTTTCGAGAAGAATCTCCGCTCATGACGGAAACAAACTCCAGCTAGTTGAAGAATATCTGGCAGAAGTCCGAGATAGATTACTACTTAGTGTCGAACAAGCCTCAGATTCGTCTATGAATAGCACTGAAGCAAACACTGATGACGTCATCACCGATTCACAGCCCCCAGAAACTCTAAATACAGAAGAAGTCCTAGCCAATGCAGAAGAATTTCTGAAATGGGGACGAAATAAACACTGAATTATTGTAATAATACTGTTGTAGACACTGCTGTAAAAGTACTGTACAAACATTGTGCACAGGACCCCACTATCTACTGTGCAATATTCCTTTTTCTATTATATAAGGAGCCTCCTTCTGCTTATAGAGGCATCCAGTTTTTAGTTTAAGTTTGGAATTCTCTCTCTCTCTCTCTCTTTTGTAATAGCCTCCGGCTAAATAAATAAAGTTCGACTTGCTTGTATTATTCCGACTCCGGCCATCCAGGTATATACTTAATTTTTAATTTTGTATTCCTTTAAATTGCTCTAGATCTACGCCGTGACTATGTCCGGCTAGACCCTTTTTATGTTCGTACTATAGTTCTAACCTCTCAAGGTACATTAACCATGAAAGATTCAGACTCTCCTTAAATATAAAAGAACTTTTTGGAATTATCCGACTTGGTTCCGGAATGGCGGTACGGTCGAGATCTATAAGCTTTGTCTCAGTGACTCCGTCTAGAGAGTTGTGCCTTCAAAAGTCCGTACTGATGAAGCAAAGGGCGAAATTTTGCACAATTAGAACTTCTAGACACATGGGTTTATTGATCTCCGACAGGCCCCATGTCTGGGTAAAAGTATTTTACCATACAGTCAGAAATTCTATTAAATTCTTTTCTATTTCGGTTGGTGCTTTGGTTCGGTTTTCCGACTTTAGCTTAATCCGATATTATTACATGGTCTGATAGGCTTTTCATATAAAATCAAAGTAGTAATAATTTTCAACTACATCCTTATAGTAATAATTTTTTTGAATAATATATATGAAAAATATTATTCAAAAATGACTTTCATATATATATATATATATTACTATTATATATATATTAGTACTATTATATATTAGGAATAATAATCACTTTGTCTCAAAAAAATTATTCAAAAATGACTTTCATATAAAATCAAAGTAGTAATAATTTCCAACTACATCCTTATAGTAAATATTGTTTAATTCTTTATAAAACATATAATAAATAGAATAATTTAATCAATAATAAATAATATATTACTTTTATTATTTTTTTAACGGACATGAAAAAAGATAAATCAATAACCAAAATAGGGTGAATAAAATACTTTTTAAAGGACGCGTAAATAATAAACATGACAAGTAAACGGACTGAACAGAACAACAACAACAACAACAACAAACCCAGTGTATTCCCACCTAGTGGGGTCTGGGGGGTAAGATGTACGCAGTCCATACCTTTACCTCTAAAGAAGTAGAAATGTTGTTTCTGATAGACCCCCGACTCAAGACACGAGATACCATACAAATACATAGTAAAGCACAGAACAAGATTACAAGATTAATTTAATTTAATTATTATTTAATATTCTCATAGATCACTATTAAGTTAGTTTATGTAAATCTTCTAAATTAAGGTTGTAACCACTGTTTTATATACTTGAAGTCATTGAAATATTTTACTGTATTAAATTGAAAAAAAAAATTGTAAACACTCTTGTCACATGAAATTATAGGTGAAAATAAAATAACAAATATCAAAACAAATTTATTTCTATCTATAACCAAGAAATTACATACCCACAAACTCATTAGAATATCAATATTTTCTATTTTTCATCATCATTGAATTGTCATTATTAAAATATCATGATGTTATTTTATAAAATATTGAATTACTTGTGGCCTTTTAATATATTCTTATTTTTCAATAATACTTTCTTCCGCAAAAATAATTTTTTTAAAAAAATATTATTCAATTATGTGATTAAGAACTTTAATAATTATAAAATTTGTCAACAAAATATATTTAATACGTCGGTCATTAGATTATGTTAATTATAAAGTAAAAAATATAATATAAATTATATTTTTGAATTTAAATTATTATTTTTTATATCATTAGTTTGGGCTCGGGCTTAGCACGGACCTCACGAAACTAGTATATATATGGATAAATATGTGAAAAAGTTGGTTTTAAGAAAGGTTATTTTTTATCCGTCTATTCTTTGATCGGAAGAATCCAAATTTAATTTAAAAAGAAAGGAAGTGAGAAAATAAATACGTAAATAAATAAATAAATAATTACATAAATAAAAAATAAATTATATATATATGAATATATAACGATAGCTGAAAATTGTGGGATCCTTCGAATTAAAATAAGTTGGCATATTTATCCATATAGAGAGAGAGTAAAAAAGTAAAGTATGTGTATATCTTTATATATATATATATATATATATATATGAATATATAACGATAGCTGAAAATTGTGGGATCCTTCGAATTAAAATAAGTTGGCATATTTATCCATATATAGAGAGAGTAAAAAAGTAAAATATGTGTATATATGCGTATATTTTGTCAATATTAAATCGGGCACGTAATAAGCCAAGAAATTTAAAAAGTTGCAAAAATAAGCTAAACGTAATAATTTTTTATGTTTTATACTTTTTCTTAACGATCAACTAACGGAGTTGATTTTTTAAAAAACGTAAGAAATACTTACGTTTTACATATTTATTTGTAAAATATAATAATTTCTTACGTTTTATATATATATTTCTTATGTTTTATAAAAATTATATATATAAAACGTAAGAATATTTTTACGTTTTACACGAACAAAAATGTGACAGTGTGAGCTTTTTTCAAAAGAAGTGCCAAAACGTAAGAAATTCTTACGTGATTAACTTTTGAAAATTTGACTCTTTATAAAACACTACTACATGCATATCAGTCTAGTTTATGAAAATGTACAAGGGCTTGGACCCAAACAAGCTAAGCCAACCAAATCATTCCTTCAAATTAAAACGTAGAGTCTATGATCCAAACAAGGCAACCAAATCATTCTTGCAGCCACACTCATAAGGCCATTACATAAATAACTTAAATTTTCATATCATTGCTTTTTCATATCTATGATCCAAACAAGACAAAGGGTGCTTGAATACAGTAATTGACATAAGACTTTGTTTGCAAAGCAATGGGATTGTTGCAGAACCTGGAGAATAATACAAAATAAATTACTAAGTTAAAAACCTATTATGGATTAACAAATAGGAAGATGATGCACCGTGTTTAACTCATGCAGTTGCTCTAAATTTCTTGAGCAATTAGTACTTATTAGTGAAAGCTCAGGCATTCAATTTCAAATTTAACCACCAATTTTACAAAGGTACAAAGAACAATCAAGACGCTGCAGATGCATGACGATGAAGATTTGAGTATTTGATTTAGGAATCCAAGTATGTCACGGCTCACAGATCTTTCTTAGACAATACATCCATCCAATGAAGTTTATCAAAAGAAAGAGATCAACATTTTTAATGTGAGCTACTAAAGTGGTTCTTTGTCCAAATATTCTACTGATATTCCATAGGCGGATCCACATTTTCAAAAGTTATTCACGTAACAATTTCTTACGTTTTGGCACTTTTTGAAAAAATCTCTTAATAATAATGTGACAAAACACTGTCACGCTTTTTATCGAACTTCGTGTAAAACATAAGAAATTCTTACGTTTTACATATTTTTCTTATAAAACGTAAAAAATTATTACGTTTTACAATTAAATATGTAAAACGTAACAAATTCTTACGTTTTATAACAAGTCAACTCCGTTAGTTGACCGTTAAGAAAAAAGTGTAAAACGTAATAAATTATTACGTTTAGCCTATTTTAATAACTTTTTAAATAGATAGTCTATTTTGGTCACTTTTTTATTTCTTGGCTTATTTTGTTTCCAAGTTCTCTCTCTCTATATATATAGTTTAGGTATACGCGTCTTGCGCGTGTACCTCACTTTAATGAGTTTACACGTTACACTAAATAGAAATTTGTTTAAATAATAAAAAAATTATTGTATCTTTTGAACATGTAAGATGGAGAATTTATTTAATTAAACCTAATATATACAAAAAAGTTCTCAACGCCAATCAAAATTTATCTACCACCTTTAAACTACAACAAAATAATATGATGATAGATATATCAAAATAATACAATTAAATCTAACCTTTGCAAAAGATTTTCCTCAAAATCGATCGACATCCATTTACCACCTGTCAACTACAATAAAATAATACGATAATAGTAATATCAAAACAATACAACTAAATTTAACTTTTACACGAGGAAAAAAAATATCAAATTAGAGACATTAAAACAATACAATTAAATCTAACATTTTCATTAAAAAAAAAAAATTTAAAGCCGACCAACATTTATCTACAACTTGTAAATTACAACAAAATATCACGATGATAAAAATGTTAAAATAATATATTTAAACTTAATCTTTACACAAAAAATTCATAACAAAGCTTTGAGCAAAGGTTATGATCAATAAAATCAAAACGTATTAGTAAGACCTTAGAAATATGATTTGAACCCTTAGAAATATGATTTGAACTTTTTGCACTTCACTAAAACTCTTTACAATAGACCAAATCGTCTTTTCACCTTTTTTAATTATATTTATAATATTGACTTATGACTTTTAAACCTAAGAAATTAAGAAGTTTTAAAATATATGATAATAAAATAATATATGGTAAGACTTCTAACATATATAAACATTGACATATACAATCACGTATAATTTTCCAATTATGAAAAGTCCATAAGAGGCCTGCACGGCCATAGGTCCATTGAGAATGGAATTAGTGTTCTCCATACAAATTTTCCTAAAATTTACTTTAAGTTTAATTATAGAGTTAGATTATTACCCGAATTAAATTATTAAAATTATTATTTTAATCAAAGAAAAAAGATTTATAGGTAATTTTATAAAAAAAATAGTGGGAAGATTGCATAACAATTTTTTTTGATTCATGAAAAAGTTTCCATTATGAGAAAAGTTCTTCAAAAAAAATTAAAGTGTTTTAAAATATATAGCAAGAAAACAATATATGATAAGATTCCTAACATATATAAAAAGCATAAAAAGAATTGTATATGACGTATAATTTTATTCTAACTTTTTTATATTCTGTATTAGCAATTCTTTTATGTATTTTGACAATATTTTTGAGTTCTATATTTTTATGATGAGATTATATTCATTGTTTCTTCTAATGTTATTAAACATATAAATTGAAGGCAGCATGGACATGTCAAACTTTTCCCATGCAAAACTTTCAAATAATTGCATACATATGTAAGCTCAAAGGTAAATTTAACCCTCTGCTTCTTGTCACTAAATATCATTTGATTGATTAAGATCAATAATATTCGGGAATATCTACCAAACTCCTGATAATAATATTCTCATCCTAGAATGAAAAAATAAATTTAGAGTGTAACTAATAGTAATGTAGTCAGAAGAATCCTTCCTCCAGGGGGTCATTCCAAACCAGGCTCATGAGATGTTTGACAGTATCCCAACTGTCAATGAAATCAGGAAGGCTAGTTTCAATTTTAAAGCTACTACAGCCCCAGGCCTCGATGACCTACATCCATTTTTTTTCCAGAGATTCTGGGATAACATTAGTCCTCAACTTATCTCCTTCTGCAACACTGTCTTTTCCATCGGCCAAATGGAGAAACAGGTAAACTCTACCTATATCTGTCTCATACCTAAGTGTCCAAATGTTGTTTCTCTGAGAAACTTCAGACCTATTGGCCTATGTAACACCCAATATAACATTATTTCTAAGATAATAGCCAACAAAATCAAACCTTTCTTGGCTAATATCATTGGCCCAACCCAGTCCAGCTTCCTAGCCAATAGAAGGGCTTCTGATAATACTATCTTAGTTCATAAGCCATTTCAACAAAATAAAGGGTAGCAAAGGTAACATGATCATCAAAATAGATCTTGAGAAGTCTTTTGATAGGATTGAGTGGTCCTTTATTAGACAAGCCCTACACTTTTTCAACTTTCCCAACAAACTCTCTAACTTGCTCATGTCTTGCGTATCCACCTCATCTATCTCCATCCTCATCAATGGTACTATTACTCATTTCTTCCAACCAACTAGGGGAATAAAACAAGGAGACCCAGTTTCCCCCTATTTTTTCATCCTAGCCATGGAACTCCTTTCTAGGAGGATCGACCATGAGGTTGACATTCTCAATTGATCCCCTATTTCCATCAGCAGAACATGACCCAAACTCTCCCACCTATTCTTTGCTGATGACCTAACGCTGTTTGCCAGAGCAATCAATTCATCATTGACAACATGAAAGCCAAACTTGCGGGCTGGAAAACCAAATTTCTCAATCAAGCTGGAAGAACAACCGTCACTAGAGCTTCCCTTAACAGTATCCCAACCTATATCATGCAATACATTCAACTCCCCCATAAGATTACCAATCAGATTGACAAAATTCAAAGGGATTCATTTGGGGAACCACTGTCGAAAAGAGGAAATTGCATCTGATCAAATGGGAGGTCATAACCCAACCCAAATATTTGGGACACCTGGGTATCCAAAAATCTAGCATTAAGAATGATACTATGCACTGTGACCTAGCCTGGAGGCTAACCATGAACCCTCACTCTCTTTGGTCCAAAATCCTTCTTTCCAAATACAACATAGCCAGGTCCAACCAAAGCCTCTCTAGAACTTGGAGATGTATCACCAAGGGCAAAGCTATATGCGGGGAAGCTTCTATGTGGATCATTCACAAAGGAGAGCAAAAATTTTTTTGGACTGACAGGGGCTTCCTAACTCTGAAGCCCTTTGTAACACCATTCAAGGGTCTGCTACAAAAAACCTACACCAAGTCCCCATCTCTGAATTTTGGAAGAAGGGAAACTGGGATCTTTCCCCCCTTTCCTTCTCCCTTCTTCCGACCATCACTCTCAACATTCAATCCACCTTCTTCCATACAATAAAAAGTTCCATTGACTACCCTATTTGGGAACTCACTGGTAATGGTCAATTCAAAAGCAGTACTGCTTAAAAGCTTATCAACTCCAAGACCATTCATACCACCAATACTAAGAACTTCACCTGGTTCTGGAACATGAAGTTTCCCAACAAGTTGAAGCATTTCCTTTGGCTTCTCAATCATAACAGTCTTCCTTGTAACAACACTCTTACTAAGAGAGGGATTCGCATTACTCCTTACTACCACTGTTGTAGCACCAACCACGAAGATATTTCACACATCTTCTGGAACTGCCCAAAGCTTTCCATCTCTGGAGAAAGCTCTTCATTAAAATGGGTTGCAACCCACCTAACCTGGACGGCATAACCGACGACAACATGCTTGATGAGGTCAAAAGTTGGGTTCGTAACAAACCTTATCTGGAAGAGTAGGAATGACAATGTCTTTAACAACTCTAACTGTACTCCCAGCTTAGACACTACTTATGCTTCGGCTGTTGAATACACTCACCTGACCAACCATTCACATACTCAGCAGCAACATTCTGTAACCATCTTGGTTAGATGGTCGCCCCCACCTCGGAATTACTATAAACTAAACATGATGGGTCCAGCTCGGGGAACCCAGGGGTTGGGGGTATAAGTGGTGTAGTCAGAAATAGCAACGGAGAATGGATCCTGGGCTACTACAAGGGCTATCCTAAGGCTACTAACAACCAAATAGAACTTCTAGCTTTGCTCAAAGGTCTAAAAATTGGTGGAGGAAAACAATCTCTATCTTGTTGAAATCAACATTGATTCTCAACAAGTTACATACATGCTAAAACATGGTAATATGCATTATGACCCAATTATTGATCTCTGCAGATCCATGCTAACAAGAGTGGGACGTCCACTAGTACAACATTGCTTTAGGGAACAAAATTAAGTAGCAGACTCACTGGCAAAAGAAGGAGCGCATAGACAAACTTTTGGAGCTAAGCACATTTTGGAAGTTCCTCCTGTGTTTGCATTAGAACATGTCTGGACAGACATTTTAGGAACTTTTTTTAGTAGATCTGTAAAGGCTAACATCACGAACTTAAGTGCATAAAATACTATTTTTGAGCCGGGCTAATCGGCAATACTGTTACCTGTAACTACTTTTGTTTAATCCTTCTAACCAAAAAAAAATAAAAAATAGTAATGTAGTCGATTTAAGCAATTCACATACCTCCTTTCCATGGTTAGAAATCCTAGTTTCTCTGACAATTCTTCTGCATGTAAACACAGAATAAGAGTAAGCTACAACAAAGCAAATCACTGCAAACTAGAAAGAATAAATAAATCATGCTAGAAAATATAAATAAAATTGAAAAAAAATCAGTAAGCTCTAACAAACAAATATGAAACACGAAAATTATTTATATAGCAAAAATAAATCGTGTTTGGTATCCTAGTTCACATAGGATACGTAAAAAATTTATATAAGGTAAAGTTCTATTTGATTTAGAAGTTTTTATATAAGGTAAAATTCTAATTGATTTAGAAGTGTTAAATAATACGATTTCTTACCTGAATCAAATAAACTTTTTCCTTTTGCATAGATTTTTTTTTAAAAAGGAAATATACTTTGATTAGTAAAAATTTTCCCCCTTAAAAGTTGTCATGCATATTTCTTTTTTTCAACAAATATAAATTTGTCTTAATTTTTTTTCCCTTTTACATCATTTTTCTCCTAAATAATTGCATAGGATTCCTAACAAAAAGTTTCACACATTATATTTAATTTCTTTTAGGAGTAGGATTCTTTTTTTTTTTATCCTAACTATTTAAGTAATAATTTAATGAACCATAAATTTAGAAATTCAACCAAAAGCAAAAAATCTTCTCCATTTATATATATATATATATATATATATATATATATATATATATATATATATATATATATATATATATTAAAAATTGAAGAAAAATGTGAAAAGACGATTTTGTCTATTACGAAATCTTTTAATGAAGGACAAAAAATTCAAATCACTTTTCTAAGGGTCTTCACACTTTTAGTATATTATAGATTATAGATAGATAAAATAAAGATTATAGATAGAGATATTATGTAATAAAGTATACCTATATATGATCACAATATCGCCTAAAATCAAAGTAAAATTAAAAAAAAATGTGAATACGGCCCTCAAAAGCTATTTTGTGATTTTGATGTTAAAATATTTAATTATATTTAATTAAAATATTTTATAATATGATAGAAAATAGATTCCCTTTTATTTAAAGATCGTAGAAATAGAGATAAAATACGAATCTTATTTAATTTTTTAAAATTATTTAGGGCTGGGAGCATCAGTAAAATAATTAGAGAAAAAGGGCGAGCCAAAATTGGGTGTCAGCAAGGCCAGCCGGCCAGCACACTTCTAAAAAAACTAATATTTTGTAATTTAATTTTAGTATGTTAATAAATATAAATAATTACTAGACAATATTACATATGTTTATACTTGTTAATCAAGTCTCCAACACCCAAAAATAATCTTAATAGCGAAATTAAATAACTTTTGACATGAATTTCTTCAAATCAAATAAAAATACTAATAAGTAATCTAAATAGTCAATGAGTAAAAATATTATTGATAGTAAAAAATACTAACCTAATTTTGTTTTCATATATCAAAATAAATAAAACAGAAAAAATGTCAATATTTTATTCATTAAAATAAAAATAAACTGCTCAAGAAAAGCTTTCATGACATTTATTATGTTTCTAACATCAAAACTTTATCTTCATCAAACATCTTTGGATCATCTTCTAATAAAGTTGTCTCAAAATCTTAATTTTCATCTAAAATTTATATACAATATTAATTAATTAAATATTAAGAAATAATAAAATTTAAGAACTAATAATACATTACATGTATGCAAAAAATATTACCAATTTGATCGAAACTATGCAACCAATTTCGAATAGTAACAAGTGTTTAGACATTTTCATGATGGATGCAACTTCTATATTTGGTGAGAACACGTGATTTTTGATGTTTAATTTGCTTAAACTTAGCTAGTACTACTTAAATAGATTTTGAGTGGGCTTTGAACACTTTTATTATTTTCAGTACTTTATTTAATTTTTAAGAGGAAAGGACAAAAATGATACCTAAAACTAAAATAATACCACAAAAATAGCACCCACAATTATATACCCCCTAAATAGTCACTCCCATTATAAATCGGTGTATCATTTCATCTTCTTCTACCCGTTTTTATCCATTCCAACCATACAACGAATTTCACATAGTAATTAGAAAAAAAATAAAATTCAACCCACCAAAATTCAATCAATTTCACCCCAATTCCCAATCTCAGATATCAAAATTTAAATCTTCGCCAAAGTCAACAAAAAATTAACACAAAAATAAAAAAAATCCAGAAAAACCCATCACCAAAATCTACAGATACATACTTTGTGGAGTGCTTCCCTTTGGTGATATGTGCCTATAGGTGTTCATGTTCATAGATCGAGCATTGTATTGGAAGAATTAAAGCTAACATTGTATTCTTAAGAGCTGATTAAATTTTGGCTACTTTGGTATCCTTCGCAGGCTCAACGTATTCTCGATTATGCTTGATGCTTTATGTCCTTCAATAGATATGAATTTAATTGCTTGGGTATTTAGCCTGTGATTTTTCCTCCATTGTGATTTTCTTAGCTATATTTCACTTTTAGCTCTAGCGAAAACAAGTGGGAATATACCTGAATTTTTAAAGTGAGGTTGATTAAGGTGTTTGACCATGGTTTAGAATTATGGGCTCATGGTTTGGATTTTGGATCTTGTGAATAAAAACTTGGAAGATATGCTAGAACTTGGAGTATCTGTACTCATTTTTATTGTTTATTGTTTATCCTTCTTCTTATCTGTTCAGGTTCTGTCGGAGCTCCAATGAGTGTAGTTTTGTATTTGTGAATTGTAGAGGAAAAAAATTAAGGAATATTAGGACAGTGAGGGTACATGGTTTAATAAATTTTGTCTAAGCTTGCACAAATTTTCACAAAATTGTAGGTAAAGTTAACAAATTCACGAATAACAAATTACTGTATATGCTTGCACAAATTTTCTATGTAAAAGGTATATTTATATGGTATATATACTATATCAACATGTATAAAAGTGTATCAATATAGTATAAAAGTGTATCAATGCGGTATCAAAGTGTCACGCCCCAAATCCTATTGGGGCGGACAGACACCCGTAGCCGTAAAGTCCCGAGAGAACCGATTCATAAGCTTGTTCTCATGCATGTAACTATGACAACTAAAGGTTCTGACAAGTACGCTATTATGCATTGATCAGAATAGCTACATAAATAAGCACAAAATTATATATACAACACTGAGGCCACAACATCTAAAAGACAAAACACTACGAAGTTTAACATTATATTAGCCTACAAAGCCTCTAAAAGATACATAGACTTAGTTAGGGTCCGACAAACCCCCGCCCTACTCCTAACTACTACACAATACCAAAATATAAGGAACAGACTCGGAAAGCCCCAAATCAACCTAAAGCTCACCAATAGTCGCTGAATATCCTATGCTCCTACTAGCAAGGTGTATTGGTTGAAGAACCTGTGCCTACAACATAAAATATAGGTCCCCCGTGAGGGACGTCAGTACGAAAATATGTACTGAATATGTAAGGTTGAAGGTAACAATACATGATACGAGAGCTCAATAGAAATCTGATACAAGTGTATAAGTAGTACTAGTAGACCACCTTTATATATACTTGTGGGATTGTGTTCATTACATTATTTTCTTTATTTTTACCTTTCTTACTTCATAATCTTTGTGAGCCATTATAATGCAAATGACCAGCGGATCAGTGGTAAATAGATAAATCGGGATCGGCCCATGCTAGGCTTAATCCCTTGAGCTGCCACCCATAAATAAACATTGGGATTGACCCATGATAGGCTTATGTTCCTGATCTTCCACCCACATATAAAGGTATCGAGATTGGCCCACGCTAGGCTTATGCCCCTGGGCTGCCACTCGTTTTACAGATTGTGTTACTTAGTTTATTTAACCTTTGAGATTGTTACTTTGGTGGTCATAACATTATGGAACCTTGAACCAATAATCTACTAATAAGAGACATGTAAATGGGCACTTAATGCAACAATAATAAGGTAGGGAGCTGTTGGTGCATAAATGAAGTGTTTAGGAGCTGAAAATAACACATAGGTCTTATTTGAGTAAACGGAGAACTCTTGAAATTTTCTAGTGAAAATAGACGCGCAGGTTTACTAATAAGCATGTATTGAGGTGTTTTAACATGTTAAAGGGTGGGAACAAGGTTATTAGCTTCAAAGGATATAATACACTGCTATTACGTGTTACTTGTTATAGGATAACCTTGGAAACTTACTTGATGGAACAAATGTCCAATTTCATGCCAAAGAGTGCAAAATAGAGTATGACTTACATACCTGGTTATATAACTCTGAAACTAACTTAACTTGACTTTCCGCCTTTTAGATTACTTATATACAATATAATATATGATAATCTAGTATTAGCAACCAAACAACACATTTAGGCTCCTTAACTTCACCAAAACAGTAATCGGGCTGTAAGCCCTTAATCTATCAATCAAGGTGTAATGCCCCGAAAATCTGTCCCAAGATGTTACACGGTGCTTAGGACCATAAGTGATCCCAAGTTAACCCATCTAATGGCATACTATTAAGCAACTAATTAAATATGAATAAATGGCTGAGTTTACTCGTGGAAACATAGAGAAATGTTGAAATCTGTAAAACACAATACTGATACAACTCTTACATTCTAATAAAGTTTGAAAGGAGAGACTGAAATTACAATACTGACTCTAACTGACATATGAAGTCTTTACTGTACTGACTATAAATAGTTGGGAAACTACTCCAACTATCGCTAATCAATACATATGAATAAGAAAAGACACAACATAAATAAATCTAACTGAGGTCCCCAAAGTAGGAGGACTCATCACCTTGCTGGTTGGAATCTGCAACTGTCTAAGTTTGAATGTGCCTACTAAATCTTGTACCTACATTATGAGATAATGTAGCACATAGACATATATGTGGATCAGTACTTTGAGGATGTACTGAGCATATGAGGGTGAAATGCAATAAGTAAAACAATATCTCATAATCATCATTTATAAAATCATGCATGCTAAATGTAAATGACTCACATAGCTTGAGTAATCTAAAATCTAAAACTCATAAATCATGAATAGTAAAGCATGTAGTATAAATCTCATGAGTTATTACACTTAGTTCTAAAATCTGTATTCTCTTCTTGTTCTCAAATCTTGTAAGTTAGATGAAATCTGAAACTCATTCTGCATAGAAACTACTTTATCTCAAAACTTTAAACAATTAAACTGTTTCAAGAGTCGGGGACATCTTTTTGGGAGATTCTTCTAACCGACATAAACCATGTGAGCTATCATGAAGTCCAACGTTTTACCTACGTTCGAGAGAGTCCAACATCTTGCCCACGTCGGGGAGAGCTGTTCTACCCTTGCCATAGGAATAGAACCTTATCTTAAGTGATCACTATCTTATCCCACTATGGGCAAATCATAAACCTACGGTGGCACGTAGTTCTGGAGCATGAGGCCTTGGAATCATACCCAACTTCGTGCTAAATACTACTCCCATACTTATGTTTAGAAATTTTAGGAAATCCACCTTAAAATAGTACAAGGATGTATAATGAAATCCAATTATGCTTCACATTTCTTTAAATCATCAATAATGTGGATTGCTATCTTAGCTTAAGATCAAAACATCGATTTTCTTTAAATCTTGGTAAGCAATTTGCTAGAGGAAAACTTAAATTATAGCTTCTTAAAAACTCAAACTCATTCTTGATATGGACTTAACAATAAAAATTTGTAAGAATATGATCTTTTAAATCTCAATACTTAATCTTTGGGCTCAAATTCATGCATTAAACTCAAAACAATTCACAACAAAACTTTATGCCCAACATCATTCTTGAAATCATTCAACAATATCAATTCATAAAGAAAAGTATAATTCATGGTATAAACCTTCAATTTAAAGCATAAATAGGTAGAATAATCATGCAATTCAAAACTTAAATAACTTATAAATTCATAACCATCAAGACAAAGTAAATTGGGGATAAACTCTACTTGAAAACATGAAATTCTTTAATCAAAATCAAATCTTTGGGCACAAGAATGAAAGAATTGTTCTTGTTCAAACCCCACATATCTTAGATTATGAACTTTGGATGAACACTTGCTTTTGAGATACTATTTGTACTTTTGAAGGATGATTCTTGAAGCTCTTGGTTTGGGGATTCCAATTCTGGAATCAATTTTGAAAAGTAACGGTGAAATCTTGGGTTTTCTTGAATTTTAGGTTAAAATCCTAAGCTTTGTTCTTGAAAAAAATTTAGTGAAAGTGACTGTATTTTGGTGTTTTAGGGGTTAAATCCCGTGTTATGGCTGAATAGGGGTGAAAAATACCCTTTTTGCCCTTAATAAGTCGGAGTTGGAAAGCTGAAATTGGCCCAGTCGGACTAGATAGGGCGCCGCGGGGGCTAGTCCGCCGAACTTGGCCGGGTGCCACCTTGCCTATCGCAGTTCCTCGCAGGTACCGCGTTAAGCAAGGCGCCGCAGACTAATCGCGGAGGCTTACTGTTTTGGTATACCAAACGTGCCCTTAAGGTCGTCTAAAAATTTCAAAACTCACCTAAGATGTACTCTTTACTTTCCCCATCGTGAATCAATAAAAAAATTAATTATCGAAGGTCGAGAAGGTCATGAAATAATTCCTCAAAGTTCGAAGGCTTATGAAATGACTAAGTCCAACACTTAAGCCAAATTTTCTAAGTGTGAAGCTTCTCTTGACATTCTTTAAAGGGCTTAAACAACGAGGGCTTTTACGGGGTCTTACACAAGGGTGTTGTTTTAACCCTTTACTCCTCCAATTACACCCACATACCGTATATGTTCTTATGAGATTCACCGAAATCACCTTGGCTTTATTACACATTCCAAACAATACGCAAAATAAATTGGGTAGTAAGCAAATACAATAATTAGTTAGGTGGTGTACCGCCACACCTTTCTTCTATATTTCAATTTGACTTACTCAGACCTTTCTCCAACATCAACCTGGCATCCCATAACATATACATACAAAATATTCTACAAAACAACTCCAAATTCCTTTTATTGTAGCAATCAATTATTGAACTCATCATCTCTTGAGTTCTCAATAACAACACATCTATAATTCTCTATTAAATTCATATATACGAAGAACAGAATGGAGCAGTCACCTTACCTCAATTATGCAACTTATTCTTTTAATTTGAACTCCTTAAGAACTTCAACTTTCACTTTCTTTCACACTTTAAACCAATGAAGAAAAGAGATCTCTTAATAACAAAGAAAAAGTGAGCAAGTAGCTTGTTCTATATTCTACCAGGAATTAATAATTAAGAACTTATAGCATGTTTTTCTAATCTTCCATGAGATAATTAAGCTAAACCATAAGTTTTTTCACTTACCTTGGGTTGTAAAGGTTGGGGTTTTTCCAAGAACCCTAAAAAGAAAAATACAGCTGCTCCTAGTTGATTTAAAGAAAGTAGAGAGAATTTGTAAAGTATAACCCTTTTTTGTGACTTAAGAATGAGGGAAATAACCAACAACTTGGTCTTATAAAGGCCTTATTTTTGTCCATCCACTTAGCTGCATTTTGGACCTCAAATTTGGTCAAATTTGTCCAAGTAGGTGATGCACCTACTTAAAAAGATTAAGCTGTTCAAAATGTCAAAGTAGGTGATGCACCTACTTGCTTGGTTTCTTAATTGGACTTAATTATACTTGGGCCTTGGCAGATTTATATGTTGGGCTATTTATCCATTTTCTTCATCTTTTATTCAATTTGGCCCAAACGAGTACATTAGTATAGGCCCAAATCTGGTCCATATCCATGGGTCTATTAACTTAGTCCAAATAGCTTAAGTAGGTGACTCATCTATTAGCTTAATTAAGTCAAGCAAGCACCTCAATATTTTATTCTATTTTCAGCTCCTAATCACTTTAATATAACTTACAACTTGTACACACCTGGTCACTTTGAACCTTAGATTCAAATACCGGCTTACGATCCTAAGTTAAATAGTTGTATCGATGTTAACTTGATTGTGTCACATAAAAACGTACGGTCGGCATCTAGAATTCCATCTATACCATTAATATTCACATAATAAATACCATCCATTACCTATAACACAAGGCTATATCAAGTTTCATATAAATAGAACAAGTACATGCAATATACGGGGTGTTACATCCTCTCCCCCTTAGGAACATTCGTTCTCGATTATTAGCATAACTGTCCAACCAAAACAAGTTCAAGCCTAAGTTTAATATCCCTATTATCATATAGTATTTATATATTATACTTACTTGTTATTTCTCCTATTCAGAATCTTGGAATTTCTCTTTATATTCAAATAAATGGGGATACTTGGATTTCATCGCTTCTTCAGCTTCCCATGTGATCTCTACTACTTGTTGATTTCTCCAAAGCACTTTTATTGAAGTGATTTCTTTATTTCTTATGTTTTTAACTTATCGATCTAGAATAGCAATAGGTATTTCTTCATATGTGAGATTGATAACGCCCAAACTACACCTCTCTTATGAGAGAGTAAGTGGTCGTTGTCAAATATATAACCCAACTAGGTTGGGGTCGAATTCCACAGGGAAAGTGGTGTTAGTTAAGTTGTATGCAGATTAGTTGACTTTTAATCCTTCATTTCCATAAAATAAATAAGGGGGATTTGGTTCAGTTCACAGATTAATGGTTTCAGTTTAACAAGATGAAATATATGTAGTAGTATTCAAATTCAGAGAAATAGCAAGCTAGGGTTATGTCCACCTTGTAGTTTTCAATACTTACTAACTATGGGATTTATGAATTCATACATGCATTGTGCTTACAGAAAAATGTATTGTATTTAATAACATAATCCTAGTGTTTCTCAACCAACAAGGACTAATTCACTTTAGTTCTCTCGAATTAAAAGTGTTCACCAAAAACAATACGAAATCTCCAAGTAGTTAATCCTGCTAAGGCATTAACTTATAAAATAGAGGTAGGTAATCCTATTTTCTCGTCACTACTCTCTTTTTCGAACAACAACCTTTCTTTCGAATAAGTTTCATTTTAAGGCACATCCTCTATGTTTACAACCATGAGAATTCAAGATAAGCGAAGAGAGTATGATGTAAACAAATCAATGCACAATGAATTCAAAACCCAAAGTGATAGATTGTATGCTATAAGGCTTCCATAACCCTAACTAATAAACTTAGCTACTCATGAATAAAACAAAAAGCATCATAAATCTATTCATCATACCAAATACTAGAAGATGATCTTGGTGTGCGAATAGTGAAAATAAGAGAGAATAAACGTTTTCTCTCTCTCTCCAAGATAAGCCGCTACTCTCCCTTTTCAAAAACTAATACAGACTAATGAATAATGAATAAAAATTCAGCATTAAGTCTTTTAATAATCTTTCTCTCGTAATTGCCTTCTAAGTCCCTGAACTAATTATAAATGACAAACTAGTCTTGGACATAGTTTCTAGGTTCCACATTTGGTCCAGATTGCTACTCTCTCTTGTGTCATATGCCATCTGCATTTCATAGTCCCATAATATCTTCATCTACCTCATTAATACCTAAAATCATGCTAATCACATCGGTTAGCTCAATTACATAGACGTAGAGTAAAAACATAAGAAACTAAGCACTTTATTCTCTAAACATAGCTAAAATATGGATAAATTATGGTGCTTAGGAGTATAAATACACCCAATATCAGAGATCTTCCATAACTTGTACATCTTCAGTAGGAGTAATATGAAATGGATCTCCGATGCACTTTCGAAGCATTGGGATGTGAAATACTGGATGACTGTTGAGAGTTCTTGAAGTAGCTCTGATTCATAAGTGACTTGGTCAGACCTTCGAGTAATGTTATATAGGCCTATATAACGTGGAATTAGTTTTCCTTTCTTACCAAATCTCATTACTCCTTTTATTGGTGACACCTTCAAGAATACCCAATCACCGATAGTAAACTCTAGACCCCTTCTTTTAAATCCACATATGATTTGTGTCGACTTTGGGCTATTTCCAGCCTTTGTTTGATCACTTTAACCTTTTTCATAGATTTATTAACAAGATCTGGCCTAAACACATTAGTTTCACCTGCTTCAAACCATCCAATTGGTGATCTATACTTTCTTCCATACAAAGCTTCATATAGTACCATTTTGATACTTAAATGATAGCTATTGTTGTAGGCGAATTCAATGAGAGGTAAACGATCATCCCAACTACCTTTAAAGTCCAAAACACAAGCTCGTGGCATATCTTTAATTGTTTGAATGGTACATTCTTATAAGACCTCGCAAATCTTCCTAGTCGTTAAAGCTCCTTAAAGCATGTCAAGAGAAGCTTAATACATAGAAAATGTGGCTAAGTGTTGGAAAATTTTCATTTCATAAGCCTTTGAACTTTGATGAATTATTTTGTGACCTTTTCGGCCTCCGTTTTTTGATTTTCAAGTTGTGTCACAATGAGGTAAGTCAAGAGTACATCCTGGCTGAGTTTCAGAATTTTTGTAACAGTGTAAGGGCATGTTTGGTTGCCCAAACCAGTAGCACTCCGCGATATCGAGGCACCGCCCAGGGTTCTCCCCCGATCTAGGCAAAGTACTGCCCAGGGTTCTCCCCCGGGCTTGGCAACGCGCTGCCCAAGCAATCCCCCTAGGCCAAATTTTCTGCAGTCAGCCCCAAATCTTGGAGGGCAAAAGTTTTAAATTCCACCCCTATATAAGTCCATTAACATGAGATTCAGCCTTATTTCACCCAAATATTATTGCTTTCTCTCAAAATTCCTCAAGAACAAGACCTAGGGTTTCTAATTCAAGAATCAAATCATCAAGGTTTCACCGTTAATCTTCCAAGAAGCAAATAGCAAGGTATGTTAGATGTTGATTCTTGAGTCCCTTCCATACAAAAAGTTCAAGAATCCTTTTTCTAAATCCAAATATTATAATTTTATGAGTTTTTCATGATTTATGTGAATTAAAGTTCATGTTCATGTTATTGTTGAGTTATAATTCATGTTTTAGAATACAAGTTGCAAGCTTTGATCTTGATATGAGTTGAATTGAATTATGTCCATGTTAAATACCTAAATTTGCAAGTTGGTTGTTGAAATCATGATACTTAGGTGTAGTATTTGTTGTATAACCAAAGCATGCTACCCATATGTTTGACAAAATGCTTATGTGAAGAAAATAAAGTCATTATAGCATGTTGACAAGAAATCCCCAATTATGTATAAGTTCATGTATGCCAAGTGTTTGTTGAGAAGCCTTGGTGAATGAATTATGATAAGTTGCATGCATCCTTATGCATGTGTATTCCTTATTGAGTGAATTATCAGAAATTAGTATGCATCCCTATACCATTACATATTTTAAGATCCTCAAGTGTTTGAAGAAATGCTTTAGTGATTGTATGGTTAATGAAAGTCAATTGTCATGATTATTCAAGAATGTTTATGTTTTACCTTTATGCTTTTGAGTCATGGGGGTATTTATACCCGACAATTTAGTTGTTTACTAAAGCTAGTATCAGTCTTAAGATAATATCATTTGTGCCATAATCAGTAGACTTTAGATAGTTACAAAACTTACGAAAAAAATTTAGTGTTCTCAGTATCAGTCTAAATGTAGTTCAGTACTTAATAGTAGACCTCAGTAGTATTCGGTATTCAGTTCAGACCTCATTGAGACACAGTAAGCTAGCAAAACTCAGTAGCATTCAGATAGTTAGTAGAATTTCATAGTATTCCATTAGACAACGGAACAAAGTGGACTCAGTCAGATCAGTCAAGTAAGATAATCGATAATAAATTTAATTCAGTATACTATAGTACAAGAATCTGTTCAAGTGTCTTTCAGTTGAGAGTAGGAACTAGCACCGAGCGAGTGCAGGGATGACTGCTTCCCCGTTAGAGAGGCAGAGTCATTAGTAATAGTCCTTGAATGCTAAAACTGCAAAGCCAGTGTAGGATGAGGAGTCACCCACTAGATTAAGGCTTGACTACCTCCTAGGAGTCACCCGTTAGATTCGGATTGATTTCCTATTTATGGTCACCCATTAGAGAGGCTTGACCATAGTAGTGTCTTTACCCGTGGCTCGGTACTGACACCCTTCCAGCTGGGGTTACAGGTTGGACCCCACTAGTATATAAGGGACATGTCGGTTAAGTGAGAACTCCATAGTTTCAATCTCAGTCTTCAGAGTTGAACTCAGAAATCAGGACTGTCAGATACAGTTATTCAGCTCAGTGAGGAACTTAGATAGTTCTATAGATTTAGACATCACCTCCTAGATAGGCCTTATCTCACATAAAGTTAATCAGTATCAGTACTAATAGATCCAGAGATCACCCGTTAGACAATCCTGATCTCAAATATAGCTATTCTTTATTGCTATTAGTAGATTCATAGATCATCCGTCAGATAGGTTTGATCTCAGATTCAGTCAGTTAATATTAGTAAGTTCAGAACTTAATTATCAATGGACTCAGTTATTCAGTCTCCCACTATTAGTAAACTCAGATATCAGTATTAGTAAACTCAGTTGTCAGAAGTTCAAGTATTCAGAAGTTAGTATTTTGTGTTACTACAATTTCAGTTATAGTTTATGCATCCATACATATATTATCATTCAGTATACTCATGTTATTTCAGTCAGTATAGTTCATGCATAACCCTTGCATTTGGCCTTACCTTATCTAGTATACCAGTATATTCATTCGTACTCACACATATTTTTCTGCACTATGGTGTTTTATACCATAGGTTCAAAAATACGAGCTCCAGAGCACCCTTAGCAGACCGGACCTAGACAACATCAGTAGACGTAGCAGTGAGTCCTCATCATTTGAGGATGCTTCTTGTTTTACTATTGCATTAAATTCAGTTTATTTTAGTAGATGGAGTTTGTTGGGGACATATCCCATCAACTCTACAGTTCAAATAGTTTAGAGGCTTTCCAGACAGATATATCAGTATTCACTTTTTGGTATTGAGTATTTTAGAAGTTTGAACCTTATGGCAAGTTTCTGCCAGTTTTCCACATTTATTTTAGTATATTATGCAGTGCTCAGTTACACGTACCAGTAGAGGGTTAGCTTGTGGTCCTTTGGGATCATAAGCACCGTGTGGCATTCTGGGTACCAGTCTCGGGGCGTTACAGTTCTACTTGTCCATCTGTTTGAGGGTGAAAAGTTGTGCTCAAAGTAACTTGAGTTCCATAATTTCTCTGAAAAAACTTCCAAAAATTTGCAGTAAATTAGGCTTCCTATCTGATATAATAGAGGTTGGTACTCTGTGTAGTCAAATTATCTCTTTGATATACAATATCACGTACTCTTCAACTATGTAAGTGGTCTTAACCGGTAGGAAGCATGTTGATTTGGTAAGCCTATCAACTATCACCCATATGGAATCAAACTTTTGAGATGTACGAGGTAAACCAGTGATGAAATCCATGTTGATCATGTCCCACTTCAAGATTGGAAGATCTATACATTGCATATAACCCCCGGGCTTATGGTTCTCTACTTTAACTCTTTGACAATTTGGACATTCGGCTAAAAATTCTATAATGTTCTTTTCATATCATCCCACCAATACATTCTATTTAAATCCTGATACATTTTAGTTGATACTGAATGGATGGAATACCTTTATAACACCCCAAGTCTGGTACCCCAGAAGCTACATGGTGCTCATAATCCCAAAGCACTACAAGCTAACCCTTGACAGATATCTGTAACTAAGCACTGAATAAAATATTGTAAAAATACAGAAAACTGGCAAAAAACTTGCCATAATGTTCAAACATATGAAATAAAACTGCATGAGGTATAACAATACCAAAACTAAAACTGTCCGAACATCTAGTCTGAAAGTCTCTAAACTGTCTGAACTATGAAGTTGATGGGAAAATTCCCCAACGAACTCCGTCTACTGAATGAATAAATCTAATGCAATAATAAAATAAGGAACATCCTCAGATGATGAGTACTCACTAATAAGTCTACTACCGTTAATTGGATCTGAACTGCTAAGGGTACTCTGATGCTCGTGCTTCTGAACCTATGGTATAAAACACCATAGAGTAAGAGAAAAGTATACATCCATACGTGAGAATGTACTAGTATGCTAGATGGGGTAAGGCTGAATGCAAGGGCTTATATGCATGAACAATACTTACTGAATAATATAAGTATGCTAAATGAGGATACATGCATGAAAGGCATAAATATAATTGAAAGCATAGTAATACTGAATACTAAGTTTCGAATGCTGATTTACTGATATCTGAGTTTTCTGAGTTTACTGATGTTGATATCTGACTTTTCTGATATGGATTGACTGTATTTAAGATCATCCCTATCTAGCAGGTGATCTCTAAATCTATTGAACTATCTAAGTTCTTTACTAAGCTGAGTGACTGTATCTCACAGTTCATATTTTTGTAATACGAATCTAAGTTCTATTACTGAGGTTGATTCTAAAACTAAAATTGTGGGAAGTAATCATCTAACCGACATGGCCAATCTAGCTAACTTGGGGTCCAACCTATATCCCCAGTTGGAAGGGTTTCAGTATCGTGCCATGGGTAAAGACAACTTATACGTGACCCTCATCTATCAGGTACTCTAACAAGAATGGTGGGACCCTTATCTAACAGGTTAAGCCACCTTACCAACCTTATCTAGCAGGTGATGTCTCAACCTATGCTGGTTACGTATTTCTGGAGCGCAAGGATTGCTTCTAAGAATAACACCCTTTACTAGCAGGTGAGTTCACATACTTGGGCTCACTCGGTGCTGAATCCTACTCCCAACTGAAAGACACTGAACTAACTCCTATACTATGCTAGACTGAGCTAAATCTCTTACTGATCAAGTTACTTGACTGATCTAGTTGAGTTCACTTGGTTCAGTTGTCTGATGGAATACTACTGAGTTATGAATTGATTACTAAACTGAACTGGAATACTACTAAGATTATTGAATTTTCCTAAGTCATGAAGCCGATTGAGTTCTACTGAATTTTGTAGCTGATTGAGAATACTACTGATCATGGCATGATTGAGACTTATCTTGAAACTGACACTGGCTCTAGACAAGCAACTAATTTGTCAGATATAAATACCCCTAGGACTCGATAGCATAAATAAGAATAAACAAGGCAACATTCTATTATTTATAATACCATTAACGAAGCATCTCTTCATGCATTTGAAAATTTTAAACTTGAACATAAATAGGCATGCATACTAATGTCTCATAATTTATTCACTAAGGTCTTTCATCAAACACATGGCATGCATCAACTTATACATAAATGGGGATTTCTTGTCAACATACTGTAACGACTCTATTTCCTTCACATAGGCATTTTATCAAACATATAGTGGAGCATGCTTTGGTTATACAAAATTTTCTATGCCTAACTAACATGGCTACATTAATTAACATGCAAATTCAAGGGTTTATCGTGAACATCATACAAGTCATCACATTCTAGGATCAAAGCTTGAAACTTTGTAATCAAAACCTGAATTAAAACTCCACAACAACATGAACTTCAATTCAATTCACATAAACTATGAAAAACTCATAAATATATAATATTTGAATTTAGAAAAGGATTCTTGAACTTCTTGGGTGAAAGGAACCCAAGAATCAACATCTAACAAACCTTAGTTTTTGATTTTACGAAGATTGACGGAGGAAATTCTTGAAGTTGGATCCTCAATTGAAAATCCTAAGCTTGTTCTTAAGATAAATTAAGAGAAAACAACTATATTTTGATGAAAAAGGGTTGAATCTCATGTAATTGAGGTTATATAGGAGTTGAAAAAAGACCCCTTTCCCCTTCAAATATGGAATTCGACTACTAAAAATTTGCCCCAGTGGGAATAGGCAATGTGCCACCCTTCCTAGTCCCCCGAATTATCCAGGGCGTTGCCCTGCTTAGAGCGCCGGGCTAGCTAGGGCGACACGGGTTTATCGCATCTGGCTACTATTTGAAAATCCAAACATGCCCTTATGCTATCCAAAAAATTGCAAAACTCACCCGAGATGCACTATTGACTTGCCCCATTGTGAATCAACTTAAAAGTCAACAAACAGAGGTCAGAAAGGTCATAAAACAAATCATCGAAGTTCGAAGGCTTTTGCAATGTGGAAGTTCCAAGAATTAGCCAATTTTTCTAAGTGCTAAGCATCTCTGGACATGCTTGAAAGAGCTTTAATGACTAGGAAAATTTGTGGGGTATTATAATATCTCCCTCTTAGGAACATTCATCCTTGAATACGACTGAGATTACTAATAGACTGAACTTACCTAAGGGACGTGAACATTTGAACATGAGTACATGACTGGGACTACTGATATACTGAAATTTCATACTGGACATGCATATCTGATGCATGGATATCCGACTGAGTTATTCTCATGAATGCATAACTTGAAAATAATGATAAGCTGAGCTTCTTCTACCGAACATTCATATCAAATGCACGAATATTGGACTTAACTGACTCTTAAATGCATGACTTAAACATGCAATGATAACTACTATTGAGTTTGTAAGAAAAATATGAGCATGCAACTGAATGGGTTTAAGGACATGAAAGCATCGGGAAAATATAGGGTATATCCCCCTTAGGACACTATGTCCCTCTAAGAACACTTATACTGGGGCGATGCACAGGGCATCTATGAACTGGATCATAACTAAACATCTGGGATCTGAAACTAATGCATGTCTCCTAAATTGAGCTGATCTTGCAACTATTGGGACTTTCTATCTTGGAATAGTTACCGTCCTGAGATTTCTGATAGCATGACTCGATGGAAAGAGGGAAAACAAGTTGTATGAGTCTAACTGCCTGTCTGCTAAATTGAATTTCTGGCTTTACTAGCTAAATCATACTGAAAACTTATACTTAATTAAAGTACTCCTTCTGCACTCTTTCAACTATGCTCTACACCTTAGCTTTAAGTCATCGTCATAAGTCTGTGAACACTTTACTAAAATCTGAACTGAACTATAATCTATCTACTCTAGAGTCTAGGGTATAACAATACATATAAATGATAAACTCATCCTAAAAGCCTGCACCTGAAAGTATAAATCCCACGGCTAATACTATCTCCTGGGATTCAACTCTTAACTTATTTTAGCTTCTACAATTATCATCACATACTTACACTGTGTTCAACACATGATTGTCTCACTAAACACATCATATACTTTTGTTTTTCATAAAATACTAAGATCATATCTCCTAACTCATATGCACACCTCCATACTTAGTTTCAAATCCACAAACTTAAATTCTTGCATGCGCTGTTCAAGCCTACTGATTTACCTTTTGCACAACTATCCCCATGAATACATAATTTGCTAAATCTAGATAACGTTGTCCCAAATCTACCACTGCTAAACTCCTGGGTCCATGTTTCTAACTCAAGGTCATATGCTATTCTATTAAAAGATTCTATGGTGTGGGCGCTGATAACTCTACCTACTGAGGTTTGAGCTGAACTCACTTCTCCTACTAATTTCAAGCCTACTCAAATCTCTGAAATATATATAGACACTTACACATCAACATGATGTTCAAGCCTATCTTCATTACTAAAGCCTCGGGTAAAACAAGCATGCAACAATCCCTTCTTGACATAACACGTTTACTCTATTTCATTTAAGTAACTTCCCAACGCTAAGGAGGGTTTATTGAAAGGTTAAGAGAAGCCCTGGGATTTAACTAAGCATAAACATAAAGATGAGAGACTTATAAGTACCCATAACTATATCAGGAGAACTTTCCTATTCTTGTCGAGTTTGAAATGCATAAAATATGTTCTGACGCTGACCACTAGTGGTACTAGAAATGGCATCCCGCTGATTCGGGTGACTGGAACTAACTTTGTGGACCAGGTTTAGGGCAGTCTCAGACTCTGTGACCTGACTCACCACATCCAAAACACATATCACTGTCGGCTCTATATACATCCTTATGATTTTTACCATATTTTTTGCAAAGCGGATAAGTAAGACCCCTACTCTTACTACCCTGGGCCTTGTAGATTGGTTCCCCATCCCTATGGTTTTTTCTGAACTTCAGTATTGATGCACTTGCTGAAGATGGTGCTGGGACTGAAAACTTCTGGCTATGTTGAGAATGGTTACCACCTTGTGACCCAAGCTAAGAAAAACTATAACTACCTATTCTAGCTCTTTTATTTACTCTTTCTCTTTCCTTAGCTTTCTCTACCTTTATCTACTGAGCGTGCATTATCAATCTAGAAAGATACATGTATCTATTGAGAATAGCAGTCCTACACTCTTTAACCATCAATCTAGACACACCGATCACAAACTTACTCATGCTTGATCTAGGGTCATCCATCTAATCTGGGACAAACTTAAACAACTAGTTAAACTTGAGGCAATACTCCTTCACTGTCATTAAGCCTTGCCTCAGTTTCGTGAACTCTTCTATCTTAGCTTTCCTCATCTCTAGTGGGAAAAACTTATCTAAGAATGCATCCTGAAATATCTGCCAAGTCATGGGAGCTGCATCCTCTCCTCTACCCTCCTTCCACATCACTACCCAATCATAAGTAATATATTTCAATCTATAGGATTCCAATTCTACACTTTCCTCTTTAGAAACATGCATAACTTGAGTGATCTTCTTTAACTCATCAATATGAAGGTGTGGGTCCTCATCTGCCTTTGACCCAAAGAATTCTGGCCAGTTTATTCTCATAAAATCTCTGATTTTGGCTGTGGATAAATCCCCATCTTGCTATGGTGTGGCTGCAGCATGACCGTTACCCTAAACATTGGTTGTCACAGCTTGGGCTAGCACCTGAAAAGCTGCCTGAAACTATGCATGTGTCGTATTCTCATTCGAAGGATCTACGGGCTGAGGTAGCTGGTTATCATTTCTATGGGAATTACCTTTGCGAGGAGGTATATTCTATAAATGAAAGAAAGAATAGATTATACTAAGAGATCAAATCAAGCTCATGCTCACTCGCATGACATAATTACTAAAATAAGGGAAACTGTTCCTAAAATATCCCATAACCTCCTATCCATAAGTGTGGCGCACAACACACCCATGCATAAGACTCTACTAGATTCGACTTTTAGACTCCCTTAGATACTGTTAAACCTTAGGCTCTGATACCAAGTTTGTAATGCCCCGAGTCTAGTATCCCGAAAGCTACACGGTGCTCATAATCCCAAAGGACCACAAGCTAATATTGACAGATATTTGTAACTAAGAACTGAATAAAATACTGTAAAAATATAGAAAACTGGCAGAAAACTTTCCATAAGGTTCAAACATATGAAATAAAACTACATGAGGTATAATAATACCAAAACTAAAACAATTGTCTGAACATCTAGTCTGAAAGCCTCTAAACTGTCTGAACTATGGAGTTGATGGGACAATCCCCTAACTAACTCCGTGTACTGATAGAATAAATCTAATACAATAGTAAAATAAGGAACATCCTCGGAGAATGAGGACTCACTGCTAAGTCTACTGCTACTGACTGGATCTGAACTACTAAGGGTACTCTGGCGCTCGTGCATCTGAACCTATGGTATAAACCACTATAGTACGAGAGAAAAGTATGCATCAGTACGTGAGAATGTACTGGTATGCTAGATGGGGTAAGGCTGAATGTAATGGCTTATATGCATGAACAACACTGACTGAATAATGTAAGTATACTGAATGAGGATACACGCATGAAAGGCATAAACTATAACTGAAAGCATAGTAATATTGAATATTGAGTTCTGAATGCTAATTTACTCATATCTGAGTTTTCTAATACTGGGACATTGAATAACTGAATCTACTGATATTGATATCTAAGTTTTCTGATATGGATTGACTGTATTTGAGATCATCCCTATCCAACAGGTGATCACTTAATCTCTTGAACTATCTAAGTTCTTTACTGAGCTGAGTGACTGTATCTAACAGTCCGTATTTCTGTAATACGGATCTGAGTTCTACTACTGAGATTGATTCTAAAATTGAAACTGTGGGAAGTAATCATCTAACCGACATGCCAAATCTAGCTAACTTGGGGACCAACCTATAACCCAATTGGAAGGGTGTCAATATCATGACACGGGTAAAGACAACATGCACGTGACCCTCATCAATCAGGTACTCTAATGAGAATGATGGGATCCTTATCTAACAGGTTAAGCCACCTTACCAACCCTCATCTAGCAGGTGATATCTCAACCTATACTGGCTATGTAGTTCTGGAGTGCAAGGATTGCTTCTAAGAATCACACCTTTTACTAGCAGGTGAGTTCCCATCCTTGGGATCAATCGCTGTTGAATCCTACTCTTAACTGAAAGACACTGAATTGAACCGTATACTGTGCTAGACTGAGCTGAATCTATTACTAATCATGTTACTTGACTGAGCTAGCTGAGTTCACTTGGTTCAGTTGTCTGATGGAATACTACTGAGATTACTGAATTTTCCTAAGTCATGAAGCTGACTGACTTCTACTGAATTTTGTAACTGACTGAGAATACTACTGATTATGGCACGACTGAGACTTATCTTGAAACTGACACTGGCTCTAGACAAGCAGCTAATTTGTCGGATATAAATACCCTCAGGACTCGATAGCATAAATAAAAATAAAATATGGCAACATTCTATCATTTACAATACCATTAACGAAGCATCTCTTCATGCACTTGAAAATTTTAAACTTGCACATGAATAGGCATGCCTACTAATGTCTCATAATTTATTCACTAAGGTCTTTCATCAAACACATGACATGCATCAACTTATACATAACTGCGGATTTCTTGTCAACAATACTATAACGACTCTATTTCCTTCACATAAGCATTTTATAAAACATATAGGGGATCATTCTTTGGTTATTCAATAATTTCTACACCTAACCAACATGGCAACATCAATCAGCATGCAAATTCAAGGGTTTATCATGAACATCATACAAGTCATCACATACTAGGATCAAAGTTTGGAACTTTGTAATCAAAGCCTGAATTAAAACTCAATAACATGAACTTCAATTTTAATTCACATAAACCTTGACAAACTCATAAATAAATAATCTTTGAATTTAGAAAAGGATTCTTGAACTTCTTGGGTGAAAGGAACCGAAGAATCAACATCTAACATACCTTAGTTATTGATTTTATGAAGATTGACGGAGGAAATTCTTGAATTTGAATCCTCAATTTAAAATCCTAGGCTTGTTCTTGAGATAAATTTATAGAAAACAACTATATTTGGATGAAAAAGGGTTTAATCTCGTGTTATTGAGGTTATATAGGGGTTGGAAAAAGACCTTTTTCCCTTGTAAATACGGAATTGGATTGCTGAAAATTTGCCCCAGCGGGAATAGGCAATGCGCCGCCCTGCCGAGTCCCCAGGATTATCCAGGGATTGGCCCTGCTTAGAGCGCAAGTCTAGCTGGGGAAATGCGGGCTTATCGCGTCGGGCTATTGTTTTGAAAATCAAAACATGCCCTTATGCTATCCAAAAAATTTCAAAACTCACTCGAGATGTACTATTGACTTGCCCCATTGTGAATCAACTTAAAAATCAACAAACATAGGTCAGGAAGGTCATGAAATAAATCATCAAAGTTTGAAGGCTTATGAAATAAGGAAGTTCCAACACTTAGCCAAATTTTCTAAGTGTTATGATTCTTTGGACATGTTTTAAAGAGATTTAACGACTACAAAAATTTGCGGGGTCTTATGTAAGACCCCGCAAAATCCTAAGCTTAAATCTAGTCCATTTGTTCTTGCTAAGGGGTTCCATGCTTAGAAAATTCTACCTAAGTTTCCAGACTTAGTTTATATTGGACTTCTAAGGTTTTCAATCTTATTTTACGACCTCAATGTCCTTTAATGGTCTATATTTCTATTAATTCATAAACAGGAAGGTCAATAAGTGTTTTCGAATAAGTTTTGGATTTTTCAAAACTCGTTTAAACCACATTCGGAGCTGCAAAATAGTGGACCAATGCGATCTCGGCGTGCCGCGTTGCCTATCACGTTGGTGAACATTGTTGTAGGCTGCCATAGCCAAAATTACTGAGGGTTGATGCGATTATGGTGCGATGCATCGACCATAGCATCGATGTGGTCAATGTACAGCGTGGATTTCCAATTTTTCAGTCATTAAATATCTGCGTTCTTAAGGACAAAAGGGTTAATTTCCCACCCCTATATAAGTCTCAAACATTGGATCCAGCTCCAATTAAACCAAAATATACCCTCTTCTCTCAAAATTTTCTTAAGAAACAGTTAGGTTTTCAATTGAGGATTCAAATTCAAGAAGATTTCACCATCAATCTTTGCGAAATCTAGAACTAAGGTATGTACAATATTCATTCATGGATTTCTTTCATTTATGAAGCCCAAAAATCATGTTTTAAACTATGAATTATGATGATTATGTTATGAATTAATTATGTTATGTTGTGGTTGGGTTTTTGATTCGTGTTATAGGCTATCAATTCTAAGAATTGGTCTTAGTATATGATGATTTATGTAATGTTCATGATAAAACCTCCACATTGCAAGTTGATTAATGTGCACATGATAATTAGATGCATTGATAATAGAATGACCAGAGCATGCTCTCAATGTGTTTGATAAAATGCCTAAGTGAGAGAATTATGGCTTATGGACCCTCATTGATTCGCATGATGAACTTAGGCTATGACTATATGTCCAAAATGACTCCCACGCTAATGTTGTGTCTTGTGATGATTTGATAAAGTGCCTACGAGACTAGAATTATGAAACCATGATATAATTGAATGCATTCCTCTACATGTGCAAGTTTATAAATATCAAGTGCTTCATAAAAATCCCCAACGATTATATTATGAGATGTTTATATTGGTCATGTGTTTAAAAAGTGTCATGTTTTGTCAGTTTCATTCTATCGAGTCCTGGGGGTACTTGTACCCAAAAATTTAGTTGTGTGCCTAGAGCCAGTGTCATGTTTTCAAGATACTCCCAGTCAAGCAATGTTCAGTAGAACGCAGTCAGTCTCATGACTCAGGAAAACTCAGTAAACTCAGTAATATCAGTAATCTCAATCAATTATCAGACATCAGTAGTATTCCACCAATCAATGAAACTCATTGAACTTAGTCCAATTTAGTTCAGTTAATCATGTTCAGTGTTCATTCAGATAGGAGTAGAAATTATCACCGAGTAAACCCAAGGATGGGAACTCACCTGCCAGTAGAGGGTGTTTCATGTCTTAGTCTCAGTAATATAACTCAGATAGTTCTACAGAATTTAGGACTGTCAAATAAAGTCAACTTAGTATAGTACGGAACTCAGCTAGTTCCATAAAAAATTTGGATTGTCAGCTATAGTCACTCAGTATCAGTCATATCAGTTATCAGTAACACAGTAGTCAGTATCATCATGAATTCAGTTACAGTTTTACATTTATGCATGTGTTCTCATATTCATGTCATACAGTCAATTAGTTTATGTTCATGCATATAAACCCCTTGCATTCAACCTACTTAACTTGCATACCACTACATTTAATCATACTGATGCATTCGCGCTATGGTGTTTTTACTACCATAGGTTCTGAGGCACGAGCTCTAGACCAGCAGTAAGATTTTCGGATATTCAGCAGACAGATTAGCCGTGAGTCCTAATCATTCGAGGATGCTTTATTCATTTCAGCACTTAGTTTATTTTAGTAGTTAGAGTTAGTTGGGAACATATTCCATCAACTCCTTATTTAGATAGTCAATTTTAGAGGCTTCCAGACTACAGTGTTGTTTAGACAGTATTTTAGTTGATTTGGGTACTTTACTACCCTATCCAGATTTGTTTTGTTTTATCAGTTATGTTATTCAGTTTTGAAACTTACAGCCTTACAACTTTTATTCTGCATTCATACTTATATTATGCAGTGTACAGGTATAGATATCAGTCATGGGTTAGCTTATGGTCCTTCAGAGTCATGAGCACTGTGTAGCATTCCGGGTACTAGATTCGGGGCGTTACAAAATTGGTATCATAGATAGGTTTAATAGTGTCCTAGGAAGTCTAAAAGTCGCATCTAGCAGAGTCTTGTACATGGGTGTGTTGCGCGCCACATTTATGTGCATGAGATTATAAGATATTTTAGGAACAGTTTTCCCTTCTTTTAGTATTCATGTCATGCCAGTGAGCATAATCTTAAGTTAATCTCTCAGTTTAATCCTTTTCTCTTCCGTTTACAAAACATGTCTCCCAAGAAGAGAACTGGAAATCAGTCAGCCCCTCAGCCCAAAGATCCTTTGGGTGAACGTGTCTCTCACTTGCTTAGTCATTTGCTTCTCAGAATAAATGACCAGCTGTCATTCCGGCCAACCCAGTGGCTAATTCAGTTGCAGCTAGGATTCTGGACTTCACCCTAATGAATCCTCTATCCTTTTTTGGGTCTAAGACAGATGAGAACCCTCAGAAATTCCTTGACCAACTTTAAAAGGTTACAAACATAATGAGGGTTACTTCTAGTGAGAGTGCTGAGCTATCTGCATATCAGTTGCAGGATATTTCTCATACTTAGTTCGAACAGTGAAAGTTAGAGAGGTTAGTTGACGTAGGGTCTGTAGAATGGGAGGAGTTTGCCTCTGCTTTTCTTGATAGATTCTTTCCCCTAGAGCTGAGAAAAGCTACGGTATTAGAATTTATCAACCTTAGGCAGGGAAACATGATAAAGAAAGAGTATTCTCTTAAGTTTACTTAATTATCCAGATATACTCGTCATGCGGTTGCAGATAGCAGGGCCAAGATGAGTAAGTTTGTTTTGGGGGTGAATAAGAGTGTGGTCAATGAGTGTAGATCCTTGATGTCGAATAGTGACATGAACATAACCAAAATTATGACCCATGCTCAGCAAATAGAATAGCATAATATAAAAATAAGAGAGAAGCAGAATAAGTAAGCAAGGACAGGTAGTTTCAACTTTGCTCAGCCTAAGTCAGAGGGAGAAAACCGTTCTCAGTTTCATCCTAAGTCATTAGTTCCAGCTCCTTCTTCAGCCAGTGCTCTAGCTCCTAGGTTCAGGGATGGTAACAGAGATAAGGCACCAATCTCTAAGTCTCAGGGCAGTGTTAGCAATGCCCGAACTAATCCTCTTTGTTAGACTTGTGAAAAACACCATCAGGGTATTTGTAGAGCTAGCAGCGATATTTTCTTTGGATGTGGAAAACCAAGCTATAGAGTCATAGATTGTCTTTAGACAAGTTCCCAGAGTCAGCACAACCGTCCCTCAGCTCAGCTCGATCGCCCAAATCAGTAAGATGCCACTTTCTATGCTACCAGTGGGCAACACCCAAACCACTTCTATGTTTTTCAGTCCTGACAAGATCAGGAAAATTCTCCTGATATGGTTATTGGTACATTACAAATATTTCACTTACATGCTTACACTTTGATAGATCCAGGAGATTCCTTATCTTTTATTACTCCTTATATAGCAGTTGATTTCAGAGTCTGTCCCGAAATTCTAGCAGAGCCTTTCTTAGTTTCTACCCCAGTGGGTAAAACCATCAAAGACCAGTAGGTATACAGGAACTTTTCGGTTATGATATTTCATAAAGTCACTTAAGCAGACTTAGTTGAATTATAGATGACTGATTTTGATGTCATTCTCGGAATGGATTGGCTTCATTCCTGCTATGCCATAGTCGACTGTCGAAACAAAATTGTCCAGTTTCAGTTTTCGAATGAACCTGTCCTAGAATAGAGGGGTAGTACTTCAACTTTCAGAGGTCAGCTTGTTTCCTACCTTTGGGTACAAAAAATGATATCTAAGGTATGTGTCTATCATCTTATTTGAGTCAAGGACACTAGTTACTAAACTCCCTGTTTGAATCAGTCCTAATTGTGAATGACTATTACGATCTTTATCGAAGATCTTCTAGGAATTCTTCCTGAAAAGGAAATGGACTTTGACATTGATCTTCTTTCAAATACTCAGCCCTTATTTATTCTGCCATACAGAATGGCACCAACAAAGCTCAGAGAATTGAAAGAACAATTGAAGGATCTCTTAGATAAGAGATTCATCAGACCTAGCATTTCCCCGTGGGGTGCACCAGTTTTATTCGTGTGAAAGAAAGACGGTTCTCTCAGAATGTGCATTGATTACCGTCAACTCAATAAAGTTATGGTCAAGAACAAGTATCCACTTCCCAGAATCGATGAATTGTTTGGCCAACTTCAGGGTGCTAGTTATTTCTCTAAGATAGACCTCATATCAGGCTATCATCATCTCAGAGTCAGAGAAAGTGATATTCCAAAAATAGCCTTTCGTAATCGGTATGGTCACTTTGAATTCTTAGTCATGTACTTTGGTCTTACCAATGACCCAGTGATAACACTCAAACTACACCTCTTATGTGAGAATGTAAGTGATCGTTGTCAATGTATAACCCAACTAGGTTTGGATCGAATCCCACAGGAAATATGGTGTAAACTTAAGTCATTTGCGATTTAATCAATTGATAGTTGGATGTTTCCTGAAATAGGGGTTTCGGAGATTAGAAAATAATTGTTGGTCACTTTAGTTTCAGTATTTGTAATCAAGAGTTTATGGAAAACCAGAGTTATGTTCACTATGGGTGTTGGGATTTGACAGACGCTAGTAACGATTATAAATTCATGTGGTAGGTAGGAACAACAGATTATCCTTGTCGAATTTATACCTAAATGTCTCTTGACCTACTTAAGCATTTAACTACCTAATTCTCTCGAACTTAGGGAGTTTATATTTCATAACAGGATGTTATCTCAGGTTAATTAATCTTGCTACAACATTAATTATTAAACGGAAGGTTGGTAGCTTCCAATTCCCTGTTGATAATTCGCTTCTTACTAGGGTTGATTTATTAGTTCAAGCAATTCATTAGTAAGCAGGACCTATTGTTTGCAACCAATAGATAAAGGGTAAAGCAGAGGGATTACCAAGAAGTTTCTAACACCGTTAGAATCCTGAATACTTAGTTGCATTACAAACCCAAACCCATAGATCCCGTAACTTGGGTTAAGGGGTTTATCTACTCATACTATAAAGAGAATAAGCTTGTTGAATTCATAATGCTATGGAATAATACTTACAACAATAGTTAATCACAACAATTGTACGTCGGATTAAATTATAGTAGAAAAATCCCAAAATATAATATGATAATCTCTCAAAAGCTAACTATAAATTTGTATCAAAAACTGGAGAGCAAACACGTGAAGTTCAAGTGCATAATGTCAAGTACCAACCTCCAAGAAAACCTTAAACAATACTTTAAATAGTTTACCCTAATTATGGAAACAGAATCACAGAGTTCAGTAGTTTCTCGGACAAGTGACGACATTTTGTGATGCCTTTTTAGGAGTCTGATGACTTATCATAGATGTCTTCAGCTCCTCTTCGCTTTTGACATTCGCTGCCTTAGGTTGACGATGAAGCGTGATGGCTGATCTGATCTTTGATGACTTATCACAGATGTCGTCGATGATTTACTTTAGCTCTCATATTCTGCCTTAGGCTAACGGTGATATTAACGGCTTATCACAACTCTGACGGCTTATCACATGTCGTCATCACTTCTTTCAGCTGAAGCCCATTCTCTGTTTAAGGCTGACAATGAAGCCGATAACCTATCAGAGTGCTGAGACTTATCAGAAATATCATCAGCCACACTTCTCTTCTATTTGCTTCAGATTTCAACTCTTTTAATTCCATCATTGTTGGTTCTTTTGTATCTTGACTTCCACTGTAAAATCAAAGATAAAACAATCAAAAATGACAAAAGTTGCTTAAGACTTCACAATTATTCTCAATTAAAATCCTCAAATGTGTTAGCATCTGCTCACACATCACCCAACAGCTTTCATGGACTTGATAAGCCATGTGTTCAAGCAGTACTTGGATATATTCGTTATAGTCTTTATAGATGACATCCTTGTCTACTCCCGCAGAGAGAGTGATCATGCAGACCACCTCAGAATCGTACTTTAGACTCTAAAAAATCATTAGTTATTCGATAAATTCAATAAGTGCGAGTTTTAGCTAAGGTCAGTGGCATTCCTTAGTCATATAGTTTCCGATGATGGAATTAGAGTAGATCCTCAAAAGACCAAAGCAGTAAGAAACTGGCCTCGCCCTGTCTCTCTGTCAGATATCGGGAGTTTCTTGGGTTTGACTAGTTATTACAGATGGTTTGTTGAGGAATTTTTTTCTATTGCTTCCCCTATGTCTAGACTGACTCAAAAGAAAGTCAAGTTTCAGTGGTCCGATCCTTGTGAGAATAGTTTTCAGGAGTTGAAAACTCGACTCACCTCAGCTCTAGTGTTAGCTCTTTCAGATGGTCCAGAGGGGTTCATAGTGTATTGTGATGCATCCAGAGTAGGTTTGGGTTGTGTCCTCATGCAGCATAGTAAGGTCCTAGCCTACGCTTCCAGACAGATTAAGCCTCATGAGAAGAATCATCCTACACATGATCTTGAATTAGCAGCCGTAGTATTCACCTTAAAGATTTTGAGGCATTATCTATACGAATTTTATGTAGATTTGTTCACAAATCATAAGAGCCTCCAGTACGTATTCTCTCAGAAAGATCTCAACCTTTGTCAGAAAAGGTGGTTAGAGCTCTTGAAAGATTATGACATGAGTGTCCTTTATCATTCGGGCAAGTCCAATGTAGTGGCTGACGCTCTCAGTAGACTATCTATGGGTAGTGTTGCTCATGTTGAGGACAGTAAGAAGAAGTTAGCTCAGGAAGTGCACCAACTTGCCAGAGTAGGTGTCCACTTAGTCGATTCAGTAGAAGACAATATATGGGTTTAGAGTAGTTTCAAATCATCTCTAGTTTTTGAGGTGAAAGAAAAGCAAGATAGAGATCCCAACCTAGTCAAGTTGAAAGATTCAGTTAAAAATCAGAAGGTAAATGTTTTCTCCCATGGGGAAGATGGTGTTTTACGTTGTCAGGGTTGTCTTTGTATTCCAGGTGTAGATGACTTAAGGCAGTGAATTCTTATAGAAGCGCATGGTGCACGATACTCTATTCATCCAGGGGCCACTAAGATGTACCGCAACTTACGGGAGATTAGTGGAGTGCAATGAAGAAAGATATTGCAGAGTTTGTAGTTAAGTGCTCTACGTGTCAGCAGGTTAAGGTAGAGCATCAGAAGCCTAGTGGGTCCATGCAGGAGTTTATTATTCCTACTTGGAAGTGGAAAAAAGTGAACATAGACTTCGTGATGGGTTTGCCTCGTACTCGTCGTCAGTATGATTTAGTTTAGGTCATTATAGATAGGATGACCAAATCAGCTTATTTCCTTCTAGTTCATACCTCTTATTCAACCGAGGATTATGCCAAACTCTATATCAGGGAGTTGGTCAAATTACACGGTGTTTCATTATCTATTATCTCAAATAGAGGTACCCAGTTCACTTCTCACTTTTGAAAAGCATTCCAAAAGGGTCTTGGTACCCAAGTGCATCTCAGTACAACTTTTCATCCTCAGACAGATGGTCAAGCAGAAAGGACCATTCAGACCTTAGAGGATATGCTGCAAGCGTGTGCAATTAATTTTAAGGGGAGTTGGGATAACCACTTCCCTTTAATTGAGTTTGCATACAACAACAACCATCATTCCAGTATGCAGATGACTCTATTCGAAGCTCTCTATGGTAGGAGATATAGATCTTCAGTTGGTTGGTTCGAGGTTAGTGATGCCTCAGTCATAGGGCCTGACTTAGTATTCGATGCGTTAGAGAAAATCCAGTTGATCAGAGAAAGACTCCGGGCTGCTCAAAGCCGACAGAAGTCTTATGCAAATATGCGTAGAAAAGATCTCGACTTTGAGATTGGTGATCATGTTTATCTAAAGATCTCTCCCATAAAGGGAGTGAAGAGATTCGGCAAAAAGGGAAAGCTTAGTCCCCGATATGTCGATCCCTTTAAAATTCTCAGTCGCTTCGGCAGGGTAGCTTATGAGCTCGAATTGTCTTCAGATCTAGCCTCAGTTCATCCAGTCTTCCATGTCTCTTTTCTCAAGAAGTGCATAGGTGACCCATCAGTTGTAGTCCTTATTCAGAGCATAGATGTTCAGAACAACCTCTCCTATGAAAAGATTCCAGTCGAAATCCTTGACTATCAGACTCGTAGACTGAGGAACAAAGAAGTTCCTCTATTCAAAGTTCTTTGGCGAAATTAGTCCATTGAGGGAGCTACTTGGGAAGAAGAAGCAGATATGCGGACCAAGTATCCTCACCTCTTCTCCGCTAACTTAGACTCAGCTCAAGGTAACAATTCTTCTTTACTCTTTCAATCCATTAATTTTTCACCATTTTTTCCTTTTCTTAAACATGTCTATGCTAATTTTTCCTTGATTGATTGAATTAACAAAGAAAAAAGGTGGCTAAACCAAGAATCATCTTTTTTAACCTCCATTAATGAGCTTTTTTAAGTGAGAAATTTGCAGCTATGGCAATCGTCGAAATTCTTTGGTGTCACCAAAATTTTCATTTTCTTGAGCTTTATTTACATATTTAAGCCTTAATTTAAAAAAAAATTAAAAAAATTAATTAACAAAAAAAATATGGATACTGTTGAGATTTTACAGCCGTGGAACGCCCGAAGAGTTGTAATGAGTACTTAAGAATTGTTGGTTGTTGTAACGGTCTTATTTGTTTGTCTGATGATTATGATAAGTATAAGGATACTGATGTGTTGTGGAAGCCTGTTATCTATTCACATGTGAAAATGCCGCGACCAAATTTGGAGGTTTTAACCTCCATTAATGGAGGTTAAGAAGGTTGGGTGGGAAAGACATTGTTGGGGGCTTTTTTTGTAATTATTTGATCAAAAAATATGCGTCATTAATTTATTGGACATAAATTTCATCTGTTTTAGTTTTTTTCCAAAAAGAAAATAAAATTATAAGTGCATATAGTTATGTGGCAATTTAAATGAGTTAGTACAAATTAATTGATCGTTTTATCCACGTTGGTAGTGGGTAAGATACAGACACCAGTGCTGATATCGAAAGGTGTCAAAATTACACACTTTATGGTTACTTGAGGTGCAGGTGCCAAAGTGAAAAATGATGCTAAGTTTAGGGGGCTGTCGATGGGTTTGACCTTCTTACTATAAATAGAGGTTATTCCGGCTCAGGCTCTGATACCATAAGAAATGTATATTTCTTATTATAAACAGAGGTAATTCAAGCTTTGAATTCATTGAGTCATTCTCTAAAACATTCTCAGAATCTACTTGTATAGCTTTGTTTTCCTCCTACAGAAAAATATATATCCTGCAACTTTTTTTCCAAATTTTCAAATTTGCCAATTTTTCACAAGAAGAGTTTGTAGAATTGAATCCATTGAATCGAAATTATCATACTTTTAAGGATTTACCAAACACTTGTAATTTTTCTCTGACATTTTGATAATTCAAAAAACAAAAGCACTTTATCAAAAGCTGCAAGATCATAACAAATATATTATTAATTAAATTAAACTTCAATTTACGTTCCTTTCACGGGTGGACAAGGAGGCTTGAAGACTCTGTTCTATTTAAGATGAAGTAGAAAATTACAGCTTGCCAACGATGTCGCTTTGACCATTGACAGAAAAATTTGTTCAATATTATGTCTATGTTATCATCGTTTCCAGAATTCCTAAAATGATCAATGCACCTATAAGGCCACAAAACAAACTAAGTACATATTATTATAATTTCCTCATATTAATCAAACAACAAAAAGCAACATATCAAAGACCAAAAAGAATATGTATATGCATGATTCCCGCATATATTACGACTTCTTTATATATACATAAGAATATTTAGCATAAATTACCAGCAGTTACATGACCTCCAAAATTTCTATACGATGTAAATTTTATTTTTATTTGTCAAAAGTGGGAGAAAAATGTCAGAAAAAATTTCTATTTTAAATTAGTAACTTAATATTTTATGAATGGTATTTTACTTTTCTTATTCAAAGATCAGACAATTAATTAACTAGTAGCATATTCTTTATTTTTGGTATTTTAATTTACTCTTTTTAACAAGAAAATAAAATAAAATATTGCCCAATAACCATTTTCCACCTCTCAATAATCCCCCTTATCGTGAAACAACAAACTTTGTGACATAATAGACATCTCCTGACCACCTTACAATAGGGGTGTCAAGTGGGCCGGCCGGCCGGCTCGACCCGGCCAGACTATCTAACCCGGCTTGGTTTGACTCGGTTCGGTAAGCCCTAGGGCTTTAGGGTTCTGGGTCCCGGGCCGATTATTTTGTTAAAATGGGTCCGGTTAACCCGGTCCGTACCAAGTCCGATCCAGACCCGTCGGTTAATCGGCCCGGCCCGGCCCAAATTTTTTTTTTTTTTAAAAAAGATATTTTAGATTTTGAGCCAAACTAGCCGTTGGCCCAACGGCTATATAGCCATTTTTGGGTCCAAACGGCTAGTTTGGGCCCATTTATTAAAAAAAAAAAACTTTAAAAAATATTTTTTAATTCCAAAAAAAATTCTATAAATACCCTACAACTTCAAATCATTTTTCACACAATTTTTCACTCTCTCAAATCTCAATTCTCAATTCTCAAATATTCAATATATTTAATTTCTTAAAGTGTTCACTTTAATTTTTTAATTTTTTGTTTACAAAGTACAAGCGGAAGTTTCTAAAGTCGCAATCTTCGGATACTTTCAAAATTTGGTATTGTCGTTCCATCCCTTAAGTTTAATTTTTATTTATTGTATTAATTGTTTAATATTTAATTTTATTATATTTGTGTATTTTGAATATTTTTAGTTTAATTTAATTTATATTATGGATAAATTAAGAAACTTCGCTACTAAAGGTGTTCAAATTTTTTGTCCCGGAAGCGGTAGTGGTAGTAAAAAGTGAATTACTAGCGGTAGAGGTAGTTCAAGTAGTAGATATACCCGTGTGCCTTAACCTCCGGTACCGCTTGGTACACCTTTTGAGGAAGAAATAGGTGTAGGTGCTCACGATATGGATTATGTAGAAGCTCAGGAAAATTACGATATAGAAGAAGAAAATGAAGTAGATGCGGTTAATTTAGACGAAGATAATGAAAATATTGTTGAGACACCAGCAGTAGGAGATGCTAACGTTAGATCTGAATCAGTTAATCTCCCTTCCCGTCCTCCCAGTGCCCCAAAACCTCGTAAAAAAACTAGTATTGCATGACAATTTTTTGAACGTATATCAGCTATTGAGGTGCAATGCAATATTTGTCAACAAATATATAAGCATAGAAGTGGAGGCAAGCAAGGGGGTACGGGTATGTTAATGAGACATGTAGCTGAAGATCACAAAAGAGAGTTAAATATTGCAAAAGGTGGTGGAGATGTTGGTGGGTCAACACAAACTAGAATGGACTCAGCAACCGGTCACTTAGCGAAGAAGTATAATAAATTGAGGGACAGGGAAGAAATAGCTAAAATGGTAGCTGTGGGTTGTTTGTCTTTTAGTTTTCCTTCTTCTGATGCCTTTATTCGTTATATACAAGCAATTTATAATCCTATGTTTAATGGTATTCCTAGAATTACTTGTCGGTCTGATATTTTTAGACTCCATTCACAATATTATTTTTATTTATCAACATTTTTAAAAAATATTCAATGTAGATTGTCCCTAAATTCTGATCTTGGTCGTGCTGTAAATAAAAATGATTATTTAACCGTTACTTGTCATTGGATGGATAGTAATTTCGTGATGCAAAAACGTATTCTTGCTTTTTTATATGATGAAGATCGTAAACATACTGGACAATTTATTGTTGATTCTATTGTTAAAATTGCCAGATATTATGGTATCGAAAATAAAATTCTATGTATTGTTTTTGAAAATGCTTCTAACAACAAGACTGTTATAACAAAAATAAAATCTACGCTATCTCCGCCCTTGCCTGAAAATTTTCATATTAAGTGTGCATATCATATATATAATTTAATTGTAAAAGATGGTCTTAACTTTTTTGAGCTTTATATTGAAAAAATTCGTGTCGTTCGTTTTATTCAAGAAAATAATCGTAGATCGAGAATTAGAGAATTTAAAGTTATATGTCAAGAAAATGGACTTACATCGATTTTGATGCTTGAGGAAATTGATACTAGATGGAATTCTACGTATGAATTTTTAAAAACTTGTTAAAAATATAGAATTCCTATTACACTAGCTTTTAACCAACATTTCGGTTCATTTGCTGATTCTGCTGATTGCATGCTACATAATTTTGATTGGGTTGTAATTAATGATCTTGTTAAGTTTTTAGAAAAATTTTATGTAGCTACGGTTGAATTTTTTGGTGTTTATTATCCTACTCTTTGTAATATTTTGGCATATATAACCGATATTTCTGGTTTGCTCAAAGAATATAAAAATAAAGAAGGTTATAAAGAAGCTGTTGGCGCCATGTTTACGAAATTTAAAAAATATTTTTTCCCGATTCCCCCTATTTACTTGGTTGGTGCTATGCTAAATCCGTGCATGAAATATAATCATATGTGTCACTTTAGTACTCTTATTTATACTAACTTAGAAATAAATACTAACTATGATTCTGAACAAGTACAACAAGATTTGTGGACGGCTACGGCTGATGCAAAGGATTATATAGAAAAATTATATAATCACTATGCTGATTTATTTGATTTAGTCGTACCTACAAATATCACTCCAACTGTCGCTCCTCATCCTCCCGAGGAGCCATCATCTTCTAAAAGGCCGGCACATAGTGGTTTTTTTGATTCGTTTTATGATTTAAATTGTTGGAACAGTGTTAATGAGAGAACTTACACATCAACTTATCGAGAAGATCTGAAATATTATCTTCGAACGGCACCAGAGGATCGTAGATGATGGATCAACACGTTGGATTGGTGGAGGAGTAATGAAACACAATATCCTGTGCTTTCAAGGTTAGATAGAGATATCTTGAATGTTTCAATGTCAACCGTTGCATCAGAGAGCGCCTTTAGTCAGGGACGACAGCAGCTTGGAGACAACCGACACTCATTGGGAAGCAATGCAATGAATGTTCTAGTTTGCCTCAGAGATTGGATTATAGCGGAAAGAAGAAACCAAGGAATGGAACCGGAGCCGAGCGACGAGCTGAAACTTGAAGAAATTATGACTTCACGGGAGAACTCAGCAGAATCAAGTCTATGCATGGTTTTGCCCCTGTTGACTTCGACTATCCTATGCAAGTTCCCATTAATATTAACATGAATGAGTTGGAAAAAATGATGCATAATTTATAGATTTTTCATTCATGTAAATTATAATTTTTGGATCATTTTGCAATCAATCAAATTCCCCAAATTCATTCACTCCTTAGTCCTTGTTTTTTTATTTTTTTTTATTTAACGATTTAAAATTTTAAATTGAATTTCTAGTTTTCTACTTTAAATTAAAAACTTACTTCTAATATATTATTAATTTATTACCGAATATTATTAATTTATTATATTAAGTAGCATATGTTTTGTATATTTGAGCATATATCTTGTATAGAAGTGTATATTTAACGTATACATGTGTATATATTTTATAAATTAGTATATAACTATACAAATATATATTGTAATGTATATACATTATAGTATATTTCATTTAAAGTATTACATATACATAGAATAGAGTGTATATATGTGAATGGATCTTCTATAGACGTGTATATTTAACGTATACATATGTATATATTTTATAAATTAGTATATAACTATACAAATATCTATTGTAATGTATATATATATATATTGTAGTATATCTCATTTAAAGTATTACATATACACAGAATAGAGTGTATATATGTGAATAGATCTTCTATAGACGTGTATATTTAATGTATACATGTGTATATATTTTATAAATTAGTATATAACTATATATTGTAATGTATATATATTGTAGTATATCTTATTTAAAGTATTACATATACACAGAATAGAGTGTATATATGTGAATAGATCTTCTATAGACATGTATATTTAACTTATACATGTGTATATGTTTCATAAATTAGTATATAACTATACAAATATATATTGTAATGTATATATATTATAGTATATTTGATTTAAAGTATTACATATACATAGAATAGAGTGTATATATGTGAATAGATCTTCTATAGACGTGTATATTTAACGTATACATTACTTTATGTTTTATAAGTTAATATATATATATTGTAGTATATACTTTTTTTTAAAGTAGTACATATATATTGAATGGTGCGTATATATGTGTATATATCTTCTATAGACGTATATCTTTAAAGTATACAAGTGTATATGTTTTATAAATTAGTATGTAACTATATATATATATATACATATTGTTGTGTATATATATATGTATATTGTAGTATATATTTTATTTAAAGCTGTACATATATATTGAATAGTGCATATATATGTGTATATATCTTCTAAAGTAGTATATATTTAACGTATACATGTGTATATGTTTTATAAATTAGTATATATATATATATATATATATATTGTAGTGTATATATATATATATATATATTATACTATTATAGCATATGTTTTATTTAAAGTAGTACGTATAGTCATATATAATTATATATTGAATTGTACGTATATATGTGTAATTGTTTATATATTTTTTTAAAAAATATATATTGTATATTGGAGTGTATATAGTGTATATTGGATTTTTATTTATTTTTTAAACGAGTTTGATAAGTTTTTAACCGGATTTGACCGGATTTTGGTGGGTTTGACCGGATTGGATTAAGTGGGTCGGGTTAAGGTGGACTTTAATTTTTACCTGTTTGTCCCGGCTCGGACCAGCCCGATTAACATCAAACCCGGCCCTTAACCAGCCCGCAACCCGATTAAAATGAAAGGGCCAGTTCCGGATTGGCCCGGCCTGACCCGTTTGACACCCATACCTTACAATTCTCATAATAATACCACACTATGCACTCACATACGTACAATCACCTACACATCTTCTTTTTTTCCTCCGGCTCAAACACACTGTCAGATTTTTAAACTTGAAATAAATTTTCACTTTGAAACCTTAGTTATACATTTTTCATTTTTGCTGACATGACATAGTAAATATAATACACTTAAAATCAAGCCCGTGAAGGCTTATTTAGTCACTGCTAGCTAACCATTTTTCAGTCACTACTCATTAGTCTTGATCACATGCACATGCATGTATACACTCACTTCATCTATACATATACATGAAACTCAAGCTATATATACAGACCCTCACACATAGATAGAGAGAGCATTAGAGAAAGAGGGTACAATAGAATATAGAGAATAAATAGAGGAGAAACACAACTCGATCAAAACCATTTTCTATCTTTATTATCTTTTCACCGAATGTGAGTAAAAGTTTCTTGTCTTGCCACTTGCACTAGAGAGTGCTTTGATATTGTGGGTGGCAAATTTAACATTTGACTATATTAACTATATAAGCAAAATAAAATTTTAAAAATCATATGCTGCAGACAGAGAACCACAAAACTAACACCTTGCCACATGCACTAGAGCGTGCTTTGGTATTATGCGTGACAAATTTAATATTTGACTATATCAGTGTGTGTATATATATATATAGTTGTATATATAGAGTTTTAGTCGAAGTTTGCAGGTGGCGTACCATCCCCACGGGCCTTAATAGATCCGCCCCTGATACTTATCCCATAGATAGCAAACATTTATCTGTTAGGAGATGTACTTATCTATACATGTATATTTCTTATTATAAATAGAAGTTATTCAAGCTCTTATACCATAAGAAATTAATTTTCATGGCCAAAAACCTACTAAGTCTTTATATTGAAAAAGATGTAACTCTTTTTTACTTTATTTGATTATGTAATTTTTATTTAAATAAGTATAAGATTTTAAAAACATCATTAATACATTTCTGATAATTTAATTGCCATTTATTTTGAAACAAAATAAAAAATATATAATATCACTTATATTGGAAGAGTGAAATATATATACCCAATTATTGGAGTATATGTTCGTACTAAAATATCAGCTTACCATGGTCACGGTTGCAAAAATCCACACAAAAGTGAAATCAAAATAACTTTTCCTTTAAAAATGAATGAGTTATTTTTCATTTTGATGAGTTATTTGTGAAAATTGGTCTTAGACCTCACACCCCAAAAGCTAACTCCCCCTCCCCCCCGAAAGGTAGCGCATGAGGAGGGGGATTGCTTAAGCCTTATAAGGAGACCAAGGTCCCTTTCCTCTTCTGATATGAGATACTTAACATTATTTTTGTTAATATGTTAATTTTATTTTTTCATGTGATATATTAAGATCACAATATTTAGTTTTTTTAAATATTTAATATAATTTTAATTTAGAATTATAAAATATAAAAGTCTTTTATTTTTAAAAAAAATTTGTGTCAAACTAAAACATGCCATTCTTTTTAATTAAAACGAAGGAGAAAAAGATAAAGTTAAAAAAAGTACTTCCCCACTTTATGATTCACAGACAGTAAAATTTCATAGTAAAATTTTCTAATGTGGTTATAAAAATTCACGGGATGATATGATACTTCTTTAATTTCAGAAATACTTTTTATCATATTATTGAAAGTAACCTTCAATATTTTAATCCAGAGACCTGTAAGAAAAAAAAATATACTATGAGACTCTCAACATGAATTTTATCTATTCAGAATGAAAAATTAAAAAGAGTATTTAGAGATAATAATTTACGAGAAAATTGTATGAAGACTCCTCAACATGAAGTATAATCTATTGATCTGTATTAAAAAATTTAAATATTTAGTGATACTCTCTATATTTTAATTTCATTTCATGTGGTATTTTTCGTTTTCCAAAGTTAAACAATTTCAATTCAATCTTAAATTTAGATATGAAATATCTAAATCTTTTGAAATAAAATTTATATGCTGGGAACTAGTATTAGTACCATATAAGCTAAGACATAATAAATGACAATTTAAAATATTTTAAAGGACTTGTGAAAAAATAATGATCAAAGTTAAATTTATTTGAATTTAAAAATTCAAAAAGTGTCATTAAATTAGGAGGGATGTAGTAATAATTTTTGCTTAAAAATGTTATTGCAGCCGTTTCAGTTTACGTGATACTCTTTCCTTTTTAGTCTGTTTCAAAAAATGATCTTTTTCTTTTTTTGGCAACTCTTGAATTCCTACGACCACAGAATTAAATGACATTTATTGACATAACTTTATATATTTTGTATGAATATATTAATTTTCTATTAAGTGTTTTTCGTATTTAATAAAATCATCAATTTATTTATTAATTAAGACATACTTTCATTTATAATATCAAATCAATTTTATAAAATTGAACTCTTTAAAGCAACGTTTACGAGCAGAGCGCATATTCTAAACTAGTATCTAAGTTAATACCTAGAAACGGGCTAAAAAACCTTTTAATGAATCTATTTATCAGCTTAGCTATCCGCACCCCCTACAAATGGTATCAGAGCCCAGTAATTTAAAAGATACGGAAGTGATATACGTGTTAGATAAACTAGTTAAGTTAGATTTAAATTTAGTTAAGACTAGATTTAGTCATTTATTAAATTAATTATGAGAAGACCATTTAAAAATAGAGAAGCTTTTAGAAAAATTAAAGAATCGTTAGTTAGCAATTATTCAGAATATATAAGTTTAAATAAAACAAAAGAAAATCCACAAAGATTAGCCTATTTAATTACATTAATATCTAGTATTGAAGCAAAATTAATAATCCATTTAAAATCTAGAAGAATGAGACATATACCACCTAATTATGATAAAATTAGATTTAGATATCCACCAAAATATTATAAACACAATTTAAATGAATAAAGAGCAAAAATACAAAGAATTAAAATAATTTATCTCTGAAAAACGTAAAGAATTAAAAATAAGAAAAGAAAGATTACATTATAATATATTTGCCGGAGTTAGTAAAAATTCAATAAATATACAAAAAAATGAAATATCAAAATTAGAATCTCAAATAGATAGTTTAGAATATATATATCAACACGAACTATTCACAATAAAATGAATAAAGAAGAATTTATAATAGATGAAAAAATATACGAAAATCACGAAGGTACAAAAATAAAAATAGTATTTTCTAATCTAGGAAGAAGATATAAGAAAATAGGAGAACATTTATATTTAATGATAGAAAAAGAAGAATTAAAATTAGAAGATAAATTAACAGCAATGGTAAGAATAGAAAAAGAAAATGAAGAAATAGATAGAAAAAAGGAAATAGAAAAAATTAAACAACAAACTACGGAAGAAATACGAAAAATAGAAGAAACTAAAAATAGTAGAATTGCTGAATTAGAAAAAGAACTACAAATGTTAAAAGATTTATACGAACAAAGACAAAAAGAAAAAGAAGAAAAAGATAAAGAACAAAAATTAATAAACGAGATAAATCTATTTAAAGAAAAATTAGAAATAAATAATATAGAGGTAGAAGAAACAGATAATTATGATTCAGAAGATAGTGAAACATATACGGAAATATTAACAAATATAAAAGATTTAGAAATTAACGAAAAACAAGAAATAATTAATGAAGAAAATTTGGAAAATAATAATACAGAAATAAATACTCTTGACAAAAAAGAAGATGAAAATCTAATACCCAAAACAACAGAAATAAGAAAACCTATATATTACAAAAATAAATTTAAAAGATATAATGAATATGACAAATGGACACCAAAACAAATAGTTAATAAAAATTATAACTTTTTAGATCTAGACTGTGTAATAGATACAGAAAAAACAATACAATTATGGATAGGATATATGACAAAACAATTATTAGATAATAATATAAACATAACAGATGCACCAGAATACATAGAAAAAACACTAATAGGATCAGTAAAATTATGGTTTACAAATTTAACTGAAAATAGTAAGAAAGTATTAAGAGCTAATAAACCTATGGAAGGAGCAGCATCAACAACAACAAAATTAACACCTATAGAATTATTGAAAAAATATGAAACAGCTATAAAAGATGAATTTGGTAGTATGACAACATTAGAAGAAGAACAAGATGAAGAAAAAGATACAAATAGGAATTTAATGATAAAATTAACAATATGTAATATGTGTTATATAGATGAATATACTTGCGCATTTAAAGAATATTATTATAAAGGAGCATATAGTATAGAAGAAAGTAAGGAAATAAGAAAATTATATTTTAATAAATTACCCGAACCATTTAGTTCAAAAATAATAAAAAGTTGGGAAGAAGCAAAAATAGTAGATACATTAGGAGCTAGAATAAAATTTTTACAACAATGGTATAGAAAGCTATGTGAAAAATATAGAGAAGAATTAAAAATGGAAAAAACATTAATAAAAAATTTAGCATGTTGCAAAAATAAAATAGCACCTCAATTTGGATGCGAAGAAAGATATTATAAGAAAAGAAAAAGACATAAGAAATATAAGAAATATAAAAAATCAAAATATAAATATAAGAAACCAAGAAAAAGATATTATGTAAAAAATTACAAAAATAAAAGACCATATAGAAAGAAAAAATCTATAAAAGAATGTACATGTTATAATTGTGGAAAGTTAGGACATTTAGCTAGAGATTGTAAATTACCTAAAAATCCAAAAAATAAACAAATATCCGAAATAAAAATAGAAAATACAGAATATATGCAAATAGATTATATAGATTATGAACTAGAAAGTGAAGATAGTATCTATGAAATTTCAGAAAACGACACAGATACTGAAATAGATAGTGAGATAGAGGAATCAAATGACTGAAGAAGATAAAAAAATAATAACAAAGGAAGAATATTTAAATGACGAAGGAACAGAACAAAAGATAATAATTGACAGTAATATATTTGATGAAATAAAAGGAAAAGAGTTAGATTTAAGTGTAGAAAAAATATTTAAAATACCAACAATAAAAAATATTTTTAGTAGGAAAAAAGATGAATATTATGTAGTATGCCAAAAAGAACATGTAATAGACTGTAGATATGCAAAAGGAAAAGCTAGTATACCACTAGTAACAAAAAGAATAATTAATAAAGAAATAAATGATATAAAAAGTAAAGGAGATCCAATAAAATACGTACACCTTGGAGGTACAGAAATATTAATAAAAGCATGTTTTAGAGAAGGAATAGATACACCGATAGAATTATATTTAGCAGATGATAGAATTATAAAACCTATAGAAAAAAGCATAATAACTGCCGTGAAAGGAAATTTGATATACCAAAAATTTAAATTTATAATAAGTGCAAATTATTCAGTAGCAGTAACAGATAGAAATATAGATAAATCATTAGTATTATATTGGAAGATATCAGGAATAGAATTAACCCCAGGAAGTAAAATATTTACAGCAAGATGTAAAAATTTATATGTATTAACAACAAAACATATAATAACAGGGAAAAATAAGATTAATAAAATACAAATAGATAGCCCATTTGAGCAAATTGTAAAAACAATAGATTATAATGACTATAGCTATAGAGACATAGATATAGAAGAAAATTTAGAAATAGTAAATGATAGAATAAGTACAACAAAAAGAATAGCTAATGAAAAACCAGAGTCATCGAGCTCATCAAAAAGAATGAGTTATGAAACAAATTCAATAAGTAATTTAAACCAATATTACATAACAGGAAAAATAAATGAAAAAGAACATTTAATACTATTAAACACAGGACAAGAAGAAAATTATATAGCAAAATATCTAGTAAAAAATGAAGAAATAAAAACTGGTAATGATATATGCCCAGATCTACCGAGAAGTTTAATAAATAATAAAGATATAGCAGAAAAAGAAATAATAATAGGAGGAATTAGAAAAATAAAAATAGAATTTGAGGTAAAAGAAGTAGGAGGAATTAGAAAAATAAAAATAGAATTTGAGGTAAAAGAAGAAATGCAAAAAGCAGACATAATATTAGGAATAAAATGGTTAGAACAAGTAAAACCATATAATATAGAACATACACAATTAGCCATAACATATAATAGGGAAAGATTATTTCTAAGAAGAGCCTTAACATAAAATGAAAATATATGTATTAATGAAGATAGTAGTGGAAGGATATTACAGTAGATATTATACGCCTATGATAGATACAGGAGCAGAAGCTAATTTATGTAGATATAATTGCTTACCAGAAAGTAAATGGGACAAATTAAAAATACCAATAGTAGTTAAAGGATTTAATAATGAAGGAAGCTTAATTACTTATAAAGCTAGCAATGTAAAAGCACAAATATGGGATAAGATATTGACAATAGAAGAAATTTATAATTATGAACTAACATCAAAAGATATACTTTTAGGGATGCCATTTTTAGATAAATTATACCCACATATAATAACTAGAAACGATTGGTGGTTCACAACACCATGTAAACAAAAAGTAAGAGCAAAAAGAGTTAATAATAAAATAAGAAAGAAAACTGATTGGATAAAAGGAAGTGAAAAAATTACACAAAAGTTAGAAAATATAAAAAACGCTGAAGATACAATAGAATTAGTAGTATTCTCGATAAATAAAACAGAAATAACTATATTTTCAATAAATAAGATAGAAATAGTTAAGAAAAAACTAGAACAATTATATAGCGAAGATCCATTAAAAGGATGGGAAAAACATAAAACTACCATAAAGATTGAATTAATCGATAAAAATAGTATAATAACCCAAAAACCACTAACATACAATTTTGATGATTTAAAAGAATTTAAAATGCATATAGATGAATTATTAGAAAAACAATATATACAAAAAAGTAATAGTAAACATAATAGTCCAGCATTTATAGTAAATAAGCATAGTGAACAAAAAAGAGGAAAAAGTAGAATGGTTATTGATTATAGAAATTTAAATGCAAAAACTATAACATATAATTATCCGATACCAAATAAGATACTAAAAATAAGACAAATCCAAGGATATAATTATTTTAGTAAATTTGATTGTAAATCAAGATTTTACCACCTAAAGTTAGAAGAAGAATCTAAAGAATTAACCGCATTTACGGTACCACAAGGATTTTACGAATGGAATGTATTACCATTTGGATATAAAAATGCACCAGGTAGATATCAACATTTTATGGATAATTATTTTAAACAATTACCTAATTGCATAGTATACATAAATGATATATTATTATATACAAAGACTAAAGAAGAACATATAAAATTATTAGGACAATTTACAGATATAATAGAAAATTCAGGAATAAGTCTAAGTGAAAAGAAAGCCGAAATTATGAAAAACCAGATAGAATTTTTAGGAATACAAATAGATAAAAGAGGAGTAAAAATGCAACAACATATAGTACAAAAAATAATAAATTCGAAAGAAGAATTAGATACAAAAAAGAAATTACAATCATTTTTAGGATTAGTAAACCAAGTAAGAGAATATATTCCAAAATTAGCAGAAAACCTAAAACCACTACAGAAAAAATTAAAAAAGGATATAGAATATAATTATAATGAAGAAGATAAAAAACAAGTTCAAAAAATAAAATTACTTTGCAAGGATTTACCAAAATTACAATTTCCGGATGAAAATAGAAAATTTACATACATAGTAGAAGCAGATGCCAGTGAATATAGTTACGGAGGAGTACTTAAATATAGGTATGAAGCAGAAAAAATAGAACACCATTGTAGATACTACTCAGGTACGTTCAACGAGACAGAAATAAAATGGGAAATAAATAGGAAAGAATTATGTTCATTATATAAATGTTTATTAGCATTTGAGCCATATATTGTATATAAAAAATTTATTGTGCGAACAGATAATACACAGGTACGCTGGTGGCTAACAAAGAAAATACAAAATTCAGTTACAACAAAAGAGATCCGGAGACTAGTTTTAAATATATTAAATTTTACATTTGTAATAGAAGTAATCAGTACTAACAAAAATGTTATTGCAGATTACATATCAAGACAAAGCTACACAAACTGAAATGATAGAAGAAAATATACATGAAAAGATACTCAACGCCCTGACTACTCTTTCATTGAAAGTGGACAGTATGGGTACTGAGATAGTAAAGATGGGGACTGAGATAGAAACACTAAAGCTAAAGACTAGTGAAGATAAACTGAAGTCTATAGCTATGAATCAGCTAACTCAGCCATGCGCAGAGCTATGTCGATCGGAAGACAATAAAATTCCAGAGCTAGAAGGAGATGTTGGGATACTCCATAAAACCCATAACGTTTATCAATCTACTTCTGCAGGTACAAGCAAAGGAGTTAGAAAAAATATGAACTTAAATAAGCTATTTGACAAGCCATATACACCAAATATACCAAAAGACCCTATGTTTACACCCCCACAAGTTACCACATATCGAGAAAGCCTAAACCAAGACAAAAAGACATATAATTACATAACCCGCACATATATAGAAAATATCTACAACGTACAAACTTTCTTAAATATCAACCCCAAAGCTACAAATATCCAAGAACCAGATACGAACTATATAACCCAGAAATTAACCGGATACAACAAGCTAATTGCCTTACCAAAAACTAAACCAAGCCTAGTTAAAACTTGCTACGAATATGGATTACTTAGTACCGTATATACCACGGATGGAACTGAGATATCCACTATACCCGAGATATATGAAGCATTTACCGCATTTAAAAGAATAACCAAAGGTACTTTATTTTTTATAAAAATCTACACGGCACCAGCAGAGATATTATTTGACGAAGTTAAGAAACCTATACAAGTTGTAAAAATAGGGATGACAAGAGATATGATTATACCGCAAGATATCGGTACACAGCCAGAGATACCCAGAATCGAGATACCAAAATTTTATGCGAATAAAAGAGTTATCGGACTATCTACGATTTTACAAGAACTAGCAAATACATATTGTAATCAAAATCCTATATGGAGTTATTATTCAAGAAACCATGTATTGATATATTCAAATTCAAAAGAGCTACGGAAAACAGATATGGAAACTATTAGGCAATGGATTATGACGTTGCTTAAACCAGAGACAGAACCTATCGCCAGAGCTATTAAAGAAAAATTTATTTCAGAAGAATTATTGACCAGATATTGCAAAACTATTGGACACAAATATCCAGACCACAGATGTTCAAAATGTAATGGAGGAGATAATGACGTCCCAGCAGTGCAGCTAGAATAAAAGAAGATAAGAACGACAGCTGGAAAGATAAGACCAGAACAATAATGAAGATACAACAGATACGACAAACGGAAGACAAGATATTTGACATATTTGTATAAATCTTTAATCTTTTTACGTAAAAGATAAGATGAGTAGTTATTAGAATTGGTAGCATTTAATGTAGCATTTAATGTAAAATTTGAATTATTGACTTTATAGGGTTAGGTAGGCATATAGGGTAGAAGACTTTTTTTTGTTTTTAGCCATTAAGGCTTTTTTAACTTCTTGTAGAAATAAGAAAAACGTGTACACAAATGTACACAAATATGTATCATTCTCTATAAATAAAAGCTCACAAGGCATTGCAAAGGCAAGCCTTCAAACATTCAGCAAAAATACTCTCTCCATTCCGATTCAAAAATATTTAGCCCAGTTAATTAAATATATACACCGCAATGGAAAAATCTATGGAACAAAAAACCTCAGAAATATCAAAGCTACCGGAACAGGTATATCTATTTACGATTATGAATAGCTAAATTCATAATTCCCGACAATCATGATATGATAAAATAAATTCATATTAGTTACTTTATAGTAGAATTATTCGAAAAATAATATGTTAAGAAGTTTATTAGCAAAGTGGAAACGGAGAAAAATCCCAAGGAACTATGCCATCCTAAAGGTGAAACCAATGAGGCAAGAAGCCGTGGCGGGGAGTAACCAAAGTCGAGGCGCTGTTTAAGGGAAAAGTATCCGAATTACCATGCTAGTAGTGACCGAAGAACATGTTATTTAAGAATAATCTAGTATATAGTAATCTGAGATGACTATATTTTATTATGTATATGATTGCAGGGAATATTTTGAAAAAAGCAATTTTATGATAATGAATGATAATATATCTGATGTCATGGTAGATAAATTTAAGATACTTGTTTTGTATGCACTTAGAGATATAGATGTTGCAGATATAAAAAAAATTATATTAGAAAAATTATATGGAAAAAATTATACGAATAGAATAAATTATATACCACACATACCTAACTACTCTTATAAATATTTATTATGTTAAAATTACATAGGATTTTTAAAGATACGCAAAAAATACAGTTACTGGAAAAACAGATAAAAATAAATATAGGCAAATACATGGAAAATAAAAAATATATAAAATCTCTTAATAAAAATATGCAAAAACTACTAAGTCTAAAACAAATAGCTATAAAATATCAATTTTAAAAATAGCCCATTTAGACTACCTTAGAGTTTTAATCTTATATATACTTAAAGATATAGAAATAATAGATATTAAGAAAATGATATTAGAAGAAGTAATAAACTACGAAATAGAAATGATAAATGCTACAACACAAATATACGAAGACATTTACCCAAAAGGATATTATTCAGACCAAGATTGTGGATGTTAGAATATATTAGAAAAACTAGAGAAAACCAAGATAATCTAAATAACGAAGTTAATTATAGAAATCATATTAGAAAAATAATGGAAGATCTAAAAGAAAAGTTAATATGGATAGAAAAAACCTTAGAAAATTTAGAAAAAAGTACATGTAATAGTTTATATAATATAAAAAACTCACTACGAGAAGAACAACACAAAATAATAAATGACATAGAAAATCTAGAATTAGATATACACTACAGTACAGAAAGAATAAGTTATTACACAGAAATTTGTAACTCAGCAGTTACTACAGGATAAAATAATAAGCTAAAAATTAATGAATACATCTCACAAAAAGAATAACTTATTGAAACAAAATCTAAGAAATAACCACGCACAAAAAAGAATAGATTCATCAGTTATAATAAATCTATTTATCAGCTTAGCTATCCGCACCCCCTACAAATGGTATCAAAGCCCAGTAATTTAAAAGATACGGAAGTGATATACGTGTTAGATAAATTAGTTAAGTTAGAAAACAACATATACATGCAACAAAACATATAATAACATTAATCCATAAATATAGTAATATCATTCATATTCTTCCTAGTGTCCTTGTTTTTTTATACATATGCTTCTTAAGTTGGAGAAAAGTGAGCATGTTTGAAGGGAAGACAAAAGAAACAGAAACTTGAATATTATACAATAAAATTTTAATTGACTAAAAAATGGCAAGAAATTTCTCTCCTTAAAAATATCACAGAATGTGTATCGGATCCTGCAAAAACTAATTTTTTGAAGATTTGATACTAATACGACATCATTTTTGAATAGTTATAACATATATTTTTGGTGGGTACAATATTATCCGCCCGTTTTGAGCCGTTTAAATTCAGAAAAGCTCACCAATTTGATACCTCTAGATAATTTATCACACACGCGCACACATGCACGCAGGCACACATATATATTTATATCCAAGTTGATGTGTCATCACCTAAATAAATGAACTATTGCGATAATAATAATATATCCAGTAAAATTTCATTAGTGACAAAAATAAATTTAAAAATTAAGTTTCGCATAAACAGTTAGAAGTTGTTGATAGGGTTTAATGAAAAATGATCTTTGCCAAAAAAATTATATTCGCATATTTTAAATTCAAAATTTCTGATTTAAAGTAAAAAATTACAAAAAAAAAAGTTATTGAATTGTTGTATAGTTTAAATTCGAAAATTCTGATTTAAAGTAAAAATTCAAAGGAAAAAAAGTCATTCAATTATTGTACTTTCACCTAGAAAGTTGCTCATGTTTTGAATTGTGATTTGTGAATGAAACACTAATAATTAAAACCAAACAACTCATGCCTACATAGAATTTGTTAGGACTTTTGTTATATTTATCCCATAGATAGCTAACATTTATCTGTTAGAAAATGCACTTATTTATACATGTATATTTATTAATATAAATAGGGGTTAATCTTAGTATAAATAGTGGTTATTTAGGCTCTGATATCATAAGAAATGTATATATTTTATATCATAAATAAAGGTTATTCAGTCAATGTTCTGATACCATAACCATTTTTCAGTCAATGCTCATTGGATTCCTGATCACATGCACATGCATGCATACACTCACCTCATCCTTAACTCATCCATACATATACATGAAATTCACACTATATATACAGATCCTCACACATAGATAGAGAGAGCATTAGAGAAAGAGGGTACGATAGAATATGGAGATAAAAATAGAGAAGAAACACAACTCAATCAAAATCATTTTCTATCTTTATATTTTATCTCCCGATCGACTTGGTATTTATAAAGATTAATTTATTGTTTAAATTATTGTACTTTATATTGAATTGGAATTTGGCGGGAGAGTACTATTTATACTGTTACAATTAATTACCGGTGTGCCATTTGCTATTTTGATGATCTACTTCTTTCTTTTGAGCTACCTGGCTAGCTAGCATATCTTTTCTTTAAGGTTTCTTTTGTTTGCGTCTTTGTATGTATGCATGTATTCTTAATTTCTATCATTTAAAATTTACAAAGAGTGGCAAAATGTACAGACACTCCCGCTGTTCAACATACATTAAACAATTATGATCTGAATGGGCTGATATATAGTAAAATACATGTATATTGATTAACCTTTGTACTGAATTTATATGATCTCTTGATCCTATTTTTGTTTGCTTAATGGATTATTCTAAGGATACATTTGTTCACTTAATTAATAACGGGTCTCTTCTTCCTTTTTTTCTTAATTAGGATATCAAGGCAGGGGCAAGAAAAGAACCTGATCGAAATTTTATGATATGAGACTGTCATCGATCTACTACAGAAAATCGAATGCGAGTAAAAGTTTCTTATATATTTCACCATCCATTTTAAATTCTCCTTTTGTAATATATGTGAGGATGAAGGTAGTGGTCTACCCTCCCTAGACCCCACTAAGTGGGAATGCACTAGGTATGTTGTTGTTGTTGTAATATATGTGAGGATGGTTTAGTAGTACTAAATATGTCGAAAGCTAGCTATAACACTTTCAATTATACTTTTTCTGGAATTTATTTTTTGAAAAATTAATGCTTATCCCTTGTCCATAAGAAGTATAATCCAAAGTGTGTGCTCCCTTACTACTATGATTAGTTGACCACACCTTAATGAAGAGAAACAATAAAGCTACTAATACTTATAGAAACTAGGTGGGTATAATCAATGTGATAAAAAAGAAATTTAAAAAAGTTTTAGTTACAACAAACATGAATTATTATTTTTTAAAAAAGAAGTGGAATACATAAACATTGAGATGAAATTTTTCCTAGAATATTAATTACTCAACATTTAGTGATTTATTGAAATACTTCGATGCTATTTGACTTAAGTTTCTCAACTAGAAAGTTGTTCATGTTTTGAATTGTGATTTGTGCATGAAGCTCTAATAAATATAAAACTAAACAACTCATGCCTTTGTAGAATCTACTTGTAAAACCAAACAACCCATGGAGCTCTTCTTGCTCATATTTATATATAGTATATATTGAAAAACAATATGTAAATTCAATTTTTTTTTTTTTATATTTTGACCGATTTTAGGCTAAGTGGGCCGATCAAGGACTAATTGGAAAGTTTTTATTATTAAGCCTGGATCAGATCGGCCCATTAAATCCTGAGCCCGGGCCGGACCAGCCCACGGACCAATAACAATTATTGGGTCAGTGTCGGTTTGAACCGGACCGGCTCAGTTGACAGACTTACTCATGACTGTACATTTTGTAAAACAAAAATCAATCATTAACTACAAATTAATATTTAATAAAAAATTATTATTATTCAATCATTCTGTCTTTTCTCTACATCTCATAAGACACATAAAGAAAGAATATTATTCAAGATTTAGAAGATCGAGTCTTCTTCAATCAAGTTATTGCAATGATTAAAAGTTTTTACTCCTATTATTCTTGGGTGAATTCCGAAAAGTTTTGCAACAATATCTGTACAGATACAATTTTGTTGTATGATTCCTTAACATTAAGTCTAAATTATTATGTATGCAAAAATTAAAATGTTTGGTGATAATAATTTACGTTACTCTATTCATCTCATTTTATGTGGATTTTTTTTTAGTTCGTCCCCAAAAGAATATCATTTTACTATTTAAAAATTCTTCTTTTATCATTAATAGCATAATTTATAATCACAAATATCTAAAAATTATTTTAACTATACAAGTTATAAAAATCTACCATTTTTTAAACACTATGCCAAATAAAAAATGACAGGGAGCATTTTGCCAAATCAATATTATGGTTGATTCATCTTATGATTAATGAACTGTAGATATTCCTGATGTAGATATATAAGTTCACGGGTTAGTACTATTTTTATCTTCAGTGATTTTTTTTTCATAATACTAAAACGTGACCTTTGATGTTAAGATTAGATTAGTTAAATATTAGTGTTAGTTAGTTGTCAATTAATTAGTTAGTTCCATTCCGTTAGCAAGCAGTAGTAGCTGTATGTGTCCACCTTATTCTTGACAGCTGGAAGGTAGTTACTAGTCAGATATTTCTAGTCTCATTGTATAAATACATACGCAAGCCGGCCAGCTAATGAAAGTCAGTTAAGAGATTTTCCCCAGTTTCTTCTTCCTCTTCTGTACTCTCATTGTCATGGATTGCAGCTATGGTTGCTGCTGTGTTTCTCTTAACATGGTATCAGAGCTCAGCTCGCTTTGATCGGTATTCTCTCTACATATTCTTTTCTATTCATATATACTACATTCCTCATCAAATTCCTAAAGTTATTGATTCAATTTAGCGTTGCGAATGTATCATTTGCATTCTTCTCTATTTTCCTGTTGAAATATAGTATTTGCGTGTCCAATTTCTCATTTTTTACTGAAATTAAATTTGACCTACAATGGCGGTTGAAAATGGTGAGCAATCGAATGCCAATGGTGCAAATGTTAGTGGTGTTAGTACTGAAGATACTAGTTCTCCTCTGCACATGCATCCTTTAGGTACATCGTTGGTACAAATTTCCTTTGATAAAGTAAGGTACAGATCGTGGAGGAGAGACGTTCTTAGAGCCCTTTCAGTGAAAAACAAACTGGGTTTCATCAATGGGGAGTGTAAGAGGCCAGATCCAGCGACCTCATGATATCGACAATGGAAGAGATATGATGATATGGTCACATAATGGATCCTAAATTCACTTGCTAAGGAAATTACGGACAGTGTGGAATATATAAATAGCTCGTTCAAATTATGAAAAGAGTTGGATGATTGGTATGATCAGACGAATAGAGCAAAACTCTATCAGGTACAAAGAGAGATAAATTAATTATCTCAGGGAACACTGGACATCACAACATATTATACTAGAATGAAGAAACTGTGGGAGAAATTAAGCACTCTACAGTCTAAAACTCAGTGTAGCTGCAATTGCAACTGTGAAGCTAAGGAAAACATCTTCAAAGAAAATAGGAGAGGAGATTAATTTAGTTTCTTATGGGATTAAATTAGGTGTATACTGTGGTTCGAGGAAATATCCTTATGATGAATCCGTTGCCATCACTGTCACAAACTTTCTCTCTGTTGGTATAGGATAAAAAGCAAAGAGAAATCAAACCTAGCAACTAGTTATTCATGGAGTCTACATCTCTCAATGCAAGAAGCTCAGGGAAAATGATCATGGAATCTACTTCATTTAGTGTGAATGGGTCAGGAGAAACAAGTAGCTCCAGACCTGTTTGACAAAATTACTATTTAACAGGAAATAACTTTAGAACCAACTATTCTCAGATCACTGCTTATGATGGTAACAAGAGTCGAGTGATGTGCGATTATTGTAAGAAACTAGGCCATACTAAAGATAAATGCTACAAACTCTACGGATATCCACAAACAAATCACCAGAGTTCTTACAACAACTATCAGAATTCAAGCAACAAGAATCAAAACTTTCAAAATTGCAACAACAATTAGAACTTTAAGTTCAACAGAGGTAAAAACCTTATGGCTGATGTGCATGGTCTGTCATCTGATGTGGTACCAACTAGGGGTGAAGAACATAGGGGTCCACATGATGAATGCAGTCCCAAACTAACAAAGGATCAATATGAGCAATTTATGAATCTGTTGCAGCATTTTCAAATTGTAAAGCATGGAAATGATGTCAAGAACATAGATATGGTGAATGGCAATGTGAACTTTGCAGGTATGATAGTGTGTACTTCCTCTGTTGATTTTTGTAAATTGTCCTGCAGGTGTTTCAAAAACAAGACAGACTCTTGGATTTTAGACTCAAGAGCCTCTAACCATATGACCTCTAAAATAAAATCTCTAACAAACATTGTTTACCTTCCGTACCCTTTATTGATCACCTTACCAAATGGTTATAAGGTAAAGGTCACTCAAATTGGTAGTATGATACTTGCATCAAATATAGTCTTGCATAAAGTATTGTATGTGCCCTCTTTCAGGTACAACCTTGTGTCTATTCATTGTCTTTCCAAGTCCTTGCCTAATAGCATTACATCTTTTACTGAAGCTTCATGCATTCTGCAAGACCCTTCCATGAAAAGGCCTCTGGGTATTGGTGAAGCCAAAGATGGACTTTACCTTCTTTGTTTCAAGTGTCTGAGGAACAACAACTATTCTGAAACTAAGTGTACTGCTTATACTGCTTCAAGTGCTTCAAGTGTTCCTGCTTGCATTCTATGTCCTAGTATCCCTACGTACATGTCTAAGTCTTTTGATTTCTCATGTAGCCACAGAGCACAATGTCACCAACATTTCATTGAATATAACACCTCTAGCATGAATAAGTGCTCATACAAATCTGGTATACAAAATCTTATTTCAAGAAATAAAAATCAGTCTCATGTTTTCGTTTCTCTTATGTCTCTTGCTAGTGATGTGAATGTGTTATGGCATAACAGACTTGGAAATGTACCCTTTGTGAAAATAAGAGAGATTGGATACATTTCTGAAAATTTTTCCACCAAACAACCTTTTTTGTGCAATCCAATGGCAAGACAAGAAAGATTGCCATTTCTTCATAGAACCAACACCTTTACCAAAATTTTCCAACTGCTACATGTTGACCTTTAGGGCCCTTACCATACAGTGACACATGATAATTATAGGTACTTCATCACTCTTGTTGATGACTATAGTAGGTGTACATGGACTCAACTGTTAGCTTGCAAAAGTAATACCTTAGAGGTCATAAAAAATTTCATATCCATGGTTGAGAATCAGTTTGACACCAGTGTTAAGTCCATAAGAACAAACAACGGACTTGAGTTCATGAACATAGAAACATCATCCTTCTTAAGATCAAAAGGGATCATTTATGAAAAAACCTGCCCATACATACCACAACAAAATAGTGTGGTGGAAAGAAAACACAAATATTTGTTCAAAACAGCTAGAGCACTCCTTTTTCAGTCCAAATTATAACTAAAATACTGGGAAGAGTGTGTGTTATGTGCCATTTATATCATCAACAGACTTTCTACTTCTCACATCAAGGGAAAGTGACCTTATGATTTGCTATATAAATCCAAACTATCCTACTCTCACATGAGAACCTTTGGCTTCCTCTGCTACCCAACCACCCCAAAGCCTCAATGAGACAAATTCCAAGCTAGAACTATACCTATATCTTCATAGGATATCCTTTTGGAACAAAGGGATACAAAGTACTTAGTCTGGCCACAAAGAAAATACACATCTGAAGAGATGTAGTTTTTAAAGAAAATATTTTTCCTTTTATTGTTTCTTCTGATATGTCATCTTTTCCTTTTGTACTGAATTTTGTGCCTTTCATAGATATTGTTAGTACTTAAACTGGACCACAAACTATATCACATGTTGAGAATAATATATTTAACCACACCGCTGATTCACAGACTGCAACCCAACATTCTCAACCAATTTTTAGCCCCTCCTTCACAGAAATGAACCAACTACAGCACCTAATCGACCTTCTAGATCACATAAACTACCTGCATACTTGCATGATTACATTTTACCTAAAATCATAGCTAAACCATCCAATGAAAACATATCTCTCAATGTTATTTTTTCAAAAACAAAAACACCACACTCCACCTGAAGTTCTAGAAAATAAGAGTCAAACACTTATGAGAAATATCAGTAGTGATAATGAGCCTTCTTCATATGGAGAAGCTATTATGAATCCTTCTTGGCAACTAGCCATGACACAAGAATTTGAAGCATTATATGCTAACCACACTAGGGACCTCGTAGACTTACCAAGTGGCAAGAAGGCGATAGGGTGCAAGTGGGTATATAAAGTGAAGCACAAGGCTGATGGAACTATTAAAAGGTTCAAAGCAAGATTGGCAGTGAAAGGCTACACTCAACAAGCTGGAATAGAATACACAGAAACATTCTCACCAGTGATCAAAATGACAACTATGAGAGCTCTGTTAGCTATAGCAGTAAACAAAGGATGGAGTATTTTCCAGCTTGATATGAACAATGCATTTCTCCATGAGGAGTTTCATGAAGAAGTGTAAATGGAGATACCACCAGGATTAGTGGTGAATAAACCAGGAATGGTGTGCAAACTGAATAAGTCACTATATGGCTTGAAACAAGCTAGTAGGCAATGGTGTGCTAAACTAGCTGAAGCCTTGTATTCTAAAGGTTACACTCACTCATTCAATAACTACTCACTTTTCCACAAGAAAACTGCAGATTCAACCATTTTTGTAGTTGTATATGTAGATGATGTCATCTTGACTGGAACAAACATTTTTGAAATTGAAGGTCTCAAAACTTTCTTACATGATAAGTTCGAGATTAAAGATTTAGGCAAGTTGCATTACTTTCTTTGGATGGAGGTACTTTACAAAAAAGATGGACTTATTATTTCCCAAAGAAAGTTTTTCCTGGACTTGTTGAAGGACTACAATATCTCCAGTTTGAGCAGTTGTACTTCTCCACTGTATCCTGCAGTGAAACTTTATGCCAAGGAAGGGACTCCACTATCAGATCCTATATTCTACAGGAAGCTAGTTGGCAAGCTAAATTTTCTAATTAATACTAGAATATACATATCTTACAGTGTGCAGCACCTCTGTCAATTCATGCAAGACCCCAAGGAACCTCATCTAAAAATAGCATTTCACCTGTTCAGATATCTCAAGTCAGAGAGGGATGACCTTGGCTCAGCGGTAAGCTTGCTTGCCGTGGTGTGCTGAGGTCGGGGGTTCGAAACGTCCCTCCAGCAAAGCTGGGGTAAGGACGCGTAGGTGAGGCCAGGACCAGTCCCCCCCCTCCCCGACACCTACGGAGTAGGTATGAACCGGGTCGTCCCTAGATATCTCAAGTCAGACCCCACTTTAGGCATCTTGATGGCACATGATCAAAATTACGATGTTAAGGTATATTGCGACTCTAATTGGGCTGCATGTCCTGATTTTAGGAAGTCAATGAGTGGGTATATTGTATTGTTGGGAAATAGTCCTCTCAGTTGGAAGTGAAGAAACAAGAAACCATACCTCTATCTTCAGCAAAGGCATAGTATATAGCTTTAAGAATAGCAGGTGAATTGGTTTGGCTCAGCAGATTACTTGAAGAACTCGCAGTGCCATTACCAACTCCAATTGAAGTATTTTGTGATAGCCAATCAACATTTCACATTGCTAGAAATCCAGTGTTTCATGAGAGAACCAAACATATTGAGGTTGATTGTCATTTTGTACGAAATTTGTTGCAAGCAGGTCTTATATCACTGCATCACATAAGCTCAGACAATCAACTGATAGATGTCTTGACAAAAACGTTGACTGGTATCAAGCACACTGCTACATTAGACAAGTTGTCAGTGTTCTCCACACCTCCAACTTAGGAGGGGTTGTTAAGATTAGATTAGTTAAATATTATTGTTAGTTAGTTGTCAATTAATTAGTTAGTTCCATTTTGTTAGCAAGCAGTAGTAGCTGTATGTGTCCAACTTATTCTTGCCAGCTGTAACATAGTTACTAGTCAGATATTTCTAGTCTCACTGTATAAATACACATGCAAGCCAGCTAATGGAAGTTAGTTAAGAGATTTTTCCCAATTTCTTCTTCCTCTTATTTACTCTCATTGTCATGGATTGTAGCTATGGTTGCTGCTGTGTTTCTCTTAACAATATTTTAATTTAGAGACTTGTAAGAAGAAAAAAAAGTACTATGAGATGGAAATTACTGGTAAGAAATTTCTTTTATTGATTTTATATTTCAATTTAAGCTTTAGATGGATTCCTCTAGGACTTTGAGTCTGAAATTGAAGATATTTTCCATGTCATCATATCATGGAAGTAGGATGAACAATTATTTCAAGAATTAATGAAATTCAACCGCCAAAATTAATGGAATTCAAACATTGGTAGTACCTCATGTACTACTTTCTTTATTTCAAAAGAATTAGATTGATATAAATATGTATTAACGTTTGAATGTGCAATTTCATTTCATAATAATCTCAAATGCTCGAGAAATTATTTTTTGAAATTTCAAATCATGATTTTAAATTTTTTAATGCAAAATTTGACCCATGACTGTACATTTTGTAAAACAAAAATCACTCATTAACTACAAATTAATATTTAATATAAGTTTTTTTTAATTCAATTATTCTCTCTTTTCTCTACATCTCATAAGAAACATAAAAGAAAGAGTATTCTTCAAGATTTAGAAGGCCAAGTCTTCTTCAATCAAGTTGATATTTGCTTTAATACTGATGTTGTAAGCGTTAATTCATAATTTTTGTTATTGGCTTCTTCACTCCATAAGTATTTACATATTCTTTCGTACTTTTTTGATTGTGTAATTTTTTTTAAAAATATTATATAAGTATAGAATTTTGAAAACATTATTAATGTATTCTTTTGATAATGTGAAATACCATCAATTTTGAAAAAAATAAAACTATTAAAATATTACTATTTATTTTGGAACAAAGGAAATATATGTAGTACCAATTATTCGATATATGTTAACTTTACCATAGGCTCAATAAGATTTCCTAATGTGGAAATAGGAGTTGCGGATAAATATTAGTGCTACTTTTATTTATTTATTTTCAAAAATAATTTAGTCCAGAGACTTGTGTAAGAAAAAAATTGTACTAAGAGATTCTTCAACGTGAATTTTATCTATTCTACATGAAAAAACTTAAATAGTTGGTGATAATAATAGTTCACGAAAACATTACTTTTATTTTTTCCAGAGAATTTTCGTTCACGAAATTGTAATAATTGTTACAATATTATCACTAACATGAAAATTTAGACCTTGAGTTTACTTTTGGCTCAAATGAATGAATTGAGCTAACTACGAAACAGATTTTTATGTGTACAAAAAATAAATAAATTTCTCGCATATAAACAAGGGAAAGGCTCAAATATGCCACTAAACTATCAGAAATGACTCATTTATGCCATCCGTTAAAAGTTAGGCTCATTCATGTCATCACCGTTATAAAATCGGTTCATCCATGCCATTACTTTTTAACGATGTTTTTCTAAAACACAGCTTTGCCATGTGGCCTCTTATTAGAGGTCCACGTCATTTTTTAATTTTTATTTTTTTTTAGTTTTGATCCATTAAAAAAAATTCACCCGCACCCAACCTATCCTCTTAACCCACTTTAATATTATTCTTAATTTTGACCCTAGATTTGAACATATATATAATCATTTAATCTTCGAACATGAAATTTACATACTTGAATACAACGTTTTAAATAATATAGGTTAGAATAATTAATAATTTAAAATAGCAAATGAACAAATTGTGATTAAAAAATAATTTATTTTGACTCTCGAAATCCGAACATCATCACATAATTTAGGACAAAGAAAATACCACATACATGAAGGACCACAATTTTAATTAGGAAGTATACCTAAAACTCCCTTCTAAATTTGGATTATAAGTTGTATAATTGAATTATTGGTAGTCTTAATTATTTCGTGAATTTGGTTATTTGGTATTCTTTATACTCTTTAACGTGGACGAGACGTAAAACATAACTTTTTTCACCGTGGATGGATTCTTTAATATACACATTAAAGATCCATTAATATACACATAAATAGTGTCTATTAGATACCCACATTGGAGTCTGTAATTTTCGACTGAATCTTCAATATAAATAAAATATATTTTTTATTAGATATTTTTTTTGAATTATTTATTAAGAATATACTATTCATTATTTTATAAATACACAACTTGATAATCTTCATTATTTTTCATCATTATAATCTTCTTAATAAAATAAAAATAAGAGGTAATGATATTGTTCAGACAATATATCGAATGCATACTTGATTGAAAAAAATTAATTCAAACACATAATTTAAATGCTCGCGCGAAGCGCGGCATGTTCCCTAGTAAAAATATTAAAATAGATCAAAGCTAAAGAGAAGCTAAGTTTTATAGGCCGCAGTTTGTGTTCTCACTCGAGTTACATACTCATCCTGATTCTGCAAAAAGCAAAGTCACATATTGTAATGACAAACTAAACAAGGATTAATATGGTTTACTACAATATTACATTTATATTTTCTGATGACGGTTAACTATCTAACTAAATTTTGGAAACATATCAATACTGTAATGAAATCCCTCCTACAATTTGACTGCATGTATTTTAAAAGAATATTTAATGGATCTAAAACACTACTGTAAAATTTATCTGATACCTAGGCAAGCATGTACACATTTCACAATTGAAATCATCATAGAAATTTGAATTCAAAAGTTGTCACTGTAAACAGTTTCTACTACAACAACAACAAACAAACAAAAAAAAAGTGCCCGGCCACATAATCTTTTAAGAAATGAATAAAGTAAAGCAAGGTACACATTAAGCTTGAGTAGATCAGATTACCTCGGAGAACAGATAGTAAGCCTCCTGGTTTGTTGGATCTTTTTCATCTGGATTGTCAAGTAAATTTTGGATACCCACCAAAATTTGTGTGATAGTAATGTTAGGATTCCACGACTAACAAAATAACAGACGGTCAATGGAAGAATCATTAGAGACAATCAGCAAGACTAAAAAAGTAAAAATATATGCAGTAATATATAACAAGAACTTACCCTATCCTCATCGAGGATATCCATACTTACTAAACCATCTGGATATACGTTGGGATGAAAGAACTGTCCCGGAAACTTGCACTCCGATGGTTTATTAGGAAATTCTTCGTTGAAACACATGGTTAAGGGAAATTGACCCTTATGCCATATAGTCTGTACCAATTAAATATGAAGACAAATATTAGAAGAAAGAAGTAGCAACAATAAGCAAGATTTCAACAGTATTATAAGGACTTGCAAAATGTACTTCCAACTAATTCGCTCTATCAAAGTAGTGAGACATCTTACGCTTGTTTTTGAAATACCTTAAATGAAATATTGATTAAGTAGAAGGACGATGAATATTTTTATCCATGGAATTCTAAAAGATATCCTTGCTACGAAAAGAAGTTTCTTAAATAAGTTAGAATCTGAAGAAGACAATTCAAGAATAAGATCAAGAACTTAATAAGAAAAGATTGAACAATGAGAGATCGTTTGGTAGAGTGTTTAAGAATAGTACTGAATGGGTTATATCAGTAATGTTGAAATTAGTAGCGCATGAATTAGTTATTCTTGAGTCATTTTGTATTTATCAATTAATTAGTAAGTATATGTGCCATGTACTTAAGTGGACTGGACAAAGACACCATGAACCTAGTGTAAGACAAACAAGGCACTATCCCTTTTGAAACAATTTCATAAAGAGGCTCTGCTGATGTTGCTATAGCAAGAGAATGATCAGTGATCACAGTATAGACCCTTAACTATAGCCAAATCCATAAATTTCACAAATCCTTACAATAATATGCATGCCTGCCTGATAATGAATGAGTATTACGTACTCAACATATCGAACTTTCGTAAAGTGTTTGAGAAACCAAAGTCAAATAGCATCAAAATAATCATAGTATTAAGGGAGCACGCACTTTGGATTACGCTTTTTATGGACAAGGAGCAATCATTTATTTTTCAAAAAACAACTTCCAGAATGAGTATAATCACAAGTGTTATAGCCGGTTTTCGACATATTTAGTACTGCTAAACCATCCTAACATATATTACAAAAAGGAGAAAACTTGAAATGGATGGTGAAAAATGCAAGAAACTTTTACTCACATTCGGTTTTCCGTAGATGAGACAGTCCCATATCATAAAATTTAGCTTCCGACGATCACCCTGTTCCCTTCTTGGCGCAGCCTTGATATCCTAATTAAGGAAAAAAGGAAGAAGAGACCCATTATTAAGTGACCAAACGTACCATTAGAATAATCCATTAAGCAAACGAAATAAGGATCAAAAGAGTATACACTTATTTTGTGATCGGCCCATTCAAGTCTTAATTGTTTGATGTGTTGAACTGCGGGAGTGTCCTCGGCCATTTTGCACTCTGTTTAAATTTTGAATGATAGAAATTATGAATACATGCATACAAAGACGCAAATAAAAACAACCCTAAAAGAAAAGATATGCTAGCCAGGTAGGTCAAAAGAGAGAAGAAGTAGGCCATCAAAAATAGCAAATGACACAAAGATAATTAATTATAACAATGTATAAATATTACCCTCCCCCAACTAAACGAGATTAATCAGTGAATTAAACTGTATCAAAATATGGATGAGTTAAGGATGAGGTGAATGTATATGCATGCATGTGCATGTGATCAGGAATCACCAAAGATGTTTGTGATTGTGGTTTGAACAATATAACAATTGGAACAATTAGGAGTGGAAGAGAAATTAATAAAGGGAAAGGCATCAGAGTGGAATGTGGTTGTGGTGAACAATATAATTGTGACTGTCCCATGCAAAAGATGGTCTTGTCTTGCAATGGTTTTCAGACAACTGAACCAGTGGATCCAACTATTTTCAAGCCTACCGGAGACAACAAATGTAGTATCAGCAATGGTGGTTCCATACCAGAATAGTACTGTCAAGTTTTCTTACGCTTGGGATCCTCCTTTTTTTTTTCTTAGGCCAACTTCTGTTACAGCTTCCTACACAAATCACTATGTCTGATGTAGAGGCAGATTTACTACTTGTTTTTGTTTGAGTTTTAAGAAGAGGTTTCATTACTTTAAATACAACACTCAAAAAAGAGTCAAAATTTTAAAAATAAAAAATAAAAAAATGTTTTTTCACAAGAGAGGAGCATTTTGCTTTTTCCATCACCTGAAAAGTTATTACTAAATTAGGAAGGTGTACCTCCAATAATTTAGTTCACCGGGTATAAGTAAATGTACAAGTACTATGTTCATTGTTCACAGGTTATATATTTCAATTGTTACAAAATAAATGATATTTTAGCTTTTTTATCTCGTTTCAAAATAAACAGTATTTTACATTATCAAAAATGCATAATGATGTTCTAGCAATTTTATACTTATTTAAACATAATCAAGTAAAGTACAAAAAGAATTACATTTTTTTTTTATTTCTCACTCGATGTCCGGTACCCGTATTGAAGCCCCCGATTAATTCAGAGGGCCCATTTTGGGGGTAGAGAGATATTACTGGAAAATTACGTATACAATCGTATAAATTATAAAATAGTAATTAACAATTTAAAATATCTAAAACTATATAACAAATTTAATTGGTTTTCTCAAATATTACATCAGTGTCACATAAATAGACAAAAAGAGTAGCATATAATATCTGAAAATTATGTAAAAGTATGATAAATCAATAACTAATATATAACGTCACAACATTAGTATTGATTGAAATGTAAATTTTGTACCTAAATTTGCAACTTGAAAGCGATTATTGATTATCTTATCCTATTATAAAACAAAAAACTATTGCATGCATGTTTGATATGGGACACCTACCGAGTACTACTGTACTAGTAGTCATGTGAATCACATGTTTGTTATTGTGTAATAAGGAGTGGATTTACGAGATTGTTAGGGTGTTCATTCTAATTCAATCGATAAAAAATTGTATTATCAAAAATTTGTAAAAATCAATAAGATCAATTTCTTACAGGCAATTTCCATCTATTTTCAGCAAACATATTGAAAGCTAATATAATAAATCTCCTTCTCGACTTAAAAGACGAACAAAGAAAAGAAAAAATGACTTTCTCGAGAATGGAAGTACGTATGAAAAGTAGTAATTAAATTGGAACTGTTTTTCCTTCGTATTGTCAAGAGTAACAAGTAAAATAAAAATAAATTTTTAAATTAAATATATGACAGATAAAAACGAATAACGGGCGAAATACAAAACGGAAGAGAAAAAAAATTGCAAACTTCCACCACTAGGAAAGAGAGTTTCCGACCCCGACCTCAACTAGGGACCCGAAATCATATGTCACCGGTTATAACCAGATATGATGTCATTAGTCCGTTTCATAATAAATGAATTGTTGGATTTTGATATATAGATTAGAGAAAAAATATTAAAAATATAAATTTAACACAATTTTTCATTTTTACCCTTAAAAAAGAAAAAGCTGATCTTGTAATACCTTTTCAAAAGTTAATTGGTTGTCAAATCATAAGGGTAAATTTAAAAAAAATTCAATAATTCACTTATTTTGAAACACCAATAAATACCCCAACAATTCACTTATTTCGAAACGGAGGAAGTATATATCTAAATTATAACTAGATGTTCTTGAGGCAATATTTCGTTTTACTAACCAAACGCCACAAAATAAGTAAGAAACCACTTAGTTTTCAGAAAAACATTTTCCGTATCAACACACCCTTGGTATTAACTTATAGTCAATTCTCAATATTTGTAGTGTTAGCAAATTAATACTACAGTTGAAGGCTTAAGTATGGCTCAGTAATTGTTGTTGCATGTTCATTTTAATTTTAATTAATGTTGTATTTAACTAAAAAATAGTAGTGAAACTTGCATGGCTAAACTAATCTTTATATATTTGTGCAGTTATAAATTGTTTTTCGATAAAAGAAGAATGTTTAAGTAAAACTGTTATCAATAATGAATAATAAAGTGAGATTCTTTTAGGAAGGAATTAAAAAGGAAAGAGAGTCACATAAAATAAATCGGATGCAATATTATTTTTACATGTAAATTTTTACTCTCTCCATCTCAATTTATGTGTGACTTTTCAAATTTCGAGATTCAAACAAGTGTTTATCTTTGATCATTGTTTTTCCATAAATTCTTTAAAATATTTTGAATTATCGATTATCGTGTCTTAACTTATATAATTTTTCAAACATATAAATTTTATTTCAAAATACTTGAAAATTTTATTATGTCCAAATTCAAGATTAAACTTAAATTATTTAACTCTTGGAAGTAAAAAATATCCCATAAAATGAAAGAGAAAAAGTATCACCAAACATTTTAATTTTTAATACAGAATAAATTATATTTTCATGTCCAGGAAATCTCATTGTACAATTTTACCCGTGACTCCTATTTCCACATTAGGAAAGTAATTAAAGTGTTTTTTTAATAGTAAAAACATCATAGCTAAATGAGGTTAATATATATTGTTGGCACTCAATTTTGGCTCGCTTTTTTCCCTCCGATTATTTTTGATATTTTTGGCCCTAACTATTTTTTTTTTCAAAATAAGTTTGTATTTTAATTTTTATGAATTTTAAAAAAATAAATAAAAAAAAGGATTTATTTTTCTGTTATATTTTAAAATATTTAACTAAATATAATTAGTTATTTAACATCAAAAATGAGAAAATATTTTGGATAATCACATTCGAATTTTTTCCTTTTTTTGGAGTGTAAATTGTTTTTATAAGATATATACTTATTCTTATTATATATATATTTATTATATTCTTATTATATATACATCAACATGTATACGTATATTTTTATTAATAATATATGTATTAAGCCACCTAATCATTGAATTGGGCCTGTATACTAAATTATTATATAATTTATATACGTATATACTAAAAATATTTTTTTAGGATAGTGTGAAGTATCGATAAAATTAATTTTGATAGAAAAGAGCATTTGGATCGACAATAACTTATGTCGGTTTTCCCTATGTTGTTTTAATACTTTTCGCTGACATGACATAGTGAGTATAATACACTCACCTCATCCTTAACTCATCCATACATGCATATACATGAACTCACGCTATAGGTCATGATCAAGAATAGTAATCTATAAAACTGTAGCATGAGATACTCCAAATGTGAGATTAGGAATAGGGCATGCATGCGTTTGCTGCACTTTTGTTCTGGTCAGGGCATTATAGCACAAGCCCTTGCGTCAAAAAAGGAATAGAGACATGAAACTTTCTGAGCATGCAGTTCAACATTACCGTTTCTATGAAAGTATATGCTCAGTGTTTTCGTCCCATCCCATCTGATTTTCTCTTTGATGAAAACTTAGCCAGAAAGCCATGGGTACGTAATCTTTATTTTATCCTAGGTTTTATTAGTTTTGTATTGGTTTATTTTGTAAAACAGAATCTTTAGATTTTGTAATATAGACTCTAACTTTGTATATTTATGTGATTTTTTTAATTTTATTTCAAATAATTTATTATGGCTAAAAACATTATTATTGCTACTACAAATTTTATCGCGTGGCAAAAACTTATGATCGGCTGTGAGATTTTACTGTAGCAATAAAGTTATAGCTAATTTGGTAATTATTACCACAATTACTATCACTTGTAGCAAAAATAAGAAATTAGCTTTGTCAATTTGATTTGCGTAGCTGAGAAATTTCACGAATTAATAAATAGCTATAAAATTCAAATTTTTGTGGCTATTACTATATAATAGCTATAACTTTTAAATTCATAACTCAAATTTTGTAGCTATAAATACATTTTCTTGTAGTGATAATAGTGATATTCAACGCTTTTCTTGTACGTCCTTCCTAATAACCTCTTCGTTCTCTAGAGATAAGCAAAGGGAAAATGAAATTAAATAAAGAGCTTAAGCTTAGTACAATGTCGGTGTCTTTTTTTTTTTACACCATCATGTGACTTTTTATTTATTGTAGTAGGTAATCCATTTTTACATGTAGCAGGTCATCCATTTTTATATGAGAAATGGGTGACATGCTACAACAGGTAAAAGTTACCTGATGACGTAAAAAAAATAATACATTGACGGTGCATCAAATTTAAACTCTTAAATAAATATGTCACTTCTTCGGAAAGATGTATAGAGATCATGAGTAAATAGTTTGAAGCCAGACTTTTGGACAGAAATTAGAGTTTTATGGATAAACCTGTACAATTTTTTGTACATAGCCTGAATATAAACTATTTTGTATAATGTTTGTGTAACATATTTGATGTGATATGTTATTCGCACCATTTTAATTAGCATATAAGTTAATTAGCTTGACTTTTATTAAACTATGTATACCTAGACAAACTTAAATACACAACAACAAGAAAAGGCCAGCAACAATCAATCAATATATATATATATATATAAGAGAATGTTAATTCATTCTATGTAGCATGTTTTAGAGGTCTCAAATGTTATTTATCTTTTTTGTGGGGTTTTTTGAGTTTTTGTTATTTAAATATTTTTGTTAATTCTTTTTCCTTTCCTATAATTAATATAATTAATTTGTGTTAAAATTTAATAAGAATGAACGATTTATCTTCTTCATTGTGCCGTGATTACCGTAGGAATGAATACCATTTATTATTAATCTACCGTTTCATATAGCCTATATTATTAATCCTCCTTTTCATATTCCCTAATTGCAACAACTTTTGAAATCAACCTTTATATTGCAACTCCTCCTCTAATCGAAATGTGATTTGAAGAGAAAAAAAAATTATGTCTTCTTTCTTCTTATTTGTAAGTTAAATCAAAGAAATCTCATGGCCTAAATTTGTTCTTTCAGTTTTAATACTTTTTTTTGAACCCTTATTTAATATTTATCTTCTTAAATTTCAGGAATTCGATTTTTCAAGAATGCTCGGATAAATTAACATCATGGAACGAAAGAAGAAAAGTAACAAAATGCATGAAAAAACTTAAATTTTTATAACACTATACTCATGTTTCTTATATCTTAAAAATAGTGATAATGATAGTTTTTTTTTTTGGGGGGGGTGGGCGGGGGGAGGAATCTGATGTGTTAGTCTGAATGTTTGCATTTATGTGTTTTTTTCTATTGGATTCAATCAGTTCTATTGGTGAATTAGCCGCGTAAAGTATATATATCGTCAATCTCAATCTATAAAAGGGTTCAAAAATATATAAGTGCAGATTAATCAACTTCTTGACTGTTATATCATTTGTCGATTAAATTATATTGATTCATTTCGTGCACATATACATGAGAAATTCTATTGACATTATCACTTGTGATGATTATTACTTTGACATAGCAAATGAATTCAGAGAATACATCATACTATACGCACCATAATAAGGCCACACATATCAATTGAAATGTGTATAGATATTACTAGAAATAAATTAAAGGTTTTCTTCACTGCTAATTAATAAAAACAATTGTGTTATAAAATATGATTTTCTCATTTAATTTTTATTGACCTAGCGTGCTCACTGAAAATATGCATTTTGGGAAATAATTTTTTTATTGAAATATTGGGATGTTTTCAAACTTTTTGGTGTGAAAACACTATTATTTTTTCTCTTCCCACTTATTGAATTAAAAGATCTATTGAAATAGCCACTGAACATTGAAATTATTTTTTTTTCCTTTCTCTAAATAATTTAAATTACTACACTATTTGTTCACTTTTATTTATCGCTATACTGTAAATAGTTGCCGCCTTTTACTTTTCAAGTTTAGAAAATTAAGAGATAATTTATAATTTAATTTATTATTTAACTTTATTATTATTTATAATTATTTTTAAAATATTAAATTTATTGTATTCAAAAAATAATATAATAAAATTATTATTTCTTAAAAAATGTGCCAAGTCAATATGTAAAAACAAAAATAGATGGAGAAAATATTCTTTAAATTTGACTTGCAAAAAGAAAAAAAACATTTGATATTGTCTCCTTCACCCATAAGGTATCTATTTTTTATATTTTTTATAATTTGAATATTTGATGTTTTGATCACATAATTTGTGATTTTAGGAGCAAGATAGTTTGGGTTTTGGGTTGCTGAATCAATTTAATTAATTTACGAGTGATGTAAGTTAATTAACTCATTCTCTTAGATTAAGATTTTAGAAATATTTAAAAAAAATTGTGATGAGTTAGAATTATTTCACGTGTCTAATAATGATATTTATAATCGCGCAAAGCACAGATCATTTCGCTAGTATCAATATATATAAGAGAATCAATGATTTGCTAATGTGGTGCTCTCTAAGGCCTAAAATCCTATTTATCTTTTTTGTGGATTTTTTGAGTTTTTTTTCATGTTAAAATTAGTTTATTGTAAATTTAAAATAAAAAATACTTTTTAAATTCTCTTAATTACTCCTCTTGATTATTATAATTACAACTTTTCATCTCTTTTATAACCATTAACTATTTTTCACTAGGATATAACTAGATATTGTACAGAAAGAGAACCCACATTTTTTTCGTCACTATTCCTAAACGCAACTTCCTTATCTTTGAAATCTAGTTAGTTCTTCTTAGAGATTCCTTTCTAATTTCCCTTATTATTCAATATATGTTGAGAGATTAGTCTGTAGTATATTAGCATACTGAAGTGTTGTTGATGGCAGAATGACCTTTTTTGGTTTGAATAATTGTGTAATTGATATTTTTGTATAATTTTTTTCTATTATTATTTTGGCACTTATTTATTAAAGTTTACACAATATTTCGTTGTTAATGAAGGATTACTGATTATGGGGTATAAATATATGTAGCCATTCGGAGGCTCAGTTGGATTTGTTTCTCGGTCTCGCTATCTCCAATAAAACGAAATTCCAACTCAAGGAAAATGACCTCCTTAAATATTAATGATAAATATCTATGACTCGCGATATTTGAGGTTAGCATCTTCTTCCTTTCTTATGTTTTATTTGTTTCCACCTCTTTTTTTGTTTTTTTATAATTTTTAAATTCAATTAGTATTTGTTCTTATGATGTTTATGACATGTATGTAATGTAATGAAATAAATTTAATGAAAAAAATGTATTTAATTTTTTAGAGGATGATGGCAATGTAGAGGAACTCGAGCGAGAATGAAGATAATTGAAAAAAATAGAAAACAAAAACATCAAATAGATCAGTCTTCATTTATTAAAGTTTTTAGAGAGGAAAAAAGATAGCATGAAATGATATATGCAAGTATGTATGTATATATTTTATTAATTTTCTTTATCTATTTCATTTCTTTTTCTACTTTTGTCCCTTCCATTGTTAATTTTTTTTTTTTTTTTTTGAGAAAAAGAAAAATTGTCAAACCATAAAATATTAGAAAAGACCTTAGAGAAAGAAATGAAAGAGGAAAATAATTTTTCTTCCGCATACTTGTATTTTTTTTTTGTCAAACTAATTTATATATGAAGAAGTTTGAAAAATCATAATAAAAAATCTTTCACTCAAGAATGACAGTATACTAAAAAAATTAAATCTTTGTAACTTACCATACCGGCCTTGGTAATGAATTCAATGCCTTTTATTATCAACAAATTAAGTTTGCTAAATATGACTAGAAGACGAGTTCGAAAATATATGATGTCATCAATAATTTTGTAAAATATAAAGATAACTTGATCGGCGTTCTAAAGATTTCGTGGAATCAATAAGAGATCGGACCAAAAGAATTTATTGCATAAAATACTTTTATCTTTTCATTTATTTTCCCTTCTTATCTAACCTATAAGTCTTTTGATAATTTTAGTTTCTCTCTAATTAATCTGCTCCTTTGAACAGCATTAAATTTGATGGCAAAAATAAACATGTCGTTTCTCAGTTAGCGGAGAAAATAAGTAATGAATAAAATTGTTTTAAGAAAATCAAAGAAGTAAAGAACTAAAGAAAAAAATTGTTGCTTGAGTGAGAACAAAAAGGGTTTAAAGAGTAGGAAAAAGGAAAAAAGAATTGAAGAATAGCTTATTGAATAAGAAGTAATTGTTTATCTTGAATAGGAAAAAATTTAACCGTTTTAACATTCACTTCTTTTCTTTGAATTAAGAAAGTATTACTCCTACTTTAATTTGTTGGATTATTTTTTTTATTTATTTTAAAAGAATGACTCTTTCCTCTTTTAGTAACACTTTGATCTCAATTTTTCGCAATGTCATATTTAAGATCAGAAGATCAAAGAGAGTTTTGATATATTTGATATATCGTTAATTTAAAATCTCAGATTCAAAAAATATTCTTTACTTTCTTCAATTTCATGCGACAAAAATATCAATAAATTGAGAAGAATAACATGTATAAGTAAAACTATTGTATTATGTAGTAAAAAAATAAAATACATATATTATAAAGAAAATGAAATAGTATATACAAGCACATATATTTATGTCCGCGCGATGCGCGGATATGTTTATTAGTATATATATAAAGCAGAAACATAAACGAGGTGATGTGACACCTCTCTATGATCTCTATTGCTATTTTTTTTTAATATTTTTTAATTATTTTATAATTTTATCTCATTTCTCCAAATTTAAATCCAAGTCATTAATTCTTACCACATATTTTCAACCAATCACACCTCGCCACATCACTCAGCCAACAAACACAAATTTATCAGATCCATCAACAATTTTTCCAATCTAAGGATCATAATTTTTCATCTTTTACATTTTATATATATGAATATATATATTACTAGTATTCTCGTTACACCCTTTAAATATGAACCGGGTTGATCGGACGGTACAAATTTCAGTCAACAAATCAAGTACCATACCGCGTGTCTTCTATTCTTTTTTCAGAAGAAAGACAGACGCGTGCGGCGGTCTCTTTCAACATTCCCAGATCGACGCAACAACAACCTGCTCTCTCTTCTTCACCTTCGTTTACAATCACCAAATTGGAAACCTAATTAGCTGCATCACCATCATAGCTGCTGCTCCTTTGAGGGGAATTTTTGCTTTTTAGTCGTCCACAAGCCATGACTTTACCAGGACAGTAAAAACAGATCCAAATTGATGCAAGAGTTAATTTCTATTTCTAATCCGTGTTTAAATCTCTGAAATAGTCAAAGATATGGAGAGAAAAAAAGGTGATTGTGTTAAGATTCGGAATTCAAAATCCTCCCCCACCGTGTACCATACCGCGTGTCTTCTATTCTTTTTTCAGAAGAAAGACAGACGCGTGCAGCGGTCTCTTTCAACATTCCCAGATCGACGCAACAACAACCTACTCTCTCTTCTTCACCTTCGTTTACAATCACCAAATTGGAAACCTAATTAGCTGCATCACCATCATAGCTGCTGCTCCTTTGAGGGGAATCTTTGCTTTTTAGTCGTCCACAAGCCATGACTTCACCATGACAGTAAAAACAGACCCAAATTGATGCAAGAGTTAATTTCTATTTCTAATCCGTGTTTAAATCTCTGAAATAGTCAAAGATATGGAGAGAAAACAAGGTGATTGTGTTAAGATTCGGAATTCAAAATCCCCCCCTCCTTCTCTACTTTTCACACGTTTTTGTGAAATAGGGTGAAAAGTGTCATGTTTCTTGTGTTTTCCCTGTTTGGATGCGTATTATATTGTTTCGGTATTATTATCGGTTACCCGAGAAACGATTTTTAATTTCATATATCTGGATTGGAATTTGTTGTTTCACGTGACCTGTTGAGTTTTCTCTGTTATTTGTTATAGCCACTGGCTTATTTACTTTCCCTCATATATAAAAATTAGAGGATTGGTGGGTAATTGTGTTTGTTTGCGCTGAATGAAGTGCGTTCATCAACTGATGCTGATGTTTCTTTGGAAGTTGATTCATCGTTCTTCTGTTTGGTTGTCTGTTGGTCAATTTTAATGCTCAGTAATACCTGGATACGTGAATATACGCACATGTATTTACCTCTTTGTGGCACTGCTATTTGTATTTCGTGCGAGCGCCAGACTAATGTTCTTGTACATGGTCAGAACTCGGTGAACCAAGTTGATGAAATTCCAAATTTTTATCTTTAACTCTCACCAATTCAAAGAATACAAGCAATACAGAGTGTTAATAAAGCTGGCATACCGAGGTGGCTCATATACAAGCACATCTGGACATATAGTTGCCATCTCTCCTAATTTTGACAAACCTCTAACTTGTGTTGGAAGATTATCGAAAAGAGAAAGTATATGTATACATCATCTCTGGTGCGATTCAGGGAGGCCATTTTATCTGGCAACCTGTTTGGCCTCCCTTTAACGATTGCAGTGTGGTTAATTGGTTAATCAAATTCTTTATCTCATTTACAGTACCTTCAAGCCTCTTTTCCTTCAGCAGTAGATGCCTTACCTACCCTTCTTTCTTGTAACAGTTTGTCATCCTTCTCCCTTTGTTGCCTCTCCCATTTTTACCTCAGTTACCCCCATCACTAGTATTCTGATAGGTATGACACAAACGGCAAACCGGTGCACTAAATCTCACACTATGCGTGGGGTCTAGGGAAGGGCCGAACTACGGAAGGTTTATTGTACACAGCCTTACCTTGCATTTCTGCAAGAGGCTTTTTTCTCGGCTTGAACCCCCCATGGCCTCCAGGTCACATGGCAACAACGTTACCAGCTACTCCAAGACTCCTCTTCCTGCTGTTTTAAATATAATGACTAAACTGATCACTTGTGCTGAATTAGTGGTAGTTTAGTTGTCAAAGGGTTGGAGTATCAATATTTGACCTATGCTTAATAGCTAATTGCTTTGGTTTGCATCTAAACTTTTTGGCAGCTGGTTTATCGTTGAAGTTGAAGCGAGAAGAAGCTTCATCGGAGGCAGTTGAACTATTGCTTTCTAAATCTAGCTAGTCCTAGTTGAGAACACTAATGTTGATTGATGTCTTTATTAGCTGTAGAAGTATTTGGATAAATTTTATTTCTGGTCAAACTCTCTTGTAACAATATTCTATATTGTCTTTGTTTGATGGTGTTCAATTCAATTTGGTGATGCTTGTGCTTTCAAAATTCTATACTCATCTTGTTGAAAATTATTGAAAATCATCGAAATTCTCGTAGCTTGAAGCGTGTGAATGGCACCGTCCTTGAAGAATATTTCATCTGTAGATGTGTATCCCTCGGGATTCACCAAATTCTTCTAGTATAACATTAGGGTGTAAGAATCTAACAAAAATTTCAAATGAAACTGACAAGGCTGGTAGAATCTTGGTCAATGAATGTTTTGCCACTAACGTCCCCGGGGTACATGCTATTGGTGATGCATGTCATACCTGGACCAACGTTGGCTCACATGGCAGAGGATAACTATTGATGCTGCTGAGGTTTTTGTCGAGGTAATTACTGAAAGAGAGTGATAATATATTGGGCGTCCATATTATGTCACCAAATGCAGGGGATAGCTTACTCACGAAGCTTTACTGGCATTGCAGTACGGAGCATCAAGTGAGGACATTGCTCGTACTTTGCCATGCACATCCAACAATGTGTGAGGCACTCAAAGCATCCATGGCTACTTATGACAAGTCCATTCACATGTAGGCTTGTGTTATATCTATCCACGGTCTTGTTTTGAATGCTTGGGATAAAGCACATAGAACTAACGATTAAGAAAACAGCAGAGCTGTGCTCAATCGCTTGAATGGATACGACCTATTTTAACAGGACTGGATCTTAGGAAGACAGCGAGGAAATTGCGACAGGCATAGTAATTTCATGGCCACAGGTTGCCAAATTCCATGTAAATTGGCATATCATCATCATGCCAACTATATTAGTAAGTTGAAAGCTCCAAATCAAAAGGCTGAAATACCAATTAATCATAAAATAGTGGAACCGGAAGGAGCAAAAACAGCCGCGGTTATGAACAAGGTGACAAACTGAGAGATGTACAACTAAAAACATATTAGCCAAGCTAATTCTTAAGCCAGTAAATAACAACTAAAACTTTCAACAATTTCACAGTACCCCAAGGTCGGATGGACAGATTTGTTTCAAATATATACGAGAAGTAGATGCCAGATAACAGTTAAACTATAGCTTATCATACAAAAACTGGAGTAAAAGATACTTCAATTAACAAACAAGTCTTGGATCATATTCTTAAAGGCAAAACACTTATAAATACAGATACTGAAATGTTCTCAACTACTACTAAGTTTAGAAATTTATAGATAAAGTAAAACGACAATTAGAGTTCAGGCGCCATTCATTCCATCTCCATTCAGTCACACTTTCATCTCTATTATGCTGGGCAATGCCTGTCAATAAGTTCAGTTGGAAAAATTCAAAATAAATTCGCTATCATTTACAAGTGCATTATCAACAGATAACAAATGCGTATGATTAACCACGTCCAGTAAATTTTAATCCGTAAACTATCACAAATCATTCCATACACGCCCTGCGTATAGCGATTCATATTTTGGAAAGGCAAATCGTAAACCTCAATAGGTGCTTACCCCTCCTTTTAGCAGGCAAAAAAATACTTCTTTAGAAAAAGTATCCTGTTGTCCAGCATGAATTTGAAAAGTTTCGACAACAGTACCAAGAGTGAGATTCCTGACTTTAATAGTAATGAAATATTCAGCATATGCTGTCTCGCGTAAGTCCACTTTCTCAATCTTCAACAACTCGTACTTATGAAACTGCAAGGTGATCGAATCACTATTAATTAGCAGCAGATCGAATAAAACATATAGTCAACTAATCACACAAAGAAAAGATGCATACATTGGACTCTTCATTGTATTCCTTTATAGCAAGTTCAGCCAAATCGTTGATTTGAATAAGATCATTGTCTGCACTACCGAGTGCCTTTAAGTCCAACGGCCATGCATCACCTCCACCCTCACCAGGAAAAGAATCGAGGTCCATACCCTATATTGCATGACACAACACAAGCCAATAGAAGTCGATCAGGTAAACAGTGCTTAAGCGGTTAGCTCAAATTCAGCAAAACAATACATAAGTAGTTAGGTACATTGGTTGATAAAAGTTGACGACTGTAACACATCCACAAATCTGCAAAATGATAGTGATACTCGGGCGGAGCGCCTATAGGAAGATCTAGATCTTTCAGAGTCTCAGCTTTTCGAAGGTCGGATAGTGAAAACCCGTTGTCATATCCATTGCCTTGTTTAATCCACTGCTTATACTCGTCCTCATTCGCGAACTTCCTCCTTGCATCCTTGCCTTTTATCCCAACATTGCTAATCAATTCATCTAAGTAGCACCCTAGTTATGCAAAATCAGGTTAAATGACTATAAATATAATTGGCAAAATGCTCTATTGGACTCTGTACTATGACAGTTTTGTAAGTTGACACTTCTACATACATGTTTGTCATCTGGACCCTTCAACCCATCAAAAAACAACATTTTGCACCCTTTCACCGTTGACCTTGCCCATGTGGCAAGATCATGGTGACTAGAACAAAGAGAGTGTAACCACTTGCCTAGGGGTGCGAGTGAGGTCAATTTTTGACCAATTTTCTATTAAAATAATTAAAAAAATAAAAATAATATTAAAATTTAAAAATAAAAATAAAAAGAGTCTTTTTTCCCTCCATCTTTTTAAATTTAAAAATATTTTTAAAAATTTAAAAATATTTTGAAAAATTATAAAATAATTTAAAAATATTTTTAAAATTTAAAAAAAAAAATTAAAATAATTTTAAAATTTTAAAAAAATTAAAAAGGATCCTTTTTTTCCCTCGCCACCCCACCCCAGCCCATCCCCACCCCCACACCCCCAGCCCATCCCCACCTAGCCCCACCCACCCCTCTTCCCCAGCCCTCCGCCCCACCCCAGCCCATCCTCAGCCCACCCAACTCCACGTAACCTCTCCCCCTTCCCTATCCCCCACCCTACCCAGCCCATCTCCATCCCACCCAGCCCCACGCAACCCTTTCCCCAGCCCCCCACCTTACCCAACCCCCTTCCACCAGCCCCCACCCCACCCCACCCCACCCCCAATCCTTCATCCCACCCCACCCCACCCCACCTAGCCCACACAATCCTCTCCCCCAGCCCTCACCCTACTCAGACCATCCCCCAGCCTCCCACCCCAGCCCCACCCAGCCCCTTCCCCACAATTAATTTAAATTAAATATTTTAAATTTGTAAATCATATTTAAATTAATTAATTATTTAAGTAAAATTTATTTAAATTAGGTAAGAATTTTAAATTTCATAAATTAATTAATTTAAAATTTAATTAATTTAAATAAATTAATTATTTAGGAATTTTAATTAATTAATTTTTTACTAATTTAAATTTAAAATTTAAATTAATTATTTAAATTAATTTTAATATTTAATTAATTTTTATGAAATACTTTTTTTTATTATTTTTTTATTTTAAAAATAATTGTTCAATTTTTTTAAATTTTAAAAGTATGATTATTCAAATTTTTCTACAATTTATAAATTTTTCTAATTTAATTAAATTAATTTTAATTTTTAATTTGTTATGTAGCATTTTAAAAATGACTTGAAATTTAATGTAATATTTTTTCTAATTTTTTTTAAATGACGTGGCACGCGTGACAAATGACATGACACACGTGACAGCTGATGTGACAGCTGACATGGGAAAGTGTGTTACATTCTCCAAAAAAGTGTTTGAAATGTATCTTTTTCCTGGGTTCAGGGGTTCAGATGATAAATATGTAAGTAGAATTGTCCAACATACAAAACTGACATAGTACAGGAGTCCAATAGAGCATTTTACCAATATAATTCATAGTCATTCTTCTCCTTAAATGAATACAACCAATTGAATTTTACATTTTATATCAAAAACAGTAAGTTGCATACAATTGATATATTGACTACTGATTGTAACTTTTGAAACTTACACATACTTCACAATTTAAGTATAAGTCCAAAAAGAACTGGACCACATGGACTTTTGAGTAAATTTGGAAAGTTTTCCTTATTTTGATATTATTTTTTCATATTTTTCTAGTCCTAATAGGATTTTATTTATTATTTTTATAAAAGTAGAGCCTAATCCTCTGCTATTTGGGATAAGCTCTTTCTTAATTCTAGTTAGATTTGATTTATTATTTCCATAAAAGTAGATCTCAATTCCATGCTAGGATAGGTTTTTCTTTTTCTAAGATGTATTTTGTTATTTTCAAACGATCAATATCTAATTGCATTATTATTATTATTATTATTATTATTATTATTATTATTATTATTATTATTATTATTATTATTATTATTATTATCATTATAGTGTCAATCCTTTCTATGTAAAATTTATTTTTATACATAGGTCTTAAGAGTTAACAAAAATATTAATTTGGCCCATTACTATAAAATAATGTCTAAAAACTACGAGATGGGTTAAAATAAGACAAATTTGTGAAATAAATTCGTAGGGTCGTTACATAGATACACACAAGCATTCAAATCCAACAAAGTCATTAATAGACTAAACGAACACTCTACATAATCTACTCAATGACATAACACATCAATTTCACATCATTCGAGATCGCAAAAACAATTCATTATTCAAATCAAACATTGTTCATGATAAAAAAATACACAAAAATATGCATCAAATATCAATAAACTCACCTCCAAACTGCACCAGTAACACCAAACGATCGCCGCAATGGCCGGCTGACTGGAGTCAATGCTAAAGCTGCCAATTGATTTGGGGGGTTTTAGGAGTCAATGCTAAATTTGTTTAGACATAGAAAAAATGTTTTATGGCATAGGCGCTATTTTTTCGATTGATAGCATGGGTTTACAATTCCGCAATTGATAGCGGGGGATTTAAAATCCACGCAAGTTTATAAATTATAGAGACAAATTTTTAATCCCGCATCTCATATAAATTTATAGAGGTTAAAGTAACCCCACAAATAAACTCCCACAATTTGATTTATTTTTTATAGTTTCTCATCGTGTTTAGCAAAAATAAAGAAAAAATTTAAATATTGTGGTCATAAATTAAAATTTATCGAATACATGAAATTGTCCTTATAACATTTAATCTTATGATCATATCATGTGAAAAATTAAAATTAAAGTATTATCGAAAAAGGAAGGCATAATACATAAATATGACCCTAAACTTGACACCAAATTATAACATTGACCTTAAACTTTGAAAGTGCACGAATAGGACCTTTAACTATTCAAAATATGAACAAATAAACACCCCGATCCTATGTGGTAAAACACATGTTGTACATGCAAAACAGCGCGCATCCAAGTTGGAATTGAACGGTTTTTGTGTTCAGCTTTTGTATAGTTAAAGGGCCTATTTGTGCACTGGTAAAATTAAAGGTCATACTTATAATGTATTTTTTTTAAGGAAAAGGCTCAAATATGCCTCTGAACTATTAGAAATGATTCATTTATGCCATCAGTTAAAAGTTGAGATCATTCATGCCATCGCCGTTATAAAATCAGCTCATTCATGCCATTACTTTTTAACGGTGACTTTTAAAAATAACTTTGTCACGTGGCCTTTTATTACAGGTCCACGTCATAAATTAAAATAAGCAAAAAGGCTATGGCCACATAAATTTAAACGGACTACACTGGGACGATCCCCAACCTCCATGGCATGCCTCGATCAATTTTTATTTTCGGCCCACAGCACGCTCGGACCCCGGGTACACCCCCGAAACCGTGGGCTACATCACATCGATTTGTCTCAAAAATGCCCCGTTTGCGCCGTTTCGCCTGTTTGTCCACCCAAAGGGCCACGAAAATTTAAACGAACCACACTGGGATGATCTACAACCTCCCTGGCACACCCCAGTCGATTTTTGGCATACAGCATGCTCGGACCCTGGGCCCACCCCTGAAATCAGGGGCTATAACATAACGATTTGGCCCAAAAATAACTCATTCGTGTTGTTTCGCCCGTTTGTCTACCCAAATGACCACGAAAATTTAAACGGACCACACTAGGACGATCCCCAATATACCTGGCATGCCTCGGTTGATTTTTGGCCCACAGCACGCCCAGACCACGGGCCCATACCCGAAATCGTGGGCTATAGCACACCGATTTGGCCCCAAAAGGCCCCGTTTGTGTTTTTTCGCCTGTTTGTTCACCCATATGGCCACAAAAATTTAAACAGACCATACTGGGACAATCCCCAACCTCCCATGTATGACCCGATCAATTTTTAGCCCACAGCACGTCCGGACCCCGGGACCACCCCCAAAACCATAGGCTATTGCACACTGATTTGGCTCGAAAATACCCCGTTCGTGCTGTTTCGCCCGTTTGTCTACATAAATGGCCACAAAAATTTAAACGGACCATACTGGGAAGATCCCCAACCTCTCTAACACACCCCGGTCAATTTTTGGTCTACAATATGTTCGGACCCCGAGCCCACCCCTAAATTCGTGGGCTATAGTACACCGATTTGGCTAGAAAATGCCCCATTCGCATCGTTTCTTCTATTTGTCCACCCAAATTGCCACAAAAATTTAAATGGAATACACTGAGATGATCCCCAACTACCCAGGCATGCCCCTATCGATTTTCAGCCCACAACACGTCCGAACCCTGGGCCAACCCCAGAAACCATGGGCTATAGCACATCAATTTGGCCTGAAAATGCCTCATTCGCGCTATTTCGCCCGTTTGTCCACCCAAATGGCCACGAAAATTTAAACGAGCCACACTGGGATGTTTCCAACCTCCCTGGCATGCCCTGGTCGATTTTTGGCACACAGCACGCCCGGACCTCGGGCCCACCCCCAAAACCGTTGCCATAGCACACTGATTTGGCCTAAAAATGCCCTGTTCGCGCCATTTTGCCAATTTGTCCACACAAATGGCCACAAAAATTTAAACGAACCACACTAAGATGATCCGCAACCTACCTGGCATGCCCGATCGATTTTTGGCTCACAAGATGCCCGAACCCCTGGCCCACCCTAGAAACTGTGGGCTATAGCATATCTATTTGGCAAAAAAATTCACCGTTCGCGCCGTTTCGCTCATTTTTCCACCCAAATGGCCACAAAAATTTAAACATACCATAATAGGACAACCCCAAACCTCTTTGGCACGTCTCTACCATTTTTTGACCCACATCACGCCCGAACCTCGGGAACACTCCCCAAATCGTGGGCTATAGCACATCGATTTGGCCCGAAAATGCCCTATTTATGCCGTTTCACTCGTTTGTCTACCCAAATGGCTATAAAAATTTAAACGCATCACACTGGGACGATCCCCAACCTCCCTGGCATGCCCCGATAAATGTTTCAGCCCACAACACGCTTGAACCCCGGGCCTACCCCAGAAATCATAGTCTATAGCACATCGATTAGACCCAAAAATGCCCCTTTCGCGCTGTTTTGCCCGTTTGTCCACACAAATGGCCACAAAAAATTAAACGGACCATACTAGGATGATCCCCAACCTCCCTAGAACGCCTCGACATATTTTTATCCCACAGCATGCCCAGACCCAGAGCCTACCCCAGAAACCGTGGGCTATAGCACATCGATTTGGCCCAAAAATGCCCCATTCGTGTTGTTTTGCCCGTTTGTCTACCCAAATGACCACAAAAATTTAAACAGACCACACTGGGACGATTCCTAACCTTCCTGGCTTGCCTCGATAAATATTTGGCCAACAGTATGCTTAAACCCCGGGCCCACCCCCAAAACCATGGGCTATAGTACACCGATTTATCTAAAAAATGCCTCGTTCGCCCGTTTTGCCCGTTTGTATACCCAAATGGCCACAAAAATTTGAACGGACCATACTGGGACATTCCCTAACATCCCTGGCAGGGCTCGATCAATTTTTGACCCACAGTACGCCCGAACCCTGGGCCCACCCCCAAAATCGTGGGCTATAGCACACCGATTTGGCCCAAAAATGACTCATTCATGCTGTTTCGCCCGTTTCACCCAAATGTCCACAAAAATTTAAACAAACCACACTGGGACGATTCCCAACCTCTCTGGCATGTTCCGGTCGATTTTTGGCCCACAACACGCTCGGACCCCAGGCCCACCCCCAAAATCGTGGTCTTTAGCATGCCGATTAGGGCCAAAAATGCCCTGTCCACCCGTTTGTCCACCCAAATGGCCATGAAAATTTAAACAGAAGACACTGAGACGATCCCTAACCTCCCTGGCATGCTCCGATCGATTTTCAGCCCACAGAACGTCCGGACACAAAGTCCACCCCAAAACCGTGGGCTATAACAAACTGATTTGTCCCAAAAATATTGCGTTCGAGATGTTTCGCTCGTTTGTCCACCTAAATGGACACGAAAATTTAAACGGACCACAATGGAATGATCCCCAACCTCCCTGGCATACCCCGGTTGATTTTCAGCCCATAGGACATTCGGACACCATGTCCACCCCTAAAATCGAGTGGTATAGCCCACCGATTTAGTCCAAAAGCACCCCGTTCATGCCGATTCTCCTGTTTGTCCATCCAAATGGCCAAGAAAATTTAAACGAACTATACTGGAAAGATCCCCAACCTCCCTGGAATGCCTCGGTCAATTTTTGGCCCACAGCACACCCGAACCCTGGGCCCACCCCCAAAACTGTGGGCTATTGCACACTGATTTTGCCCAAAAATGCCCCGTTCGCGCTGTTTCTCCCTTTTATCCACCCAAATGGACACGAAAAATTAAACGGACTGCACTGAAATGATCCCCAATCTTCCCGACTTGCTCTGGTCAATTTTTGGCCCACAGCACGCCCGAACCCCAGCCCCACCCCCAAAAACGTAGGCTAAAGCACACCAATTTGGCCTAAAAATGCCCCGCTTATGCCGTTTCACCCATTTGTCCACAGAAATGGCCACAAAAAATTAAACGGACTATATTGGGATGATCCCCAACCTCCCTAGCACGGCTCGGCTAATTTTTAGCTCATAGAAGGCCCGGACCCCGGGCCCATCCCCAAAATCGTGGGCTATAGCACATCAATTTGGCCTGAAAATGCCTCATTCACGCTGTTTCGCCCGTTTGTCCACCCAAATAGCCACAAAAATTTAAACTGACCACACTGGGATAATCCCCAACCTCCCTGGTTTGCCCTGATAAATTTTTGGCCAACAGCATGCTCGAACCCTGGGCCCACCCCCAAAATTGTGGTCTATAGTACACCGATTTGGCTCAAAAATGCCTCGGTCGCCCTGTTTCGCCCGTTTGTCCACCTAAATTTGCCACAAAATTTAAATGGACCACATTAGGATGTTCTCCAACCTCCCTGACATGCTCCAATCGATTTTTGACCTACAGCACGCCTGAACCCTGGGCCCTCCCCTGAAACTAAGGCTATAGCACACTGATTTAGCCCAAAAATGCCTAGTTCGCCCTATTTCGCTCGTTTGTCCAGCCAAATTGCCAAAAAAATTAAAAGCACCATACCTGAATGATCCTGAACCTCCCTGGCATGCTCCGGTTGATTTTTGGCCCACAGAACGCTCGAATCTTGGGCCTACCTCCAAAACTATGGGCTATCACTGATTTGACTCAAAAATGCCCCATTTGCGCTGTTTCGCCCGTTTGTCCACCCAAATGTCCATAAACCTTTAAACGGACCACTCTGAGACGATCCCCAACTTTTTTGGCACGCCTAGATTGATTTTTAGCCGACAACACGCCGAACCCTAGGCCCACACCCAAAACAGTGGGCTATAGCACATCGATTTGGCCCAAAAATGCCTCGTTCATGTCGTTTCGACCTTTTGTCCACCCAAATGGCCACAAAAATTTAAATGGACCACGCAAAGATGATCTCTAACATCCCTGGTACCCCTGGTCAATTTTTGAAGCATATCACTCCCGGACCCCGAGCCTACCCCCGAAACCGCGGGCTATACACATCGATATCGCTCGAAAACTCCCTGTTCTCACTGTTTTGCCCGTTTGTCCACCCAAATGGCCATGAAAAATTAAACGGATCACACTGGGATGATCTCCAACCTCCCTGGCACGTCCTAGTCGATTTTTGACCCATAGCACACCCAAACCCCGAGCCCACTCCCAAAATCATGGCTTATATCACACTGATTTGGCCTTAAAACTCTCCGTTCGTTTTGTTTAGGTTGTTTATCCACCCAAATAGCCACAAAAAATTAAATGGACCATACGGGGACGATCCCCAACCTCCCTAACATGCCCTGGTGGATTTTTGACCTACTGCATGCTCGGACCTCTAGCCCACTACCGAAATTGTGGGCTATAGCACACCGATTTGGCCTAAAAATGCCTCGTTAATAGCCACAAAAAATTAAACAGTCCACATTGGGATGATCCTTAAACTCCCTGGCACGCCCGATCAATTTTCTATGCACAACACTCCTAGACCCCAAGCCCACCCCCAAAACCGTGAGCTATAGCACACCGATATGGCCCGAAAACTCTCCATTCGCGCCATTTCTCCCGTTTGTCCATACAAATGGCCACAAAAAATTAAACAGACCACACTGGGATGATCCCCAGCCCAAACCCCGTGCCCAACCCCAAAATCGTGGGTTATAGATCACCGATTTTGCTTGAAAATGCCCCGTTCGCACCATTTCGCCTGATTGTCCACCCAAATGACCACAACAATTTAAATGCACCAAAATGGGATGATACCCAACCTCTATAGAATGCCCCGATCGATTTTTGGTCCACAACACGCTCAAACCCTGGGCCACCGCCAAAACGGTGGGTTATAGCACACCGATTTGGCCCAAAAACACCCCGTTCGCGCTGTTTCGCCCGTTTGTCCACCCAAATGGCCACGAAAATTTAGATGGACCACACTAGGATGATCCCCAACCTCCCTGGCATGCCCCGATCAATTTTCGACCCATAGCACGCCTGAACCCTGAACCCACCCCCAAAATCGTGGGCTATAGCACATCGATTTGGTCTAAACATGCCCCGTTTTGCCCCATTTCACCCGTTTGTCCACCCAAATGGCCTCGAAAATTTAAATGAACCACACTTACGATCCCCAACCTCCCTGGCATGCCCCGATCTATTTTCGGCCCACAGCCTGACCGAACCTCGGACCCACCCTCGAAACCGTGGGCTATAGCACATCGATTTTTCCCAAAAATGCCCCATTTGCGTCGGTTCGCCCGTTTGTCCACCCAAATGGCCACAAAAATTTAAACAAACCACACTGGGTCGATCCAAAACCTCCCTATCTTGCCTCAGTCAATTTTCGGCCCATAGTACATCTAGACCACGGGCCCAACCCCAAAATCGTGGGCTATACCACACCGATTTGTCTCAAAAAACCCCGTTCACACCATATTGTCTATTTGTCCACCTGAATGGGCACAAAAAATTAAACAAACCACACTGGGACAATCCCCAACATCCCTTACACGCCCCAATCAATTTTTAGCCCACAACACACCCGAAAACCAGGCCCACCCCCAAAACCGTGGGCTATAGCACACCAATTTACCCTGAAATTACCCCATTCGCGCCATTTCAGCCGTTTGTCCATCTAAATGGCCACAAAAATTTAAACGAACCATATTGGGATAATCCCAACCTCCTTAGGATGTCTCAGTCAAATTTTGGCTCTCAGCACGCCCAAAATCTGGACGTACCCCCGAAACTGTGGGTTAGAGTACATCGATGTGGCCCAAAATGCTTCGTTCACACCGTTTTACCCGTTTGCCAACCCAAATGGCCTAGAAAATTTAAATGGACCACACTGGGATGATCCCCAACATCCATGGGACGTCCCAATCGATTATTGGCCCACAGAATATCCGGACCCTAGGCCCATCACCGAAACCATAGGATATAGCACACTGATTTAGCCTAAATTACCCCATTCGCGCTATTTCGACCGTTTGTCCACCCAAATGCCAAAACAAATTAAAACTACCACACTGGGATGATCACCAACCTCCCTGGCATGCCTCGGTCAATTTTTGGCCCACAGCATGCCCGAAAGTTGGGCCCACCCCTGAAACCGTGGGCTATAACACTTCGATTTGGCCCAAAAATGCCTCATTCGCGCCGTTTCAACCGTTTATCCACCCAAATGACAACGAAAATTTAAACGAACCATACCGGGATAATCCCTAACCTCCCTGGAATGCCCCGATCAATTTTTGGTCCGCTACACGCTCGAACCTCGGGCACACCCCTGATACCTTGAGCTATAGCAGACCGATTTAGCCGAAAATGCCTCGTTCGCTCCGTTTCGCCTGTTTGTCCCCCCAAATGGCCACGAAAATTTAAACAGACCACACTAGGATGATCCCTAATATCCCTGGCACGCCCCTATCGATTTTCCACCCACACCTAAAATCGTGGGCAATAGCACACCGATTTTGCCTGAAAATGCCCTGTTTGTGCTATTTCTCCTATTTGTCCACCCAAATGGCCACTAAAATTTAAACGGACAACTGTGGAACTATACCCAATATTTATTCCATGCCCCGATCAATTTTTGGCCCACAGCACGCCTGGACCCTGGGTCCACCCCCAAAATCGGGGGCTATCGTACACTTATTTGGCCCAAAAATGCCCCGTATGTGCCGTTTCAGCCTATTGTCCACCCAACCGGCCATGAAAATTTAAATGGAGCACACTGAGAAGATCCCCAACCCCCAAAATCATGGGCTATAACACATCGATTTGGCTGAAAAATGCCCTGTTCGCGTTGTTTTGCCCGTTTGTCCTCCCATATGGCCACAAAAATTTAAACGAACCACATTGGGACGATCCCCAACCTCCCTGGCATGCCCCAATTAATTTTCGATATACAGCATGTCCGGACCTCGGATCCACCCCTAAAACCATGGGCTATAGAACACCGATTTGGCCATACAATTCTACATACTCGTTGTTTATCCACCCAGAATGCCACAAAAATTTAATCGAACTATACTAGGACGATCACCAACCTCCCTGGCATACCCCGGTTAATTTTTGGCCCATTGCACACCCGGACCTCAGGCCCATCCCTAAAATTATGGGCTATAGTACACCTCTTTATTTTGAAAAGGCCCCGTTCGTGCCGTTTCTCTCGTTTGTCCACCCAAATGGCCACAAAAATTTAAATGGACCACACTAGGATGATCCCCAACCTCCCTGGAATGCCCCGATCAATTTTAAGCCCACAGCACGCCCGGCCGCGAGCCCACCCCCAAAATTGTGGGCTATTATAACACATCAATTTGGTGGAAAAATGCCCCATTTGCGTCGTTTCCCTCGTTTGTCCACCCAAATTGCCATGAAAATTTAAACGGACCACACTGGGATGATCCCCAACCTCCCTAGCATGCCCCGATGAATTTTTGGCCCACATCACACACGAACCCTGGGCCCACCCCCGAAATTATGGGTAATACCATACCAAATTGGCCGAAACATACCCCGTCCATGCCGTTTTACCCATTTGTCCACCCCAATGGCTACAAAAAATTAAACGGACCACACGGCGACAATCTCCAACATACCTGGCATGCCCAGATCGATTTTTGGCCCATAGCACGCCCGTGTAGACACCTAATTTCGTACCTCCCCGATATTATTTTTACCTATTGTTTACCTTATCCTACCGTGTACCCTCACCCGTGTGATAATCCCTCCACAAAATGACAAAAATAACAACCCCCTAACTAATTTTGTTTTATCCTAATATTCTAACAACCCACCCAATTAAAAAACAACACCTACCTACCCTATCCTAACAAACTCTACCCCACCTCATCACTACCCCTACCCTATGTGACCCCACCTACCTCACCACTACCCCACTCTCACCTCATATATATACACAAAAAAGGGACATATTCCGCAGTTTTGGGGATTGAGAAAGAAAGGGGAACTCATAAGAAAAAGAAGCACAGATTCTACACTACATCATCACAGAAATTGTCCATACTCCAAAGATGACTCTCCTCCATCATCATACATATACGCACATCTACAACAACACATAAGGCGGGAGGGCTCGATTTTGTTTTTATTTTTTCCATGGATCCCTGATTCATCTTTCACACAGTCACCATCATATAAACATAACATACACTCTCATAGATTCTTATTCTACACACAACTCACATGCATACATAGTGATATAGATGTAAAGAGGCGAGTTCTCACTGGAAATCATCACACGGGTTCTCAGCTTCTTGTCGGAAGTTTTGGTTTCGGGTTGTTTTTGTCTATTTTCCATGATTTTTGTTCGAACTGGCAAAAAATAGAGCAAAAGTTGGAATACCAAGTCTTAGTTTCGTTGTTTGGGTCTGTTTCGGGGTTCATCGGATCATGAGGCTTGAAATCGATACAAGCTGAATGAATAAAAGGGACATTGAGGTGGCTGGTCGTTGAGATTTTATGGTCGGGGTTTGAAGTTTGGCTTCTTTAATTCTTTGTTATCAACGAAAGTTGATTATTAGAAGGTCGTTTGAGGCTTCAGTTCAGATTGCTATTTTTCTATTCGAGTTGGATTCACCGCCATTGAGGTTCTATTCAAAATTTCAAGTCTGGGTTTTCTTATTATCAACAAAGATCAGATTATTGAAAGGTCCATTTCTTAACTCGCTCTCTTTTTATCTAACTTAGTGTGTTGAATGAATTGTGAATATGTGTGGTGTTATTATGTTTTGTTGGATTTTTGTTGATGTTGATCATGACATTTGTGATTCGGCTATGTTGGTTTGAGGAATGAGTTTTATCATGTTTTAATGGGTTGATAAATGGAAAACTGGGGTGGAATTACGAGATTGATAAAATGATGAATTTGGTTAATAATGGTTTTATTGTTACCTTTTATTCAACTTGGAATAAACATGAATAATGTTGGTGAACACGATAGTGTCATAATTTTAGGTCGCCAATTGGATTAGCAAATGGTAGGTTTGGGTTGGCAAATTTAGGCATGGTGGATTGATGACATGTTTGAAATATGTGTTGGAATGGTTTTTATTTTTTTGTCGTTTTTAATTCAATTGTATAATTTGGCCGGGGAATGCCCCAAAGTATCTGTATATATTTATTCACCGAGGAATGCCCCGAGGTGTCATGTACCCGAAGGACGTTCGTGGTGAAGGCCCGAGGCGTTGGGTAGAGCATTAGTTTAGGATTAGCGTAGGTTTACTTTTAGTCCCTTTTTATTTTGGGTTGTAATAATTGGATCGGACTTTACATTATGATTGTTTTGTTTTTTTTTTTGTTTTTTTTTTTGTTTGTTTTGTTTGATTATTTTTCGTGCTTTTATGCATTTTATACATTTCATAGTGCCAAAAATAGTTGATACACTCTACCAAGCGACCGTGGTTGAACGACGGGATTGAGAGATGCCTAACACCTTCCCCTCGGTCAACAAAATTTCTTAGCCAGAATCTCTATTCGCATACCAGTTTAAAGAGTCAAATGGTTTTAAAAAGGATTTTCTAATGGTGACTTGGCACACCGGGTTATGCCAAGTGGAGACTCTGAGTAAAAAAATGTGAATAATCCTTTTCCGAAACAAATTTTCATTTCTTGTCACTTAAATAATGAAACCCTTTTCGAACATTAAGTTATAACCATATTTTTGGAATCGAAAAAGGGGCGTGACAGCTCTGGCGACTCTGCTGGGGACACAAGTATGAGAATTCGAGATTATTTTTGAGTTGTATCGGCTTTGTTTGGCATTACGAGTGTATAAGCATTGTTTGTGATTATTGTTGGTGTTTTTTTACTTTTGTTCGTTTTCGTGCTCTTTGTTTATAGTATTTATCCTATGTGTTACCACTTTATATCTGTCATCATGAGTCCACCCCCCGGCCTTCTTTCTGCAACAAGTCTGTAGTACTCGTGTTGTACATAACCTCTAGTTGAGTCACCTTTATTTTAGGGGAGGAGCCGTCAGTGTTATGGAGTAGGTGGAAAGAAAAGCAGCCACTATCGACCATACGCTTCCCCGAACAACCTTGTTAGTGAACCACAACGTAGGTCAACCTTTAGGTCATGATTATGTGCATCATACAGAGACCTAGCAGGACCCATATGGCCCTTTGTAAGAGACTCCCGTCTAAAGCATCCCTACGTGCTAACTGTTGTATTTTTAAGGGTAACGTGGTCATTTGACGGACTGATTTTTGAAAAAAAAAAATAAAAAAAATAAAAAATAATAATAGTAATAAAATAAAAAAATAAAAAATAAAAATTGTTAGGAGTAAGGTGCGTAGGGAAAAACGAAAAAGAAAAAAAATAGAAAAAGTGAGTCGAAAGAATAAAAAAAGAGGAATGTCGTAGTTTATTTTAGAATTCTTTATGGCTTTTGTTCTTCACGATCCAAAAACTCAAATTTTTTTTTTTACGTTTTACATTTGTCTTCTCAAAGTACCGTAAATTCAAAAAAAAAGGTTTGTTTGCCTTTTCTACTTATTTGTCAACAACAAAAATACCAAAAAGATTTTTTCTTCATAATTGGTGGTGTCAGTCTTAGTTAAAGTGTCTAGCTGAAAATCCAAAAGTTTTTTCATTTGTTTTTGGTAGTGTCTCTTAAGTTAGGGTCAATTTATTAGTTAATCATTAATTGTCCAATCTGGATGAACTATGCATACCTGATTCCCTTCCCTCAAGCCGAGATACGTAGGCAACCCTCGGTGGGTCCGGTATTCTTTGTGTTGGCCTTTGTCTTAGTGTTAGCCTAGGTCTCTCGTCCCGTAATTTAGAGTTTTTTTCCAAGTAGACTGATTTCGGTCAGTACTTCTGTTCGGCAAATTGGAGTCATGAATGTGGTCTGTCCCATCGACATGTGCTTGTGTCAAAAATCCCAAGGGATGGGAATCTTCTACTCCTATCAAATTTTTGAGATAACGTCTTATGTGTTATTACAGGATGGATTTGTCCACCAAGTCTAGAGTTCTGATGGTTGTCAAGGTGCCCAAAAATTTAATCAAGTAGTGGGAAATGTTTAACTATGTTGATCAGCAGAAATTGATTAAAATATTAGGTGATTTTACGGAACTTCTGCATGTTACCCCTCGTCCAAATTTAATAGAGGCTTTGTTGACCTTTTGGGATCCAAGTAGTTTGGTGTTTAGGTTTGGGGAATGTGAAATGACTCCTACTTTGGCAGAAATATCTGGTTTGTTGCATTTGCCCTATATCGAGAAAGATATGATCCAAGCACGAAATCATATTGGCGTGAGATTTTTGCAGTCTTGTGGTTTAAAAAGTAAGGGTATTCGTTTGGGTTGTTTAAGTGATTTGTTGGTTTCCTTAGATTTTTTGTTCGCTAGATTCGGGCCCTCGGATGGTTTTGAATGTTTTTGGGATGAGTTTCATATGACTAAGGATAAGTGGGAGAGAAAGCGTCTTGAAGTCTCTATCCTCGCTTTATTAGGCATTTTAGTGTTTCCACTAGAAGAAAGACATATTCATACCCATTTGCAATCTGTAGTGATGGCTCTATTTCATAGGGATCAAAGCAACAAAGGTATTAATCAAAAGGGCAGGTTCACTCTCATACCCATGATCCTAACAGAAATATATAAGGCTTTAACCGAAGTGAAGGGGGGGATGAGATTTTTTGAGGGCAGTAACCTGATATTACAATTATAGATGATGGAGCATTTGCATGCGCCGTCTTTAGTTAGACCATACGTGGTAGATCGTTGTATTCCCAATCGAGTGAAAGCCATGGATTCCAGGTTGCATTTGGATAAATTCTCGTTACTCATGGGAGTAGAGGCTTGGATTGAATTTCTTGAATCAAGAACCGGGGATAACATTTTGTGGACTTATATGTGGCTTTGAACAAAGATAATCTTGTTGGGTTGTCAGACGCAACTCTCTTTAGTTATGTTAGGGCTCAATTGCACTGGACCATACAGTCCTTCTAGGGTAATACGCCAGTTGGGTAGGCTGGCACGTTGAGTACTTCAAGATCCAAGCCTTAGGTGAGAGCAAGTACGAGCAGTTTTAGAAGCATGCAACAAAGCTAGGTGTGGACACACTCAAAGAAAGTTTGGATAATCTAGAGTACACTCAGGGATATGGGGTCTGGCTTTAATCTATCCCTCGGGGTATCAGTCAACCCTTACCAGCGCAGCTTAGAGGGAGAATACAGGAAGAATTCATAGTAGACGAACATCAGGATGAAAGTGTAGGCTCTAAAGTGGAAACACTGAGAGTTCAGTTAGTAGATTTGTTCAAGACGGTAGAAAGGTGTCAAAATAATCTTTCCAAGTGCACTCCTCATGAGGCAGGAATACGGGCCCAAAGCTTCTTCCCCAATATCAGGGTGTCTTTACAGGTTATGCTACAAAGTTTAAATGGGAGAAAGAGAACTTCACACACAGGTCCATTTCAGCCAGGGTCATCACGCAGAGCACCAGTTGGAAAGAGCGTTTCTTATCTTTATTCAGTTTGAGTCTTTTATGTGTCTGTCATTGTAGGGTGGTGTCCGCTTTAAGTCAAAGTCAAGTTGTTTTTGGTATTAGGGTCTTTATTAATAATTTCACCTATGTCGTCTTAGGGGTCTAGAATGTTGTTTCATATTTGTTGTTTAGTTTTAAAGTGGTCCCAAACTTTTTATACGTTTTTATTGTTTTCTTTCTTTAAAATGTTATGATGTTACGTCTTTACTTTGTTTGTTTGTTTTCGTTTTTGAAAAAAAAAAGTGGGTGATGTTTATGCACATGCTGCCCGAACTATGCAAGATCTGATTCATGTACAACATGATACGTAGGCAACCTACTTTTGGGTTCGATCTAATCATTTTGTTTCGTTGTTTTTCATTATTTTTCCTCTTTTAAAGATGAATAAAAGCCATAAAGAATGATAAAATAAAGGTAGATAACGAGAGAAAAAGAACAGAGTTTGATACGAAAAAAAAAAGATTAAAAAAAAAAAGAAAAAAAAGGGAGAGAGAAAAAAATAAATAATAATAATAATAATAATAGGTGTAGATAAAAATAAGTGTAGATAAAAATCAGGATGATGTTAAAATGACCTCGCTACCCTCAAAAGCTGGTAGAAATGAACATGAATTTAGGGCAATTTTACCAATGTGATTCCTATGCTTGTTGTGTGCCCTAATCCTAACGGATGTCGTCTTTGATGAGCATGTTATTTCAGATAACAGTGGTAGGTTTGCCGCACTCTGGCTAGTCACCCATGCTTCACTAGATCCAAAGCAAAGCTCACCATGGCTAGCAGGGAGATTGAAAATTCTCTCATTGACCCAGATCAGGATCACAGGGAAGAAAGTTTTGAACACAATGATGAGGTAGTAAGGCTTAGGCAATAATTGATAGATTTACACCGGGCATGGGCCAACGGAATGCCTCCTCCTCCGCTCCCTGAAGGTCTTTGGAATATATCTAATTGCCCACCGCTCTCTCAGGCGCAATTCTCTGCTCCTACTGAGTCACCTGAGCACGATCCAGGATTCACTCCGCTACATTATTATCCTGGCAATTCTGGTGTGCCCTTGGTAGCTCCCCAATCAAGACCAGTTGCTCAGCTAGCGCCACCGATCACACCGGTATTCGTGGATCCACCACCATATAAAACTCCCATATATGCTGTGCGTCCCACAATGGGCTTCCTAGGCCTGCCAGTGAGCCAGTACTGAAGGTTTTAGATAGTCAGTATTATGCCCCGGAGCCTACTTTACAAATGAATGAACCATATGGGTACACTCAGCTACCTGTATTTCCATTTGATACGGAGAAACCTGTCGCAACAGAGGAACAGGATATCATAGCCCAAAAATTGAAAAGTTTAGAACATGCTATGAGGAATTTGCAAGGAATCGGAGATTATAGGAGTGTTTCCTATAAAGATCTTTGCATGTTCCCAGACATCAACCTTCCCCTCGGTTTTACGATGCCTAAGTTTGAGAAGTATGCAGTACACGGTGATCCCGTTGCACACTTGAGACGTTATTGCAAACAGTTGAGGGCTGCAGGAGAAACGAAAGAACTACTCATGTCCTTCTTTGGCGAGAGTCTTTCTGATCTGGCCTCAGAATGGTTTATCAATCGAGATATCGATAAATGCAACAACTGGGATGATTTGGCTTCTGAATTTGTTCAACATTTTTAGTATAACATCGACCTGATCCTGAACAAAAAATCCTTGGTCAATATGAAGAGAAAGAGCACTGAAGGTTTTTGGGAATACGCAATAAGGTGGCGTGAATAGGCCGCCAGGGTAAAGCCTCCAATAAAAGAAAGTAAGTTGGTAGAAGTTTTCATTTAGGCGCAGGATGAGACCTATTTTCAACATTTACTTCCGGCAATGGGAAAGTCTTTTATGGAAGTCCTCAAAATGAGGGAGATGGTAGAGGACGGAATTAAGATCGGCCGAATAGTGAGTTTTTCCGTATTAAAATCCACCACACAAGCGATTTAAGGTGTATCTGGTGTATTTGGAGGTAAGAAGAAGAAAGAGGACGTAGCGACTGTCGTAGCTGCAAGCCATTCCTATCCTAAAAGACCACCTCTCCCCTATCCCCAATCCCAAGCCCAAGTCTACGCCTAAGCTCCATATATTCCTCCCCACCATTACTACCCTCCAAAAAACCCTTTATATTCCATTCCACCACCCTCGTACCGTACCCAGTATATAACGCGCAACCATATGCCCAAACCCCTTATTACCCGCAGTGGCACGCACAAGCTCCACAAAATTGCCCATTCGCTCCACCAAATTACCAAAACCCCTCCAGACCTAGTTTTTTGCCTAGGCCCGAGTATAAGAAGGAGAAGGCGATCAAAAATCAATTCACACCTCTTGGGGAGTCATATGCTAGCTTGTTTTATTGGTTGAGAAAGTTGAAGGTTTTAAGCCTAATTCAAGAAAGGCTTTCAAATCCACCATCGAGGAATCTCGATTATTCTTTAAGGTGTGCGTACTATATTGATATGCCAAGCCATGATATCGAGAAATACTGGCATTTGAAGAGAGTCATCCAAGATTTAATTGACATAAATCAGATGCTGGTCTAGGCCCCGGAGGGTCCAAACATTAACCAGAATTCGCTGTCAACCTATACTGAAGCCAATATGTTAGAATTGATGTATGATGGGAAAGAGTCTTCGAGGGGTTATAAGCCTATTGTCAAGATACAGACCATTGAGGAGAAATCGATGAATGTAGTAGAGTCTTTGAAAGCAATGTCATTAAGCCAGGAAGGAATGAGAGAAGATAAAGCCCAAGAAAGCACAAAGAAACCCCTGATCACAGTACAAGGCGCCAGAAGGTATGTTGATTTAAGTTAGGATAAACCTAAGTTGACAGTGGTGGTAGCTCTGAGTCAGCCCATCTTAACGGTGAAAAGAGCATTAGCAGCGCCTATTGTCCTCAAATCGGTGACCCAACCTCCGATAGTTGATACAATAAGGGTTTTCTGGAATTATGGGTGGACCGTGATGACCTATTATGGGAAATAAGTAGTGGAAGATGTAGATAAGGTAAGGGGTTTGACTAGGTCAGAAAGATGCTTCGTTCCTGAAAGCTTAAGAAAGTCTATTCCAATGGTGAGTGGATCGTCATCTATCAAAAAGCCTATCATCGAAGAAGAAGCCGAAGAATTTTTGAAAAAGATGAAATTGCCAGAGTATTCAATAATAGACCAGTTGAAGAAAACCCCTGCTCAAGTTTCCCTCTTATCTTTGCTGTTGCACTCCAAGGAGCACCATGATGTTTTACTAAAAGCATTAAATGAAACATATATTCCTAGGGAGATTAAAATCAACCAACTTGAGAAAATGGTTGGAAAAATCTTTGAGGTCAATCGGATCAGCTTTTCTGATGATAAATTGCCTATTGAAGGTACAGGGCATAACCGGGGCCTTTACATTACAGTGAAATGTGAAGATTTCTACGTCACTTATGTTATGATTGATGGAGGTTCAAGTGCAAATATTTGCCCTATTTCTACTTTGCAAAAGTTGAATATTGGTGCTGACAGGCTCAGGCCCAACAATGTATGTGTTAGGGCTTTCGATGGTGCAAAATCAAATTCCATTGGCAAAATAGAACTAATGTTGACCATAGGGCCTGTTGAGTTCACCATAGAGTTTCAAGTATTGAATGTAGACTCCTCTTACAATTTGTTATTGGGAAGGCCATGGATCCACAAGGCCAAGGCGTTTGCATCTACACTGTACCAAATAATTAAGTTTGAGCATGACAGGAAAGAAGTAGTTAATCATGGTGAAGGAGATTTGTCAGCCTACAAAGATTCTCCCTTGTCTCTTATTGAAGAAAACAATGTATAGGAGACATTCTTCTATCAATTTTTAATACAGTGACAGTGAATCGTATCCTTGAATGACAGGCTATACCGGGACCACAATTGTCTTCTGCTTCTATCATGATGGTGAGTGAACTTTGGAAATACGGATTTGAGCCAGGAAAGGGTTTGGGAGTATCTCTACATGGTATAACTCATCCCATATGTTTGAGTGAGAACGTGGGCATGTTTGGTCTGGGATTTAAGCCTACGACTGAGGATCTGAAGAAAGCCAAAGGAAGGAAAAAGGAAACATAGTCACTCCCTCGCCCAATGCCACTACTCAGTGAATCATTTGTTAAGAGTTGTGTCACGAAGCATGTGGAATTTGAAGTTGAATTGGTTGAGGACTATCAGAATCTTTTTATTGAAGTTGATATGGTCGAAGCAGGAAAAGGTACCAGTATGGCAGACGTGCAATTAATAGGTCCAGCTTTCAGGCTCAATAATTCGGAAGTCACTCCTCTCCCCGTCAGGAGGGAGTTTTGGTAGTTTATTTTGTTTTTCTTTCTGTTTATCCGAGTTATTTCAGGGTTGTAATTTGGATTTTAGTTTGTTTATGTTATGTTGGAATCTATGTTTAAACCTTTCTATCTTTTTATTTAATAAAGTGCAATGTCTCTTTTGTTTCGTGTCTAATATATTTTGTTTTTCTTTTTTACACAGTTTTCTTTATGCTGATTCTAATGACATGACATGCATGCGGAATTTTCAGCCTGATCTTAAAATCCAAACTAATCAAGATGTAATGAAGCAGGATGGGGAATATGATGAAAAAGAATCACTAGAAGAAATAAGCAAAGAGTTGGAACAATTTGAAGACAAACTGAATCCTAATTTGAATGAGACTGAGCCGATAAATCTAGGGGATCAAGAAGATGTTAGGGAAACTAAAATCAGTGTACATGTTTTTCCATAGCTAAAAGATGGAATGATTCAAGCATTAATTGATTGTAAGGATGTTTTTGCATGGTCTTATGATGATATGCCTAGTTTAAGCACTGAATTAGTGGCTCACAAATTGCCAACTGATCCCGCATTCCCTTATGTCAAACAGAAGTTTAGGAAGTTTTAAACGGATGCAAGTATTAAAATTAAAGAGGAAATCATGAAACAACTTGAAGCCAAAGTAATTCGAGTAGCTAGCTATCCCATGTCGTTATCCAATGTTGTTCTCGTACCCAAAAAAGATGGCAAAATTCCAGTGTGTGTTGATTACTGTGATTTGAATAGAGCAAGTCTGAAAGATGATTTTCCACTGCCCAACATCCATATTTTGTTAGACAACTATGCTAAACACGAGGTTGCCTCTTTTGTGGATTGCTATGCCGAATATCACTAGATCGTTAGGGATGATGAAGACGCGAAGAAGACATCTTTTATCACACCATGGGGGTTCGGTTTGAAGAATGCTCGAGCAACATACATGAGAGCCATGACCACTATGTTTCATGATATGATGAATAAGGATACTGAGGTCTATGTGGATGATGTGATTATTAAGTCAAAAAGTCAGGCTGACCATGTTAAAGATTTAAGAAAGTTCTTGGAAAGGTTTCGCAGGTATAATCTCTAACTCAACCCAACAAAATGTGTATTTGGAGTTCCAATTGGAAAGCTGTTGGGGTTTGTAGTCAGCCACCGGGGAATTGAATTGGATCCCTAAAAAGTCAAAGCCATTCAGGATTTGCCCCTGCCCAAGAATAGAATGGAGGTGATGAGTTTGCTTGGTAGACTGAACTACATTAGCAGGTTTATTGCTCAACTCACAACCACTTGTGAGCCCATATTTAAGTTACTGAAAAAGAGTGCTGCAGTAAAATGGACTGAAGAATGTCAAGAAGCGTTCAATTGAATCAAAAGATATTTGTCAAATCCGCTCGTGCTGGTACCCCCGGAGCCTGGTAGGCCTTTGGTCTTATATTTATCAGTCATGGACTATTCTTTTGGTTGTGTCCTAGGTCAGCATGATGTCACAGGCAAAAAAGAGCAGGCTATTTATTATGTTAGCAAGAAGTACACCGCATATGAGGCTAGGTATACTCTTCTTGAAAGGACGTGTTGTGTCCTAACTTAGGTAGCACAGAAGTTGAAGCATTATCTCTCATCCTATACTACTTATCTCATCTCCCGCATGGATCCTTTGAAGTATATCTTTCAGAAGCCTATGCCGACGGGTCGATTGGCAAAGTGACAAATATTGCTTACCGAGTTCCACATTGTATATGTGACTCGAACCACCATGAAAGCCCAAGCCTTGGCAGATCATCTTGCCGAGAATCCCATCGATTAAGAGTACGATCCATTAAAGACATATTTTCCTGACGAAGAGGTATCGTGTGTCGATGAAGTAATTATAGATGCTGATCCAGGTTGGAGGTTATTTTTCGATGGAGCTGTCAATATGAAAGGAGTCAGAATAGGTGCGGTTCTTATCTCTAAATCGGGACAATATTTCTTTGTAACAGCACAACTTCGATTCTACTGTAGTAACAATATGGCAGAGTATGAAGCCTGCATTCTTGGTTTGAGGTTAGCTGTTGATATGGGAGTCCAACAATTATTGGTGTTGGGGGATTCGAATTTGCTCGTCCATCAAATTCAAGGCGATTCTGAGATGCGAGATTTGAAGCTCATCCCGTATCGACAATGCTTGCAGGAGCTATGTCAATGGTTTGTGTTAGTAAAATTTAGGCATATTCCAAGGATTCGTAATAATATTGTTGATGCTTTAGCCACTCTGTGTTCAATGCTCCAACATCCTGACAAAGCCTACATCGATCCAGTGCATATATAGAGTCGTGATCAGCATGCTTACTGTAATGCGGTTGAAGAAGAGCTCGATGGAGAACCTTGGTTCTTGGATATCAAACGGTACATTCAGTCAGGAGAATACCCATCATATGCCACCAACGATCAAAAGAGGACTATTAGGCATTTGGATAGTGGATTTTTCTTAAGTGGGGGAATCTTATATAAGAGAACCCCAGATCTGGAACTTTTAACGTGCGTAGATGCAAGAGAAGCCTTGTCAATGCTGGTTTAAATAGACTTTGGAGTATGTGGGTCACATATGAACGGTCATGTCTTGTCAAAGAAGATTCTTCAAACAGTTTATTACTGGCTTACTATGGAAAGGAATTCTATTCAATTTGTTCGAAAGTGTCATCAATGTCAGGTACACAGTGATCTGATACGTTCTCCTCCTGTTGAGTTGCATGCAATTGCTGCTCCATGGCCATTCGTGGCTTGGGGAATGGATGTGATTGGACCGATTGAGCTGAAGGCATCAAATGGGCATAGATTCATTTTGGTAGCAATTGACTACTTCACAAAGTGGGTAGAAGCAGTAACTTTCAAGTCAGTGACAAAGAAGGCTGTGGTAGATTTTGTTCATGCCAATATCATTTGTAGATTTGGAATTCCTAAGAAGATCATTACAGATAATGTTGCCAATCTCAATAGTCATTTGATGCAAGAAGTATGTCAACAGTTTAAGATCACACATCGAAATTCTACTCCATATCGCCCAAAGGCCAATGGTGTTGTAGAAGCCGCCAATAAGAATATGAAAAAAATACTACAAAAAATGGTACAAGGGTCTAGACAGTGGCATGAAAACTTGCCGTTTACATTTCTAGGTTATCGCACCACTGTTCACACTTCAACAGGACCCACGGCACGCCGGACCCTAGGCCCACCCCCAAAATCGTGGGTTATAGCGCACCAATTTAGCCCGAAAATGTCCCATTCATGCCGTTTCGCCTGTTTGTCCACCCAAATGGCCACGAAAATTTAAACGGACCATACTAGGATGATCCCAAAATCATGTGCTATAGCACACCGATTTCGTCCGAAAATGCCTCATTTGCGTTGTTTCTCCCGTTTGTCTACCCAAAGGGCCACAAAAATTTAAACGAATCACACTGGAACAATCCCCAACCTCCTTGGCTCACCCCGGTTAATTTTTTCCCACTGCGCTCCCAATACCCGGGCCAACCCCCACAATCGTGGGCTATAACATACCGATTTGGCCCGTTCACGTTGTTTTGCTCGTTTGTCTACTCAAATGACCACCAAAATTTAAATGGACCTCACTAGGACGATCCCCAACCTCTCTGGCATGCCCAACTGATTTTTGGCCCATAGCACGCCTGGATCTCGGGCCCACCCCTAAAATCGTGGGCTATAGCACATCGATTTGGTCTTAAAATGGCCCGTTCGCATTGTTTCACCCGTTTGTCCACCCAAATAGCCACGAAAATTTAAACAAACCATACTAGGAAGATCCCCAACCCCCTGGAATGCCCTGATCAATTTACCCCACAACACACCTGGTTTCCGTGCACACCCCAAAAACGTGGGCTATAGCACACTGATTAAACCCGGAAATACCCCGTTCGCACTATTTCGCCCGTTTATCCACCTAAATGGCCACAAAAAATTCAACAAACCACACTGGGATGATCCCCAACCTTCATGGCATGCCCTGATTGATTTTTGGCCAACTGCACGCCCATACCCTGGACCTACCACCAAACCCGCGGGCTATAGCACACTGATTTGGCTAAAAAATTCCCCGTTCATGCCGTTTTACCCGTTTGTCTACCCAAATAGCCACGAAAATTTAAACGGACCACAATGAGACAATCCCCAACCTCCCTATCATGTCCTGGTCAATTTTTGGCCCACCGCATGCCCTGACCCCGGGATCACCCTCAAAACCATGGGCTATGGCACACCAATTTTTCCCCAAAATGCCCCGTTTGCACCGTTTTGCCCGTTTGTCTACCCAAATGGCCACAAAAATTTAAACGAACAACTCTTAGACTATCCCCAACCTCCTTGGCATGCCCCGATTGATTTTTGACTAAGAGTACGCCTAGACCCTGGGGCCACCCCCGAAACAGTGGGCTATAGCACACCGATTTGGCCTGAAAATGCCCCGTACATGCCGTTTCAATCGTTTGTCCACCCAGCTGAAATGAAAATTTAAACGGACCACACTGGGACGATCCCCAACCTCCCTGGCATGCCCCGATCAATTTTTTGCCGACAGTACTCCCGAACCCCCGGCCCACCCTTGAAACTATGGGCAATAGCACACCCATTTGGCCTCAAAATGCCCTGTTCACGCTGTTTCGCCCGTTTGTCTACCCAAATGGCCACTAAAATTTAAACGGACAACTCTGAAACTATCCCCAATATGGCCCGCTTGTTTGTCCACCCAAATAGACACAAAAATTTAAACGGACCATACTGGGACGATCCCCAACCTCCCTGACATGCCTCGATTGATTTTCGGCTCACAACATGCCCATACCCCGGGCCTAACCACAAAACCGTGGGCTATAGCACTCCGATTTGACCCAAAAACTCTCTGTTCGTGCTGTTTTGCCCATTTGTCCACCGAAATGGACAAGAAAAATTAAACGGACCACACTGGGATGATCCGCAGCCTCCCTAGCACGTCTCGGTCAATTTTTGGCCCACAGCACGCCCGAACCCCTGGCCCACCCCCAAAACTGTGGGCTATTGCACACCGATTTAGCCTGAAAATGCCTCGTTCATGCCGTTTCGCCATTTTCTCCACCCAAACGGCCATGAAAATTTAAATGGATAACACTGGAACGATACCCAACCTCCATGGCACACCTCGGTCGATTTTTGGCCCACAACACGCCCGGAACCAGGGCCCATCCCCAAAACCTTGGGCTATAGCACATCGATTTGGCCCAAAAATGCCCCGTTCGCGCTGTTTCGCTCGTTTGTCCACCCTAGCCATGAAAATTTAAACGAACTATACTGGGATAATCCCCAACCTCCCTGGCACATTTCGATAGATTTTCGGCCCACAGCATGCCCAAACCCTGGGCTCACCCCTGAAACCATAGGCTATTGCACACCGATTTGGCCCGAAAATTCCCCGTTCGCACTGTTTCGGCCGTGTGTCCAGCTAAATGGCCACAAATATTTAAGAGGACCACACTGGGATGATCCACAGCCTCCAAGGCATGCCCCAGTTGATTTTTGGCCTACAACACACCCGAACCTTTGTCCCACCCCGATACCATGGGCTATCACACACCGATTGGGCCTTAAAATGCCCTATTTGCACCGTTTTGCTTGTTTGTCCATACAAATATCCATGAAAATTTAAACGGACCACAGTGGGATGATCCTAAACCTCCCTAGCATGCCTCAGTCAATCTTGGGTACTCAACATACCCAAACCTTGGCACCACCCCCAAAACCGTGGGCTATAGTACACCGATTTGGCCGAAAAACTCATCGTTCGCATTGTTTTGCCCGTTTGTCCACTGAAATAGTCATGAAAATTTAAATGGACTAGATTGGGATAATACCCAACCTCCCTGGAATGGTTGATTTTTGGCCCACATCATGCTTGGACCCTGGGCCCACCCCCAAAACCGTGGGCTATAGCACACCGATTTGGCCCTAAAATGCCACATTCACGCTGTTTCTCCCGTTTGTCCACCTAAAGGGCCACAAAAATTAAAAAGAACCACAATGGGATGATACCCAACCTCCCTGGCATGCCTCGGATGATATTTGGCCCGCAGCACGCCCGGACCCTGGTACTAACCCCAAAATCATGGGCTATAGCACACCAATTTAGCCCAAAAATGCCCCATTCGCACCGTTTGTCCACCCAAATAGCCATAAAAATTTAAACGGTCCATACTGGGATGATCCTCAATCTCTCTGGCATGCCCTGGTAGATTTTTGGCCCACAGCACGCCTGTACCCCTTGCCCACCCACAAAAATGTGGGCTATTGCACACCAATTTAGCTCGAAAATGCCCTATTTGGGTCATTTCGCTCGTTTATTAGAATGGCCATGAAAATTTAAACTAATCACATTAGGATGATCCCTAACCGCCTGGGATTTCCCCAATTGATTTTTAGCCCACAACATGCCCGGACCCTGGGCCCACTCCCTAAAATGCCTCATTTGTGCCGTTTCGCCCATTTATCCACCTAAATGGCCACAAAAATCTAAATGGATCATACTGGGATGATCCCCAACCTCCCTGGCACACTACGGTTGATTTTTGGCCCACATCATGCTTGGACTTTGAGCCCACTCCTAAAATCATGGGTTATAGCACATCAATTTTGCTCGAAAATGCCCCATTCACGCTATTTTGCTCGATTGTCCACCCAAATGGCCACAAAAATTTAAATGCACCACACTGGGATGATTCCCAACCTATTTGGAATGCCCAGGTCTATTTTCGGTCCACAACATCCCCAGATTCCGGCCAAATCCTGAAACTGTGGGCTAAAGTACACCTATTTGGTTCGAAAACACCCCGTTCGCGATGTTTCGCCCGTTTGTCCATCCAAATGGCCAAGAAAATTTAAACGGACCATATTGGGACAATCCCCAACCTCCCTTGCACGCCCCAGTCATTTTTCAGCCCACAGCCCGCCTGGACCCCAGGCCTACCCCCTGAAATAGTTGGCAATAGCACATCGATTTTGTCCAAAAATGTCACATTTGCGTCGGTTCGCCCGTTTGTCCACCTAAATGGCCACAAAAATTTAAGCGGACCAGACTGGGATGATCCCAAAACTCCCTGGCTTGCCTTATCCAATTTTTGGCCCACAACACGCCCACACCCCGAGCCCACACCCAAAACCATGGTCTATAGCACACCGAGTTATCCCAAAAATACCCTTTTCGCACCATTTTGGTCGTTTGTCCACCCGAATGGGCACAAAAAATTAAATGAACCAAACTGGGACAATCCCCAACATCCCTAACGTGCCTCGATCGATTTTCAACCCACAGCACATACGAACCCCGGGCCCACCCCCAAAATAGTGCTCTATAGCACACTAATTTAGCCCAAAAATGCCCCATTCACACTGTTTCAGCAGTTTGACCACCCAAATGGCCGCAAAAATTAAAACAGACCACACTGGGATCATCCCCAACCAAACTGGGACAATCCCCAACATCCCTAACGCGCCTCGATCGATTTTCAACCCACAGCACATACGAACCCCGGGCCCACCCCCAAAATAGTGCTCTATAGCACACTAATTTAGCCCAAAAATGCCCCATTCACGCTGTTTCAGCAGTTTGACCACCCAAATGGCCGCAAAAATTAAAACAGACCACACTGGGACAATCCCCAACATCCCTAACGCGCCTCGATCGATTTTCAACCCACAGCACATACGAACCCTGGGCCCACCCCCAAAATAGTGCTCTATAGCACACTAATTTAGCCCAAAAATGCCCCATTCACGCTGTTTCAACAGTTTGACCACCCAAATGGCCGCAAAAATTAAAACAGACCACACTGGGATAATCCCCAACCTCCTTGTCATGTGTCGGTCAATTTTTGGTGCACTACATACCCGAACCCTGGGCACACCCCGATACCGTGGGCTATAGCAGACTGATTTGGCCCGAAAATGCCCCGTTCGCATCGTTTGACCCATTTATTCCCCCAAATGGGCACGAAAATTTAAACGGACCATACTAAGATGATCCCCAATATCCCTGGCATGCCCCGATCAATTTTCAGCCCATAGCAAGCCCGGACCTCAAGCCCACACCTGAAATCGTGGGCTATAGCACACCGATTTAGCCCAAAAATGCCCCATTTACTCCATTTTGCTCGTTTGTCCCCCCAAATGTCCACAAAAATTGAAACGGACCATACTGAGAAATTTCCCAACTTCCCTGGCACTCCTTAGTCAATTTTTGGCCCACATCACGAACGGACCCCGGGCCCACCCCCGAAATCGTGAGTTATAACACACCGATTTGGCCCAAAAATGCCTCATTTGCGTCGCTTCGCCCATTTATCCACCCAAATAGCCACAAAAATTTAAACGGACCACACTGGGATGATCCCCAACCTACCTGGCATGCCCCAGTCAATTTTTGACCCACAGTACTTTCGAACCTCGGTCCACCCCCGAAACCATAGGTTATAGCACACCGATTTGGCCAGAAAATACCCTGTTCAAACTGTTTCACTCGTTTGTCCACCCAAACGGCTGCAAATATTTAAACGGACCACACTGAGATGATCGCTAACTTCTCTGGCACAGTACGGTTGATTTCTATCCCACAGCATGCCCAAACCATGGTTCCACTTTCGAAATCGTGGGCCATAGTACACCGATTTGGCACGAAAATGCCACATTCTCGCAGTTTCAACCGTGTGTCCACCCAAATGGCCACAAAAATTTAAACGGACCACACTGGGATGATACCCAACCTCCCTGGCACTCCCCGGATGATTTTCAACCCAAGCATGCCCGGACCCTAGGACCACCCCCAAAACGTGTCCTATAGCACACCGATTTACCCCAAAAATACCTCATTCGTGTTGTTTTGCCTGGTTTTCTGCACAAATGGCCACAAAAATTTAAACGGACCATACTGGGATGATCCCCAACCTCCCTGGCACGCTACGGTCAATTTTCATCCCACAGCACTGCCCTGACCCCGTGCCCAACCCCAAAATTGTGGTTATAGCTCACTGATTTTGCTCGAAAATGCGCCGTTCAAACCATTTCGCCCGATTGTCCACCCAAATGGCCACAAAATTTAAATGCACCATAATGGGATGATCCCAACCTCTCTAGCATGCCCGGTCAATTTATTATCCACAACACGCTCAAACCCCAGGCCAACCCTAAAACGGTGGTTTATAGCACATCGATTTGATTCGAAAACACCCCGTTCGCGCTGTTTCACCCGTTTGTCCACCCAAATGGCCACAAAAATTCAGAAAGACTACACTGGATGATCCCCAACCTCCCTGGCATGCCCCGCTCCATTTTTGACCCATAGCATGCCCAAACCCCGGGCCCACCCTCAAAACTGTGGGCTATAGTACACCGATTTGGTCCGAAAATGCCCCGTTTGCCCCGTTTTGCCCATTTATCCACCCTTACGATCCCCAACTTCCTTGGCATGCCCCAATATAATTTTGGCCCGTAGTCTGACCGGAACCCGAGACCACTCCTAAAACCGTGGGCTATAGCACACCGATTTTGTCAGAAAATGCTCCGTTTGCATTGGTTCGCTCGTTTGTCCACCCAAATAGCCACAAAAATTTAAACAGACCATATTGGGTTGATCCAAAACCTTCCTGTCTTACCTCAGTCAATTTTTGGCCCACGACACGCCTAGACCACGAGCACACCCCTAAAACCGTGGGCTATAGCACACCAATTTGACTCGAAAATACCCCATTTGCACTTCTAGTCATTTGTCTACCTGAATGGGCACAAAAAATTAAACGGACCATACTGGGATGATTCCCAGCATCCCTTATACAACCCGATCGATTTTCCACCCACAACATGCCCGGACACCGGGGCCGCACTCGAAACTGTGGGCTATAGCACACCAATTTGGCCTGAAATTACCCCATTTGCGCCGTTTCAGCCGTTTGTCTATCTAAATGGCCACAAAAATTTCAACGGACCACACTGCAATAATCCTAACCTCCCTAGGATATCCCGGTCGATTTTTGGCTCTCAGCACGCCCGAACACTGGGCCTACCCCCAAAACCGTGGGCTATAGCACACCAATTTGTCCTAAAATTCCTCGTTCACACCGTTTCGCCCGTTTGTCAACCCAAATGGCCCAGAAAATTTAAACAGACCACACTGGGATGATCCTCAACCTCCCTGGGTCATCCCGTCTGATTTTCAGCCCACAACATGCCCGGTCCCTAGGTCCACCACCGAAATCGTGGGCTATAGCACACCAATTTAGCCCAAAAATGCCCCGTTCACGCTGTTTCGGCCGTTTGTCCACCCAAATGGCCACAAAAATTTAAACAGACCATATTTGAATGATCACCAAACTCCCTAGCACGCCCCAGTCAATTTTTGGCCAACTGCACACTCAAACCCCGGCTCCGCCCCAAAAACGTGGGCTATAGCACTCCAATTTGGCTGAAAATGCATCATTCACACTGTGTCGACCGTTTATCCACCCAAATGGCCACGAAAATTTAAAAGAACCATACTGGGATAATCCCCAAACTCCCTGGCATGCCTCAGTCAATTTTTAGCCCACTACACGTCCAAACCCCAGGCACACCCTCGATACCATGGGCTATAGCAAATTGATTTGGCCCCAAAATGCCTCGTTCGCTCTGTTTCGCCCGTTTGTCCCTCCAAATAGCCATGAAAATTTAAACGGACCACACTAGGACGATCCCCAATATCCCTGGCATGCCCTGATCAATTTTTCGCCCACAGTATTCCCAGACCTTTGGCCCACACCTGAAACCGTGGGCTATAGCACACCGATTTGGCCTGAAAATACCCTGTTTGTGCCATTTTGCCCATTTTCCACCCAAATGTCCACAAAAATTTAAAAAGACCATACTGGGATAATCCCTAACTTCCCTGGCATGCCCTAGTCAATTTTTGGCCTACAGCATGATCAGACACCAGGCCCACCCTTGAAATAATGGTTATAGCACACTGATTTAGCCCGAAAATGCCTCATTCGCACCGATACACCCATTTATCCACCCTATTGGCCACAAAAATTTGAAAGTACCACACTGGGATAATCCCCAACCTACCTGGCATGACCTGGTCGATTTTTGACTTACAGCACGCCCAGAACCCAGGCCCATCGTCAAAGCCGTGGGCTATAGCATACTAATTTGGAGCGAAAATGCCCTGTTCGTGCCGTTTCGCCTATTTGTCCGCCCAAATGGCCATGAAAAATTAAATGGACCACACTGAGATGATCCCCAACCTCTCTGGCATGCTCCAATAAATTTTTATCCCACTGAACTCCCGGACTGCAGGACCATCCCTAAAATCATAGGCTAGAGCACATCGATTTAGCCCGAAAATGCCACATTCGCACCGTTTCTCTCGTGTGTCCACTCAAATGGCCACAAAAATTTAAAAGGACCACACTGGGACAATCCCCAACCTTTATGGCACACCCCAAATAATTTTTAGCCCACAGCATACCCGAACCCCGGGCTCACTCCCAAAACGTAGGCTATAGCACACCAATTTGGCATAAAAATACCTCGTTCGCACCGTTTCACCCGTTTGTCCACCTAAATGGCCACAAAATTTAAACAGACCATACTGGGATGATCCCCAACCTCTTTGGAATGCTAAGGTCAATTTTTGGCCTACAGCACGCCCGAACCCCAGGCCCACCCCTGAGATCGTGGGCTATAGCACACCAATTTTGCTCAAAAATGCCCCGTTCGTGCCATTTCGCTCGATTGCCAACCCAAATGGCCACAAAAATATAAACAGGCCATATTGGAATGATCCCCAACCTCCCTGACATGCCTCGATCGATTTTCAACCCACAGCTTGCCTTGACCCCAGGCCCACCCTCAAAACCGTGGGCTATAGCACACCGATTTTGCCTAAAAATGTGTTGTTTGCATCTGTTCGCCTGTTTGTCTACCCAAATGGACACAAAAATCTAAACGGACCACACTGGGATGATCCCAAACCTCCCTGGCTTGCCTCAGTCAATTTTTGGCCCACAGCACGCCCAAACCCCTGGCCCACCCCCAAAACTGTGGGCTATAGCATACTGATTTATCCCTAAAATACCCCATTCGCACCATTTTGATCGTTTCTCCACTCGTATGGGCACGAAAAATTAAACAGAACACACTGGGATGACCCTTAACATCCCTGACACGCCCCAATAGATTTTCATCCCACAACACGCCCAGACCTCTAGCTCACCCCCAAAACCATGGGCTAAGCACAAAAATTTGGCCCGAAAATGCCTCGTTCGCGCCGTTTCAGCCGTTTGTCCCCCCAAATGGCCATAAAAATTTAAACGACCCATATTGGTACAATCCCTAACCTCCCTAGTATGACTTGGTCGATTTTTAGGCCACAGCATGCACAAACTCTTGGACTACCCCCGAAACCATGGGCTATTGCACACCAATTTGGCTCGAAAATGCCCCGTTCACACTGTTTCGCCCGTTTGTCCACCCAAATGGCCCAAAAAATTTAAACGGACCATACTGGGATGATTCCCAACCTCCCTGGGATGTCCCAATTGATTTTTGACCCATAGTATGCCAGGACCTTGGGCCCACCACCAAAACTGTAGTCTATAACAAATCGATTTGGCCCAAAAATACCTCGTTCGCGCCGTTTCGGCCATTTGTCCAACCAAATGGCCACAAAAATTTGAACGGACCATACTGAGATGATCCCCAACCTACCTAGCATACCCCAATCATTTTTTGACCCACAGAATGCTCGTACCCCGGGTCCATCCCTAAAACCGTGGGCTATGGCACACCAATTTGGCCCAAAAATCCCTTGTTTGCGTAGTTTCGCCCGTTTGTCCACCTAAATGACCATGAAAATTTAAACGGATCACACTGAGATGATCCCCAACCTCTGTGGCATGCTCTGGTCGTTTTTTGTCCCACAGTACACTCGAACCATGGGCCCACCCTAAAATCGTGAGCTATGACACACCGATTTGGACCGAAAAATGCCACATTTGCACCATTTCTCCAGTTTGTACAATCAAATGGCCAAAAAAATTTAAACAGACCATACTGGGATGATCCCCAACCTAGGCACGCCCCGGACAATTTTTAGCCCACAGCACACCCGGACCCTGGGCCCAACCTCAAAACTGTGGGCTATAGCACACTAATTTGGCCCAAAAATGCACCATTTGCACCGTTTCGCGTGTTTATCTACCCAAATGGCCACGAAAATTTAAACGAACCACACTAGATTGATTCCTAACCGCCCTGAATGACCCTGTCAATTTACAGCCCACAACATGCCCAGAACCTGAGACCACCCCCCAAAAATAGGCTATAGCACATCGATTTAGCCCAAAAATGCCTCGTTCACGTCGTTTCACCCATTTGTCAACCCAAACAGCCACAAAGATTTAAACGGACCATATTGGGATGATCCCCAACCTCCTTGGCAAGCTGCGGTCAATTTTCAGCCCATGGCACGCCTGGACCCCGAGCCCAACCCTAAAATCGTGGGTTATAGCACACCGATTTTTCTCCAAAATGCCTCGTTCACGCTATTTTTCCTGGTTATCCACACAAATGGCCACAAAAATTTAAATGCACCACAATGGGATGATCCCCAATATCTCTGGCATACGCCGGTTAACTTTTGGTCCATAACACACACGAAACCCGATTCCCACCCCAGAAACCGAGGGCTATAGTATACCGATTTAGCCCGAAAATACCCCGTTTGTGCCATTTCGGCCATTTGTCCACCCAAATGGCCACAAAAATTTAGACGAACTACACTGGGCGATCCCCAACCTCCTTGGAATGCCCTGGTTGATTTTTAACCCACAACACGCCAGAACCCTGGGCCCACCCTCAAAATCGTGGGCTATAGCACACCGATTTGGTCAAAAAATGCCCCGTTCCCGCCGTTTTGCCAGTTTGTCCACCCAAATGGCCTCGAAAATTTAAACGCACCACACAGGGACAATCCCGAACCTCCTTGGAATGCCTTAATCGATTTTTAGCCAGAGCCTGCCCGGACCCCCGACCCACCTCCAATTTTAAGCCTACAGCCTATCCTAACCCCCGTCCTACCCCCGAAATTGTGGGCTATTGATCACTGATTTAGCGCAAAAATGCCCCGTTTGCATCGATTCATCCTTTTCTCCACCCAAATAGGCACAAAAATCTAAACAGACCACACTGGGACGATCCTCAACATCCCTGGCTTGCCTCAGTCAATTTTTGGCCCACAGAATGCCCAGACCCCGGGCCCAACCCCAAAATCGTGGGCTATAGCACACCGATTTGTCCCTAAAATACCTCGTTTGTATCATTTTTGTCGTTTGTTCAACCAAATGGCACGAAAAATTAAACGGACCACACTAGGACAATCCCCAACCTTCCTAGGATGCCCCCATCGATTTTTGACCCACAGCACGCTTGAACTCTGGCCTTCCTTCAAAACCGTTGGCTATAACACACCGATTTAGCCCAAAAAAGCTCCGTTCACACCGTTTTGCCCATTTGTCCACCCAAATAGCAAGGAATATTTAAACGGACCACACTGGGATGAACCCCAACTTCCCTGGGACGTCCTGGCCAACAGCATGCCCGAACCTGGGCCCACCAACAAAATCGTGGGCTATAGCACATCGATTTGGCCTAATAATACCCCATTCACGCTATTTTGGCCGTTTGTCCACCCAAATGACCACAAAAATTTAAACGGACCATACTGGGAAGATCACCAACCTTCCTGGCATACCCCGGTCAATTTTTGGCCCACATCACGCCAGAACCCCGGGCCCACCCCCAAAATCATAGGCTATAACACATCGATTTGCCATAAAAATGCCCTGTTCGTACCGTTTCAGTCGTTTGTCCATCCAAATGGCCATAAAACTTTAAATGGACAACATTGGGACAATTCCCAACCTCCCTGGTACGCCGCTGTCAATGTATGGCCGACTACACACCAAAACCCTGGGAAAACCCCCAATACCGTGGGCTATAGCAGACTGATTTAGCCTGAAAATTCCCCGTTCGCATCGTTTCGCTCGTTTGTCCCAACAAATGGTCACGAAAATTTAAACAGACCAAACTAGGATGATCCCCAATATCCCTGGCATGCCCCAATCGATTTTCTGCCCACAGCATGCTCGGACCTCGGGCCCACACCTGAAATCATGGGCTATAGCGCATCGATTTGGCTCAAAAATGCCCGTTTGTGCTATTTCACCCATTTGTCCAACCAAATGTCCACAAAAATTTAAATGGACCATACAAGGATGATCCCCAACTTCCCTGGCACGCCCAGACAATTTTTGGCCCACAGCATGCACGGAACCCAGGGCCACCCCCAAAATTGTGGGTTATAGCACACTGATTTGGACCCAAAATGCCCCGTTCGTGCCGCTTCGCCCATTTATCCACCCAAATGGTCACGAAAATTTAAACGGACCACACTGGGATGATTCCCAACCAACCTGGTAAGCCTCGATTAATTTTTGACCCATAGCACGCCCGGACCCCGAGCCCACCCCCGAAAACGTGTGCTATAGCACACCAATTTGGCCTGAAAATGCCCTGTTCGTGCCGTTTTGCTCGTTTGTCCACCAAAATGGCCACAAAAATTTAGACGGACCACACTAAAATGATTCCCAACCTCCCTGGTATGCTTCGATCAATTTTTGTCCCATAGCATGCCCGAACTGCGGGCCCACCTATGAAACCATGGGATATAGCACACCCTAAAAAACGTGTGCTATAGCACACCAATTTGGCCTGAAAATCCCCTGTTTGTGCTGTTTCGCTTTTTTGTCCACCAAAATGGCCACAAAAATTTAAACCGACAACACTGAGACGATTCCCAACCTCCTTGGTATGCTTCAACCGATTTTTGTCCCACAGCACGCCCAAACCGCGGGCCCACCCATGAAACCGTGGGATATAGCACATCGATTTGTCTCGAAAAAGCCCCATTCACGCCGTTTTCCTCGTTTGTCTACCCAAATGGCCATTAAATTTAAACACACCATACTGGGACAATCCCCAACCTCCATAGCACGCCCCAATCAATTTTTGGCTTACAACAAACTCAAACCCTAGGCCCACCCCCAATACCGTGGGATATAGCAAATCGATTTGACCCAAAAATAACCCGTTCACGCTGTTTTGCTCGTATGTCCACCCAAAAGGCCACAAAAATTTAAAAGAACCACATTGGGACGATCCCTAACCTCCCTGGCATGCCCCGAATGATTTTTAGCCCACAACACACCCGGACCCTAAGCCCACCCCCAAAACCGTGGGCTATAGCTCAACAATTTGGCCTAAAAATGCCCCGTTTGCTCTGTTTCGCCTATTTTCCACCCAAATGGCCACAAAATTCAAACGGACCACACTGGGATGATACCCAACCTCCCTGGCACGCCCCGATTGATTTTTGACACACAACACGCCCAGATCACGGGCCCTCCCTCAAAACTATGGGCTATAGAAGATCGATTTATCCCGAAAATACCCTGTTCATGCCGTTTTGGAAGTTTGTCCACCCAAATGGCCTCGAAAAATTAAATGGACCACACTGGGACGATCTCCAACCTCCCTGGCATACCTCGGTCAATATTTGGCCTACAACACGCCCATACCCTAGGCCCACCCCCGAAACCATGGGCTACAACATATCGATTTTGGCCGAGAATGCACTGTTCGCGCTGTTTTGCTCATTTTTCCATACCAATTGCCATGAAAATATATAAGAACCACATTGGGACGATTCCAAACCTCCTTGGCATGCCTCAATCAATTTTTCAGCACACAGAGCGCCCATACCCTGTGCCCACCCTCGAAACCATGGGCTATAGCACACCAATTTGGCCTAAAAACACCCCGTTCACATCGTTTTGCTCGTTTGTAAATCGAAATGGCCACAAAAATTTGAGTTGAATACACTGGGATGATCCCCAACCTCCCTAGCATGCCTCAGTCAATTTACAGCCCACAACACGCCTGGAATCTGGCCCTCCCAACACCATGGGCTATAGCACACTGATTTGGCCCAAAAATGCCTCATTCGCATTGTTTTGCCCCTCTGTCCACCCAAATGCCCAAAAAAATTTGAACGGACCACATTGGGACTATCCCCAACCTTCCTGGCATTCCCCAATCAATTAACGGCCCACAACACGCCCGAAATCCAGGCCCACCCTCAAAACAGTGGGCTATAACACATCAGTTTTTCTCCAAAATGCCTCGTTCATGCTATTTTTCCAGATTGTCCACACAAATGACCATAAAAATTTAAATGCACCACACTGGGATGATCCCCAACCACTCTAGTATACGCCGGTTAACTTTTGGTCCACAACAAGCACGGACCCCGGTTCCCACCCCAGAAACCGAGGGCTATAGCATACCGAGTTATCTCAAAAATAGCCCGTTTGTGCCGTTTTGGCCGTTTGTCCCCCCAAATGGCCACGAAAATTTAGACGGACTAAACTGGGCGATCCCCAACCTCCCTGGAATGCCCTGGTCGATTTTTAACCTACAGCACACCAGAACCCCGGGCCCACCCTCAAAATCGTGGGCTATAACACACCAATTTGGTCTAAAAATGCCCCGTTCCCACCGTTTTGCCAGTTTGTCCACCCAAATGGCCTCGAAAATTTAAACAAACCACACAGGGACAATCCCGAAACTCCCTGGAATGCCTCAATCGATTTTTAGCCCAGAGCCTGCCCGGACCCCCTGGTCCACCCCCAATTTTAAGCCTATAGCCCATTCGGACCCCCGGCCTACCCCCAAAATTGTGGGCTATAGATCACCGATTTGGCCAAAAAATGCCCCGTTTGTATCGATTCGCACTTTTGTCCACCCAAATGGCCACAAAAATTTAAATAGACCACACTGGGACGATCCTAAACCTCCCTGGCTTACCTCAATCAATTTTTGGCCCACAGAACGCCCAGAACCTGGGTCCAACCCCAAAATCGTGGGCTATAGCACACTGATTTGTCCCCAAAATACCTCGTTTGTGTCATTTTTGTCATTTGTTCAACCAAATGGTTCGAAAAATTAAACGGACCACACTGGGATATTCCCCAACCTTCCTAGGATGCCCCCATTGATTTTTGACCCATAGCACGCTCGAACTCCGGGCCTACCTCCAAAACCGTGGGCTATAACACACCGATTTAGCCTAAAAAAGCTCCGTTCACACTTTTTCGCCTATTTGTCCACCCAAATAACAAGGAATATTTAAACGAACTGCACTGGGATGAACCCCAACTTACCTGGGATGTACTGTTCAATTTTTGGTCAACAGCATTCCCGAACCTGGGCCAACCACCGAAATCGTGGGCTATAGCACACCGATTTTGCCCAATAATATCCCATTCGCGCTGTTTTGCCCCTTTGTCCACCCAAATGGCCACAAAAATTTGAACGAACGACATTGGGATGATCCCCAACCTTCCTGGCATGCTCCGATCGATTAGAGGCCCACAAGATGCCCGAACTCCGGGCCCACCGTCAAAATAGTGGACTATAGCACATCGATTTGGCCCGAAAATGCCTCATTCTCGTCGTTTCACCCGTTTGTCCACCCAAATGGCCACGAAAATTTAAATGAACCACATTAGGATGATCTCCAACCTCTCTAGGATGCCTCGGTCGATTTTTGGCCCACAGCACGCCCGCACCCTTGGCCCACCCTTGAAATCGTGGGCTATAGCGCACCGATTTGGCTCGAAAATGCCCCATTCGCGCCGTGTTGCCCGTTTGTCCACCCAAATGGTCACCAAAATTTAAATGGACCACACTAGTACGATCTCCAACCTCCTTGGCATGTCCCAAATGATTTTTGGCCTACAGCACGCCCGGACCCTGGGCCCAACCCCAAAACTATGGGCTATAGCATACCAATTTGGCCCAAAAATGCTCCATTCACGTCGTTTTGCCCGTTTGTCCACCCAAATGGCCACGAAAATTTAAATGGGCCATACTGGGACAACTTCCCTAGCATACCTTGATCAATTTTTGACCCACAGTATGCTCGAACCCTGGGCCGACCCCCGTAATCATGGGTTACATGACACCAATTTGGCCCAAAAATGCCCCGTTCGTGCCATTTTGCCTGTTTATCCACCGAAATGGCCACAAAAATTAAAACAGACCAAACTAGGACGATACCAACAACCCTGGAATGCCCTGGTCAATTTTAAGCCCACCTCACGCCTGGATCCCAAGCCCAACCCCAAAACGTGGGGTATAGAACATATTTGGCCAAAAAATGCCTCATTCGCGCAGTTTTGCCAGTTTGTCGACCCAAATGGTCACGAAAATTTAAACAGACCACACTGGATGATCCCCAACCTCCCTGGAATATGTCGGTTGATTTTCGGCATATAGCACGCCCGAACTCCAGGCCAACACCTAAAACTGTGGGCTATATCACACCAATTCAGCTCGAAAATATTTTGTTCGCACCGTTTCGCCCATTTGTCCACCCAAATAGCTATTAAAATTTAAACGTACTAATTTGGGATGATCTCCAACCTCCCTGGCATGCCCTGGTCAATTTTTAGCCGACAAAATGCTTAGACCCTGGGCCATCCCCCAAAACCATGGGCTATAGCACATCGATTTGGCCCAAAAATGCCCCGTTCGCACCGTTTGTCCACCCATATGGCTACGAAAATTTAAAATACCCATACTAGGATGATCCCCAACTTCCCTGGCATGCCCTGGTCAATTTTTGGCCCACAGCACGCCCGAACCCCGGGCCACCCCAAAACCGTAGGCTATAGCACACTGATTTAGTCCAAAAATACCTCGTTCGCGTTATTTTGCCCGTTTGTCTGCCCAAATAGCCACAAATATTTAAACTGACCACATTAGGAAGATCCCCAACCTCCTTGGTACGCCTCGGTTGATTAGTGTCCAATAGCATATTTGAAATCCAGGCCCACCTCTGAAACTGTGGGCTATAGCACATTGATTTGGCCCGAAAATACTGCGTTCGCACTGTTTTACCCGTTTGTCCACCCAAATGGCCAAGAAAATTTAAACAGATGACACTACGATGATCCCCAACCTATCTAGAATTCCCCAATCAACTTTTGGCAAACAGAACATCCAGATCCTGGGTCCACCCCCAAAACCGCGGGCTATAGCACACCAATTTGGCCTAAAGATGTAGCGTTCACGTCGTTTCCCCCGTTTGTCCACCGAAATGGCCACAAAAATTTAAACGGATCACACTGGGACTATCCCTAACTTCCTTTGCATGTCTCAGTCGATATTTGGACTATAGAACACCTAAAACCCAGGCCCACCCTCGAAACTGTAGGCTATAGCACACCAATTTGGTCCGAAAATATCCCGTTCGCATCGTTTTGCCCATTTGTCCACCCAAATGGCCACGAAAATTTAAATGGATTAAACTGGGATGATCCCCAACCTCTCTGGCATACCCCGGTCAAATTTTGACCGACAGCACGCCCAGACCCTGGGTCCACCCTGAAAACTGCGAGCTATAGCATGCCGATTTGGCCCAAAAATGCCCTGTTCCCGCAATTTCTACCTTTTTCCACACAAATAGCCACAAAAATTTAAACGGACCACACTAGAATGATCCCCAATCTCCCTGGTACGCCCCTATCGATTTTTGGCACATAGCACGCCCGGACCCCGGGCCATCTCTCAAAATCGTGCGCAATAACATATTGATTTGGCCCGAAAATGCTTCGTCCGTGTTGTTTTACCCGTTTATCAAGCCAAATGGCCACAAAAATTTAAACGTACCACACTGGGATGATCCCCAACCTCCCTAGCATGAACCAGCCAATTTTTGGCCCACAGCACGCCCGGATCATGGGCCCACCCCAAAAATCGTGGGATATAGCAACCGATTTAGTTCGAAAATACCCCATTCGTGCCGTTCTTACCGTTTGTCCCCCAAATAGCCATGGAAATTTAAACAGACCACACTGGGACCCCGGGAAAACCCCAAAATTGTGGGCAATAGCACATCGATTTATCCCGAAAATGCCCCATTCGCGTTGTTTCGCCCATTTGTCCACCCAAATGGCCAAGAAAATTTAAACAAACCACACTAGGATGATCCCCAACCTCCCTGGGATGCCCCGATCAATTTTCAGTCTACAGTATCCCTGGATCTCGGGTTCACCCTTAAAATCGTGGTCTATAACACATCGATTTGGCCGTTTGTCCACCCAAATGGCCACGAAAAATTAAACGAACCAACTGGGATGATCCCAAACTTTTTTGACATGCCCCAGTCAAATTTTAGCCCACTTTACACTTGGAATGCGGGCCCACCCCTGAAATCGTGGGCTATAGCACACCGATTTGGCCCAAAAATACCTCATTCGCACCGTTTCACCCGTTTGTCCACCTTAATGGCCATGAAAATTTAAACGAACCATACTGGGATGATCCCCAACCTTCCTAGAACACCCCAATTGATTTTCGGCCTACAGCACGCCTGGACCCCAGACCCACCCCCAAAACCGTGGGCTATAGCACACCGATTTGACCCAAAAATGTCCCGTTCGTGCCGTTTCGCCAGTTTGTCCACCCAAATGGCCACAAAAATTTAAACGGACCACACCGGGATGATATACAATATCCCTAGCACAACCTGGTCGATTGTTGGCCCACAGCATGCCCAGACCCCGATCCCACCCCTAAAATTGTAGGCTATAGCACACCGATCTGGCCCGAAAATGCCCTGTTCACGCTGTTTTGCCCGTTTGTCCACCCATATGGCCACAAAAATTTGAACGGACTATACTGGGATGATTCCTAAACTCCCTGGTACGCCCCAGTTAAATTATGGTCCACAGCATGCCTGGACCATGGGTCCACGCCAGAAATCATGGGGTAAGGCACATCGATTTGGCCCGAAAATACGTCGTTTGCGCCGTTTTGCCCGTTTGTCCACCCAAATGGCTACAAAAATTTAAACGGACCACACTAGTATGATCCCCAACCTCCCAGGTATGCCCCAAATGATTTTTGGCCCACAGCACGCCCGGACCCCTGGCCCAACCCCAAATCTGTGGGCTATAGCATACCGATTTGGCCTAAAAATGCCCCATTTGCATCGTTTCGCCCATTTGTCCACCCAAATGGCCACAAAAATTTAAACGGGCCATACTGGGATAACTTCCATGGCATTCCTCGATCGATTTTCAACCCATATCATGCCCGAACCACGGACCCACCCCTGTAATCGTGGGCTACACGACACTAATTTTGCTTGAAAATGCCCCGTTCGCGCCATTTTGCCTATTTATCCACCGAAATGGCAACGAAAATTAAAACGGACCACACTAGGACGATCCCAATAACCCTAGAATTCCCTGGTCAATTTTAAGCCCACCTCACGCCCGGACCCCGAGCCCACCCCAAAACATGGGGTATAGCACAAATTTGGCTCGAAAATGCCCCGTTTGCACCGTTTTGCCAATTTTTCCACCCGAATGGTCATGAAAATTTAAACAGACCACACTAGATGATCCCCAACCTACCTGGCATGTGTCGGTCAATTTTCAGCCTATAGCACGCCCAAACCCTGGGCAAATCACCAAAACAGCGGGATATATCACCCTAATTCAGCTCGAAAATGTTTTGTTTGTGTCGTTACGCCCGTTTGTCCACCCAAATGACCACAAAAATTTAAACGTACTAATCTGGGATTATCTCCAACCTCCCTGGCATGCCCTACTCGATTTTCAGCCTACAAAATGCATATACCCTGGGCTATTCCCCAAAATCATGGGCTATAGCACATCGATTTGGTCCAAAAATGCCCCGTTCACGCCGTTTGTACCCCCATATGGCTACGAAAATTTAAAATAACCATACTAGGATGATCCCCAACTTCCCTGGCATGCCCCGATCGATTTTCGACCCACAACATGCCCGGACGCCGGGCCACCCCAAAACCGTGGGCTATAGCACACCGACTTAGCCCAAAAATACCCCGTTCGCAATGTTTTGCCCGTTTGTCAACCCAAATATCAACAAATATTTAAACTGACCACACTGGGACGATCCCCAACCTCCCTGGCACGCCCCGATCAATTTGTGCCCAACAGTACGTTTGAAATCTAGGCCCACCTCTGAAACTGTGGGCTATAGCACATCAATTTGGCCCGAAAATGCTGCGTTCACGCTATTTTGCCCGTTTGTCCACCCAAAAGACCATAAAAATTTAAACAGACGACACTACGATGATCCCCAACCTCCCTAGAATGCCCTGATCGATTTTTGGCCTACGCACATTCGGATCCCGGGTCCACCCCTAAAACTGTGGGCTATAGCACACCGATTTTTCCTGAAGATGCAGCGTTCACATCGTTTCCCCCGTTTGTCTACCGAAATGGACATAAAAATTTAAATGGATCACACTGGGATGATTCCTAACTTCCCTTGCATATCTCGATCGATTTTTGGACTATAGCACACCTAAAACCCAGGACCACCCTCAAAACTGTAGGCTATAGCACACCAATTTTGCCCGAAAATGTCCCGTTCATGCTGTTATGCCCATTTGTCCACCCAAATGGCCACGAAAATTTAAATGGATTCAACTGGGATGATCCCCAACCTCTCTGGCATGCCCCAGATGATTTTCAACCAACAACACGCCCAGAACCTGGGTCCACCCTCGAAACCGCGGGCTATAGCACGCCGATTTGGTCCGAAAATGCTCCGTTCGCACAGTTTTGACCTTTTTCTACACAAATAGCCATAAAAATTTAAACATACCACACTAAAATGATCCCCAATATCTCTGGCACACCCCTATCAATTTTTGGCGCATAGCACGCCCGGACCCCGGGCCCTCCCTCAAAACAGTGGGCTATAGCACACTGATTTGACCCGAAAATGCTCCGTTCGTGCTGTTTCACCCGTTTATCCATCCAAATGGCCACGAAAATTTAAATGCACCACACTGGTACGATCCCCAACCTCCCTAGCATGAGCAGGTCAATTTTTGGCCCACAGCACGCCCGGACCTCGGGCCCACCCCTGAAATCGTGGGTTATAGCAACTGATTTAGTTCGAAAATATGCCATTCGCGCCGTTTTGCCTGTTTGTACCCCCAAATGGCAACGGAAATTTAAACGGACCACACTGGGATCCTGGGACCACCCCCAAAACCGTGGGCTATAGCACACCAATTTATCTTAAAAATTCCCCATTCGCGTCGTCTTGCCCATTTATCCTCCCAAATGGCCAAGAAAATTTAAACAGACCACACTGGGACGATCCCCAACCTCCCTGGGATGCCCCTATCAATTTTCAGTCCACAACATGCCCGGATCTCAGGCTCACCCCCAAAATCATGGTCTATAACACACCGATTTAGCTCAAAAATCAAATGGCCACAAAAAATTAAACGAACCACACTGGAATGATCCCAAACTTCCCTGACACTCCCCAATCGATTTTTAGCCCATTGTACACTTGGAATACGGTCCCACCCCTGAAATCGTGGGCTATAGCACACCGATTTGACCCAAAAATGCTCCATTCGCACCGTTTCACCCGTTTGTCCACCTTAATGGCCATGAAAATTTAAACGGACCATACTGGGATGATCCCCAACCTTCCTGGCATACCCCAATCAATTTTTGGCCTACAACACACCTGGATCCCGGGACCACCCTCAAATCGTAGGCTATAGCACACCGATTTGACCGAAAAATGCCCTATTCGTTCCATTTCGCCAGTTTATCCACCCAAATGGAAACAAAAATTTAAACGGACCACACTGGGATGATCTGCAATATCCCTAGCACACCCTAGTCAATTTTTGGCCCATAGAACACCCATACCCTGATCCCACCCCCGAAATTGTGGGCTATAGCACATCGATCTGGCCCGAAAATGCCCTGTTTATGCTGTTTCTCCCGTTTGTCCACCCATATGGCCACAAACTTTGAACGGACCATACTGGGATGATTCCTAACCTCCCTGGATGCCCTAGTAAAAATATGGTCCACAGAACGCCCGGACAATGGGTCCACCCCAGAAATCATGGGCTAAAGCACATTGATTTGGCCCGAAAATGCCTCGTTTGTGCTGTTTTGCCCGGACTCCAGGCCCACCCCTGTAATCATGGGCTAAAGGACACTAATTTGGCCCGAAAATGCCCCGTTCGTGCTGTTTTGCCTGTTTATCCACTGAAATGGCCACAAAAATTAAAACGGACCACACTAGGATGATCGCAACAACCCTGGAATGCCTCGATCAATTTTAAGCCCACCTCATGCCTGGACCCTGAGCCCACCCCCAAAACATGGGGTATAGCACAGATTTGGCCCAAAAATGCCCCATTCGCGCCGTTTTGCCAGTTTGTCCACCCAAATGGTCACAAAAATTTAAACAGACCACATTGGACGATCCCCAACCTCCCTGGCATGTGTCGGTTGATTTTTGGCCTATAGCATGCCCGAACCGCGGGCCAACCTTCCTGGCACACCCTGGTCGATTTTCAGCCCACATAATGCTTAGACCTTGGGCCATCCCCCAAAATCGTGGACTATGGCACATCAATTTGGCCCAAAAATACCCCGTTTGAGCCGTTTGTCCACTCATATGGCTACGAAAATTTAAAATGACCATACTAGGATGATCCCCAACTTCCCTGGCATGCCCCGGTCGATTTTCATCCCACAACATGCTCGGACCCCGGGCCACCCCAAAATCATGGGCTATATAGCACACCGATTTAGCCCAAAAATACCCCATTCGCAATGTTTTGCCCGTTTGTCCACCCAATTAGCCACAAATATTTAAACTGACCATACTGGGATGATCCCCAACCTCCCTGGCAGGCCCCAGTCGATTTGTACCCAAAAACACATTTGAAATCCGGGCCCACCTCTGAAACTGTGGGCTATAGCACATCGATTTGGCCCGAAAATGCTGCATTCGCGCTGTTTTGCCCGTTTGTCCACCCAAATGGCCACAACAATTTAAACAAATGACACTACGACGATCCCCAACCTCCCTAGAATGCCTCGATCGATTTTTAGCCCACAACACATCTGGATCCCGGGTCCACCCCCAAAACCATGGTCTATAGCACACCGATTTGGCCTGAAGATGCAGCGTTCAAGTCGTTTCCCCAGTTTGTCCACCGAAATGGCCACAAAAATTTAAAAGGATCACACTGGGACGATCCCTGACTTCCCTTGCATGTCTCGGTCGATTTTTGGACTATAGCACACCTAAAACCCAGGACCACCCTCGAAATTGTAGGCTATAGCATACTAATTTGGCTCGAAAATGCCCCGTTCGCGCCATTTTGCCCATTTGTCCACCCAAATGGCCACAAAAATTTAAATGGATTAAATTGGGATGATCCCCAACCTCTATGGCATGCCCCGATTGATTTTCGACCGACAGAACGCCCAGACCCTGGGTCCACCCTCAAAACCGCGGGCTATAGCACACCGATTGGCCCAAAAATGCCCCGTTCATGCAGTTTCGACCTTTATCCACACAAATAGCCATAAAAATTTAAACGGACCATACTAGAATGATCACCAATCTCCCTGGCATGCCCCTGTCGATTTTTGGCGCATAGTATGCCCGGACCCCAGCCCTCCCTCAAAATCGTGGGTAATAGCACACTGATTTGGCCCGAAAATGCTCTGTTCGGGCCATTTCACCCGTTTAACCAGCCAAATGGCCATGAAAATTTAAATGTACTACACTGGGATGAGACCCAACCTCCCTAGCATGAATTGGTAGATTTTTGGCCCATAGCATGCCTGGACCCCGAGCCCACCCCCAAAATCGTGGGTTATAGCAACCGATTTGGTTCGAAAATACCCCATTTGCACCATTTTGCCCGTTTGTACCCCCAAATGGCCACAGAAATTTAAATGGACCACACTGGGACCCCGAGACCACCCCCAAAATCATGGTCTATAGCACACCAATTTATCCCAAAAATGCCCCGTTTCCGTCGTTTCGCCCATTTGTCCACCCAAATGGCCAATAATATTTAAACAGGCCACACTGAGACGATCCCCAATCTCCCTGGGAAGCTCTAATCAATTTTCAGTCCACATCATGCCCGGATCTCGGGTTCACCCCCAAAATCGTGGTCTATAACACACCGATTTGGCTCGAAAATGCCCCGTTCTGGCCTTTTTGGCCGTTTGTCCACCCAAATGGCCATGAAAAATTAAACGAACCACACTGGAATGATCCCAAACTTCCCTGACATGCCCCAGTCAATTTTTAGCCCACTGTACACTTGGACTGCGGGCCCACCCCTGAAATCGTGGGTTATAGCACACTGATTTGGCCAAAAAATGCCTCATTCGCACTGTTTCACCTGTTTGTCCACCTTAATGGCCATGAAAATTTAAACAGACCATACTGGGATGATCCCCAACCTTCCTAGAATGCCCCAACCGATTTTCGGCCTAACAGCTTGCTCGGACGAGCCCACCCCAAAACCGTGGGCTATAGCACACCAATTTGACCCGAAAATGTCTCGTTTGTACCGATTTGCCAGTTTGTCCACCCAAATGGCCATAAAAAATTTAAACAGACCACACTAGGATGATCTGCAACATCCCTAGCACACCCTGGTCAATTTTTGGCCCACAGCACGCCCAGACCCCGATCCCATCCCCGAAATTGTGGGCTATAGCACACCGATCTGGCCCGAAAATGCCCTATTCATGCTATTTTGCCCGTTTGTCCACCCATATGGCCACGGAAATTTGAACAAACCATACTGGAATGATTCCTCACCTCTCTGGCATGGCCCGGTCAAATTATGGTCCACAGCACGCCCAGACCACGGGTCCATGCCAGAAATCATGGGCTAAAGCACATCGATTTAGGCCCGAAAATGCCCCGTTCGCGCCGTTTTGCCCGTTTGTCCACCCAAATGGCTACAAAAATTTAAACGGACCATACTGGGATGATCCCCAGCTTCCTTGGCATGCCTCAATTAATTTTTGGCCTTCAACACGTTCGGACCCCTGGCCCACCCACGAGATCATGGGCTATAGCACACCGATTTGGTCCGAAAATGCCCTGTTCGTGCCGTTTTGCCCGTTTGTCCACCTAAATAGACACTAAAATTTAAACGAACCATACTGGGATAATCTCCAACCTCCCTGGCATGCCTCAGTCGATTTTTGTCCCACAGCACGCTCGGACCCTGGGCCCACCTTCGAAATTGTGGGCTATAACACATCGATTGTCCATATAAATAACCATGAAAATTTAAACGGACCATACTGGGATGATACCCAACCTCCCTGGCATGCCCCAGATGATTTTTAGCCTACAGGACGCTCGGAGCCTGGGCCCATACCAAAAAATATGGGTTATAGCACATCGATTTAGCCCGAAAATCCCCATTCGTGTCGTTTTGCCCGTTCGTCCACCCAAATGGCCACAAAAATTTAGACAGACCATACTAAGACGATCCTAAACCTCCCTGGCATGCCTCGGTCAATTTTTGGCCCACAGCACGCTCGGACCCCAGACCCACCATTAAAACTGTTGGTAATAGTACACCGATTTGAATCGAAAACTCTTCGTTCATGCCGTTTCGCCAATTTATCCACCCAAGTGGCCATGAAAATTTAAACGGACCATACTGGGATGATCACCAACCTCCCTGGCATATTCCGATTGGTTTTTGGCCCACAAAACTCCTGGGCCCCAGGCCCACCCCCAAAACTATGGGCTATGCACAACGATTTGATTCGAAAATGCCCCGTTCGCATCATTTCGTCGTGTGTCCACCCAAATGGCCACAAAAATTTAAACAAACCACCCTAGGATGATACCCAACCTCCCTGGCACACCTCGATCGATTTTTGGCCCACAGCACGCCAGGACCCCGGGCCCACCCCTGAAATCGTGGGCTATAACACACTGATTTTTCCTAAAAATGCCCCGTCCCCGCTGTTTCGCCTGTTTATCCACCCAAATAGCAACGAAATATAAAACATACCATAGTGGGATGATTTCCCACCTCCCTGGCATGCCTCGATCGAATTTCGACCCACAGCACGCCCGAACACCAGGCTCACCCCTGAAACCATGGGCTATAGCGCACCGATTTGACTAAAAAATGCCTTGTTCACACCGTTTTGCCCGTTTGTCCACCCAAATGGCCACGAAAATTTAAACTATCAACACTGGGACGATACCCAAGCTCCCTAGTATGCCCTAGTCGATTTTTAGCCTACAGCACGCCCAGACCCCTATCCCACCCCAAAAATCGTGGGCTATAGCACATCAACCTGGCCCGAGAATGCCCCGTTCTCACGGTTTTGCCCATTTGTTCACCCATATGGCAAAAAAAAATTAAACAGATCATACTGGGATAATCCCCAACCTTCCTGGCATGCCCCCATCAATTTTTGCCCCACTGTATTCCCGAACCCCGGGCCCACCCCCAATATCATATATAGCACACCGACTTATCCTAAAAATACCCTGTTCGTATTATTTTGCTCGTTTGACCACCCAAATGGTCCCAAAAATTTAAATAGACCACACTAGGATGATCCTCAACGTCCCTAGCATGCGCTGGTTGATTTTCGGCCCACAGCACGCCCGGACCCCAGGCCCACCGCAAAAGATATGGGCTATAGCACACCGATTTGACCCAAAAACTACCCCTTCGCGCGTTTCGCCCGTTTGTCCATCCAAATGTCCATGAAGATTTAAATGGACCACACTAGGAAGATCACCAACCTCCCTGGCATGCCCCGGTCAATTTTCAGCCCACAGCATGCCCGGACCCTGGGCCAACCTCAAAATCGTGGACTATAGCACACCGATTTTGCCCGAAAATAACCCGTTCACGCTATTTCGCCTATTTGTCTATCCAAATGGCCACAAAAATTTAAATGGACCATACTTGTACGATCCCCAGCCTCTCTGGCATGTTTCGATCAATTTTTGACACACAGAACCCCCGGACCCGGGCCTACCCTCGAAATCGTGGGCTATCGCACACCGATTTGGTGCGAAAACACCCCGTTTGTCCGTTCTGCTTGTTTGTCCACCATAATGGCCATGAATATTTAAACGGACCATACTAGGAGGATACCCAACCTACCTAGAATGTCCTGGTGGATTTTCGGCCCACTACACAAGCAGACCCCGATTCCACCCCTGAAATCATGGGCTATAGCGCACTGATCTGGCCCAAAAAATGCCCAGTTCATGCCGTTTTGCCCATTTTTCCACCCATATGGCCAAAAAAATTTAAATGAACCATACTGGGATGATCCCCAACCTCCTTGGCATGCCCCGATCAATTTTTGGCCTACTGCATGCCTAGGCACCGGGCCCACCCCTAAAACTCGTTCGCGCCGTTTCGCAAGTTTGTTCACCCAAATGGCAACAAAAATTTAAATGGATCACACTGGGATGATCCCCAACCTCCCAGCATGTCCCGGTTAATTTTCGACCCACAACACGCTTGGACCCCAGGTCCACCCTCGAAACCATAGGTTGTAGCACACCGATTTTGCCCGAAAATACCCCGTTTGCGCCGTTTCACGCCTTTGTCCACTCAAATGGCCACAAAAATTTAAACGGACCACACTGGGATGATCCCTAACCTCCCTAGCACGCCCCAATTAATTTTTGGCCCACAGCACACCCAGACCCCTGGCCCACCATCGAAATTATGGGCTATAGCACACCGATTTAGCCCAAAAATGCCCCGTTTGCACTATTTCACCCGTTTTTTTGACCCAAATGGCCACAAAAATTTAAACGTACCACACTAGGACTATCCCCATCCTCCCAGGCACTTCGCGGTCAATTTTTGGCCCACAGCATGCCCAAACCCTGGGCTTATCCCCAATACCGTGGGGTATAGCACACCGATTTGGCCTGAAAACTCCCTGTTCACGCCGTTTCACCCATTTGTCCACCCAAATGGCCACAAAGATTTAAACGGACCGCACTTGGTCGATCCGCAACCTCCTTGGCATGGCTCGGTCGATGTTTGGCCCACAGCATGCCCGAACATCGGGCTCAACCTCAAAACCGTGGGCACTAGCACACTGATTTTACCCAAAAATGCCTCGTTCATGCCGTTTCGCCCGTTTGTCCACCCAAATGCCACAAAAATGCTCATCACAATCACCTGTACGGGACTCCCAATTTCCATTACTCCCATTACACATAACTAACAAATATTCAGATAAGCACTTTGAAAAAAAAGTCTAAGAAAGTCTCAACTTGCCTCAAACAGAAGCCAAGCATCAATCAATTAATTTTTCCTTACGTAAGGCTTCCAAATGATCAATATCTATTCAAAAACATAATCCCCATAAGAATATAAATTTAATAAAAGCTCTTTTGTTAAAAGTTTTTTTTTTGATTAATTTAGAATTCACTTTAAAATTAAAAGTGAACGATTGAAATGGTGTTGCCAACTAAAATCTGTTATAGTCACTGCCAACGATTGGCTCCTCATTAAACCAAACAAAATTAATATTCTAACTTTTCTACAACCTAAATGAAAACAAGAAAATAGGACAAATAAATATGACATGGGTTAAAAGAATGTCTAAAAACTACGAGATGGGTTAAAATATGATAAATTCATAAAATAAATTTGTAGAGTCATTACACAGATACACACAAGCATTCGAATCCAACAAATTCATCAATAGACTAAATGAACACAGTCCTAGGATTAGTAACCTAGCTATACCAGGGATCTTCTAACTACTAGCTACAATCCACGCACACAACCGATCTTTCTACCCTTATCCGTGACCTCCACACCTTTCTATCTAGGGTCATGTCCTCAGTAAGCTGAAGCTGCTCAGTTTCATGTCTAATCACTTTCCTCCAGTACTTCTTCGGCCTACCTCTCCTCCTCCTGAAGCCATCCAACACTAGCCTCTCACATCTACAAACGGGGGCATTCGTGCCCCTCTTCATCACATGCCCAAACCATCTCGGCCTTCCTTCCCACTTCTTGTCCTCCACTGAAGCCATTCCTACCTTATCCCGGACTGTCTCATTCCTAACTCTATCCCCTCTAGTAAGTCCACACATCCAATGTAATATTCTCATTTTCGCCACCTTCATTCTTTGAATGTGGAAGTTCTTGACTTGCCAACACTCTGCTCCATAGAGCATAGTTGGACAGACTGTCACTCTGTAGAATTTTCCTTTAAGCTTAACTGACACCTTCTTATCATACAACACTCCCGAGGTGAGCCTCCACTTCATCCAACCTGCTCCAATACGGTTAGAAACATCCTTATCTATCTCACATTCCCCTGAATCAAAGACCCAAGATACTTACAACTATCCCGCTTACAAATATCCTGGGAGTCCAACCTCACCACCACATCTTCCTCCTGCCTCAAGTCACTAAACTTGCATTCCATATTTTCCATCTTGGACCTACTCAACCTGAACCCCTTAGATTCAACGGTTTGCCTCAAAACCTTTAATTTATCATTCACCCCCTCGCGTCTCATCAATTAACACTATATCGTTCGCAAACAACATACACCAAGGTACCTCCCCTTAAATACTTTGCGTCAACACATCCAACACCAATGCAATTAGAAAAGGACTAAGATTCAAACCCTGATGTAACCCTGTCTTCCGTCCCCCTTCCCTCTCCCCTTCCTCCTCCGCCGTTCGCACTCGAGTCTTTCCTCCATCATACATGTCCTTAAAAGCTCTAATATACACCACCGGGATCTCTCTTGCCTCTAAGCATCTCCAAAGAACCTCCCTAGGGACTTTGTCATACGCCTTCTCTAAGTCAATGAACACCATGTCCAAATCACTCTTTCTTTTCCTATACTTCTACACCAATCTCCTTACCAGGTGGATTGCCTCCGTCGTCGAATGACAAGGCATAAAACCAAACTGATTCTCCAAAATAGACACGAGCTTCCTCAATCTCCACTCAACCACCCTCTCTCAAATCTTCATAGTATGACTCAACAGCTTGATACCCCTATAGTTGGTGCAACTCTAAATATCGCCCTTGTTTTTATACAACGGAATCATCGTACTCCACCTTCAAGCCTCAGGTATTCTAATCGTCTTGAAAATGTTGTTAAACAAATCAGTCAACCACCTAAACCTACCCTACCTACAAACTTCCAAAAATCGACCAAATCTCATCAGGCCCCGTCGCCCTTCCCCTCCGTATTCTGCGAATAGCTTCTCTGACCTCCTCAATCTTAAAACGTCTACAATAATCGAAATCACGTCTCTCCTCCGAGGGCTCCAGCTCTCCTAACTCAATGCCTTTGTCATCATCCTCGTTCAAAAGCCTCTGAAAATACTCCTGCCATCGCTTTTTATTTTGGACATCCTTCACCGAAACTCTACCATCCTCCCTCTTAATACATTTAACTTAGCCGAGGTCTCGACCCTTCCGCTTCCTATCCTTAGCAAGCCTGAACAACCTCTTTTCCCCATCTTTATCCTCTAATCCCACATACAATCTCTCAAATACTGTTGTCTTAGCAGCCATAACTGCTAGCTTAGACTCCTTTCTTACTACTTTGTTGGCCTCCCTATTCACTAGCTTCTTCTCTGCATCTTTACTTTCCACAAAATTAATATACGCCCCTTTCTTACTCTCCACTCTCTTCTTAACTTCTTCATTCCACCACCAGTCCCCCTTATGACGACCTGCCCGACCCCTCGAAACACCCAACAATTCTCTAGTAGTCTCTGTGATGCAACTGGCATCCTTATCCTATATAGCATCTACGTCCCGCCTACAATCCCACAGACCCAATCCTTCCACTTTCTCCTCTAACTTCTGCCCACTAACAGGCGTCAAGCCACCCCACCTAATTCTAGGCCGACCCTCTCCAGCCCTTCTCTTTTTGCTCTTCGTATAATCAAGTCCATCACTAGAAGCCTATGTTGAGTCGAAAGATGCTCACTCGAGATGACTTTACAGTCATTACATAAAATTCTATCCCCCTTTCTAAGCAACAGAAAGTTAATTTGAGTCTTGGCTATCGCGCTTCGAAAGGTAATCAGGTGATCCTCATCCTTCTGAAAGCTCAAATTCACCACCACCTGCCCAAAATCCCTCGCAAAGTCCAACAGAGCCACCTCTTCATCATTTCTATCATCGAAAGAAAAACCTCCATACACATCGTCATAAACTCCCAACAAAACCCTAATATGCCATTAAAATCCCCCGCTATGATAATCTTCTCTGAACTAGGCACGCTTTTCATCACCTCATCCAAAGCCTCCCAAAACCTCGCTTTCACCTCCTTTTCCAATCCCACCTGTGGAGCATAAATACTACACACATGCAACGTAAACCCCCCAATGACCAACTTAATCATCATCAGCCTATCACTGGCCCTCTTAACCTCCACCACCTGCTCTCTAAGCTCCTTATCCACTAAGATCCCCACTACATTCCGATGCCTGTCGCTTCCTGAGTAACACAACTTATACCCATCCACATCCCTAGCCGTAAACCCTACCCACTTAGTCTCCTGAACACACGCAATATTAATCTTCCTCCTCTTAAGAATTTTCACCAACTCTATGGACTTACCTTGAAAGGTCCCTAAATTTCAAGACCTAACCCTCAACCTATCTTGTCTTGCCTCGCACCTACTTCTACCATCCCTCACCGCACCAGCCCTAACACCCGACCTAGCACCTATACCTATCCCTGCCCTCCCCTCTTCACCCCCACCTAAAATCGCCCCCGACCCTAATCCCCTTGGACATAACCCTATTCCACCATCAATCCCTACAGCCACCACTTAAAAAATAAGCCAAAGCCCAAATATAGCCCCCAACCGATAGACAACCAAACAAAGCAACAATTGGAAAGCAGGAAACCAGGAAAGTAGTAGGGAAACAAAAGGCGCGCACAAAATACCCTATCCGGTTTAGCAGCTAGAACCACACAACAATTATCCACCAATAATCGAAAGCAGACAATTACACTATACTCACAAGACACAACACAAAACAAAAGAAACGGTAGAGATAATAACTAGTAAAGTATAAATATAGGTAACGGTATTTAAATATCAAAGTTTAAGTGTCACTGGGGTACTCCTGCGTGCTGATGGTACCATCAATTATGCTTTCAGAGTTGGTTGCTGAAAATAGCTTCGCCAGAAAACGGCGGCCGGAGCGTCGCCGGTTGTCACTGTCACTGTCGCTGGATCTTCCACTGTGCATTATCAGATCTGCGCTCTGGTGGTCGTGGGTCAAAAAGGGTAAAAAAGAAAATTATTTTTAGAAATTTTGAAAGTGATGGAGGAGAAGGGAGAATAACTAGGAAGAGAAGAGAGAGCGGGCCGTTGAAATTTTTGTAAAAAAAAAAAAATAAAATCCATTTTTAACCCTTGAAAAATGCTGAGGTGGTAATTTTTCTAATCCATCATGCGCCTGATGAAATTTGAACCCACATTTTGTGTCACGTGAGTCAAAAAGGGGTAAACAATGTATTAAATCAACAAGTTTGGAGGTATTTAAAATGAATGATGGTTTAGGTGTACACTAAATAGAATAAAACGTAACAACTTCAAGGATAATTAATATTCTCTTTGTAACGAAGTTGTAAAAGTTCAAGTGGTACTCCCTCCGTTTCATTTTAGTTGTTCATCTTTCTAAAATTATTTGTTTCAATTTAGTTGTCTCTTTGATGAAATCAAAAGGATTTTAATATGTTCTTTCAATAATACCCTTAAAATTAAATGACTAAATAAGTTGTATATATTTTAATTTATATTTTCAAAGCTTAAATAATAAGGTTAATTTCGTAAAATAGACTCCTAGTAAATATTTTTCTTAATGAGTGTGTTAACTCTATAAGGGTCAACTATTATGAAACGGAGGGAGTACTTATCATATAGCTCGGTATGTGCACTTTCCTGAAGAGCCCCACCACAATGAGTGTGTATTGTATAGCGAATACCGAAATCTACTCAATCGCACTCTCAATTTCTAAATGCAAATGCGCTACTCCAAAGACGAAAGCGACTCTCAAGATGCAACACAAAATGCATCATTCATAAAATAACTGCTACAAACCTCTGAACAATTCAATAAGATGAATAATATGACGGCTTCAATGTAATGGTCTTATAGATTTTATAACTAACCCAAGAGAATAAGAGAGGTCTGCTTGTTGACAATTTGTAAATGTATCCTGTAGACTCCATATTAGTTTCTTTGTTTCAAACAACATGTAGTGTATTTCTCCTACATTGGGGTTCATAATTTATGCATGACAGCTTATAATCAAGCCCCTCTTCCACAAGGTTCTTTCCTTTCCAGTATAAATAAATATTTGTTCCCTTTTTTCCTCCATGGGGGGCATCTTCAACCATAGGAAAGGGACAAAGATTTACTGGATTTGGATTAGGAACAAAAAGTACTATTAGAAGTCGCTCCAAGTGGTTGCAATTATCAAGCTGAAACCTTTTGGTTCTCTTTTTTCTCAGGGAATTTTCAGAGCTAACAATGTATGGGCAACGTAGACAAAGCACATACGAATCCACCTACTTTAGCTACCTTTTTTGTCGAGGAAGATAACACATTAGCTATTTAAGACACTTTCTAAGCTTGCAATTTCCTTTATTTTCGTCTTCTCAACAGGATGTTCTAATTTCAGGTATGCTTTCCTCTCAATATTCTTCTAATTCTCTCCTCTCTTCCAAATCTCATGATTTGAAATTTATGATTGATGTTTTTAGTATAGATAGTCTATGAAAAAAGGAAAAATCAATGGGCACTAAGCCTTGTGAACTTTTAATAGTTCAAAGCCTTGTGATAAAAGTATCTTAGTTCTTTTTCCTTTTCAATGAATAGATAATCTTTTAAAATCGGTATTAAGCCATTAGGATGTTTATAAAAAAAAAAAATACATAAATAGCAGACTAAACTTCAAAAAAAAAAAAATTGCCCAAGTTGAGGTAGGACTCTATGAAATTATGCACTATTGCAACATGTGCTGGAGATGTAAACACCCACAACAGAATTGTAATATAACTCTTGTTTGTGTTGCCAAAGAAAATTGTTGAAGTTATAAAAGCTACATGTAGATCTATTCTTTGGTCGGGTAGCACTGAATTGTCAAGAAAAATCGTTACTAGCCTGGAAAGGTCATGCTATCCTAAGGCTGCAGGGGGTTTGAACATCCTAGGCATTTAGGTATGGAACAAGGCAGACATCAATAAGTTGTTGTGGAATCTTTGTACAAAAAAGGATAAATTCTGATCGATGAAAAGGACAAGGAGCTGTAGGATGTCAATCTCGTTTCTTTTATGCTGCAACTTCTTTCCATCGGCACATCATTCGCTAAGTGGATTCATTGTTACTATGGAAGAGACAGAAACCTACTGCTAGAGATACCGAAACCAGTGTCGTGGGTAGTCAAAAAGATCCTATAGGCCATTAAGTATTTCGCTCGAGCTGGTTATGATATAAATGGAATGTTCAATCTTACAGGCCTTCTCAATCAGACAGTTCTATCAAAAACTCAGGGGACAATTTCAGAAAGTTGGAGAAGATAGATTTGTAACAACTATGGTTTACCAAGGTGGATATTTATCCTACAACTGGCTGCTTATAAAAGATTATCTACTAAAGATAGACTTCTTAAGTGGGGAATCACAAATGACCAAACTTGATCAGGAAGAGAAAAGCACAGCTCATCTCTTCTTTACTTGTCATTTTTCTTCTCAGATGTGAACAAAACTCCTGCCATTGATGGACTTTAACAGGAGGCCTATGACAAAGGGGGAAGCACTAGGATGGGCTGCTCAACATGCAAAGGGGAAGACACCCATGGCAGAAGTATTTAAAATGGTGTTGGCTGCAGCTGTCTATAGTGTTTGGAGGGTCAGAAATCCTCGGGGTTTCAAGCAGCAAAAACAATCCGCTGATGTAGTTACCAAGCTTATCATACAGGAGGTTAAGCTATGTGGTAACTAGTTGTGTATTAGCTAAAAATTCCACTTGATGTAGGAAGCTAATGTATTAGTTAATGAATCTTGCTTAGTTGGAACATGGTAGCTAACGATGGCCAGTTAATGAATGATGTCATTAAATAAAAGATGGTTAGGCGACAAGTAGTAATGCGTTGTCTAGTAATGATTAACAAAAATAGGATGAATAGTTGATAATAATGAATGGTGGATAAATGACGGTTTTGATCTAATGATGAACCTAGACTAGATGTTAGATGTTGACTATTAAATGAATAGTGGTTAGTTGTTATTCCATGAATAAGAATTATGTGAAGGATAATGTTTAGGCTAATAACTAGAGGTTATGTGATGACTAGCGGTTTAATAATAATAAATGTTGGTTAGCTAATAACGAGTAATTGGGATGTATTGATAAGATAAATATCTGTACGGTTATGAGTATATCGGCTTGCATCTGTGCACCTATTATATGCCTATATTTATGTGTCGAGATTTATAATGATACATTGATACCCGGCAAAGCTGGAGGATATTATGATGATATAGATACCCGGTTCGAGTCTGGAGGATACTATTGAGATGATATTGATACCCAGCAAGGCCGCAGGATATTATGATGATATTGATACCCAGTTCGAGTTTGGAGGATACTACTGAGATAATTTGATACCCGATTTGAGTTTGGAGGATACTATTGAGATCATATTGATACCCGGTTCGAGTCCAGAAGATACTATTGAGATGATATTGATACCCGGTGAGGCCGGAGGTTGATGGTGATAATGATGGTCCTGATGAGGACAGTTATGATGCATTGTGATATTGCTAGTATATTTTGCATTTCTTCCTGCATGCGCATCGCCTATCACCAGTATGCACCTATGTCTATCAGCCGGTATGGGACGGTTGCATAGATATCGGTGAAGAATATTCCTTGTGTTGTTATATGTTGATTGAACCTTCCAAGTCTGGGACGGTGGGGTACACATAGCTCGGATAGGTATTTGGTTGTCCGAAGTAGCCGGTTATTTACGATGTTATTGATATTGTTATTGTAATACCCTGGGAGATTTTTTCTTGAAATTTTGTGCGTAAACGTGTTGGGTTCTATCTTCTAGAATGAATTATAAATTTTTCGTGTGGAATTTCTTAGATTATGACCCACCATTGAGTAGAGTATCGAATAATATTTCGAAATATATGTGGATCATCCAAAACGGACACCCGAGTGACGAGTTATGAACATTCCGATCGAACCGTGAATAGTAGTGAACAGAAAAACGTGCAGGAAAAAGTACTGAGGCCTGGTGTATTTCTGCTCCAACTTTAAATGATCATAACTCCTCGTACATAATGATCTGGGTGATGTACTATATATCAACGGAAAGCTCTGCGAGTCCTCTTTCCAATGAAATTAGTTTCATCCAATTTGTCTATAGAAGAAAAGAGTTATGGGCGATCTACTTCAGCCTATCAAAAGTAAATTTTTGGGTCAACTTCAAACAATCATAACTCCTCGTACACAATGACCTAGGTGATATAATATATATAAACGGAAAGATTTACGAGTCCTAGTTCCAATAAAATTGGTTTCATCTAATTTGTCTATCGAAGTAAAAAGTTATGGTCGATCTACTTCAGCCTGTCAAAAGAAATTTTTAGGGTCAACTTCAAACGATCATAACTCCTCGTACACAATGATCTAGGTAAGATACTATATATCAACGGAAAGATATGAGAGTCCTCTTTCTAATGAAATTAGTTTCATCCAATTTGGATATCGGAGTAAAACATTATGGTTGATCTACTTCAAACTATCAAAACAGTCCATCAAAAAATAGATTCAAGAATTATTTGATTTTTAGGGGCATTTCGGTCATTTTTCCTCACCCAAAACCCGTCCAAACCCTATATTAAAGCCTAGTAGAAGCATTATATGTTATATTTCATCAAATTCCCTCAAAAAGAAAACCCTAAGCTTCTACATCCAACTTTAAGAACCTCCAAAGTTCACCATTAATTCTGCAAATTTATTCAAGATTTCTAGTTCCTAGTTCAAGAACTCCAAGAACCATCATTCAAAGGCACGATTAAAATCTCAAAAACAAGTATCGATCTAAAGTTCATCAATCAAGGTATGCGGGGTTTTTCAATAAGAACACTCTTTCGTTCTTGTGCCCAAAAGTAATTTTCTTTACAAAGGCATGATTTTATTTGATTTTTATGAATTTGAAGCATGAACCTATATATTATGATGATTATTATAAAATCTTGATGTTTATGATTTTGAAAGATGAATTTACATGTGTGGAGATATAAAGCATGAATCTTGAATGATATTTATCATGATTTTGATATTTGGATCGTGAATCCCCATTAGAAATTGTGTTTTTTTAGAAAGTGTGTGTTATAAGCTTGTTGATGTTGAATATTTGAGATATTTTGAATGATTTGACCTTTTGGTCTTAATGGAGTTGTTTTGAACACGAGTGTGAAAGAAATCCACAATGTGGTTGATTTTGATAGATGGGAAGCATGATGGCTCCCAATGTATATTTATATATTACTGAAATTGTTTTATTGTGGATTGTCTTTAAAATGATCTGAGCTAAGTCCAGGAGAAATCTTTAGCATCGAGTGAGAGGTATAAAGCGACCTTACTTCCCTAGAACTACGTGCCCCCATAGGAGTGAGCTTGAGGCTGATTTATATAGTGATCACTAGTTTGTGTGGATTTGATATTGATAGTTCTACTCCGATGGCAAGGATAGGACGACTCTCTCCAACGTGGGTTGTACGTTGGACTCCATGTAGCTCACATGGTTTATGTCGGTTATAGGATCTCCCAGTGTGTGTGTGTTTCCTTGTGTCTATAGTGAATGGTAAAGTGATTTGAAAGTGGAATTGTGAAAGTTATTCTTTCAAAAGATTTAAATGATATTTACATTATGAGAATTGATATTCTTGATGAACTGAAAGTGATTGAAGAATTATATGATGACTCACATGTGTTATTGTACTTATTTTATCCTCTTATGATTATGATGATTTTCTTCGGGCTATGTGAGTCTTTCATACATCCTGCATATTTCTTATAAATATTTATGATGATGATGTTTATACAACTGCATACACCCCCATATACTCGGTCCCTTTCCATGGTACTGACCCATATCTTCAGATGTGGGCTGCATTTTCTCGGAATATAGGTTTAGGTGCTCAGTTCCAGGTTCGATAGTGATTCTTCGAGCATGCTGTTCTACATCCTCTATTGTGCTGAGTCCTCATGTTCCGAGGACGTGATGTCTGATGTTGGTTTCATGGAATTGTTTACATTTGATAACTGAGTATGAGTCGGTTGGGGCATGTCTCAATGGCTCCCTAGTTTTATTGATTTTCTTAGAGGCTTGTCAGACTAGTATAGATGTTGGGAGTTGACTCATAAGTCGTATTTTGTTATCTTTCTGAAATTATTTTATTCTTATATGATGATTACTCTGTTGATATTTGAGGGTTGTGTTGAACTGAATGAAAATGGCTCAAAGGGTTAGCTTGGGGCTACTCGTAGCCTCAAGCACCGTGTGACGCTTCAGGACCCATTTTTCGGGGTGTTACAAACTTGGTATCAGAGCCTACTTTTTTAAGGTGTCCTAGGGAGTCTGACAAGCCGCGTTAAGTCGAGTCTTGATCATCGGTGTGTAGCACGCCACATCTATGAGCAAGAGGCTACAAGACATTTTAGGAAAAAGTATGATTCTTTCTTTCAAAAGTCTATCGTGCTTAAAATATCTCTCTCTGCTATTGATTCGTGATCTCTTCTTTCAGAAATATGCCTACACGTTGAACGAGAAGAAATAATGATGGTCATAAACCTCAACCCGCTGACCCATTGAATGAAAACGTGTCTTATATTGAATTTCGGGCGGCCTTTTAGGCACTAGCCTAAGCTGTTACTGCAAATATTCAAGCCAACCCGGACCCAAATCCACAACAGTAAGGAGGTGATTCAGCTGCTGCCAGGATCCATGATTTTATGCGGATGAATTTGCCAAAATTCTATAGGTCCAAGTTTGATAAGGATCTACGGTTGTTTTTAGAGGAGGTGCAGAAGATTACTCAGGTGATGCATGTATCTGAGGAACATAGTGTGGAGTTGGCTGCATATAGGTTTAAAGACCTTGCTTATGATTGGGTTATTGCTTGGAGGAAAGGTAAAGGTGAGGGAGATGTCCCTACAACTTGGCAAGAGTTCCAGGATACATTCCTGGATAAGTTTTTCCCTTTAGAGATGAGGGAGACTAAGGTGGAAGAGTTTATGAACCTGCGACAGGGCTCTATGATTGTTAGGGAGTACTGTCTAAAGTCCAATCAGGTTTCCAAGTATGCTCTTGACTTAGTGGCTAATAATCGGGCTAGTATGAGTAAGTTTGTGACTGGAGTGTCTAGTTATGTGGTTAAGGAGTGTAGGTCTATTATACTGAATAGTGAGATGAATCTTTCTAGGCTGATAAATCATGCCCAATAGATTAAGGCAGATAAGATTAAGGAGAGAGATAGAATGAGAGGGAAGAAGAGAGCTAGGTCCGAGCAGCACGAATAGGGTCAGACTAGATCGCAGGGAGGGACACCCTCCGTATCAAGATTATTTGTCTGTACCAGCACCATCATTTGCTAGTGCTCCCATGACTAGAGGTAGGCAGGAGCAAGGTAGCAAGTCATATGCATCCAGGTCCCAGTACAGTGCTGGCAGTAAGCCAAATTGTCCCCTGTGTCCTAAGTGTGGTAGGGCTCATTCGGGTGAGTGTTGGGGTGAGAAGAGGGGTTGTTTATGGTGTGGTGACATGGGTTATAGAGTTAGAGATTGTCCACAAGATGGACAAGGGCGTCGTGACTATCGCCCTCAGACCCAGACTCAGACTATTAGTGCTCCAGTTTCAGTGACTCGCCCAGCCCCAGCTCAGGGCGCCTCTTCTAGCAATGCTGGCGGGCAGTGCCAGAATAGATTCTATGCTTTACCGTCCCGACAGGAACAGGAGGACTCTCCCGATGTTATTACTGGTATGCTTCATATATTTCAATTTGATGTGTATGTTTTGTTGGATCGTGGATCCAGTTTCTCATATGTTAAACCTTTGATTGCTGTGAATTTTAAAATGGGTCCTAAGATTATTCCTGAGCCTATCCTATTTTCTACCCTAGTGGTTGATTCGATTGTTGCCTAGAAAGTGTATAAAAAATGTCCTATTACCGTTCTTTATAGAGTTTTGTTGGCTGATCTGATTGAGTTAGACATGGTAGATTTTGATGTGATTCTGGGTATGGACTGGTTGTATTCTTCTTATGCCTCTATTGACTGTCGGACCCGAGTGGTCAAGTTTCAGTTTCTGGGTGCATCCATGTTTGAGTGGTCTGGGAATTCTGTGTCACCCAAGAGTCATTTTATCTCTTACCTCAAAGCTAGAAAGCTTATTTTGAAGGGGTGTATTTACCATTTGGTTAGAGTAAAAGACACTAAGTCTGAGACTCCAAATCTCCTGTCTGTTAACGTCGTCAATGCATTTTCTGATGTCTTTCTGGATGATCTCCCAGGGATACCTCTTGATAGAGAGATAGAGTTCGGGATTGATCTTCTTCCCGATACTCAGCCCATTTTTATTCCTCCTTACCGTATGGCCCCTGCAGAACTTAAGGAGTTGAAAGAGCAACTCAAAGATCTAATAGATAAGGGTTTCATAAGGCCTAGTGTTTCTTCTTGGGGTGCTCTTGTGTTGTTTGTGAGAAAGAAAGATAGCTCTTTGCATATGTGCATTGATTACCGTCAACTGAATAAAGTCACCGTAAAAAATAAGTACCCCTTTCCGAGAATAGATGATTTGTTTGACCAATTGCAAGGCGCAAGTTATTTCTTAAAGATAGACCTTCATTCCGGCTATCATCAACTTAAAGTTAAGGAGTGTGACATCTCGAAAACCACTTTTCGAACTCGTTATGGCTATTTTGAGTTTCTTGTTATGTCATTCGGGTTAACTAATGCCCCAACAGCTTTTATGGACCTCATCAATCGAGTGTTCAGACCAAATCTGGATATGTTTGTCATAGTGTTCATCGATGATATACTGGTGTACTCTCGTAGTGAGGATGAACATTCTAATCATCTCCGAATTGTCTTACAAACCCTTAGAGATCATAAGTTGTTTGCCAAGTTCAGTAAGTGTGAGTTTTGGCTAAGGTTAGTTGCTTTTCTAGGTCATATCATTTCTTCCGAGGGTATTAGAGTTGATCCCCAAAAGACCAAAGCTGTTAGAAATTGGCCTAGACCTATTTCTCCGACTGATATCCAAAGTTTCTTGGATTTAGCTGGATATTACCGCCGTTTTATTGAGGGTTTCTCCTCTATAGCGTATCCTATGACTCAATTGACCCAAAAAGAGTGAAGTTCTTATGGTCTGAATCTTGTGAAGAGTTTTCAGGAGTTGAAGACTCGACTCACTTCAGCCCCTATTTTGACTTTGCCTGGTGGTGTTGATGGTTTTGTGGTGTACTGTGATACTTCGAGAGTTGGGTTGGGTTACGTATTGATGTAGAAGGGTAAAGTAATAGCATATGCTTCTAGACAGTTGAAACCCCATGAGAAAAATTACCTCACCCATGACCTTGAGTTTGCTGCTGTTATGTTTGCTTTGAAAATCTGGAGACACTATTTGTATGGTGTCCATGTTGATGTTTTCACTGATCATAAGAGTCTGCAGTATGTGTTTACCCAGAGAGAATTGAATCTTAGGAAGAGAAGATGGCTAGAATTGTTAAAGGACTATGATATAAGTGTGATGTACCATTCGGGCAAGGCTAATGTTGTGGCGGATGCCCTAAGTAGAGTGTCCATGGGTAGTTTTTCGCATGTGTTAGAAGGTAAGAAAGATTTGGCTCGTGATGTACATCATTTGGCTAGATTGGGGATTGGTTGTTTGACTCTACTAAAGGTAGTATAGGGGTTCATAGTAGTTTCGAATCCTCCTTGGTTTTGGAAGTGAAGGAAAAACAATACTTAGATGCTAGTTTGGTCAGACTGAAGGAGTCAGTCAAGGACTAAAAAGTAAAGGTTTTCTCCCAAGGGGGAGATGCTATGTTGAGATTGTAGGGTAGATTGTGTGTCCCGAATGTTGATGATCTAAGACAGAGAATTATGGCTGAAGCGTACAGGGCACGATATTCTATTCATCCTGGTGCCACCAAGATGTACCGCGACTTGCGGGAAATCTATTGGTGGAGTAGCATGAAGAAAGATATAGCAAGGTTTGTAGCTACGTGTGCAACATGCCAACAGGTTAAGGTTGAACACCAAAGACCTAGTGGTATGATGCAAGAGTTTAGTATTCCCACCTGAAAGTGGGAAGAGATGAATATGGACTTCATGATTGGTTTACCTCCTTCCCGATGCCATCATGATTCCATTTGGGTTGTGGTTGATAGGTTAACTAAGTCTGCTCATTTTTTACCTGTTTGTACTTCATATACTGCTGAGGATAACGCTAGATTGTATATCCGAGAGCTAGTTAGACTACATGGAGTTACCTTGTCTATCATTTCAGATAGGGGCACTCAATTCACTTCGCAATTTTGGAAAGCTTTTTAGAAGGGTCTTGGTACCCAAGTGCTTTTTTGTTCTGCTTTTCATCCGCAAACCGATGGTCAGGCTGAGCAGACCATCCAAACCTTAGAGGATATGTTGAGAGCTTGTGCACTTGACTTTAAGGGAAGTTGGGATGATCACTTACCGTTGATAGAGTTTGCTTACAATAATAGTTTTCACTCTAGTATTGGCATAGCTCTATTTGAAGACTTATATGGGAGGAAGTGTAGATTACCCATAGGTTGGTTCGAGGTGGGTGAAACGGTTGTGAGTGGTCCTGATTCAATATTTGAGGCTATGGAAAAAGTTAAGTTGATTAGGGAAAGGTTGAAAACTGCGCAGAGTCGTCAGAAGTCATATGCGAATGTTAGAAGGAGAGAACTTGAGTTTGAAGTTGGTGACCTAGTGTATCTGAAAATTTCACCCATGATGGGGGTGAAGAGATTCAGAAAGAAGGGGAAGCTTAGTACCCGTTATGTTGGTCCTTACAAAATTCTTAGCCGTGTTGGTAAGGTAGCTTATGAGGTCGAGTTGCCTTCCGAGTTGCTGTTCATCCAATATTCCATGTCTCTATGCTTAGAAAGCATATTAGCAATGTTGTGGTAGTGGATTCCTCTGTGAGTGCTGACATTCAAGAAAATCATTCTTTTGATGAGATTCCTCTTGAGATTCTTGATTTCAGTGTCCGAAGACTAAGGAACAAAGAAGTTCCCTTGGTCAAGGTGTTGTGCCAAAACTAATCTGTTGAGGGTGCAACTTGGGAAGCTGAGGCGGATATGCAATCCAAGTACCCGCACCTATTTTCTGCAAACTCTGATCAAGCCGAAGGTACCGTTCTTTCCTAAATCATACACTTTTGATAAAAGTTGTAGCAGTTCAGCTGTCATTTATTATGTGTTCAGCCGTAGTTTCTTGAATTTATGCATTCTATGTTGCATTCGGAGTGAGAAACAATGTGGTGATGAGTCTAACGAATGGTTTCCGCTGTCTGCTCTATTCCCTATCTAATCTTGGCATGTATAGCGTCATTCGAGGATGAATGTTTCCAAATGGGGGATGATGTAATACCTCGGGAAATTTTTCGTTGAAATTTTGTGCATAAACGTGTTGGGTTCTATCTTCTAGAATGAATTATAAATTTTCTGTGTGGAATGTCTTAGATTATGACCCACCATTGCGTATAGTATCAAATAAGCTTTCCAACGATATGTGGATCATCCAAAACGAACACCCGAGCGACGAGTTATGAACATCCGATGGAACCATGAATAGTAGTGAACAGTAAAACGTGCAGGAAAAAGTACTGAGGTCTGGCGTATTTTTTCTCCAACTTTAAATGATCATAACTCCTTGTAAATAATGATCTGGGTGATTTACTATATATTAACGGAAAGCTCTGCGAGTCCTCTTTCCAATGAAATTAGTTTCATCTAATTTGTCTATCGAAGCAAAAAGTTATGGTCAATCTACTTCAGTCTATCAAAAGCGAATTTTTGGATCAACTTCAAACGATCATAACTCCTCGTACACAATGATCTGGGTGAGATACTATAGATCAATGGAAAGATATGAGAGTCCTTTTTCTAATGAAATTAGTTTAATCCAATTTGGATATCGGAGTAAAATGTTATGGTTGATCTACTTCAGACTATCAAAACAGTCCATCAAAGGACAGATTATTTAATGTTTAGGGGAATTTTGGTCATTCCTCCTCACCCAAATCCGTCCAAATCCTATATTAAATCCTATTAGAAGCAGTATATGTTATATTTCATCAAATTTCCTCAAAAAGAAAACCCTAAGCTCCTACATCCAACTTCAAGAACCTCCAAAGTTCACCATTAATTCTGCAAATTTATTCAAGATTCCAAGTTCCTAGTTCAAGAACTCCAAAAACCATCATTCAAAGGCACGATTAACATCTCAAAAATGAGTATCGATCTAAAGTTCATCATTCAAGGTATGTGGGGGTTTTCAATAAGAACTCTCTTTCGTTCTTGTGCCCAAAAGTAATTTTCTTTATAAAGGCATGATTTTTATTTGATTTTTATGAATTTGAAGCGTGAACCCATATCTTATGATGATTATTATGAAATCTTGAAGTTTATGATTTTGAAAGATGAATTTACATGTATGGAGATATAAAGCATGAATCTTGAATGATATTTATCATGATTTTGATATTTGGGTCGTGAATCTCCATCGAAAATTGTGCATTTTTTTTAGAAAGTGTGTGTTATAAGCATGTTGATGTTGAATATTTGAGATATTTTGAATGATTTGACCTTTTGGTCTTAATGGAGTTGTTTTGAACACGAGTGTGAAAGAAATCCACAACGTGGTTGATTTTGATAGATGGGAAGCATGATGGCTCTCGATGTATATTTATATATTACTAAAATTGTTTTGTTGTAGATTGTCTTTGAAATGATCTGAGCTAAGTCCGGGAGAAATCTTTAGCACCGAGTGGGAGGTATGAAACGACTTTACTTCTCTAGAACTACATGCCCCCGTAGGAGTGAGCCTAAGGCTGATTTCTATAGTGATCACTAGTTTGTGTGGATTTGATATCGATAGTCCTACTCTAATGGCAAGGATAGGACGGCTCTCCCCAACGTGGGTTGTACGTTGGACTCCATGTAGCTCATATGGTTTATGTCGGTTATAGGATCTCCCAGTGTGTGTGTGTTTCCTTGTGTGTATGGTGAATGGTGAAGTGATTTAAAAGTGGAATTGTGAAAGTTATTCTTTCGAAAGATTTAAATGATATTTACATTATGAGAATTGATATTCTTGATGAACTAAAAGTGATTGACAAATTATATGATGACTCACATGCATGATTATGATGATTTTCTTCGGGCTATGTGAGTCCTTCATACATCCTGTATATTTCTTATAAATATTTATGATGATGATGTATATACAACTGCATACACCCCCATATACTCGATCCCTTTTCGTGGTACTAACCCACATCTTCGGATGTGGGCTGCATTTTCTTGGAATGTAGGTTTAGGTGCTCAGTTCTAGGTTCGAAGGTGATTCTTCGGACACGCTGTTCTACATCCTCGGTTGTGGTGAGTCCTCATGTTCTGAGGACGTGATGTCTGATGTTGGTTTCACAAAATTATTTACAATTGATAACTGACTATGTTTCGGTTGGGGCATGTCTCAATGGCTCCCTGGTTTTATTGATTTTCTTAGAGGCTTGTCAGACTAGTATAGATGTTGGGAGTTGACTAATAAGTCATATTTTGTTATCTTTCTAAAATTCTTTTATTCTTGGATGATGATTACTCTGTTGATATTTGAGGGTTATTTATAGAAACCCCGTTGATTTGTGTTGAACTGAATGAAAATGGCTCAAAGGGTTAGCTTGGGGCTACTCATAGCCTCAAGCACCGTGTGATGCTCCGAAACCCATTTTTCGGGGCGTTACAGTTATTATCATGTTATGATCATAATTATGGATAGCCTATGACAGATTGGTCATGGATCCGGTATAGGGATTGAGGTATGTCTTTGACCTTTGCTATCTTATGATTACATTACTATGCACGATTATTCTATGTCTAGCCATATGGATTAGAAATCCTAAGTATGTTGGTATTGAATCCTGATAGTATTATAATGAGGTCTTAAAATAAGAACATGATGATGTAGGTTATGTTTGAGATGAGCTCCTATTTATATGTATTATATATATATATATATATATCTAGCTATATGAAGTCATGGTACTATCGGATATCCCTTTCTTCGTTGTTCATATTGTATAGTCGTTCCTTCGCCTTGTAAATTGCAATATATCTTTCTTTTGCTCTTTATCTGTATATTAACCTAGGATATATGGTATAGCTTTGGCATATATTTAATGTAGCTAGAATAAGATAGTTCACCTTGATACTTCCTTAGTCTTATTATGTTAGACTCTTGGACATGAATAGGATAGTTGTCCCTTGTTATTCTCATTGACTTATTACATGATTTATGGACTCTTGGTTGTAGTTTCCATTCTGTTTATATGTTGTATATATCTACTTTATCTTTGGAGCTTAGTTGGCAGTTGCCTACTGAATACCATTCGTTTGGTACTCATACTACACCTCTGCAGCCTTCAGATCATAGTATGAGTTATCACCGTTGATGTGTGCATAGTGTGGAGTATCCCTGATTCAGAGACTTAGAGTGAGCTCCTGATGTTCGGAGTATTACTTATCTCTCTCCTATGTATTAGACTAGCCTTTAAGTTGTATTTAGAAGTAAGTTGAATCAGTGTATTTCTCCTTGATATATCACTTTTGTACTCTTATTATGTTTAGAAGCTCTTGTACTGATACCACCAGGTTTTGGGATTCATTTATGTATTGATCTTTATCTCATATAGTCCGCATTCTTTTTCTTATGTTATTGAGTAGTCATTTACTAGACATTTCAGACTATAAGTTGGTTTGCCTACTAGTGGGTTATGGTAGGCGCCATCATGACCTGAAAAGTTGGGTCATGACAAATTGGTATCAGAGCCTAGGTTTCTTTGGTGTATTAGTACAAGAGCTAAGTGTTTGTAGAGTCCTGCGGATCCGTGCGGAGACGTCCGTAACCTATCTTCGGGAGGCTACAGTGACATTTTAGGAAATTCACTTCATGACTCTTTATCATGTGTCCGCATTCCCATGAACCTTGAAGATATTCTTTGACTCTATTTTATCCCCCAAAGACGATGAGTTATTGTCAACAGATGCGGATAAGACTCCAATATGGATATCCAGAATTTTAGCACAGTATCGAACTAGAGATTCAGAGATGGATATCGAAGATCTTCAACGGTAGCTAAAAAGGATTTGGGTTGAGTCCCCATTAGACTGTCAGAGTATGGTATGGTTTTTTGGGCCATGGTGACCATTCTGGATTATAAGGGATAGTATCTCAAAGTATTTTAGATTCTTGGTTTGGTTATGTCGTGATGAGACACTCGTTCAGAGAATGCCCCTGGCATAAGATAAGTGATCAGCTAGAGTTATCATGTATTCCCCGCCAGCCTAGAGTTCTTAAAATAGGTTGTGGTATAGGAAGTTTGGACATAAATTTGCAGATTTCTCTCAGTGTCAGTTGTCAATCCATTTGGGTTTAGTTTGTGTTCTCCCAATATTGATGCTTCAGGAAATGCTATGACTATAGAGAGACCGACTACTAGTCTAGGGAGTATCCCTGGCATGAATTCTAGTTATTTAGCTTATTTAGATCAGCTCATGATATTGTGGCATCTTCAGTTATAGATCTTGCGTTTGGTGCCTCAGTTTATGATTCAGTCAGTCGATCTAATTTAGACCCATTCAAGTTTTATTTTCCCTATGCCAGTTAGTCATGTGACTGCAAATGTTGCCAAGATTGGTGCATTTTTACTTCTCACATTTATCTCTTATTATGTGTATGGGGTTTTTCATACCCATTGATAATTATATGCCTTGATGAATTTATATCTGTCATTATGGGCCTTATTGTTGAATTCATGATTATATTACTACTCCTTGATTTATTTCTTTTAGTAGTGAATAGAGTAGATCTATATTGATGTTTTTTCCCTATGGGTGTGGTTTTGTGTTCTAGTCCATTTATATTGGCACATTAGCGCTATTGTGAACCTTGAGTAGTACATGATATTGATGTTCATTTTGGTACCACCTATCGAGTATATTGATTTTGATATTGTTATTACTACTGCTACCACTGCATGAGGGTACTGATATTACTTGATATTATCACAAGATGTTGTTACTTTATAATTGATTCTTGCTGGGTAGCTGAATAGACTAGTGTTATCTAGTTAGACTCTCATTTTCTTGTGTTATTATTTGGTGGCTTGAGTAGATATAGCTTGATTTGATGATTTATTTCCCCTAGCATGGTTAGGTTGATTGTGTTCCCTCTTGGTTAGTTGTATTAGATTGATTCGGGGATGTATTGTGATATCAAAAGGCAGGTTAATCTTTGGTGGATCTATTATAATCCTAGAGTTAGAAATGTAGTTGCATTGCCTATTATTGAGTCTGATATCCTTAGACTTGCCTTCTGGGTTGCGATGGCTTTCGTCTTTGCTATTCGTTTAGATATAGCCATTTGTGAGATTGACCAGTTTGAGGTCCGCTCTTCATTTGTGGCTATTTCTTTGTCCGATAGCGATTTGATGTTGAGATATCATGGATTCATCTCATAGGTAAGTCGGTTTGCTCTCTTGTGATGGATTTCCTTGTTATTAGTATGGATAGTGGATACTCTTTTGTCGTTGTGATATAGTTTTGTCTATAGAAGATGAAAGATAGAGGCAGGTGGCCTTTCCTGTGATCGCTTCCAAAGTTGGAAAATTAGAAACTCTTTAGCTTAAGTTGTTGGTACTCTAGTGGTTGTCTCGAATTTGACCTTGGCTTTGAGATTGTTATTTCTTCTTTGATGATGTGGTTCTTGGGTGGATTCAAGAAATTCCTATTTCAGTATTTGTCTGGCCTAGTAAGGCTTGGTGGAGTGATTCTCCTCGATGATATGTGTTTAGGGCTATTTCTTTGCCTAGATGGGGTATCGTATTGGTTCATTTTTGACTTGGAGCTTTGGAATGACGATTGGGAAGTATGATAAATTTGGATTATTAGTGCCTACCCATTCTTAGTTTTGTTTAGATATTTGAGACTGGGAGATTCAGCCTTGGTATTGAGATTTCAGCTTGGTGTTTTAGGGCTTCCATGAAGGTTCTATTTTAGAGTTGTCTTCATTTAGATTTCATTTATAGGCTGGTTGAGCCTACTCTGTGGTTGTCTATTCGGTCTTCTTGACATCGGTTGGATTATAGTTGATAAGTGTTCAGATGATAGCTCATGGGCCTCATATTGGTTATATTAGTTTTGACGTCGAGATTCAATTTTCTTTAGGAATTTTGGATGATTTACTAAATGGGAGTAATATACTTGAGTTGGTAGCAACATGTTGTGGTTCAGATTTGCATGCATTAGTCTTTTCAGTTTAGTTGGAGGCCATTTAGCGGTTGAAGTTGAGGTTTGGTTGTTTGGGAAGTAAAGTAAGGGTGTAGGTTGAAAAAAGGATACCTGTAGTGAAATCCCTTGCAAGTGTTCTCTCCTCGTGAAGGTTACCTAGGAAGTCATTCTTAGAGCATGCGAGCCCAGTACCTCATCACTTCGAGCCTTTGAGATTCTTGCTATTCGTTGACTTTCGGGGACGAAAGTCCTTTTATGGTGGATATTGTAATGACCGTTCAGGTCATTTTCCATATTTATGCTTATCTTCATCGTTTGAGCTTCTCCATAGCTTCCCCAAGTCATTTATGACTTGCTGGGACTAAGGGATCGGTTACCGGGCAATTCGTTTGTTTTTTAGAGTCAATTCCCTGTTTAGAAATCTTCGTTGGCTCCAAATGGCCACTGATCAAAAACTTCAGCAAAACGATCTTGGATGAAAATTTTGACTGCGCTAGCATATTCGAAATATCAATTTTAGTCTAGGTATACCTTTAGTTCGGGTCCCAATGCACCCGAGCTCATTTTGACTTATTAGTCGAAAAGTCATAAAATCGAAACTATATGTGGGCCCCACTTTTGGCCTAAGCGACCTTGTATGGAAGTTATGACGATTCCAATGGATTTGAATTGTGGTTTACACTCCAATTTCACTATTGGATCATATATTTTGGGTTTCAGATGAGTTTTGAGGGTTAAAAATAAGTTTTTGACTTTGCTGTCACAAGGTACCGCGTCTGTTCGCCGAAGGGGTCTATAAATAGACCCAAAGTCGCGATTTTGGAGATTTTTCTTTCACATTTGAGAACCTAAAATCCTAAATGGGTATGATAAGTCAAAGTTGAGTCTTTTGGGTGTCTAGGAAGCTTGGTAAACATCTTTTATCAAGATTATCATCCGTATTAAGGTTACATTTCATCACTTTATTGGTGAATTTCATTGTTCTTGACCCAAAACTCCAATTTATCTTAGGGATTGATTTAGCCCCAAATTTCGTGTGTTTACACCCATCAATTGAGGGTTATGCTTCCTTGGCGATAGATGAGCATTGGGTTGACCTCGGAAACATGATTTCCATATGTGGGACCCACTTAGGGTTTTTGCTGTCATTTTTGGACCCAAAGCACAATAGTGCAATATGGGTATCATTAGAATCGTATTGATGAGTAGATTATATTTTTGATAGTGCGGTGGCATTTTGGGGATTGTGAAGTGAAGACGAGCATGTGGTGCTTGAAGTGTGATTTTGCGATTTAGCCTTAAGGTAAGCTTCTGTCTACTCTTCTTCATGGATGATGTATGATATATATTGTGTGAATGTGAATGATAAGATTAATATTGAATAGAATGACTTAGTATTGAATATACATATAAGTCTGGAGATTAGATAGGGTTTTGGACCCGTAGGTTGAATTACTTAGTACCCTTGTAGAATCCTATTGCCTTCTCCCTAGTTTGGGTAAATTTGTAGCATGGATATGATATAATGCTATGCTTGGAATATGGTTTTAGCATTTGAAGCATGATTTGTATATTTAGCCTTATTGGGCTAGTGTGATAGTTTTGGAACCATAAGTTTGGTAGAGTTGACTTGAGTACCCTTGTTTCTAGTCGAAGTTACTATCTTAGACGTTAATATGGCTTGCTTGACATCTAGAGGATGAACTAGATAACTTAGCCTAGTTTGGAGCATAGTATGCCTAATTATGGAAATTATGGATTAGAAGTAGGATCATCCAGCCCACTTAGGCCAAGATTTGTGTTAGCCCTTGTGGGCTTAGTTGCGGATAGTAGACCTAGTTGAGACTAATGAGCCTTATTTATGAGAATTACTTGGTGAATTGATAAATTGTGATGATTTTTGTCGGATTATGATTAGTGGCCCATAGAGATGCATTTTCCTTTTTATTATGATATTTGGCCCTAGAGATGCATTTTCCTCTTTATTATGATATTTGGCCCATAGAGATGCATTTTCCTCTTTATTATGATATTTGGCCCCTAGAGATGCGTTTTCCTCTTTATTATGATATTTGGCCCATAGAGATGCATTTTTCTCTTAATTATGATATTTTGCCTATAGAGATGCATTTTCCCCTTAGTTATGATATTTGGCCCATAAAGATGATTTTCCTCTTAGTTATGATTATTGAGCTGATAGAGACGATTTTTCTCTTGGTCATGATGCATAACCTATAGATATGAGATGTCTAATAGAGGCGATATGCTTGTTGATATTACGCCTCCTAGATGTGAGATGTCTCCTATATGTGAGATGATTATAGATATGCTATGGTTTATAAATATGATTATTGATATAAGTCCCGGATATGTATATGGGCCTAAGGCCATGGTTACGATGTTGTGATTATTTTGGATAAATTAATGGGCCAAGGGTCATGTTATGGTACTAATTAAATATCCAAGAAGTGTTTATCATTGTGAATGATGTGATTGCGATTTATGAATATGAATATGTATATGTTTGTATACACATCTCTTCGGTATGGGGCGGAGGAAGATGCGGTATGATGCTTATTATTTCATTGATTGAATACTACTGATGGCATGCATAGGTTTGGTACGTTCATGATTATTTATCATTATAAATGATATAGCCGAAATATGATCTTATGATTTTTCTTCTTGTTAGACGGTTAAGCTATGCGGTAACTAGTTGTCTATAGCTAACTATTGCTCTTGATGGCTAGGAAGCTAATGTATTAGTTAATCAATATTTCTTAGTTGGAACATCGTAGCTAACGATGGTCAGTTAATGAATGATGTCATTTAATAAAAGATGGTTAGGCGACAAGTAGTAATGTGTTGTCTAGTAATGAATAACAAAAATAGGATGAATAGTTGATAATAATGAATGGTGGATAAATGACGGTTTTGGGCTAATGATGAACCTAGACTAGATGTTAGATGTTGACTATTAAATGAATAGTGGTTAGTTGTTATTCCGTGACTAAGGATTATATGAAGGATAATGTTTAGTCTAATAACTAGAGGTTATGTGATGACTAGCGGTTTAATAATAATAAATGTTGGTTAGCTAATAACGAGTAATTGGGATGTATTGATAAGATAGATATCTTTACGGTTATGAGTATATCGATTTGCATCTGTGCACCTATTATATGCCTATATTTATGTGTCGAGAGTTATGATGATACATTGATACCCGACAAGGCCGAAGGATATTATAATGATATAGATACCCGGTTCGAGTCCAGAGGATACTATTGAGATAATATTGATACCCGTCAAGGTCGGAAGATATTATGATGATATTGATACCTGGTTCAATTCCAGAGGATACTATTGAGATGATATTGATATTCGGTTTGAGTCTGGAGGATACTATTGAGATGATATTGATACCCGGTTTGAGTCCAAAGGATACTATTAAGATGATATTGATACCCGATTCGAGTCCGGAGGATACTATTGAGATGATATTGATACCGGTGAGGCCAGAGGTTGATTACAATAATGATGGTCCTAATGAGGACAGTTATGATGCATTGTGATATTGATGGTATATTTTGCATTCATTCCTGCATGCGCATCACCTATCACCAGTATGCACATATGTCTATCAGCCAGTATGGTACGATTACATAGGTATGGGTGAAGAATATTCCTTGTATCGTTATATGTTGATTGAACCTTCCGAGTTTGGGGCGGTGGGGGTACGCATAGGCTCGGCTAGGTATTTGGTTGTCCGGAGTAGCCGGTTATTTATGATGTTATTGATATTGTTATTATCACTGTTATGATCATAATTATGGATAGCCTATGACAGATTGGTCATGGATCCGGTATAGGGATTGAGGTATGTCTTTGACCTTTGCTATCTTATGATTACATTACTATGCACGATTATTCTATGTCTAGCCATATGGATTAGAAATCCTAAGTATGTTGGTATTGAATCCTGATAGTATTATAATGAGGTCTTAAAATAAGAACATGATGATGTAGGTTATGTTTGAGATGAGCTCCTATTTATATGTATTATATATATATATATATATATATATCTAGCTATATGAAGTCATGGTACTATCGGATATCCCTTTCTTCGTTGTTCATATTGTATAGTCGTTCCTTCGCCTTGTAAATTGCAATATATCTTTCTTTTGCTCTTTATCTGTATATTGACCTAGGATATATGGTATAGCTTTGGCATATATTTAATGTAGCTAGAATAAGATAGTTCACCTTGATACTTCCTTAGTCTTATTATGTTAGACTCTTGGACATGAATAGGATAGTTGTCCCTTGTTATTCTCATTGACTTATTACATGATTTATGGACTCTTGGTTGTAGTTTCCATTCTGTTTATATGTTGTATATATCTACTTTATCTTTGGAGCTTAGTTGGCAGTTGCCTACTGAATACCATTCGTTTGGTACTCATACTACACCTCTGCAGCCTTCAGATCATAGTATGAGTTATCACCGTTGATGTGTGCATAGTGTGGAGTATCCCTGATTCAGAGACTTAGAGTGAGCTCCTGATGTTCGGAGTATTACTTATCTCTCTCCTATGTATTAGACTAGCCTTTAAGTTGTATTTAGAAGTAAGTTGAATCAGTGTATTTCTCCTTGATATATCACTTTTGTACTCTTATTATGTTTAGAAGCTCTTGTACTGATACCACCAGGTTTTGGGATTCATTTATGTATTGATCTTTATCTCATATAGTCCGCATTCTTTTTCTTATGTTATTGAGTAGTCATTTACTAGACATTTCAGACTATAAGTTGGTTTGCCTACTAGTGGGTTATGGTAGGCGCCATCATGACCTGAAAAGTTGGGTCATGACAAATTGGTATCAGAGCCTAGGTTTCTTTGGTGTATTAGTACAAGAGCTAAGTGTTTGTAGAGTCCTGCGGATCCGTGCGGAGACGTCCGTAACCTATCTTCGGGAGGCTACAGTGACATTTTAGGAAATTCACTTCATGACTCTTTATCATGTGTCCGCATTCCCATGAACCTTGAAGATATTCTTTGACTCTATTTTATCCCCCAAAGACGATGAGTTATTGTCAACAGATGCGGATAAGACTCCAATATGGATATCCAGAATTTTAGCACAGTATCGAACTAGAGATTCAGAGATGGATATCGAAGATCTTCAACGGTAGCTAAAAAGGATTTGGGTTGAGTCCCCATTAGACTGTCAGAGTATGATATGGTTTTTTGGGCCATGGTGACCATTCTGGATTATAAGGGATAGTATCTCAAAGTATTTTAGATTCTTGGTTTGGTTATGTCGTGATGAGACACTCGTTCAGAGAATGCCCCTGGCATAAGATAAGTGATCAGCTAGAGTTATCATGTATTCCCCGCCAGCCTAGAGTTCTTAAAATAGGTTGTGGTATAGGAAGTTTGGACATAAATTTGCAGATTTCTCTCAGTGTCAGTTGTCAATCCATTTGGGTTTAGTTTGTGTTCTCCCAATATTGATGCTTCAGGAAATGCTATGACTATAGAGAGACCGACTACTAGTCTAGGGAGTATCCCTGGCATGAATTCTAGTTATTTAGCTTATTTAGATCAGCTCATGATATTGTGGCATCTTCAGTTATAGATCTTGCGTTTGGTGCCTCAGTTTATGATTCAGTCAGTCGATCTAATTTAGACCCATTCAAGTTTTATTTTCCCTATGCCAGTTAGTCATGTGACTGCAAATGTTGCCAAGATTGGTGCATTTTTACTTCTCACATTTATCTCTTATTATGTGTATGGGGTTTTTCATACCCATTGATAATTATATGCCTTGATGAATTTATATCTGTCATTATGGGCCTTATTGTTGAATTCATGATTATATTACTACTCCTTGATTTATTTCTTTTAGTAGTGAATAGAGTAGATCTATATTGATGTTTTTTCCCTATGGGTGTGGTTTTGTGTTCTAGTCCATTTATATTGGCACATTAGCGCTATTGTGAACCTTGAGTAGTACATGATATTGATGTTCATTTTGGTACCACCTATCGAGTATATTGATTTTGATATTGTTATTACTACTGCTACCACTGCATGAGGGTACTGATATTACTTGATATTATCACAAGATGTTGTTACTTTATAATTGATTCTTGCTGGGTAGCTGAATAGACTAGTGTTATCTAGTTAGACTCTCATTTTCTTGTGTTATTATTTGGTGGCTTGAGTAGATATAGCTTGATTTGATGATTTATTTCCCCTAGCATGGTTAGGTTGATTGTGTTCCCTCTTGGTTAGTTGTATTAGATTGATTCGGGGATGTATTGTGATATCAAAAGGCAGGTTAATCTTTGGTGGATCTATTATAATCCTAGAGTTAGAAATGTAGTTGCATTGCCTATTATTGAGTCTGATATCCTTAGACTTGCCTTCTGGGTTGCGATGGCTTTCGTCTTTGCTATTCGTTTAGATATAGCCATTTGTGAGATTGACCAGTTTGAGGTCCGCTCTTCATTTGTGGCTATTTCTTTGTCCGATAGCGATTTGATGTTGAGATATCATGGATTCATCTCATAGGTAAGTCGGTTTGCTCTCTTGTGATGGATTTCCTTGTTATTAGTATGGATAGTGGATACTCTTTTGTCGTTGTGATATAGTTTTGTCTATAGAAGATGAAAGATAGAGGCAGGTGGCCTTTCCTGTGATCGCTTCCAAAGTTGGAAAATTAGAAACTCTTTAGCTTAAGTTGTTGGTACTCTAGTGGTTGTCTCGAATTTGACCTTGGCTTTGAGATTGTTATTTCTTCTTTGATGATGTGGTTCTTGGGTGGATTCAAGAAATTCCTATTTCAGTATTTGTCTGGCCTAGTAGGCTTGGTGGAGTGATTCTCCTCGATGATATGTGTTTAGGGCTATTTCTTTGCCTAGATGGGGTATCGTATTGGTTCATTTTTGACTTGGAGCTTTGGAATGACGATTGGGAAGTATGATAAATTTGGATTATTAGTGCCTACCCATTCTTAGTTTTGTTTAGATATTTGAGACTGGGAGATTCAGCCTTGGTATTGAGATTTCAGCTTGGTGTTTTAGGGCTTCCATGAAGGTTCTATTTTAGAGTTGTCTTCATTTAGATTTCATTTATAGGCTGGTTGAGCCTACTCTGTGGTTGTCTATTCGGTCTTCTTGACATCGGTTGGATTATAGTTGATAAGTGTTCAGATGATAGCTCATGGGCCTCATATTGGTTATATTAGTTTTGACGTCGAGATTCAATTTTCTTTAGGAATTTTGGATGATTTACTAAATGGGAGTAATATACTTGAGTTGGTAGCAACATGTTGTGGTTCAGATTTGCATGCATTAGTCTTTTCAGTTTAGTTGGAGGCCATTTAGCGGTTGAAGTTGAGGTTTGGTTGTTTGGGAAGTAAAGTAAGGGTGTAGGTTGAAAAAAGGATACCTGTAGTGAAATCCCTTGCAAGTGTTCTCTCCTCGTGAAGGTTACCTAGGAAGTCATTCTTAGAGCATGCGAGCCCAGTACCTCATCACTTCGAGCCTTTGAGATTCTTGCTATTCGTTGACTTTCGGGGACGAAAGTCCTTTTATGGTGGATATTGTAATGACCGTTCAGGTCATTTTCCATATTTATGCTTATCTTCATCGTTTGAGCTTCTCCATAGCTTCCCCAAGTCATTTATGACTTGCTGGGACTAAGGGATCGGTTACCGGGCAATTCGTTTGTTTTTTAGAGTCAATTCCCTGTTTAGAAATCTTCGTTGGCTCCAAATGGCCACTGATCAAAAACTTCAGCAAAACGATCTTGGATGAAAATTTTGACTGCGCTAGCATATTCGAAATATCAATTTTAGTCTAGGTATACCTTTAGTTCGGGTCCCAATGCACCCGAGCTCATTTTGACTTATTAGTCGAAAAGTCATAAAATCGAAACTATATGTGGGCCCCACTTTTGGCCTAAGCGACCTTGTATGGAAGTTATGACGATTCCAATGGATTTGAATTGTGGTTTACACTCCAATTTCACTATTGGATCATATATTTTGGGTTTCAGATGAGTTTTGAGGGTTAAAAATAAGTTTTTGACTTTGCTGTCACAAGGTACCGCGTCTGTTCGCCGAAGGGGTCTATAAATAGACCCAAAGTCGCGATTTTGGAGATTTTTCTTTCACATTTGAGAACCTAAAATCCTAAATGGGTATGATAAGTCAAAGTTGAGTCTTTTGGGTGTCTAGGAAGCTTGGTAAACATCTTTTATCAAGATTATCATCCGTATTAAGGTTACATTTCATCACTTTATTGGTGAATTTCATTGTTCTTGACCCAAAACTCCAATTTATCTTAGGGATTGATTTAGCCCCAAATTTCGTGTGTTTACACCCATCAATTGAGGGTTATGCTTCCTTGGCGATAGATGAGCATTGGGTTGACCTCGGAAACATGATTTCCATATGTGGGACCCACTTAGGGTTTTTGCTGTCATTTTTGGACCCAAAGCACAATAGTGCAATATGGGTATCATTAGAATCGTATTGATGAGTAGATTATATTTTTGATAGTGCGGTGGCATTTTGGGGATTGTGAAGTGAAGACGAGCATGTGGTGCTTGAAGTGTGATTTTGCGATTTAGCCTTAAGGTAAGCTTCTGTCTACTCTTCTTCATGGATGATGTATGATATATATTGTGTGAATGTGAATGATAAGATTAATATTGAATAGAATGACTTAGTATTGAATATACATATAAGTCTGGAGATTAGATAGGGTTTTGGACCCGTAGGTTGAATTACTTAGTACCCTTGTAGAATCCTATTGCCTTCTCCCTAGTTTGGGTAAATTTGTAGCATGGATATGATATAATGCTATGCTTGGAATATGGTTTTAGCATTTGAAGCATGATTTGTATATTTAGCCTTATTGGGCTAGTGTGATAGTTTTGGAACCATAAGTTTGGTAGAGTTGACTTGAGTACCCTTGTTTCTAGTCGAAGTTACTATCTTAGACGTTAATATGGCTTGCTTGACATCTAGAGGATGAACTAGATAACTTAGCCTAGTTTGGAGCATAGTATGCCTAATTATGGAAATTATGGATTAGAAGTAGGATCATCCAGCCCACTTAGGCCAAGATTTGTGTTAGCCCTTGTGGGCTTAGTTGCGGATAGTAGACCTAGTTGAGACTAATGAGCCTTATTTATGAGAATTACTTGGTGAATTGATAAATTGTGATGATTTTTGTCGGATTATGATTAGTGGCCCATAGAGATGCATTTTCCTTTTTATTATGATATTTGGCCCTAGAGATGCATTTTCCTCTTTATTATGATATTTGGCCCATAGAGATGCATTTTCCTCTTTATTATGATATTTGGCCCCTAGAGATGCGTTTTCCTCTTTATTATGATATTTGGCCCATAGAGATGCATTTTTCTCTTAATTATGATATTTTGCCTATAGAGATGCATTTTCCCCTTAGTTATGATATTTGGCCCATAAAGATGATTTTCCTCTTAGTTATGATTATTGAGCTGATAGAGACGATTTTTCTCTTGGTCATGATGCATAACCTATAGATATGAGATGTCTAATAGAGGCGATATGCTTGTTGATATTACGCCTCCTAGATGTGAGATGTCTCCTATATGTGAGATGATTATAGATATGCTATGGTTTATAAATATGATTATTGATATAAGTCCCGGATATGTATATGGGCCTAAGGCCATGGTTACGATGTTGTGATTATTTCGGATAAATTAATGGGCCAAGGGTCATGTTATGGTACTAATTAAATATCCAAGAAGTGTTTATCATTGTGAATGATGTGATTGCGATTTATGAATATGAATATGTATATGTTTGTATACACATCTCTTCGGTATGGGGCGGAGGAAGATGCGGTATGATGCTTATTATTTCATTGATTGAATACTACTGATGGCATGCATAGGTTTGGTACGTTCATGATTATTTATCATTATAAATGATATAGCCGAAATATGATCTTATGATTTTTCTTCTTGTTAGACGGTTAAGCTATGCGGTAACTAGTTGTCTATAGCTAACTATTGCTCTTGATGGCTAGGAAGCTAATGTATTAGTTAATCAATATTTCTTAGTTGGAACATCGTAGCTAACGATGGTCAGTTAATGAATGATGTCATTTAATAAAAGATGGTTAGGCGACAAGTAGTAATGTGTTGTCTAGTAATGAATAACAAAAATAGGATGAATAGTTGATAATAATGAATGGTGGATAAATGACGGTTTTGGGCTAATGATGAACCTAGACTAGATGTTAGATGTTGACTATTAAATGAATAGTGGTTAGTTGTTATTCCGTGACTAAGGATTATATGAAGGATAATGTTTAGTCTAATAACTAGAGGTTATGTGATGACTAGCGGTTTAATAATAATAAATGTTGGTTAGCTAATAACGAGTAATTGGGATGTATTGATAAGATAGATATCTTTACGGTTATGAGTATATCGATTTGCATCTGTGCACCTATTATATGCCTATATTTATGTGTCGAGAGTTATGATGATACATTGATACCCGACAAGGCCGAAGGATATTATAATGATATAGATACCCGGTTCGAGTCCAGAGGATACTATTGAGATAATATTGATACCCGTCAAGGTCGGAAGATATTATGATGATATTGATACCTGGTTCGATTCCAGAGGATACTATTGAGATGATATTGATATTCGGTTTGAGTCTGGAGGATACTATTGAGATGATATTGATACCCGGTTTGAGTCCAAAGGATACTATTAAGATGATATTGATACCCGATTCGAGTCCGGAGGATACTATTGAGATGATATTGATACCGGTGAGGCCAGAGGTTGATTACAATAATGATGGTCCTAATGAGGACAGTTATGATGCATTGTGATATTGATGGTATATTTTGCATTCATTCCTGCATGCGCATCACCTATCACCAGTATGCACCTATGTCTATCAGCCAGTATGGTACGATTACATAGGTATGGGTGAAGAATATTCCTTGTATCGTTATATGTTGATTGAACCTTCCGAGTTTGGGGCGGTGGGGGTACGCATAGGCTCGGCTAGGTATTTGGTTGTCCGGAGTAGCCGGTTATTTATGATGTTATTGATATTGTTATTATCACTGTTATGATCATTATTATGGCTAGCCTATGATAGATGAGTCATGGATTCGGTATTGGGATTGAGGTATGTCCTCGACCTTTGCTATATTATGATTACATTACTATGCACGATTATTCTATGTCTAGCCATATGGATTGGAAATCCTAAGTATGTTGGTATTGAATCCTGATAGTATTATAATGAGGTCTTAAAATAAGAACATGATGATGTAGGTTATGTTTGAGATGAGCTCCTATTTATATGTATTATATATATATATATATATATATATATATATATATATATATATATATATATATATATATCTAGCTATATGAAGTCATGGTACTATCGGATATCCCTTTCTTCGTTGTTCATATTTGTATAGTCGTTCCTTCTCCTTGTATATTACAATATATCTTTCTTTCGCTCTTTATCTGTATATTGACCAAGGATATACGGTATAGCTTTGGCATATATTTAATGTAGCTGGAATAAGATAGTTCACCTTGATACTTCCTTAGTCTTATTATGTTAGACTCTTGGACATGAATAGGATAGTTGTCCCTTTTTATTCTCATTGAATTATTACATGATTTATGGACTCTTGGTTGTAGTTTTCATTCTGTTTATATGTTGTATATATCTACTTTATATTTGGAGCTCAGTTGACAGTTGTCTACTGAGTACCATTTATTTGGTACTCATACTACACCTCTGCAGCCTGCAGATCATAGTACGAGTTATCGTCGTTGATGTGTGCATCGTGTGGAGTAGCCCTGATTCGGAGACTTAGAGTGAGCTCCTGACGTTCGGAGTATTACTTATCTCTCTCCTATGTATTAGACTAGCCTCTAAGTTATATTCAGAGGTAAGTTGAATCAGTGTATTTCTCCTTGATATATCACTTTTGTACTCTTATTATGTTTAGAAGCTCTTGTACTGATACCACCAGGTTTTGGGATTCATCTATGTATTGATATTTATCTCATATATTCCGCATTCTTTTTCTTATGTTATTGAGTAGTCCGTTACTAGCCGTTCCGGACTACAAGTTGGTTTGCCTACTGGTAGTTTATGGTAGGCGCCATCATAACCTGAAAAGCTGGGTCGTGACAATTGATTTATAGCAAATTCAGCCAGCTCGGTCAGAAGCTCATACTCCTCGTGCATAAACCCTTCGAGTTCCTTCTTGGATATACTTAAGTCCACTGGCCCAATTTCAGCCACCAGAGAAGGACCAGGAAAAGTATCAAGGTCCATGCCCTACGGAGTTAAATATCAAATACATATATAGTAGTAAAACGGGTGGTTTCAACAACAAATTCATTCACAATAGGTAGGTACGTACATTGGTATAGCGAAGTTGAAGACAGTAACGCTTCCAGATATCATTAAAATCATAGTGATACTCGTCCGAAGCGCCTTCTGGAAGATCAACATCCTCCAACCTCATAGGCCCTATCCATTCGGTGGATGGTAGCAATCCCATGGCGTATCCATTGCCTTGTTTTATCCATTCCTTAAACTCCTCCCGCGTCATGTATCCTCCTTCTTGGGAAGACGATCCCGATTCCAACATTTCTATCTGCACTACACAAACCCTAGGATCTCGAAAATTAGGTTAAGGAGTTAGCTATGTTTTTAGAGTTGACAATCAAATTTATACGGGCTATATATGGGTGTCAAGTGGGTCGGGCCGACCCAGCCCGGACCAAGCCCGGTGCAGGACCGCCGGTTAACCGGCCCAGCCCGACCCTGATAAACTTAAAATTAAAAAATAAGATTTTGGCTTTTGGGCCAAACTAGCCGTTGGCCCAACGGCTATATAGCCGTTTTTGGGTCCAAACGGCTAGTTTGGGTCCATTTATTAAAAAAAAAAAAACTTAAAAAAATATTTTTTAATCCCAAAAAAAAAATGTATAAATACCCTACAACTTCAAATCATTTTTCACACAATTTTTCACTCTCTCAAATCTCATTCTCTCTCAAATCTCAATTCTCAATTCTCAAATATTCAATATATTTAATTTCTTAAAGTGTTCACTTTAATTTTTTAATTTTTCGTTTACAAAGTACGAACAGAAGTTTCTAAAGTCGCAATCTTTGGATACTTCTAAAATTTGGTATTGTCGTTCCATCTCTTACGTTTAATTTTTATTTATTTTATTAATTATTTAATATTTAATTTTATTATATTTGTGTATTTTGAATATTTTTAGTTTAATTTAATTTATATTATGGATAAATTAAGAAACCTCACTACTAAAGGTGTTAAAATTTTTTGTTCCGGAAGCGGTAGTGGTAGTAAAAAGCGAATTACTAGAGGTAGAGGTAGTTCAAGTAGTAGATATACCCGTGTGCATTCGCCTCCGGTACCGCTTGGTACACCTTTTGAGGAAGAAATAGGTGTAGGTGCTAACGATATGGATTATGTAGAAGCTCAGGAAAATTACGGTATAGAAGAAGAAAATGAAGTAGATGCGGTTAATTTAGACGAAGATACTGAAAATATTGCTAAGACACCCGCAGTAGGAGATGCTAACGTTAGATCTAAATCAGTTAATCTCCCTTCCCGTCCTCCTAGTGCCCCAAAACCTCGTAAAAGAACTAGTATTGCATGGCAATTTTTTGAACTTATATCAGATATTGAGGTGCAATGCAATATTTGTCAACAAATATATAAGCATAGAAGTGGAGGCAAGCAAGGGGGTACGGGTACGTTAATGAGACATGTAGCTGAAGATCACAAAAGAGAGTTAAATATTGCAAAAGGTGGTGGGGATGTTGGTGGGTCAACGTAAACTAGAATAGACCCAGCAATCGGTCACGTAGCGAAGAAGTATAATAAATTGAGGGACCGGGAAGAAATAGCTAAAATGGTAGCTGTGGGTTGTTTGCATTTTAATTTTCCTTCTTCTGATGCCTTTATTCGTTATATACAAGCAATTTATAATCCTATGTTTAACGGTATTCCTAGAATTACTTGTCAGTCTGATATTTTTAGATTTCATTCACAATATTATTTTTATTTATCAACATTGTTAAAAAATATTCAATGTCGATTGTCCCTAACTTCTGATCTTGGTCGTACTGTAAATAAAAATAATTATTTAACCGTTACTTGTCATTGGATGGATAGTAATTTCGTGATGCAAAAACGAAGTCTTGCTTTTTTATATGATGAAGATCGTAAACATACTGGACAATTTATTGCTGATTCTATTATTAAAATTGCCGGATATTATGGTGTCGAAAATAAAATTTTATGTATTGGTTTTGATAATGCTTCTAACAACAACACTGCTATAAAAAAAATTAAAATCTACGCTATCTCCGCCCTTTCCTGAAATTTTTCATATTAAGTGTGCATGTCATATATATAATTTAATTGTAAAAGATGGTCTTGAGTTTTTTGAGTTTTATATTGAAAAAATTCTCATTGCTGTTGGTTTTATTCAAGGAAATAATCGTAGATCGAGAATTAGAGAATTTAAAGTTAAATGTCAAGAAAATGGACTTACACCGATTTTGATGCTTGAGGAAATTGATACTAGATGAAATTCTACGTATGAAATTTTTAAAAACTTGTTATAAATATAGAATTCCTATTACACTAGCTTTTAACCAACATTGCGGTTCATTTGCTGATTCTGCTGATTGCATGCTACATATTCTGATTGGGTTGTAATTAATGATCTTGTTAAGTTTTTAGAAAAAATTTATGTAGCTACGGTTGAATTTTCGGTGCTTATTATCCTACTGTTTGTAATATTTTGGCATATATAGCCGATATTTCTGATTTGCTCAAAAAAATATAAAAATAAAGAAGGTTATAAAGAAGCTGTTGGCGCCATGTTTACGAAATTTAAAAAATATTTTTTCCCTATTCCCCCTATTTACTTGGTTGATGCTATGCTAAATCCGTGCATGAAATATAATAATATGTGTCACTTTAGTACTCTTATTTATACTAACTTAGAAATAAATACTAACCATGATTCTGAACAAGTACAACCTGATTTGTGGACGGCTAAGACTGATGCAAAGGATTACATAGAAAAATTATATAATCACTATGCTGATTTATTTGATTTAGCCGTACCTACAAATATCACTCCAACTGTCGCTCCTCATCCTCCCGAGGAGCCATCATCTTCTAAAAGGCCGGCACATAGTGGTTTTTCTGATTTGTTTTATGATTTAAATTATTGGAACAATGTTTATGAGAGAACTTACACATCAACTTATCGGGAAGAGCTAAAATATTATCTTCGGACGGCACCAGAGGATCGCAGACGACGGATCAACACGTTGGATTGGTGGAGGAGTAATGAAACACAATATCCTGTGCTTTCAAGATTAGCTAGAGATATCTTGAATGTTCCAATGTCAACCGTTGCATCAGAGAACACCTTTAGTCAGGGACGACAGCATCTTGGAGACAACCGACACTCATTGGGAAGCAATGCAATGAATGTTCTAGTTTGCCTCAGAGATTGGATTAGAGCGGAAAGAAGAAACCAAGGAATGGAACCGGAGCCGAGCGACGAGCTGAAACTTGAAGAAATTATGACTTCACGGGAGAACTCAGCAGAATCAAGCCCAATGCATGGTTTTGCCCCCGTTGACTTCGACTATCCTATGCAAGTTTCCATTAATATTAACATGAATGAGTTGGAAAAAATGATGCATAATTTATAGATTTTTCATTCATGTAAATTATAAATTTTGGATCATTTTGCAATCAATAAAATTCCCCAAATTCATTCACTCCTTAGTCTTTGCTTTTTTTTTTTATTTATTTAATGATTTAAAATTTTAAATTGAATTTCTAGTTTTATACTTTAAATTTAAAACTTACTTCTAATATATTATTAATTTACTACCAAATATTATTAATTTATTATATTAAGTAGCATATGTTTTGAATATTTGTGCATATATCTTCTATAGAAATGTATATTTAACGTATACATGTGCATATGTTTTATAAATTAGTATATAAGTATATCTATATATACTGTAATGTATATATAATGTAGTATATTTTATAAGTAGTAGTATATATACATTGAATGGTGCGTATACATAGAATATAGTGTATATATGTGAATAAACCTTCTATAGACGTGTATATTTAACGTATACATGTGTATATGTTTTATAATTAGTATATAACTATACAAATATATATATTGTAATGTATATATATTATAGTATATTTCATTTAAAGTATTACATATACATAGATTAGAGTGTATATATGTGAATAGATCTTCTATAGACGTGTATATTTAACATATACATGTGTACATAAATATATATATAATTATATATATATATATATATATATATATATATATATATATATATATTGTAGTATATTTTATTTAAACTTTAAAGTTTAAAGTAGTACATATATATTTGGATGGTGCATATATATGTGTAATTGTGTATATGTGTATATATTTTTTAAATTCTAATGTAGTATATACTATATATATAGTGTATATATATTGTTTAACGTATTTATAATGTATATAGGTGGGTATATATAATGTATATTGAAAAAAAGTTTTTAATTGGGTTTGACCGGGTTTAGGTGGGTTTGACCGGGTTAGGTTAAGTGGGCCAGGTTAGGGTAGTTTTTGATTTTTTTACTATTGGGCCCGGCCCGACTCGGCCCACTTAGACCCCACCCCGGACCCGGACCGGTCCTCAACCCAGTTAAATAACACGGGCCAGTTCCGAGTTGGCCCGGCCCAGCCCACTTGACAGCCATAGGGCTACACTTCGAGAACAATGAGGTGAAACTTGAAAGAACTAATTAAAAAAAACGAAAAAGGTACGAATATTAGTCTGAAGTTTGATAAATGTACAAATATTTTTTTCGTCACATTTTAGGTATAAATATACTCTTACCGTCAATGAAAAGGCATATATATATCTATATATATATATCCTTAAATTTTGATAAATGATACAATATATTCTCCAATATACTTTAGGTACAAATATACCATTGCATTAATGAAACGGTACATATATATTCACTAACGGTAGGACACATGTCACAATTGTATCACAATCCTGTTCATTTGGCCTTTTTAATTTAATTTATCCAACCTCACCCCAAAATAATTCTAATTTAACCTATAATCCGATCCAAATAATAACTCAAACCTGATCCGATATAATAGAAAGAGAAATAGAGAATGAATATGCGTGAATAGAGATGTGTCTTGAAGGTTTTATATTGGGTTTGAATTATTATTTGGATCAGCTTGTGGGTTAAATTAGAATTATTTTTGGGTAGGGTGGGAATAATTAAATTAAAAAGGGCAAAAGAACAAGATTGTGATACGTGTTTTGCCGTTAATAATAAGGGTATATATGTACTTTTTCATTAATGGCAAGAGTACATTTGTACCTAAAGTATGACGGAGGGTATATCTGTATCATTTATCAAAGTTCAGGGATATATATGTACCTTTTCATTAACGGCAAAAATATATTTGTACCTTAAGTACGACGAAGAATATACATGTACCATTTATCAAAGTTCCGAGGTATATATGTATCTTTTCATTAACGACAATAATACAATTATACCTAAAGTATGACAAAGGGTAAATTTATAAATATCGATAATTTATAATCTATAATATATAAAATTGTGATTCGAAGTTTTTGTCCTTTATTAAAACGCTCTACATTAGATAAAATTATCTTTTTACTTTTTCTAAATTATTTTTATTATATTTAGGACTTAAAATTAACTAATACTTTTATTGTTATTTCATTATTAAAATTTTCCTTATAAGAATTATGTAAGAAGTACTAAAAAAAAAAAAAATTGCATGAAAAGGAAATTCTAAGCGTCCGATGTGGTGCTTAGTTCTGTAAAACTTACGCTTTAAGCGCCCGATTGTCCAACATCCAACCCTCAGGGTTCACCTAACAATCTTAGACAAATCATATGTCAGATTTCTCAATTAATGTTATTGATCCTTATTTTGACAAATAAATGATATTTTCATTGATAATAATAACAAAATTGGGAATAACTAAAATAGCAAGTAATTGAAGTTTACTATGTAAAAATATCGTGAGGATGAACATCACTTGACATTCTTTTTACATACCTCTCAAAATGATCGTTATTAGAAATGAAATTATTATATTTTATGATCTCATGTTATCATAAGTGTACTAATAAAGTTTATTGATTTTTTTTAGAGATGTAAATTACATAATACGATACAACAATAACATACCCAATATATTTACATTGTGAGTAAAAAACAATAAAGTGCACGAATTTCATACCACTACCTCATATGTAAATTGTACAATACGATTGCGATCTATTTTGCTAAAATGTGATTCTCTTATTATTTAAAAGTTAGGATGTTAAGTTAATTTGCATTTCATATTAGTAGTTTTTATATCATTTCTTTATTTGTAGCTATAAATTATATTAGAGATTTATTTTCAATCAGGATTTTATAGGAAAAAATGCACTTAATAGACCAAAAAGCTAAACTAATTATACTCACATGCCCCTCCCTTATTAATTCTAATTATAATTAGAAAAAATTAGAGAAAGTGACATACTTAAAATTATAATTACAATAAATAGAAATACTTTGTCAAAATTATAATTTATAACAAAAGTAGCATTATTTTGGTGGGACACTGCGCACAGACTTGTTTCTTGCTAACTTCTCCTATTTTCACTCCAACATTTTACCTATTTCCTATCTTACTTTATTTTTTATTTATTTATTTTTCAAATAGCGCATATTTTACAGATTTTCATTCCAATTTTTTTTTTTAATCTTTTTCTAATTTTTTTTTCTTACAGGTAGAGATTGTTCTCCATAAAATAAAATGAGTATCAATTTACATTTATTTGCATGTTATTTCTTCCACATATTCTATATATTTTATATTTTTAAATTTTTTTGTTCTCCATTGTTCATGCATTTTTTTTTAATTTAATTTTGAGAATTCTTTTGTCTGAGGCAGTAGAAATCAAGTATTTTTTAATTATTTCTTATAATGTAGTTAATCAATGGGTATGAAGTCTGCCCCCATTAACTTAGTTGTGTTCTTTTCTTCGTTATTGATTCAGTTGGGCTTGGTGCGTATGCCCTAATTTGTATTTTTTTCGGTGGCGGAAGTTTCACAATTCAAAAATCTTCTGTTCACACAAGAAAGGGAGCAATCTTTTTAAAAATAATTTTTTATCTGTATCGAAAGAGTTCTGTGGAAATAATTTATGCTTTTATTGGCTTCAAATTCTTGTGAACCTTATTGTTGATTTAGTGTAGGACGTTTTCTAAATTTTCTGTCGTATGAATAGTTCTAACTAATTTGTATGTTGATTGATGGTTTGATTGTAGTTACAAGAAAGAATCTTCAATTACTAAGTTCAGAATTATGTTGCTTTTTTTTTTTAAGGGAGGAGGGGTTATGAATTTATTTGTTGAAAGATTGAGAAAATTATGAAGCGGAAAGGATTGAGAAAATTTTCATCTCTAGAATTTCAAAAAATAAAAATAAAAATTTGTGGTGTCATGCTCTATTTTGACCTAAGGTTAAAACGGCCAAGACATTATGGACTCAAAAAGAATTAATTTTATACAGAGTTGCCATCTAGTTTTAAGGAAAAATATAAAACCTACTTATTTATTAACAAGTTTGACTTTATAATCTACGAAATCAATTTAAATTCGAGGTAAAGGTTCAAATTATTCCGAAAGAAAGAGGTTAGGCATCCTTCAGAATCCACAAATGTGGTTCCCGACCAAACTTAAGTTTATTTTAAAAAAAGGAAAATAAATATTTGTAAATATAAATACAAAATGTGTATTCAAATAATATAAATGATCTAAAAAAATATAAAAAAAATGAACGTAAAAATATGTAAAGACATGTAACCAAAACTACCAAAAAGATGAAAAGAAAGTATAAAATAAAGTATTTTAATTTATTTTGTTAAATAAAAAAATTTATTTTAATATAAATATTAACAGCCTAGAATTCCATAAACACACGATGAAAAAGATATCCCTGCCCAACACCCCAAAAATAAAGATTTCACTATAATTAATATTTGTACAAGTAAGTATAAGAATATAAAAAATACAATGCAAAATTTAAAGTCTTCTTTGAATATCATTCCCGACGAGTATTCCCGAGAACCTGTACAAACACTTGTAATAAAAATATTAGTAAAAAATAAATTATAAAAAGACAAGTGCACATATATGTATTTAAAAATATAGTTTTTATTTAAAAAGCGGGCTCAGGTAAAGTTTTCAAAAAATTAAATAACAATTTCATCACTGCCCAAAATAACAATTGATTTGAACTTTTTGCACACTTTACTTTAGATAAAATCATCTTTTCACTTATTTTTTATAATAATAATAATTATTACTATATTAATAATATCAAATATTGAGTATAGTAAATATGTGCAAAAAATAAATAGGGCTTTTAGTTGATATATGAGTTGGGGGTCTATCGAAAACAGTCTCTCTACTCCTTCGAAGGTATCGGTATGGACTGGGTACATCTTATTCTCCCCAGACCCCACTTTGTGGGAATACACTGGGTTTGTTGTTGTTTAGTTAATATATGGAAAGATTATATGGAATTCTTTAGTTCGCATATGGAAAAATTATGGGAATTCTATTATTAGTTTTTATATGGAAATATTGTAGGAATTCTATTATTAATAAATTAGGACAACATTTAACTCTGCAATAGACAAAATCATCTTTTTATTATTTTTTAAAAAATTTAAAATCTAAAAATTCAGTAAAATTCAGTTCTTAAACTTTTCCTTATTTGAATTATATACCTAAATTTAAAATTTTTAAATCAATTAAAAATTGTATCTTGTATAAATATTTGAAAACTTAATTAATTGATAGTACTATTGTAACGCCCCCGAAAACGAGTCCCGAGACGTCATATGGTGCTTAGGGTCACAGTGACCCAAGCTAACCCTTCTACCGGCATAACTCATAAGCAACTGAACAAAATGCATAAATTTGTACAAAATCAGCGAAAAATAACTTTTTTTTTGAATCTGATCAATACAAAACTAAATTTACAAGATTACAACTCTGCTTTTACAAACAAAACTGAAACTGAATAAATTAACTTCTACTATCTATGAAGCCTCTACTAGTATTAACTATAGGTAGCCGGTTCATGGCTCCCAACTATTCCAACTTAATACAACTGAATAAAGAAAAAAAATAAAATACTTCTCAAACTGTATAACTGACTCGAGCCCTTGGATCAAAAGGACTCATCACCTGCTGACTGAAAGCTGCAACTGACTGAGCATGGCATGTGTGCTACAACTTGTACCTATATTATGAGACAATGTAGCATATAGACATATATGTGGATCAGTACCTTGAGGATGTACTGAGTATATGGGGGGTTTATGCATTTACATAAACAATATCATTACTCTTTATAAAATCATGCATGCTGACATAAATGACTCACATAGCTTGAATAAAAATCTGAAATATAAATCTCATAAATCATGGAAAATGAAACAGGTAGTATAAATCTCGTGAGTCATTTCACTTGCTTCTAAAATCTGTATTCTCCTCTTATTCTCAAATCTTGTAAGCTAGATGAAATCTGAAACTCATTCTTTATAGTGAACTCTTTCTCTCAATACTTTAAATCTATAAAACTGTTTCAAGAGTGGGGGACATCTTTGGGAGGTTCTTCTAACCAATAAAAATCATGTGAGCTACATGGAGTCCAACGTCTTGCCCACGTTGGGGAGAGATGTTCTACCCTTGCCATCAGAATAGAACCTCAACTTTAGTGATCACTATCTCGGCCTCAGACCCATAAATTTCAATCCTATGGTGGCACGTAGTTCTAGTGCATGAAACCTTGGAACCATACCTAACTTTGTGGTAAATACTACTCCTATACTTAGCTTAGAACTTTTAGAAAATCCACCTCAAAATAACTCAAGGATTTATAATGAAGACCAAACGCTTATCTGTAATCTGTAATAAACTCTGAAAAGTTGATTTCAAAACTCAACTGAGGATCTGAAGATTAAATACTATTATATAACTCAAAATATGCAAATCTCAGGGTGCTTAAAGCACAAGTTCTTAAAATATTAATACTCAAATTAGGGCCTAATAACCCATGCCTCAAACTCATGTAAAATCATTGCATTTATGCTTGTTAATGCACTCAATAATAATATAACTCAAAATCTAAAAAATTTCTACAATAGGCATGAAAATAAGAGAATAGACATGAAATTTATCTTCAAAATCTCTCAAAAATTATAATCTTGTAAATAGTGATAATGGGTATAAATCCCAACTTAAAACTCATGTATAAACATTCAAAATAATAGCAAAACATCAGGCTCAACATTCTTCTTGAATCATACTTTAACAATATCAAAATAATAAAATCAAGAATCTCAATATCTTGCTTAAACTCAATTGAGAAAATCTGGAAATTCGCATTACATGCATAAGTATGTGAAATTTATCAGGTAATTCAATATTCAATCACTTGAAATCTCATAATCTTCAAACAATATGATTTGGGTATAAACTCTAACTCCAATTTCATGAGGAATCACATAGAATTCAGTAATTTAAAGGCATCGTTTCCACCCCAAACTATACCCGAAAAGTCGAAGCCACACCTAAACTATACTAGTGACTTATTACACACCTAAACTATAAAAAAGTGAAACTATTTACACCCAGTCAGGCTACCACCACTTGCATGTGGTGTAGTGTTTTACACGCGCTGCCACGTCAGTAGTACGCCAGTAAAAAGTATCACTTTTTTATAGTTAAGGTGTGTAATAGGTCACTTATATAGTTTAGGTGTGGATTCAAATTTTCGACTATAGTTTGGGGTGGAAACAATGACTTTTCCCTTAATGTTTTTAGCCGTTTACTTTTATTATTTAATAGGCTGGACGCGCCTAAAATAAGTGTAACACACACGCCTTAGAATAGGGATTGCGGGGAGGTAATAATATCACTTTTTTATAGTTAAGGTGTGTAATAGGTCACTAGTATAATTTAGGTGTGACTTAGACTTTTCGGGTATAGTTTAGTGTGGAAACGATGCTTTTTCCCTAATTTAAAACAAGTTTTGGGCACAAGAACGAAAGAAGTGTTCTTGTTCAAACCCCACATACCTTAGATGATGAATTTTTGATGAACACTTGCTTCTGGGATGCTATTTGTACAAACCTCACATACCTTAGTTGATGAACTTTTGATGAACACTTGCTTTTGGGATGCTATTTGTACTTTTGAAGAATGATTCTTGAAGCCCTTGGTATGGAAAACCTAATTCTTGAATCAATTTTGAAAAGTGATTGTGGAATCTTGAGATTTCTTGAACTTTGGGTTGAAACCTTAATATGTGTTCTTGAGAAAATTGAGTAAAAGAGTAATTCTTTTGCTTCTAGGGGCAAAAATTGTATGTTATGGATGGATTAGGGTGAGGGAAAATGACCAAAATGCCCCTAGACCCATGAAAATACAGAATTAACGTCTGAAACTGTAACACCCTACAAAAAAAAATCGTCCATGCGTTAGCTCTTGGTAATATGCTCTTAGAGTTAAAGACTAGAAAAATATTTTTTGAAGTGTCAAAGAGACGGTCTCAATTATTGACTTCCAAAGTGAGTAAAGTTTAAACCATATATAATTTTCCTAATTTCAACTTTTTATCATGTGGGAAATTGAATCTTGGTCAATGAACATTTTGCCACTAACGTCCCCGTGGTACATGCTATTGGTGATGTCATTCCTGGACCAATGTTGGCTCACAAGGCAGAAGAGGATGGCGATGCTTGCGTAGAGTTCATTGCAGGCAAAGAGAGTCATGTAGACTATGCTATGGTTCATGGTGTTGTTTTCACCCACCGAGAGGTGACTTATGTTAGGAAAACTGAGGAAAAGGTAGAGGCACTCAGAATTTATGTGTCCATATTATGTCACCTAATGCAGGGGGGCGCTTATTCCCGAAACTGTCCGGGCATTGCAGTACGGAGCATCAAGTGAGGACATAGCTCATGCACATCCAACAATGAGTGAGGCACTCAAAGCATCCATGGCTACTTATGACAAGCCCATTTCACATGTAGGCTTGTGTTATATCTATCCACAGTCTTGTTTTTCTTATTCTGCTGAGAATCTTGAATGCTTGGGATAAAGCACATAGAACTAACGATTAAGAAAACAGCAGAGCTGTGTTCAATCGCTTGAATGGATACGACCTATTCTAACAGGACTGGACCTTGAGGAAGACAGAAGAGGAAATTGCGACAGGCATGATTATATCACGGCTACAGGTTGCCAAATTCCATTAAGATTGGCATATCATCATCATGCCAGGCTATATTAGTAAGTCGAAAGCTCCAAATCAAAAGGCTGAAATACCAAAATTAATCATAAAATAGTGGAACCGGAAGGAGCAAAAACAGTCGCGGTTATGAACAAGGTGACAAACTGAGAGATGTAAAACCAAAAATATATTAGCCAAGTTAATTCCTAAGCCAGTAAATAACAACTAAAACCTTCAACAATTTCACAGTACCCCAAGGTTGGATGGACAGATTAGTTACAAATACATACGAGTAAGTACGAGAGAAAGAACTCAAAAAAGTCACAAAATCATTATAACCCGATAAGGAAAGAGTAGGGGCAGGCCCCCGTACATAGTGTGAACTAACTCAAATAGTACACTATATGCTTAGCCCACTATAGGAATATTACTCTAGAATATGCTTAGCCCTCTTACATGCATAAGACTGCAACTCAGACACACCTGATTCAGATCAACTAGGAACTAAGACTCGCATCTTTGACACATGAAGACCAGAAGTATCAAGTGATTGAGTTGAAGCTTTGGGCATAGAGCGGAGCGAGCCCGGGGAGAGGAGATGCCAGATAACAGTTAAAATATAGCGTTTCATACAAAAACTGGAATAAAAGATGCTAATTAACAAACAAGTCTTGGATCATCTTCTTAAAGGTAAAAAAAACTTACAAATACAGATACTGAAATGTTCTCAACCACTACAAAGTTTAGAAATCTTATAGATAAAGTAAAACGACAATTAGAGTTTAGGTGCCATTCATTCCATCTCCATTCAGTCACACTTTCATCTCCGTTACGCTGGGCAATGCCTGTCAATAAGTTCAGTTGGAAAAATTCAAAATAAAGTTAGATATCATTTACAAGTTCATTATCAACAGATAACAAGTGCGTATGATTTACCACGTCCAGTAAATTTCAATTCGTAAACTACCACAAATCATACCTCAATAGGTGCTTACCCCTCCTTTTAGCAGGCAAGAAAATACATCTTTAGAAAAAGTACCCGTTGTCCAGCATGTATATGAAAAGTTTCGACAACAGTACAAAGAGTGAGATTCCTAACTTTGACAGTCATGAAATATTCAGCATATGCTGTCTCGCATAAGTTCCCTTTCTCAATCTTCAACAACTCGTACTTATGAAACTGCAAGGTGATCGAATCAGTACTATTAATTAGCAGCAGATCGAAGAAAACATATAGTCATCTAATCACGCAAAGAAAAGATGCATACATTGGACTCTTCATTGTATTCCTTTATAGCCAGTTCAGCCAAATCGTTAATTTGAATAAGATCATTGTCTGCACCACCGAGTGCCTTTAAGTCCAACGGCCATGCATCACCACCACCCTCACCAGGAAAAGTATCAAGGTCCATACCCTATATTGCACGACATAACACAAGTCAATGGAAGTAGGTACATTGGTTGATAAAAGCTGACGGCTGTAACACATCCACAAATCAGCAAAATGACAGTGATACTCGGGCGGAGCGCCTATGGGAAGATCTATATCTTTCAGAGCCTCAGCTCTTCGCAGGTCGGATATTAAAAACCCGTTGCCATATCCATTGCCTTGTTTAATCCACTGCTTATACTCGTCCTCATTCGCAAACTTTCTCCTTGCATCCTTGCCTTCTGATCCCAACATTGCTGATCAATTCATCTAAGTATAAATCAGGTTAAATGACTATAAATATAATTCATAGTCATTACAACAACAACAACAACAAACCCAGTGTATTCCCACCTAGTGGGGTATGGGGGAGGTAAGATGTACGCAGTCCATACCTCTACCTCTAAAGAGGTAGAAAGGCTGTTTCCGATAGACCCCCGGCTCAAGACACGAGATACCGCACAAATACATAGTAAAGCACAGAACAAGATTTCATAACATAAATACGGCACCCATAAGTAATAAAAACAGGGAAAAGTATACAGATTCGTAATAAAATATGGAACAAGGTACCATAACAAGAATAATACCCCCACCAAGTAATTCCCTACCCTAGCGACCCAAACTGACCCTAGCCTTCTGCCCTACTTCGCGTCCTCCAGATCTTCCTATCTAGGGTCATGTCCTCGGTGAGCTGTAACTGCTCCATGTCCCGCCTAATCACCTCACCCCAGTACTTCTTCGGCCTAACCCTACCCCGCCTAAAACCATCCAACGCTAGCCTCTCACACCTACGAACCGGGGCATCCCTGCCCCTCCTCATCACGTGTCCGAACCATGTCAATCGGACCTCCCGCATCTTATACTCCACTGGGGTCACACCAACCTTCTCCCTGATAATCCCATTCCGAACTCTATCCCCTCTAGTCAGCCCACACATCCAACGCAACATCCGCATTTCTGCCACCTTCATTTTTTGGATGTGGGAGTTCTTAACTGGCCAACACTCCGCTCCATACAATATGGCCGGACGGACTACCGCCCTGTAGAATTTGCCTTTAAGCTTGGGCGGCACCTTCTTATCACACAACACCCCCGACGCGAGCTTCCACTTCATCCATCCCGCCCCAATACGGTGCGAGACATCCTCGTCAATCTCGCCGTTACCCTGGATCACGGACCCGAGATACTTGAAACTATCCCTCTTACATACCTCCTGTGATTCCAACTTCACTACCACTCTATTCTCCAGCCTCACGTCATTAAACTTGCATTCCAAATACTCTGTCTTGCTTCTGCTCAACCTGAACCCTTTAGACTCAAGCATTCGTCTCCACACCTCTAATTTGTCATTCACACCCCCTCGCGTCTCATCAATCAAAACTACATCATCTGCAAAAAGCATACACCAAGGCACCTCCCCTTGGATATGCTGCATCAACACATCCATCACCAAAGCAAACAAAAAGGGACTAAGAGTAGATCCCTGATGCAATCCTGTCAAGACAGTGAAATGCTCTGAGTCTCCTCCTGCCGTCCTCACCTGAGTTTTCGCTCCATCATACATGTCCTTTATTGCTCTGATATACGCCATCGGGACTCCACTCACCTCCAAGCATCTCCAAAGCACCTCCCTGGGGACTTTGGCGTATGCCTTCTCCACGTCGATAAACACCATGTGCAGGTCCTTCTTCCTTTCCCTATAATTCATAGTCATTCTTCTCCTTAAATGAATACAACCAATTGAATTTTACATTTTATATCAAACACAGTAAGTTGCATACAGTTAATATTGACTACTGATTGTAATTTTGAAACTTACACAGACTTCACAATTCAAGTATAAGTCCAAAAAGAATTGGACCACATGGATTTTTGTGTAAATTTGGAAAGTTTTTCTTATTTTGATATTATTTTTCCATATTTTCCTGGTCCTAATACGATTTTATTTATTTTTTATAAAAGTAGATCCTAATCCCTTGCTATTTGGGATAACCTTTTTCTTAATTTTAATTAGATTTGATTTATTATTTTCATAAAAGTAGATCTCAATCCTATGTTAGAATAGTTTTTCTTTCTAAGTTGTATTTTGTTATTTTCAAATGATCAACAACTAATTCTATTATTATTATTATTATTATTATTATTATTATTATTATTATTATTATTATTATTATTATTATTATTATTATTATTATTATTATTATTATTATTATTATAGTGTCAATCCTTTCTATTTAAAATTTATTTTTATACACAAGTCTTAAGAGTTAACAAAAATATTAATTTGACTCATTACTATAAAATAATGTCTAAAATCTATAAAATGGGTAAAATAGGACAAATTTATAAAATAAATTCATAGGGTCGTTACACAAATACACACAAGCATTCAAATCCAACAAAGTCATCAATACACTAAACAAACACTCTACATAATTTACTCAATGACATAACACATCATTCGAGATTGCAAAAACAACTCATTATTCTCAAACATTGTTCATTATAATAAAAATACAAAAAAATATGCATCAAATATCAATAAATTCACCTTCAAACTGCACCAGTAACACCAAACGATTGCCACAATGGTCGGCCAACTGAAGTCAATGCTAAAGCTGTCAATTGATTTGGGGGTTTTGGGAGTCAATGCTAAAGCTGTTTAGACATAGAAAAAATGTTTTATGGCATAAGCGCTATTTTTTCAATTGATGGCGAGTGTTTAAAATTCCGCAATTGATAGCGGGGAATTTAAAATCCACGCAAATTTATAAATTAAAGCGACAAATTTTTAATCCCGCATCTCATATAATTTTACAGAGGTTAAAGTAACCCCACAAATAAACCCTCGCAATTTGATTTGTTTTTTATACTGTTATCATCATGTTTAGTAAAAATAAAGAAAAAATTTAAATCTTGTGGTCATAAATTAAAATTTTATCGAATACATTAAAATGTCCTTATAAGATTTAATCTTATGATCATATCATGTGAAAAATTAAAATTAAATTATTATCGAAAAAGAAAGGCATAATACATAAATATAACCCTAAACTTGACACCAAATTATAACATTGACCTTAAACTTTGATAGTGCACAAATAGGACCTTTAATTATTCAAAATATGAACAAATAAACACCCTGATCCTACGTGGTAAACTACGTGTTGTACACGCCAAACAGCGCGCATCCGAGTTGGAATTGAAGGGTTTTTCTGTTCAGCTTTTGTATAGTTAAAGGGCCTATTTGTGCACCGATAAAGTTAACTGTCATACTTATAATGTATTTTTCTAGAGAAAAGGCTCAAATATGCCACCAAACTATCAGAAATGGCTCATTTATGCCATCAGTTAAAAGTTGAGCTCATTTATACCATCGCCGTTCCAAAACCAACTCGTCCATGTCATTTCTTTATAATGGTGGTTTTTAAAAATAACTTTACCACGTGTCCTTTTATTAGATGACCACGTCATTAAATAAAATTAGCAAAAAGGCTATGACCACGAAAATTTAAACGGACAACACTGGGACGATCTCCAACCTCCATGGCATGCCCCGGTCGATTTTCGGACCACAGCACAATCGTACCCCTGTCCCACCCTCAAAACTGTGGGCTGTAGCTCACCAATTTGGCCCTAAAATGCCCCGTTTGCGCTGTTTTGCCCGTTTGTCCACCCAAATGGCCACGAAAATTTAGACGGACCATACTGGGACGATCCCTAACCTCCCTGGCATGCCCCGATTGATTTTCGGCCCACAGCATGCCCTGACCCCGAGCCCACCCCTGAAATCGTGGGCTATAGCACACCGATTTGGCCCGAAAATGCCCCTTTCGTGCTATTTCGCCCATTTGTCCACCCAAATGGCCATGAAAATTTAAACGGACCAAACTGGGATGATTCCCAACCTCCCCGGCATGCCTCAATCGATTTTTGGCCTACAGCATGCCCCAACCCCGGGCCCACCCCCTGAAACTATAGGCTATAACATATTAATTTGGCCCAAAAAGGCCTCGTTCGCGCTGTTTTGTCCGTTTGTCCACCCATATTCCCGAAAAAATTTAAACGGACCATAATGGGATGATCTCCAACCTCCCTTGCACGTCCCGGTCTATTTTTGACCCACAGCACGTCCGGACCCCAGGCCTATCCCCAAAACCGTAGGCTATAGCATATTGATTTGGCCCGAAAACACCCCCTTCGCGCCGCTTCGCCCGTTTATCCTCCCAAATGTCCACAAAAATTTAAACGGACCACATTGGGACGATCCCCAACCTTCCTGGCCTGCTGCAATCGATTTTCAGCCCACAACACATCCGAACCCCAGAGCCACCCCCAAACGGTGGGCTATAACACATCGATTTGGCCTTAAAATGTCCCGTTCACGCCACGGACCATACTGGGACGATCCCCAACCTCTCTGGCACGCCCCGATCAATTTTTGGCCCACAACACACTGGTACCTCGATCTCACCTCCGAAACCGTGGGCCATAGCACACCGATTTAGCCTAAAAATGCCTCGTTCGCGCCGTTTCACCTGTTTGTCCACCCAAATGGCCACAAAAATTTAAACGGATCACACTGGGACGATCCCCAATTTGCCCACAGCATGCCCGGACTCTGGGCCCACCCCCAAAACTGTGGGCTATAGCACATCGATTTCGCACGAAAATGTCCTGTTCGCATCGTTTTGCCCGTTTGTCCACCTAAATGGCCACGAAAATTTAAACGGACCACACTGGGACGATCCGCAACCTACCTGGCACGCTCCATCGATTTTTTGCCCATAGAACACCCGAACCCTGGGCCCATCCCCAAAACCATAGGCTACAGCACATTGATTTGGTCCGAAAATGCCCCATTTAAGTTGTTTCGCCTATTTGTCCACCCGATTGGCCACAAAAATTTAAACGGACCACACGGGGATGATCACCAACCTCCCAGGCACGCCCCTGTTGATTTTCAGCCCACAGCACGCCCGTACGTCGGGTTGACCCACAAAACCGTAGGCTATTAGCTCACCGATTTGGTTTGAAAATGCCCCGTTCACGTCGTTTCGCTCGTTTGTTCACCCAAATAGCCCCAAAAATTTAAACAGGCCATACTAGGACGATTCTTAACCTCCCTGGCATACCCAGTCAATTTTTGACCCACAGCATGCCCGAACCTCAGGCCCACCCTCAAAACCGTGGGTTAGAGTACATCGATTTGGCCTGAAAATGTCCCGTTCGCTCTGTTTGTCCACCCAAATGGCCTCAAAAATTTAAACGGACCATACTGGGACGATCCCCAACTTCCTTGGCACGCTCGGTCGATTTTTATCCCACATCACGTTCGAACACCGTGCCCTCCCCCAAAACAGTGGGCTATAGCACACCGATTTGGCTCGAAAATACCGCGTTCGTGCTGTTTTGCCCGTTTGTCCACCCAAATGGACACAAAAATTTAAACGGACAATAGTGGGATGATCCCCAGCCTCGCTAGCACATTTCAATCAATTTTTGGCCCATAGCATGCCTGAAACCCGGGCCTACCCCTAATACTGTGGGCTATAGCACACCGATTTGGTCCAAAAATATCCCATTCGCGTTGTTATGCCCGTTTGTCCACCCAAATGGCTATAAAATTTAAACGGACCATACTGAAATGATCCCCAACCTCCCTGACACGCCACGATCGATTTTGTTAAATCATGAAAACATAATGAAATTAAAAAAAAAATAAGTTAAAACAGTTTGGTAGAAATACCTTTTAGCATAACGTATTAGAAGGTCAACAGAAATCCAATCCAGGAACTTATTGAAAATCTTCGTATCCACTATCCCATCAATCGGGTGATAAATAAATGGATGTTTCTGGAGAAATATGCGTATATGCCCTGTTGAGCTCTCTAATAGTTACAGAATACAAAAATATAATTAATAAAAAGTATTTACATAACATATTACATTGAAAATTATATATATAATTTAGTGTACTTACCGAAAGCTGAACCAAATTTCATTGTGTATGCTGACTCCTTGAATTTGGATGATCGCCTAATCCTTAACTTTTGAACGGGAGTTTGAAGTTCACGATTAGAAGAGGGATGAACAATGATGCATTTACTACTGTAGACATTCAAACTAGGAAGCAGCTCATCAGGGATTGTGTTTTGTGAATCAAGCCAAATTGATTCATCCCTTTGTTCATCAGTCGTTAATTTTTGTATTTTAGGAGTTGTCATAATTTGCTCCTCCGTACCAAGATCAACCTCTTCATGCATGTCTAATTTAGAGCTCAATCCAATGTTCTCTTTGTTTTTCTTAAAAAAATGAAAAAGGTTTAGTTTGTTATGTCCAAAATAATCCACATAACCTCAAATATGTTCATAATAGATACTTGACAATGATCTTGAACAATAGACTCGGACTTTTTATCATTAAAATATTCATCGGTGGGTTCTTCTTCACAAATTATCGATGGATGTGTCGTGATGATTTCTCTCCGATAAGCATTTAGACTTGAAAACAACTCATCTAGGATTGTAAACTGTGAATCAGACAAATTTGTTTCTTTCATTTTCTCATCAGTGATTTGCAAAGGAAATAAAAGAAAATATATAATTGTCATCTAGATTGTTAGGATTGTTACATCACATAAACTAAAGTTTAATTTATTATACATACTCGACCATCATGATGAACAATCTTCTCAGAAAAATTATAATCCAAACTTATACTTTAGACAAGCACATCAGGGATTAAATATTGAGAATCAATTTCAATGTTTGTGTTATCTGGATGCAAATCAGTGCACCCCTTGCAAACAAGTAAAAAAAATTAAAACAACATCAAACAAAAATCCAGTTGTATATGTTTATACAGGTCTATATGTAAAATAACATATAATTGCTAATAAAAACAAAATTACATATGTGCACTCAAATGACTAATCATATGTTAGTTATTATTTATATTTGTACCATCCTGATTTTCACCCAAATTCTGATCAACAGTAGGACTGAATCGTTGTGGTGATTTTTTGGCACCAGCATAATCCATCTGTTGGACTTCAGGATCTTTATCTTCATGTTGTTGCTACAAATATAAGTTCAATAAACTATTAATACTTAAGTTCACTGAATATGTACATACCAACCCACTAAAAATACATATTGCTATAAACATCATTCTTAATATACATACTAATATACAAAATAATAAATAAATTATTTTACGGATTATAATATTTGCAAAATCAACCTAACAATACATATTGTTATAATAGAATACTAACAAATAAAAATGTATTTTTGAACACACTGCATATGTATTTTTTACTACATTTCATATATATTTTGAATACACTGCATATGTATTTTTCTAATACTTTGCATATGTATTTTTTAATACGCTGCATATGTATTTTTTGAATACTCTGCATATGTATTTTTAATACTCTGCATATATAATAATAAAACTTTTACCTTGCTTTGAGCATCTAATTGAACCTTTTCTTCACTAATTTACGAATTTCTTTAAACTCATGACGAACCTGTATTCATACAAAATCAGTAAACATAAATTTTTTTAATGTAAAACAAATATTTGACCAAAAAAGTTATCTCATCGCGGAATGCATCAAAAATTTTCTTATATATAAAGGCCTCTTTCTCAACATAACTCTTTGGCTTTGACACGCTACTTCCTCTACAGGACTCTCTGGTTTTAACCGTACTGGAGAAAAAATAGTCCTAGTTGTTTGCTTCCCTTTCTTCATTTTTGACGAAACTGTCTGTCGTAGTAAAATTGGCTTAAAAACTGGTGTCTTCATTCCAACAGCCTTTACAGCACGAGGAGTTGGTGTCCTCGTTTGGGTATGCTCGTCAACAATATTGAGTTGCTTTTTCCTTAAAGGTTTCTTCGCTGGTGGGTTTGATGAATCAACCTTTTGTTTCTTTTTTGAATGCTCGTTGATCTTTTTTTGTGGTGGATCCTGGAAGTCATCATCCGAACCAACTGAATGTTCATCTTGAATTGCATCCTTCTGTGGTATTTGAAACTTAGCCAATTCCATTTGAGTTGGCTCTATGTTCTTAAATACAACCTAGGAATATAGATAAAATATGTTAAAGATTCTGTTAAACAATTGTAAATGAAAATGTATCTATGTAGACTATAAAATATATATTAATACATAAGTATTTATTAACAACAAACCTTGCCGTCGTTTTTGAACATAACATCCATCAAAAACTCAAAACGTGATCGAGTTGCATTTGTCTCCCAATTTAATAATCGAAGAATTCGATTATCAATCTTTGATGCAATCTTTGGTGGGACATTTGAACAACACTCGTAAAGCCACACTTGAATAGCCAGTGGCATTCCCTGAATCAAATAAAATTTATCACCAGCTTTCAACCGGTTGTTCAAACTTCTCGCTAGATCCTCAAAAGATAAATACCCCATGAAAAATCCTTATATCTTTCACTATCTACCAAATCAAAATAAAGACGGGGTATAACTACCTTTTCAATATTAGCTAATGCAAAAGAATGCAGGAAATACAGAATTGCAAAGTTCTCAGCATCCTCATCATTGTTCTTCACCAGACTTTCTCCATGAATGCTAGAAACAGTTGCCTTTTTTGTATAGTTTCTGCACCATTGAAATACTTCTCAGCAATCCTATTTGGTACACCCGCATCCAAAACAAAGTCGTACCTATTAGACACATAATTCCCAGGAGTAAAATGAAGAGAGGTGCCATTAGCTCAAATCAAAATCCCAGAAGAAAAACTACCCTTAACCACAAGTGTCATAATGCATCTGCACAACTGTGCTTACACTACACATTGCTTCTTCTTAATAAAATAATCAAAAATGTTATTGTCGTAAAACTTTTTAACATGTTACTTGTTTAATATGGAGCATATACTTTCATAAATATCATTCACTGTACGAGCACGCGTGTGGTGCACATCTTGAAAGTTTTCTGACAATGAATATTTTGTCCCTCGTCACCTATACAAAGTAAAACTACCACTTCTTAATCTGTAAAAAAAATTCAAACAGACAAAAAATACATATAACATAAATATGTATTTGCATCATAACAAAAATGCATCCAATATTGAAAAATACATATCAAATATACTAAAAATACATATAGTTAATAGACTGTTCTGGTAGTTAAACTAAATTTAACATGCATATCTATTTTGATCATACCAAAACTACAATCAATACTGAAAAATACATATCAATTATACTAAAAATACATATAGCCAATAGACTGTTCATGAGTAGTTAAACTATAAAAAAAATATTAAAGTAGTCAAAAAATACATATAGCATGCATATGTATTTTTATCATACCAAAACTGCAATCAATACTGAAAAATACACATCAATTATACTAAAAATACATATAGCCAAATATTATTCATGAGTAGCAAATATAACAATATATTTTCACAATTATACTATCATTTTCACAAATCAGCTTTCTACAATCCCTAAATATCATCAGAACATAAAATATATATTAACTACTTAAAAAAACATATATAACTCCCAACTTTTATAACATCTTTACTTAGAACAACACAATACTTAACAATCAAAAAAATACATTTACAAATAAAAATATACCTCTTCCTCACTCTCTTCTTCAGATTCATCAGCATAAGATTTCCGAACATCATCTTCAATTTCTTTAGCTTTCCTTTTCTTCTCGTACTATTTTTTAATTTTTTGCTCCTTTGGAGAGGAGTTTTCTTCAACCCTTTTTTTTTTCAAAATTTTAGTAATCTTCACTGAGTCGTTGTGAAACTTCTACCCAATCTCCCAAATTTCTTCAACTGTATAGGATTTGAAACAACTCTAACTACATTTTCTTGAGTTAACCCAAGATTAAAAGATGATGCATAATCAGACACTAAATTCATATTCCGTATACCACTATTTGTTGGTGTTTTTGCTGTGTGTTCATCCATTAAAACATAAAACCCTTAAAATTTGATTTTTAGATAATTGCAGTAGAAAAAAAAAGAGAAACTGCTAACATGCAATATGCGATTAAATAGTTACCTGAAATATAGGAAGGAAATCCATATCATAGATCGTACTAGAATCGTGCAAAAGAAAAAAAAATTGAAGCGGGAAGTGATTGTTAATGGCCAAAAAAAGAATAAAAATTTTAATTCAAGGAAAGAGAAAGAAGAATGGCCTGAAAAGGGGGATTTTAGCACAGTAACTTTTCTTAGGCGTCAAAAAGTAGGGGACCACTTAAAATAATGCTACAAATGCTACACAATGTAATTAGGAAAAAGTGTTATTATTTTTTGTAATTTAATACTTAAGTATGCTACAATATATATTTTTTCCTATTTAATAACCCCAATTAGATTTAAAATAACCACAATTTTTTTAATTGAATTAAAATAATCCTAATTAAATTTAATTAGATTAAATTAATCCTAATTAAATTTAATCGAATTAAAATAATCCTAATTGAAAATCGATATGAATATTCTTCCTTTAATCCCGGATTTCTTGATTTAATAAAATCGACTAAATATTTTCCAAATAAATTATTTTCAATAATAAATTATATTAAAATCAAGATTTTAATCATTTAAATTTATTTTCAAGATAAGTCTTTGATTAAAATCTGATAATTTGTAAAATAAATATTTAAGTAATTAAATTATATAATCTCGTATAATTGAACAAGATAATATGTAATCGCTACTAAAAATGGAAAAAATTACGTACAAAAATACTTTGAATTTTTTTTTATTCGGATAAATAAATATTTCGATTTTATTAAAAATCAAAAAAACTCGGAATTAAATTTAGTCGTGGAAAGAAAAAATTAGGTGTAAACAATGATTGCACATAAAATACACCTAATAACTGTTGACTGCCTCAAAAATAAATCCACTTCACAACCAAACAATTATTTTTTCAGTTTAAGTTTTATAATTATCTTATTAGTGGGGGTAATTGGGGTTTGAATTCAATTTATATTTAAATTCAAACAATACTGCTTCTACTACGTTCGTCACCACATTTATTATTATTATTATTATTATTATTATTATTATTGTTGTTGTTGTTATTATTATTATTATTATTATTATTATTATTATTATTATTATTATTATTATTATTATTATTATTATTATACTTCTACATATTACTATTGCTTCTATCACTACTAGAGGAGCATGTCCTGTGGCGTACCCAGAATTTAGGAGTCGTGGGTGCTCGGAAGGTTCAAACATTTACATTGATACCCAAAGCTATAAGGTTCCGCATGCAAATCAAAGCATCGGAGCACAGGGTTAGGCGCAAGATCTCACTTAGGTGGCGCTTCCATGCAAGCACAAAAGCTCTAAGACGTGCACCTCATTCCTCATAGGCTATATGAATGAAGAGTATGTAACTAAACAACAAATAAAACTATCAATTGTTAAGAACTGTTTGAAAAACAGAAATTGCATCTTCACATCGAACTGAAAAGCTCATCGAGTGGATAAACTTTTACATCTAATGAAATAGGTGATCCTTTTTTCAACAAAAGAAAAACGAGAATCTGCTATATCATTGGAGACAGAGTCAAAGACTCCAAAACAACATTGAGATAGTATGTAAGATGAGGACAGAATTGACCGCCTGCTAACTTCTGTGAAAAAATAACTGCTGTCACTACAATTAAGATTTTAATCATTTGAATTTATTTTCAAGATAAGCCTTAATTAAATCCGATATTTTGTAAAATAAATATTTAAGTAACAAATTATATAATCTCGTATAACTGAACACGATAGTATATAATCGCTACTTAAAATGACAAAATCACGTACGAAAAATATTTTAAGTTTTTTTTTTTTATTTGGATGAAATAATTATTTTGGTTTATTAAAAACTGAAGAAACTCAGGATTAAATTTAGTTGTGGAGGGCAAAAATTAGGTGTCAACAGTTGCCCCCTCCCTTTGGGTAGGGTGGATGTAAGTAACTCTGGGTAAAGGGAGGTTGACGTTCCTAATTTTTGTCCGACCATAGATTCGAATCTGAAAGAGGTTGGTTTTCGCACGAGTTTCATAGAGTCATGGCCGGACCTCGGTATTAGGTTTCCTACATATCTCAGGTTACATGAGAATTCAAGCGGTTCATAGAGCTTGATTTAAAGCACGATTTTTAAAAAATTCACAAGTTATCTCAGTTTTAGAGTGTTTGATAAAATCGAGAAATTAGGGAATAAAGGAATTAGGGGGGAGGTTGGAATGCAGTCGATTTTTCTACATAGATCCCAGCCTACATATCCCCACGATTTCAGGGAATCAGACTGCTTGTAGTTCAACTCAATCGGTAGAAAACATAGTCTTTTATTTCAGACTATCTTTGGCTCGGAATGAGTGACAAGTTGATCGAGTTGTAGAAAAGAGGCTACCTCTTAACCATGAATGTGGGATCCTTCATATCCATAGTCAAGAACTTACCTGGACATAATTTCCAAAACTCTAAGTGTGTTGCCACCCAAATTTGAAAAAAAGAGAAGGTTACCCTTGGCATGAATTTAAAAATATCCCAAAGGTGAAGCTGAAACCAGAATATCCTGAAATACCCACATGCCTTCTAACAGGGGTGTGGTTGGATGGTGGTGGTGATCATCCTTTAGCTCGCGTCCAAAGAGTTTGACGTCCCTCTTTAAACTATGTCCTGTTTTACTGCTAAGAAAGAGTTCCACGTTGTGTTGCGTCCTACCTGAAGTCGTCCACACCTGTGGTTTTTATTTGAGATTTTCATCCTCTCGGATGCTCTCAACAATGCTTCAAGCAAAAAGTGTTAGTACTAAACATAATTCACGAAAGAGGTATGTAGTCTTTTACCACATCTCCACGTGAGTTGTGGCCTGAAAAGCGAAGTCATCCTTTATTGTACCTATATCACTTGTTGTATGTGGCATGATAACCTCTTCGGTTGTAGCCGATGATCGATTTATAAATTTTTCCTAAATTGTCAATCTTTAGATGATCTTGCGCATTATTTGATGTTGGATACGAGGCGACTTACAGATATCCTTTGAATTTCTAGCTTTTAGGTAATCCTGCAAATCATCCGACTTTGGATAAGAGATGACTTACAGATATCCCTCCAATCGCTAGCTTTCAGGTGTTCCTGCACATCATCCGACCTTGGATACAATATGACTAATAGATAATCCCTCAAATTGATCGTCTTTGAGTAATCCTGCACATAATCGATCATGGATATGACGCGGCTTATAGAGAACCCTTGGACGTATCAATTTGACAATTTTGGATATCCTCCGGTAAGGATTTAGTTGCGACTTACGGATAACCTTTGAACTATCAACTTTTGGGCGATCTTGCACACTATCTGGTTAGGATGTTATTGTGGCTTACGGATGAACTATAGGTCATCAACTCAGAGGTGATCTTGCACACTATCCTATTTCAAATAATATGACTTATAGATTACCTTCAAATTTTCAAATAATATGACTTATATATCATTCATCCTTAGATAGCGATCTGAAGGCGTCCCTCTAAATCGTGTACTCTTAATGTATTCAGATGCTGGTTCATGAAAAGATGATGATATCCTTGATGCTAGCATTGTGTCTTACATGTCAACAGATATATTGAATGTTGATGATATCCTCGACGCCAGCGTTGTGTCTAGCGTGTCGACAGATATATTGAATGCTGAATATATCTTCAACGTCAGCATTGTGTCTAGCGCGTCAACAGATATTGAATGCTGATGATATCCTCGACGCCAGCGTTGTGTCTAGCGTGTCGATAGATATATTGGATGCTGATGATACCCTCTACGCCAGCGTTGTGTCTAGCGTATCGACAGATATTAAATACTGATGATATTCTCTACGCCAGCGTTGTGTCTAGTGTGTCGTTAGATATCGAATGATGATGATATTGTCATACCCCAAATCCCATTGGAGCGGACTGGCACCCGTAGCCGAGGAGGCCCGGAGAACCCGTTCATAACCTATACTTTCACATTTACATTACTTATGAAAATTAGAAATTTGGGCAGCACTTCGTTGTAAATAGAAGAAAACAGTACCTGTATCAACCCAGCAGACACGCATAAAAAATATATATGAACAGTAATTGGCCGTCAGAGCCATCACGTCTGTCAACCAAACACTTCTATGGCTGTACAATATGTCTACAAAAGCCTCTACATAGATACACAACTGAGTTGGGGTCGGGACAAACTCCCGCCCACAAAAGACTTTTATACAAATACCAAAAGTACATATAGAGACGACTTGGGATGCCCCGAAACAACTGGAGCTCACCACTAACAACAGAATGTCCTGGCTCTTACTGCGGAGGTGTACGACCTGAAGTACCTGTTCCTGCAGGCATGAATACAGGTCCCCCGTGAGGGATGTCAGTACGGAAATATGTACTGAGTATGTAAGGCAGTGAGTATCAAGATGAGATACAAAAGATCAACAAAACCCAGATACCAGTGAATAAACAGTATGAGTAGACCACACTTAAAAGAACTGATGGGATACCTGCACATTACTTTCATATCATTACTTCCCGTAATCCTTATCAATACATAACATATGTCATACAATGGCCACCTGATCAGCGGTACTAATACAATACATCAGGGACCACCCCTGGAATAGCATATATACATAATCTTTATAATACAATGGCCAACTGATCAGTGGTACTAATACAATACATCATATCATCAATTTAAAATACAGACATTCCATTTCTTAATTCAATTAATCTTTGAGATTGCTTACTTTGTGGTCACACTTTATGGAACTTGAAACCATGATACCTCAATAGGAAAAACATGTAAATAGGTAATTAATATCATGAAAATGAAGTAGAAAATCATGGATACCTCATTAAACCATTTCGGAGTCAACAATAGTATATGGAAATTTTTTTTGACTAGCCGGACATCTTAAAAGTGAAAACAAGTTCAATTGGTAGTGTCGAAGATCATATGATGTTATTATGTGTCATGTGTCGTAGGACAATGTTGGAAGCTTACTTGAGAGTTCCATGGGTCATTATTCATGCCAAATATTAGATAGAGTATGTCTTACATACCCTGATATAACCACTTCAATACAAGTGACTTCCCGTACTCTTCGAACACTTATCTACAATAAGTCATTTGTGGCAAACTAGTATTAGCAACCAAACCTTACCATTTAGGTATTAACTTCACCAAATAATGTCTAGGAAGTAATCCTTTAGCTCATCAATAAGAGTACTACATACATCCTCTTATACTCTTATTACATTCACATATCATGCATTTTCATGAAATATCCCTCAACATCACTCTTAGCCTTTATTTCCCTTCTTAATCACCATCCAATACCAACATGATCACTAGGCATACATAACCACTAATATAATGATATATAACCACAATTCATCCTCCATAATCCAATACAACAACTTCCATAATTTACTACTAACAATTTATACACAACAATTCATAACTATGTTTCTAGTTATCTTCCAACATCAAGACAATACTCATAATCCTTTATCAATACTTATTCATGGATAAGAATCAAGAAGAAACAATATTCATACCTTAACAATGAACTCTTGTATTTAGAATCCTCCTTACATAACCATGGGGTGCTTCTCGAAGCTTTCGAGATGGTGAACACAACTACGGAACCAATTCGAATTTTCTACGGTTGAATCACTAAATATTTGAAGTTGAAATTAGGCTAGGGTTTCACCTTCTCTTAATAATTGGATGATATCTGATATATGAGGCTAAGTATAGGTTTATAAAGACCAATTTTCGTCCAAGAGGTAATAGAAAATGACCATTTTGCCCTAAAGATTTAAATAAATCCCGAATCTGTCCCCAGTGGACAGTTTTGACAGGCTGAAGTAAATCGATCATAACTCTTTGCTCCGGTATCGTATTTGGGTGAAACAAATTGCATTGGAAAGATAATTCAAAGGGATATCATTTTCATATAAAGTATACCACCCAGTTCTTCCTTTAAAAGGAGTTATGGTCGTTTAAAATTGACCCAAAAATCTGTCCCACAATTCTGTTTTTCTTTTGATAGGCTGTTGTAAAACGGGTATAGCTCCTTACTCAGACATTGGATTTGGATGAAACCAATTTCATCGGAAAGAAGACTCTCGGAGATTTTCGTCGATATATAGCAGCTCACACAGTTCTTTTTGTACAAGGAGTTATGATCGTCTAAAGTTGGGTTGCCTAGCTGCAGTAATTTTCCTGCAGAATTACTGTTTACAGGCTTCCCGGCCACCGTTTTGAAATTTCGAATGTGCTCGCTTATATGAAATACTCCTCTGTTTTGGGCAAACTTTATATCGTTGGAAAGATTATTCCAATACCTACACATACAACTATTGACGGGATACTTCCGAACACCATAAACTTAATTTAACCCATACGCAAGTCTTTAGGACTCCATATAATCGCGATAAGTGTACGAAAAAATTTACGGGGTGTTACATTATCCCCCCTTAAGAACATTCGTCCTCGAATGTTAGCATAGTTACTCAATTAAGACATGTCAAAGCTTACAATTAACATATTCATCATCATAACATCCTTGCATAAAATAAACACTTACTTGTTATTGTTCTTGTTCCGTCTAATGAACTTCCTCCTCATCGTTGAATAGGTAAGGGTACTTAATCTTCATCGCTTCCTCGGCTTACCATGTGATCTCCTCAACTTGTTGATTCCTCCAAAGTACTTTTACCGATGCTATCTCTTTATTCCTTATCTTTTTAATTTGGCGATCAAGAATAGCAATAGGCATTTCTTCAAAAGTGAGATCTTCTGTAACTTGTACATCTTCCGTAGTAGTGATGTGCGATGGATATCCGATGTACTTGCGAAGCATCGAAACATGAAATACGGGATGAACTGCTGAGAGCCCTTGAGGTAGCTCTAACTCATAAGCAACTTGTCCAAATCTTTGAATGATCTTATACGGACCTATGTATCGTGGACTTAACTTTCCCTTCTTGCCAAACCTCATCACTCCTTTCATTGGTGATACTTTCAAGAATACCCAATCGTCGATAGAAAACTCAAGTATTCTTTTTCTAACATCCGCATAAGATTTGCGTCGACTTTGAGCTGTTGCAAGCCGTTGTTGGATCACTTTAACCTTCTCCATTGCTTGATAAACAAGATTCGGTCCAAACAAGACCGCATCACCTGCTTCAAACCATCCTATTGGCGATCTACACTTTCTTCCATACAATGCTTCATATGGTGTCATTTTGATACTTGAATGATAGCTATTGTTGTAGGCAAACTCGATAAGAGGTAGGTGATCATCCCAGTTGCCTTTGAAATCTAATACACATGCTCGTAGCATATCTTCAAGTGTCTGGATGGTACGTTCCGCTTGTCCGTCCGTTTGAGGATGAAAAGCCGTACTTAGATTTACTTGTGTCCCCAAACTCCTTTGAAAAGACTTCCAGAATTTCGCGGTAAATTGGGCTCCTCGATCGGATATAATGGAAATTGGAACTCCATGTAACTGAACGATCTCCTTAATATACAACTTCGCATACTCTTCCGTCGTATAAGTTGTCTTAACTGGTAAGAAGTGCGCAAATTTGGTAAGCCTATCAATGATCACCCATATGGAATAAAACTTCCGATATGTACGAGGCAAACCCGTGATGAAATCCATATTGATCTTGTCCCACTTTCAGACTGGAAGATCTATACATTGCATATAACCACCGGGTTTCTGGTGTTCTACTTTGACTCTTTGACAATTCGGACATTCGGCTACAAATTCGGTAATATTCTTCTTCATGTCATTCCACCAATATATTGCTTTCAAAACTTGATACATCTTAGTCGACCCTGGATGGATGGAATACCTTGAACAGTGTGCTTCTGTCATAATTCTCTTTCTTAGCTCAACTACATCAGGTACATATAAATGATTCTGACACTGAAGCACTCCTTCTCGCGTAAGCTCAAATGCCTTTGTCGCGCCACTCTGCACATCCTCCTTAAGCTGCAATAAAATTGGATCTGCATACTGCTTCTCTTTCACTTCAGCTATCAATGAAGATTCCGCTGCATTACGTACAATAACCTCTTCATCTGGAGTTTTGAGAAGTCGAACTCCCAAATTAGCTAGTTGGTGAAGATCCTTAATCATCCCCTGCTTTTCTATAGATGTCATTTTAGACTTATGACTCAGTGCATCCGCTACCGCATTCGCTTTCCCTGGATGATACAAGATATCAACATCATAATCTTTCAACAATTCAAGCCATCTCCGCTGCCTCAAGTTTAGATCTTTCTGACTGAAGATATATTGCAGGCTCTTATGATCGGTATATATGTCAACATGAACCCCATATAAGTAGTGGCCCCATATCTTCAAAGCAAATACAACTGCAGCTAGCTCAAGATCATGCGTGGGATAATTCCTCTCATGTGGTCGCAACTGTCTAGAGCCATAGGCAATTACTCTACCATGTTGCATTAGTACGCATCCCAAGCCAATTCTCGAAGCATCACAGTACACTGCATACCCTTCTGTGCCTTTAGGAAGTACCAATACCGGTGTAGAAGTCAACTTGCTCTTCAGATCCTGGAAACTCTTTTCACAGGCATCATTGCATTGAAACTTGGAGGCTTTATGCGTCAACTTAGTCAAGGGTGCAGAAATAGAAGAAAAACCTTCAACAAACCTTCTATAATAACCTGCCAACCCGAGGAAACTACGAATCTCCGTAGGCATCGTGGGTCTTGGCCAACTCTTCACAGCCTCAATCTTCTGAGTGTCAACTTTTATGCCTTCACTGGATACAATATGGCCCGAAAATGCCACTGACTTGAGCCAAAACTCACATTTAGAAAACTTCGCATACAGCATACGATCACGAAGAATCTGCAACGCCTGCCTTAAGTGATTAACATGGTCCTCTTCTGATCTAGAGTAGACCAGAATATCATCTATGAAAACTATCACGAACACATCTAGAAACAGCTTAAACAACCTATTCATCAGATCCATAAAAACTGTGGGTGCATTTGTCAGCCCGAATGACATAACCAGGAATTCATAATGACCATACTGTGTTCGGAAAGCTGTCTTGGGTATATCTTTATCCTTGACTCTCACTTGATGATAGCCTGATCTCAAGTCAATCTTGGAAAAACACTGGGCACCCTTCAACTGGTCAAATAAATCATCAATTTGGGGAAGAGAATATTTATTCTTGATAGTCACCTTATTCAATTGCCGATAGTCAATACACATCCTCAGCGAACCATCTTTCTTACGCACAAACAATACTGGTGCTCCCCAAGGGGACATACTAGGCCTGATGAATCCCTTCTCTAGCAAGTCTTTCAGTTGCTCTTTCAATTCTCGCAACTCTGCTGGTGCCATTCTATAAGGAGGAATTGAGATTGGCTGTGTGTATGGCAACAAATCAATACCAAACTCCACTTCTCATTCAGGAGGTAAACCTGGTAGTTCTTCAGGAAATACATCAGGAAACTCATTCACAACCGGAACGGTCTGAAAAGTTGGCGGCTCTGCCTCTGTATCCCTTACTCTAACCAGATGGTATATGTACCCCTTGGAAATCATTTTTCTTGCCTTAAAGTAAGAAATAAATCTACCTCTCGGCGCGCCAACATTACCCTTCCATTCAAGGACTGCCTCATTTGGGAAATGGAAATATACCTTCTTAGAACAGCAATCTACTGTAGCATAACAAGACGCTAACCAATCCATGTCCATAACAACATCAAAATCTATCATTTCTAACTCAACAAGATCGGCCATCGTATCATGACCACAAATATTCACAACACAATTTCGATAAACATTCCTAGCTATAAGAGATTCCCCCACTAGTGTTGATACTTCAAATGGCTTGGCTAATAATTCGGGTGTTCTTCCGAACCTTCCCGCAACCAAAGGAGTAGCATACGATAATGTAGAACCAGGATCAATTAAGGCATACACATCAAATGCAAAGATGGACAACGTACCTGTAACCACGTCTGGAGAAGCCTCTAAATTCTGCCGATCTGCTAGGGCATACACACGGTTCTGAGCTCCGCTAGCACTAGCTGCTCCTCTATCACCTCTACCGTGACCCATAGGTTGTGCACCCCTACTCAAAGGAGGCACCGAAGATGACGCAACAGCTGATCCGGTAGGTCGTGTTATACCACCTGTGGTCCTGCGTGGGCAATCTCTAGCCATATGCCCCGGCTTACCGCACCAAAAGTAATTGTTCATCCCAAGCCGACATTTGCCAAAGTGAAATTTTCTACAGATGGGGCACGGGTGTCGTGGAGGTCTCAATTGACTCATACTCCCTTGCCCTTGATACCCCACTGTTCGCGAACTCTGATTTTCACTGCTTTGCCCGAACTGATTACCTCTGAACCTTTGAAATTTCGGTGGAGCACTAATTGCAGGATAAGAAGATAACGGGCTAGGCAATCTATGAGAGAACGAAGGCCTAAAACCTCTCTGAGATGCAATAAACTTCCCTATAGCTCTGCCCGCTTAGAATATCCTTTTTCTGATTCCTGGGTTCTTCTTCTTTGCCTCTGATCTTCCATCTTCTAAGCGAAAGCTTGTATCCTCGCTATATCCATGTCCTTGTTCAAAGCAGCAATGGTACAATCTCTAACCAAGTATGGTTCCAATCTATCCACATAGTGATGAACTCTGTCATCCATAGTAGCTACCACATTAGAAGCATATCAAGACAAGGAGTTAAATCGAAGACTATACTCCCTTACACTCATATTACCCTGACGAAGATTTAAGAATTGATCTGCACGGGCCTGATGAGTCTCAAATGGAAGATAATGATCAATAAATGCATCTTTGAACTCTCCCCACGTAGTTGGAGGTGCATCAATACCCCTAGATCGTTTCCAATCCTCGTACAACAATATAGCCTCTCCTTTCAGTCTATATGCTGCTAGCTCAACCATCTCTTTACCGGATATGTGCATAACATCTAGAGCCCTTTGGGTTTGATCGACAAAGTATTGCGGGTCTTCGTTAATATCTGATCCGATAAAAGTAGGAGGATCCAATTTCAGAAAATCCTGTGTCCGAAGGCTAGCTGCTCTATCTGTACCACTAGAACCCGTGGTAGGAATAGCTTGCCCTTGAACTTGATCGGCAACTATATGCATCAGAAGTTATACTGCATCCCTCAAATCTCGATCAACGACATTAATAGACGGCCCTTCCAGAGGAGAAGAAGCGCCTGATATATGCTCAGCTTGAGACTCACTTTGTTCAGTTTGTGCCGGTGGTGACTTACTAGTACCTTCTCCGGCCACTACATCTACTCGCTTCCACTTATTCTTTCTCCTTGTAACCGGCATCGTCACTATAATAAATAAAAAAGAAACAATTGGATTAAGCGATTGATTATGACTTTATCTCTAATATGGGATCTATTGCACGATTTAAGAAATGGAGAGTGGAAACAATCCCTAAATGTCCAATAGCCTCCTGTTTATAGATGTGGTGTACAACACACCGATAAACGAGATTCTATGTAGACACGGCTTTGTAGACTCACTAGGACGAACTTCTCTGATATCACTTCTGTCATACCCCAAATCCCATTGGAGCGGACTGGCACCCGTAGCCGAGGAGGCCCGGGAGAACCCGTTCATAACCTATACTTTCACATTTTACTTATGAAAATTAGAAATTTGGGCAGCACTTCGTTGTAAATAGAAGAAAACAGTACCTGTATCAACCCAGCAGACACGCATAAAAAATATATATGAACAGTAATTGGCCGTCAGAGCCATCACATCTGTCAACCAAACACTCCTATGGCTGTACAATATGTCTACAAAAGCCTCTACATAGATACACAACTGAGTTGAGGTCGGGACAAACTCCCTCCCACAAAAGACTTTTATACAAATACCAAAAGTACATATAGAGACGACTCGGGATGCCCCGAAACAACTGGAGCTCACCACTAACAACAGAATGTCCTGGCTCTTACTGCAGAGGTGTACGACCTGAAGTACCTGTTCCTGCAGGCATGAATACAGGTCCCCCGTGAGGGACGTCAATACGGAAATATGTACTGAGTATGTAAGGCAGTGAGTATCAAGATGAGATACAAAAGATCAACAAAACCCAGATACCAGTGAATAAACAGTATGAGTAGACCACACTTAAAAGAACTGATGGGATACCTGCACATTACTTTCATATCATTACTTCCCGTAATCCTTATCAATACATAACATATGTCATACAATGGCCACCTGATCAGTGGTACTAATACAATACATCAGGGACCACCCCTGGAATAGCATATATACATAATCTTTATAATACAATGGCCAACTGATCAGTGGTACTAATACAATACATCATATCATCAATTTAAAATACAGACATTCCATTTCTTAATTCAATTAATCTTTGAGATTGCTTACTTTGTGGTCACACTTTATGGAACTTGAAACCATGATACCTCAATAGGAAAAACATGTAAATAGGTAATCAATATCATGAAAATGAAGTAGAGAATCATGGATACCTCATTAAACCATTTCGGAGTCAACAATAGTATATGGACATTTTTTTTTACTAGCCGGACATCTTAAAAGTGAAAACAAGTTCAATTGGTAGTGTCGAAGATCATATGATGTTATTATGTGTCATGTGTCGTAGGACAATGTTGGAAGCTTACTTGAGAGTGCCATGGGTCATTATTCATGCCAAATATTAGATAGAGTATGTCTTACATACATTGATATAACCACTTCAATACAAGTGACTTCCCGTACTCTTCGAACACTTATCTACAATAAGTCATTTGTGGCAAACTAGTATTAGCAACCAAACCTTACCATTTAGGTATTAACTTCACCAAATAATGTCTAGGAAGTAATCCTTTAGCTCATCAATAAGAGTACTACATACATCCTCTTATACTCTTATTACATTCACATATCATGCATTTTCATGAAATATCCCTCAACATCACTCTTAGCCTTTATTTCCCTTCTTAATCACCATCCAATACCAACATGATCACTAGGCATACATAACCACTAATATAATGATATATAACCACAATTCATCCTCCATAATCCAATACAACAACTTCCATAATTTACTACTAACAATTTATACACAACAATTCATAACTATGTTTCTAGTTATCTTCCAACATCAAGACAATACTCATAATCCTTTATCAATACTTATTCATGGATAAGAATCAAGAAGAAACAATATTCATACCTTAACAATGAACTCTTGTAGTTAGAATCCTCCTTACAAAACCATGGGGTGCTTCTCGAAGCTTTCGAGATGGTGAACACAACTACGGAACCAATTCGAATTTTCTACGGTTGAATCACTAAATATTTGAAGTTGAAATTAGGCTAGGGTTTCACCTTCTCTTAATAATTGGATGATATCTGATATATGAGGCTAATTATAGGTTTATAAAGACCAATTTTCGTCCAAGAGGTAATAGAAAATGACCATTTTGCCCTAAAGATTTAAATAAATCCCGAATCTGTCCCCAGTGGACAGTTTTGATAGGCTGAAGTAAATCGATCATAACTCTTTGCTCCGGTATCGTATTTGGGTGAAACAAATTGCATTGGAAATATAATTCAAAGGGATATCATTTTCATATAAAGTATACCACCCAGTTCTTCGTTTAAAAGGAGTTATGGTCGTTTAAAATTGACCCAAAAATCTGTCCCACAATTCTGTTTTTCTTTTGATAGGCTGTTGTAAAACGGGTATAGCTCCTTACTCAGACATTGGATTTGGATGAAACCAATTTCATCGGAAAGAAGACTCTCGGAGAGTTTCGTCGATATATAGCAGCTCACACAGTTCTTTTTGTACAAGGAGTTATGATCGTCTAAAGTTGGGTTGCCTAGCTGCAGTAATTTTCCTGCAGAATTACTGTTCACAGGCTTCCCGGCCACCGTTTTGAAATTTCGAATGTGCTCGCTTATATGAAATACTCCTCTGTTTTGGGCAAACTTTATATCGTTGGAAAGATTATTCCAATACCTACACATACAACTATTGACGGGATACTTCCGAACACCATAAACTTAATTTAACCCATACGCAAGTCTTTAGTACTCCATATAATCGCGATAAGTGTACGAAAAAATTTACGGGGTGTTACATTATCCCCCCTTAAGAACATTCGTCCTCGAATGTTAGCATAGTTACTCAATTAAGACATGTCAAAGCTTACAATTAACATATTCATCATCATAACATCCTTGCATAAAATAAACACTTACTTGTTATTGTTCTTGTTCCGTCTAATGAACTTCCTCCTCATCGTTGAATAGGTAAGGGTACTTAATCTTCATCGCTTCCTCGGCTTACCATGTGATCTCCTCAACTTGTTGATTCCTCCAAAGTACTTTTACCGATGCTATCTCTTTATTCCTTATCTTTTTAATTTGGCGATCAAGAATAGCAATAGGCATTTCTTCAAAAGTGAGATCTTCTGTAACTTGTACATCTTCCGTAGTAGTGATGTGCGATGGATATCCGATGTACTTGCGAAGCATCGAAACATGAAATACGGGATGAACTGCTGAGAGCCCTTGAGGTAGCTCTAACTCATAAGCAACTTGTCCAAATCTTTGAATGATCTTATACGGACCTATGTATCGTGGACTTAACTTTCCCTTCTTGCCAAACCTTATCACTCCTTTCATTGGTGATACTTTCAAGAATACCCAATCGTCGATAGAAAACTCAAGTCCTCTTCTTCTAACATCCGCATAAGATTTGTGTCGACTTTGAGCTGTTGCAAGCCGTTGTTGGATCACTTTAACCTTCTCCATTGCTTGATAAACAAGATCCGGTCCAAACAAGACGGCATCACCTGCTTCAAACCATCCTATTGGCGATCTACACTTTCTTCCATACAATGCTTCATATGGTGCCATTTTGATACTTGAATGATAGCTATTGTTGTAGGCAAACTCGATAAGAGGTAGCTGATCATCCCAGTTGCCTTTGAAATCTAATACACATGCTCGTAGCATATCTTCAAGTGTCTGGATGGTACGTTCCGCTTGTCCGTCCGTTTGAGGATGAAAAGCCGTACTTAGATTTACTTGTGTCCCCAAACTCCTTTGAAAAGACTTCCAGAATTTTGCGGTAAATTGGGCTCCTCGATCGGATATAATGGAAATTGGAACTCCATGTAACTGAACGATCTCCTTAATATACAACTTCGCATACTCTTCCACCGTATAAGTTGTCTTAACTGGTAAGAAATGCGCAGATTTGGTAAGCCTATCAATGATCACCCATATGAGCGGATATTGAATGTTGATGATATCCTCGATGCCAGCGTTGTGTCTAGTGCGTCAACAGATATGTAATAGCCTCTGCAGCAATGATATGTGATGGCCTTTGCGGCAATGATATCCCATGGCAATTGTGGTAGTGATAAAATAATTTTACCTAGCTTCATTTGTCAGTGTCCTGCTTTCTACATGTACCTGTACTCAAGGTAGACGATTAGTAGACACAAAGTTGCTTTTACTAGCGACTATTTTTAGGAAACTTCTAAATACGATACGTGTAAAGAAGACAAAATGCTTTTGTTTGTCGCCTACGATCTCAAGAAATGAGATGGATAAATCAAAAAGTCCTCAATAAATGGGCATTAAACCTATTTTTGGGGCTGCCCTAAGATACCGTTCTTGGGCATTAATGATCTTTTGTGGCTCCAAATTTGCTAGGGGATTTTTAAAAGAGACTCTCACTTTGCGTATTGATCCCTGCATCCATAGAAAAATGATTAGTTGAATGAAATTACTCCATGTTGACCTTCTTCGATCCTTGATTTGCTCCTTGCCATCTCTTGGGCATTCCACTATATTAAGACTTCCACCCTGACACTCTTTCCCAAACGATGTCTAGGCAAGTACTAAGTAAGTGAGTTGTAAGATTTTTGAAAATAGTATTAAATTTTAAAAATAATTTTGAAAACTTCTGTAAAATTTTAGAAAATTTCTGCCAGTCATGTCATGTACTAGCTCAATGAACGTCTTCCTCGCGGTTTTGACTATATCTGATGGATGGTTTCCAAACCTCATGATTATTTTTGGAGGGTTTCTTCAAGTAGTTCTAAAAATTGAGTCTACCCAGAATTTGTTACAATTGGTGGTTTCCAAAGCTTTAACCTCTGGTGTTGGGGAATTTGGAATATGTCCCGGCATTTGGTGGAAATTTTGAGGTCTTCCTCAAAATTTCTGCCCCATTTTAAACTTGTTTGAGATAATACCAATCTGAGTGGATTTGAAGTCTTTGCTGATCTTCATTCTCTTTGTTGGATGTCGATCTTCTCTTGTGAATTTTTGAGATTCCTTCTCAAAAATTCTGCCCTAGTTTTCATTTCATAGGGTTATATTACCAAGCCGTTGGGGTGCCCACGTATCCCGTTGAAGTAGGAATCAGGTCAAACGTAGTTTAGGCTATGCTAGGGATATACAAAAGAAATTAATGGGTTGACCGAAGCTGACATAGGCCGCTTATATATCCCTTTTATTGGGAATTCAGGTCATCACGTAGTTCATACATAGGGGGGAAAGGATAAATTTTCCTAAGGGGTTGACCAAAGCCGACATAGACCGCCTACGTATCCCTTTCTTGGGAATTCAGGTCAAACGTAGTTCGTGCATAAAGGGAAAGGATTCTAGGTAGTTACACACTAGCAAACAACATTATTATAAAGGTGATTACAAACAAACTAAGAAAACACAAAAACTAGAACGTCATTCAAACATAATCTCTTTACCGCATCAAAATTGATTAGTTTGGTCTACTCTATGCCATCCATCTCAGACAAAATTAGAGCTCATCCAGATAGCACCTTGCGAACTATGTATGGCCCTTGCCAGTTTGGAGCGAACTTGCCCTTGTACTCCTCTTGGTGAGGGAATATTCATTTGAGAACTAGTTGCCCCACTTCAAATGCTCGAGTTCTTACCTTTTTGTTAAAGGCATGAACCATCCTGTGTTGATACAGCTGACTATGGCATACAACGGCCATTCTATTTTCATGAATTAACATAAATTATTCATAGCGAGCACGGACCCATTCTTCATTACTTAGTCCAGCTTCCTGAATAATCCTTAGGGAAGGTATTTCGACCTCAGCGGGTATCACAACTTTATTCCCGTAAACTAGTAAATAAGGAGTTGCTCCTGTGGAGGTTCGAACTATTGTTCGATACCCTAGCAAGGCGTAAGGTAACATCCCGTGCCATGATCTATCATTTTCGACCATCTTTCTCAAGATCTTCTTGATATTCTTGTTAGCAGCTTCTACGACTCCATTCATTTGGGGACGGTACGCTGTCGAGTTGCGATGCATAATCTTGAACTGATCACAAATTTCTTTCATGAAGTGACTATTTAGGTTTTCCCCATTATCAATAATAATCAATTTCGGCACTCTGAATCGGTAAATTAAGTTATTCCTGACGAAATCTACAACCACTTTCTTAGTACGAAATCTGCAACGACTTTCTTAGTGACGGCTCTATATGAAGCAACTTCAACCCACTTAGTGAAATAATCGAAGGCGACTAAAATAAATCTATGTCCATTCGATACCGATGGCTCTAGTGGTCCAATAACATCCATGCCCCAAGCTACGAAAGGACAAGGAGAATTCATTGTGTGAAGCTCGTGTGGAGGCATTCGAATCAGATCTCCATGTATTTGACATTTTGGACATCTCTGCACAAACTTACTACAATCATTTTCCATAGTCATCCAGAAGTAACCGGTTCTCAGAATCTTTCTGGCAAGGACAAACCCATTCATGTGGGGCCCATAAACTCCAGTGTGTACCTCATTTATCAACTTATTGGCTTCCGCCGCATCGACGCATCTTAGGAATCCCAAATCAGGAGTCCTCCTAAAAAGAATTTCTCCACTTGGAAAGTAAGTCTTTGCCAAACGCTGGATTGTCTTCTTTTGGTTGTTACTAGCCTCTTCAGGATATATTCTAGATTCCAAATACCTCTTAATGTCATAGTACCAAGGCCTTTAATCAGGCTTCTCTTCCACGTGTATGCAATGCGCGGGTTGCTCCTTCAGGCTTATTTCTAAGGGATCGATGTAACTCTGATCCGGGTGCTGAATCATGGAAGATATCGTGGCCAAAGCATCAGCAAACTCGTTTTGTGTCCGTGGGATATGTCTGAAATCAACATCCTTGAATCTTCCGCATAATTCTTGCACCATCTCTAAATAAGGAGTAATCTTGGAGATTTTTACCGCCCATTCTCCCCGTACCTGGTGAATCAGCAAATCTGAATCTCCGATGGCTAGAAATTCACGAACACCCATATCAAGTGCCAATTTGAGCCCCAGGATGCAAGCTTCATATTCAGCCATGTTGTTGGTGCATGGAAAACGTAACTTAGCAGTTATCGAATAATGCTGGCCCATTTCTGACACCAAAACTGCTCCAATTCCTGAACCTTTGAAGTTGACCGACCCATAAAAAAATAGCCTCCATCTGGGGTAGATTTCCGTGATATATTCTCCTACGAACAAAACTTCCTCATCTGGAAAGTATGTCCGAAGTGGATCGTATTCCTCATCAACTGGGTTTTCAGCCAAATGATCTGCTAAGGCTTGCCCCTTGATCGATTTTTGGGTTACATACACAATGTCAAACTCACTCAGCAACATTTTCCACTTGGCTTGCTTTCCTGTAGGCATGGCCTTCTGGAATATATACTTCAATGGATCTATTCTCGAGATGAGGTAAGTTGTGTAGAACGACAGATAATGGCTCAACTTTTGTGTTGTCCAAGTCAAAGCACAACATGTCCTTTCTATAAGAGTGTAACGGGCTTCATATGGTGTGAACTTTTTACTCAAGTAGTAAATGACTTTCTCTTTCCTCCTAGTCTCATCATATTTCCCGAGGATGCATCTGAAAGCATTTTCTGAGACTGACAGGTAAAGCAATAATGGAATTCCTTCTCTCGGTGGGACCAAAACCGGTGGTGCATACAAGTATTCCTTGATGCGACCAAAAGCTCTCTGACATTCTTCTGTCCACTCATTCAATGCATTTTTCTTCAACATCTTGAGAATTGGATCGCATATAACTGTTGATTGAGTGATGAATCTGCTAATGTAATTCAGACGACCCAGGAAACTCATAACTTCTTTCTTGGTCCTCGGCGGTGGCAAGTCTTGAATTGTCTTGATTTTGGATGGGTCTAGCTCGATCCCCCTTCTGCTGACTATGAACCCCGGCAACTTCCCGGATGGCACACCAAAAGCATACTTAGCAGGATTTAACTTCAAACTATACCTTCTTAATCTGTTGAAGAATTTCTCCAGATGAGTTAGATGATCCCAACTCTCGCGGGATTTGATAATTACATCATCCACGTACACCTCAATCTTCTTATGAATCATATCATGAAAAATCATCGCCATGGCCCTCATATATGTCGCACCTGCGTTCTTGAGACCAAACAACATTTTCCTATAATGATAAACACCCCAGGGCGTAATAAAAGCTATATTTTCTACATCTTCCTCATCCATCAGTATCTGATGATAGCCGGCGAAACAATCAACGAATGACTGCATTTCATGTTTTGCATAGTTATCGATGAGAATGTGGATGTTGGACAACAGAAAATTATCTTTAGGACTGGCTCTATTCAAGTCTCTATAGTCAACACAAATTCGAATCTTGTCGTCCTTCTTTGGCACAGGGACGATGTTGGCCAACCATGTCGGATATTTTATGACCTCGACAACCTTAGACCGAATTTGTTTTGTCACTTCTTCCTTGATTTTTAGACTTAAATTTGGCTTGAATTTACTTATTTTTTGCTTGACTGGATCAAACTCAGAATTTATCGATAATTTATGTGACACAATGCTGGTGCTCAACAGGTGGATGAGCTCTTCCCTTTGTGGCGCCGCGAGGTGGAAACTGTTACTGGTCTCTTTGATTTCATCATGATCTCCCAAGTTGACTGTTTCAGTATCTTCCAAATTGGGTTTTTCGCAATTCTCAAATTCCTCCATATCTTCAACTAACCGTTCCTCGTCATCGTCCTTCCAACCATCATCGTACCCTTCATTTTGTTCATTCAGGCTTTGACATGACACAACATTGGCAGGTTTTAAGCTATTGTTACTGTAATGGACAAACAAAGTAAGTTAGATGATAAGAAAATAACAAAACATATGACTCATTGAAATTTGAGAAATAATTACAAAACCATGGCATGTGACTTGTACAAATACATTCCCCCTTCTTTTTTGAAAGCAGTAAGATACGAAAATAAAGTTTTGAGATATAAAAAGTGGATCGTGGGGCCTCCTCCGATCATCACTGATTTCAAAACTATTAGTAATTGGCCTTTCATCTACCACGACGGGCGATGGGTTATGAGTGGAGTGGAGGTCTAATTTTGTAAATCCTCCCCTGGCGCAATCTACTTCACCCCACTGCACTCTGGGAGATCTTCTGGTACAAAATTGCATCCTTCAAACAAATCTCTTATCCCATCCCCAAGACCATCATCATCTGACATCTCTCGTATGGGAAATGACTGGAACAGGAGTGGCATGGGCCTAAATAGACTCTTTTCTGGCTCATCCTCAACCCTATCTCTTCTGGTAGGCTGATACCCTAACCCATGCTTAGATCTTCTCTCTGGGATCACAATAGGCTCGATAATTCCTTGTAAATTCTTTCCCAAGCCTCGACCAGGTTCGAACCCATTTCTTAACATCACAGTCGCAATCATTTTGTAGACAGAAGGCATTGATATTTTGGGTGTCGAATCTCTTTCCGCAGCAATTACAATTTCCACTGTATAGAAAGTGCTACCTTTTGGAACATCTTCAATCACCGGCACATAACCATTGGGATGGTCCGCTCGACTTCCTTCTCCTTGGATGATTACTTCAAAATCTTTCTAAATGAACTTCAATAATTGATGAAGGGGTGATGAAATTGCTTTTGCCCCGTGTATCCATGGTCTTCCCAAAAGCAGGTTGTAGCTAGGATGGATATCCATAACATGAAACTTAGTCTTAAACTCAACTGGCCCCATTTGTATGTGCAAATCAATCTTTTCCTATGGTATCTCTCTTCCCTCCATCAAATGCTCTCACATTTATGTGGCTTTGATGAATTTTCCCCAGATCATAGCCCATTTAGACCAGCGTGGAAAGGGGACAAATATTCACACCAGATCCGTCGTCTATTAATACCTGATTAATTGCATAATCTCGACAAATGACGGTGACATGCATGGCTTTATTGTGCATTGCTCCTTCAAACGGCAACTCTTCGTCACTGAATGATATGCGATGGTTACCCACAACGTTCCCTATCATCGCAGCCAAATTCTCAACGCTCGTTCCTGCGGGAACATACATTTCTTCCAAGACCTTCGACAGAGCCTGTCGGTGGTGTTGCGGGCTTAATAATAGTGCCAATATAGAGATTTGGGCCGGCGTTTTCTCCAAGTGTTTGACAATTGAGTAATCCTTTGGTTGCATATGCCTCTAAAATTCCTCAGCCTCACCTTCAGTGATTGACCTTTTCTATGAATCTTTCTTGTTGGTCAATTCCTCAGGGATGTAACATCGTCCTAATTGCGTCATCCCCTGGGCAGAGACGGTTTGCACAATAAATTCCTTCTTTAGAGGGGGAGCGTACACTTGAGTCGGTGCAATCATCACTATAAATGGGGCTTTCTCGCTGATACTTAAGGCAGCTACAACTTTCTCTATCTTTCCTACCTCTTCTACCCTTTTGCACTTTTCGAAGTTCACCTGAGTAATGGTCTTGTCAGATGCCCATTCACCTTCTATTTCAATCATGTTAACTGTATATCCCCCATGGTTGGGCAGTGGATTACTTCTAACATTTAGAGTAGGTGCCTGAAGCGTGATGACCTTTTGATCAATCAGATCTTGGATTATGTGTTTCAAGATAAGACAGTCCTCGGTACTATGCCCTGTTGCCCCTAAATGATAGGCACAATTTTGATCAGGGTGATAAAACCGGGAGCTAGGATTGACAGGCTTTGACTGTACTGGTTGCAAATGACCAGCATACTTTAATTTTTCAAATAATTGGGTGCGACTTTCAGCTAGTAGGGTGAAGTTTCGGGGAGGTTTCTTTTCGTGGTTTGGACACTGGAGGTTATACGGGCTTAGGTTTGTAGGAGGGGGTACTTGGTGGTAATTTGGAGGTGTTTAGAAATTTGTTCGGCTATTTGGGGGAGTAGTTTGGAAATGAGACTGATAATTTGAAGGTGGAACTGGGTATTGGGGAAAGATATTTAGCTGTGGAGCTTGGTATAATGGTGGGATGTTTGGGAGTGGAGTTTGGTATTGGGGGTGGACGTAGAATGTGTGCGGAAGGTTAGGTGATGGTGGGGAATATAAAACGTTTCTAGAGTTGAACTGTTGTGTCAATTTTGTAATAGAATTGGCAGAAACCCCACCTACCTCTTCCTTTTTCTTCTTAGAAAACATGGCAGTTCCAGATGATGTCGGGGTTTTGGCAATTTTTCCCGTCCGAATACCTTCCTCTAATGATTCTCCTATTTTTACCAAATCTGCATAGGTCGCTCTGATAGCGGACACCATCCTGGTATAATATTCTCCTTCTTGAGGTGAGATAACACGGATACCATTTCCTTCTCGGACATGGGGGCTGCACTTTGGCAGCTTCTTTCCTCCAACGAAAAGCATAATCTCGAAAACTCTCAACACTCTTTTGTTTAATCCAATAGAGTGAATACCGATCAGGGACTATTTCAATGTTGAATGCGAACCGGTCAAGGAAAGTCTTAGCCAATGTCTTCCAACCAGTCCACCTTTTCGGCTCCTGAGACATGAACTACTCCAAGGCTTCACTATTCAAACTTCGACTGAATAAGCGCATTAAAAATGCCTTGTTTTTCTCTATCCCTACTAGTTGCTCACAGTACCTTCTTAGATGGGCCATTGGATTTTCGGTACTGTCAAACATACTCCTGGGTGAACATACAAATCGTCATACCCCAAACCGCCGTGGTCCTTGGCCCCGTGAGACTCTTGATCATCATGATCTCTTCTTGCATGGCTAGTAAATTCCTTTCATGTTGGGCCCTCCATTCCTTCTCCTTCTCCTCATAATGGTCCATCTCGAGGTTAGGAAGGGGTTCATAAATATCAGGGGATATGATGGCTTGAGGAGGATTTGGAAGGAAGGCTTAATTTTGTAGATGGGGGGAATTTGGTTGGTAAGTGGGGAGAACATTTTGGAAATTGGGAAGGTTATATGGGCCTTGTAAGTAGTTTGGCGAAATATGAGAGGGATTTTACGGATTTGGAAATGAATTTGGTGGATTCGAAGGTAGGTTTGTCATATTTTGTGGATTTGGGAGTAAATCTTACGAATTTGGGAATGCATTTTGTTGATTTGAGAATGTGTTTTGAGGATTTGGGAATGGATTCGAAGACAGGTTCTGTGGGGTTGCGGATGAATTTTGTGGATGATAGGCGTCTAGATTATTTTCACGATTAGTGTTTTGGACAAATGGAGGAGCGGAGCCGGATGATACGTTAGTTGGTTGGTCCCCGAGAATAGGGGTACTGAGGGGAGGGATTTGGAGTGGAGTCCCGTGTCCCCCCAGAGCAGGGGCATTGACGGTGATGGCCAAGTTAGCCAATTCTTAAGTGCAATTTATTTCCTCCTGAAGCAATTCTAATTTTCTTGCAAGTTCCGCAATCATCTCATTCTGTTCCGCTATCACATTATCCCGGATAGTCAGTGCGCTTTCTTCATCATTTCCTGTCATTTTCGAATGATGGTCTGAGGATGGGATTTCTGTGCTTTCGATCGGGTGAAGTAGGGATGTTCTGCCAGTTTATCAACACAGAGTAATTTCTGGTATCTGCAACGTAAAACAACTCAAAGGCAAATGTGTTAGTTTCAGTATGTGATAAGTAATGCAATATATTTGACAGGAAATAATCACACAGAGTTGTTCGAGTCATAGCCAAATTCATCAGTAGTTCATAGTGGATAAACTTTCCCTTGATCTCAACCAACGTATATAAGCACATAAAACAGTTATATCAGACAAGACATTAAAATAACATGTATCCTAATTGGGGTGACCCTTTTTTAGCCAAGGGTTCAGGCCTAACGATTTTTGAAGAAAATATATGATTTCTCAAAGTCAATCCATTAACCCCCAACTCATATAGACACAAAAAGGGAATAAATGCCTACAAAAGATAACAAAACAGGGAAACAATTTTTAGGAAAAAAAGGAAATAACATGAAAGAAGATAAGTTCCCACGCAGGGGAGAATAGAAAAGCTAGCTACTGGAGGCTTCTTCGTCTGTTTTCTCCTTCTTTGCCTTGTTTACCTCATGTGCTATTTGATACCTATTGATGATAAGGTGACTCCTGCATAATTGTTCCTTGCAGTCGTAAGTCATTTCTCCTATGCTGTTGAGTTGGGAGGCCATGCTATCATCCAAATCGATTAGGCATTGCCTGGCATCATCAGTGTCTTGCCTAGCCCTTTTCAACTCCTCCCTCAATGTATGTATGGTCAAAGCGTCTTCCATGTGCATCTGCCGGTGCGTAATTTCACTTTTCTGGAACTCATCTTGTATCCTGTGAAGCCGAATTTGATGCTCGGATTCTACATCCACAACCCGAGTGGGCACATTTGGTCCCGAATTCAATGCTCCGACGAGGCTCTTTTTCAACCACTCCTTGTAAGTGTCACTGACTTTAGGTTCATACCCTATACGAAAAGAGACTTTTACCCACTTTTTCCTTCTCCATCCATTTATCATGTAGTCTTTGAGCGAGGGCTTACTTTCATCATATTCGGTGAAGAATCTGAGCATAGAATCGATTTGAGGCGTCTCCTGCTTGATCTCGAATTGCCTAAGAACTCAGCCAGGATTGTAGGGGCAGGTTCCCCTGAGACCCGGGAGCACTAAAAAAGGTCATTCCCCCCTCGAATGATGTATTTCCCTGAACGAAGATAGTTAAGGGACCATTGGACATCGCCATCTCTTAATTCTCCAAGAGTCTTAAATCAAAATTCATGGGATACTTCCCTTTTGAACTTGTGTAAAAATAACCATATGTCGTGCGATTCTAGCAGATTTTCCTTGTTTTGTGATCAGGTTGTGCCGTTCTAGGATTTTTCGCCAAATACATCATCAACCACCATTGTAATATAAGGTTGCAGCCTTGAAGGAAACGATTCTCGACTTGACATCTTCCCAAAGCGCGATATATGTCGGCGACAATCATGAGGGCTAAGTTGTGGATTACTTTTTTAGAATTGTATTCCATTCCAAAGAAGAGTGCATGGGTCACTGTGACACCCTTGGATGAATTGTGCCATTTTCCTCCTGCGGGAACACCATGGTTCCAAGTAGGCCTACCGCAAATGCAAAATCTCTCGTTTCCTTCCATTTTACTTCCGACTCCAATTTATGCCCAAATTTGTGAAAAGAGTTAAATCTTCCGAACCGATGGTACAACTCATGAAAAGTGATATTGCTCCATCCCGTTCTCCTAGCCAGGTGTCGTCATCAGTTAAAAATGCTTCCTTGATCTTTTGACTATCCCACACATCCGGGACTAAAATATTCTTATCCGGTGTCTCCTTTCTCTTAAAACACATTTACGTACTCTCTAGCAAATCAATACCTCTTCAATGGTGGGGGTCAATTCACATCCCCGAAGTGAAATACCATGTTCTGATCATCCCAAAAAGTTGTTAGCACATGGATCATTTTGGGCCAAGCGTCCATCTCGATCAAAGAAGGAAGATGCCCAATGTGTGTTCTAACATTCTTTCTCTCTTTTGTACCCATGTAGTCCCACCACAGTTTCAGGTAATCTTCGGGTTTGGTGACCATCTTGAACTTTTCATGAGAATGTAATTGAGCCATATCTACATAAAAGAAGACAAAATAAGTCTTTCCCCGACCACAAAGGATAATAGATTGAATTTAGACAAGCATATATTTCTTCAACACATAAGCATGGTTCGTCTGTGATTGACTCAGGGTCAAATAGACATAGGGCAGGTTTTCTAATGGGTCCAATACCCCGCTCGGATATTGGGTCGTCCTAGGCACACGCCTAAAATAAGGTTTTGGTTTCGTTCTATCCTCGGTGTCTAGAGTGGGCTTGGACATTAGTTCTCAAGCGGACAACTTGAGTTTGAAAATACGAACAGCGTCAGACGACTCACGTGCTGATAAATTGTTCGTATTTCCAACACATTTTGGAATTGAACAACAAGGGTCAGGACATCCACGAAACCCCAAAACAGTTTATAAGATACAGTAAATGCCATGAGATGCGATAATTAAACTTTACATAATCGAAACACATAAACACATAAATAGTTAATCAAAGACGAAATAAAACATTTGGTTAGAACCTAGTTAGATCCCCAGTAGAGTTTCCATTTCTGTTTTGCGAAAACTTTGACTTTTGAGAGAGTCGCCACTTAATTTTGAAAAGGAATTAAGAAATCTTTATAAAAGTTACTTCAAACGATTCAAAACAGGAAAATCGTTTTAAGTTAGACATTCTAGATAAGCAGTTCCTATTAACGTTTTAGGAAGGTGTTAGGCACCTAAAACGTCCGCTAACTTGCGGTTATCCTGACTGTTTGAAAATCGTCTTTTGATTAACTTCAAAAAGATTAATTTGTTGAAATAGTGATTTGATTTTTCTTTTTTCAAAAAAAATACTTGTGTAAAATAGATTTAGGAGACTTAGTAGGGATTTTAACCAAGTCTAAACAAAACTAATAAACACATAAAAGGGAATGGAGGAGAAAGTAAAGGATTTAGGACATTGGGCTCAAATCAACAAGACCTGTCCTAGTCTAGTTGGGCCTTCCGACCCATTTCACCTGTCCTAAACTATTTTTAGAGCCTTTGGCTCGAGTCTTGCTCCACCTGTATTAAATACAACTTGGGCTTCGAGGCCGAAATGAATGAATGAATGAATAAATGACTAAATGAATAAATACAAAGAAGAGAATAATAAAAATTGAGACTTTTCAAGTCTCTTAGTGACCTCATCAATGGGTTTTGACCCATTTTCCTTCTTCGTCTATCTTCTAGCACCCGCACACCATGTAGTGGACCTTGGGTTTAAACTTCGAACTTGACTCGAAGGGGTGAGCCTCATTTACCCGTTATGAAATGCAAGAGGAGAGGAGTCCATTTGGACTCGAGATATTTTTTTGCATGCAAAGAAAAGATAAATAAATTAATATATGTTCAAGGCATAAAAGTGACATATTTCAAAGTAAAAGAAACTATCAAGAACCAATTTTTGAATGACAAGAATAAGCACACTTGCACAAGAACGAGAGTCAACAAATAAAAAATGCAAAGCAAAAGTTTCACAATCAAACTATGCATGAGTCAAAAATATCCAAATAATTTTATTTAGCCGCAAAAGTTCGAACTTTCTTATCATTTTAAAAAGACAACATGCGAACAAAGAAGAATAAACCTCTTGGATGAAAAATAAAGCTAGCACTTCATATCTTATATGAGGGTTTTGAAATCCATTAAAATAATTAGTGAGCAAATGACAAATTCTTGACTTAACTAATTACTATTTTTATTAAGGCGCAACAAATAATAATAACTATTCTTCCAACATAAAATAAACAACTTTATATGCTAAAAAAAACATATCTACCAACAATAAGTTTAAACAAGACATGGGTATTGTTTTTCAAGTAAAGATCTAAACTTTATCCAAAATAATCAAAGAATACAGTAAAAAAAGAGAAACAATCAATATTATCTATTCTTTTCAACATAAAGGAAATAACATTACATGCTAAAAACAAATATATCTACCAACAATAAGTTTAAACAAGACATGAGTATCGTTTTTCAAGTAAAGATCTAAACTTTATTCAAATAATCAAAGAATAAGGTGAAAAGGCAAAACATTCAACATTAACTATTCTTCTAAACATAAAGAAAACAACTTTACATACTAAAAACAAATGTATCCAACAACAATGGGTTTGAAAAAAAAGCATAAATACATCTTTTAAGCAAAGATTGAAACTTTATCTAAAATAATAAAAGAATAAAGTCAAAAAAGGCACATACAACTATTGCTAACTCATTTTTTATATCATGAACATGAAAATAATTAGAATATCGATACCACAACGTCCTAGGGCCTTCAAGGCCATCTATAACATACAATCCCAATAAATAAAATTATATCTACGAACTACGAAGAAGAAAAAAGATGAAGAGAAAAACGATAATAAAAACTAAAATAATAATAATAAAAAAAGAGGTGTGTTTACCTTTTGGGGGGCAGCAAAACGAGACTACGAGCTTCGTCGGAATCAACTACCACCGAAAAACGTCGCTGGCAACTCAAAAATTTTGATTAGCCGACCAACTCTATGAAACAAAAATTTTTACTAAATGAAAATAACTATTTTTCTCAAAAGGATTTTTTTTCACCTTTCTAGCCTCTTTTTTTTTTCTCCCTTCTCCCTCATCTCTCTACCAAAGTAGTGGTAGTATTTATAGGAGAGAATGAGGTATTTCTTTTTCTTTTCCACCAATGTGGGAGAAAAGTATTTATAGAAAAGGATATAGATTTATTTCTTGTCATCTACCAATGTGGGAGAAAAAACATTTAGAGGGTTTTTTGGAATGTAAAAATTAAAGATAAGGTGAGGTGGAAGATAATATGGGGGAAATAATACAATGTAGTACAATCTTTGAATTTCAAAATTGGAAAAGGACAAAGTTGGAGGAATAGTACAATTTGAATTTATTTTTTGGTGGGAATTGGGTAAAAGTTATGAGAGTTTTTGAGAATTTTGGGGTTATTTAAAATATAACCCCAATTGAAATTTAAAATTTAGCCATATTTATTTATTTTGACCAAATTAAAAATTAATTGATGGATTGCATTACAATTATGGCCAAATCTAATAGATTGGCTAAATTAAATTGAAATTCGATGCGAATTAATACTTCCTTTAATCCCGGGCTTCTTGATTTTATAAAATCAAATACATATTTATCCGAATAAATTATTTTTTGAGAGTAAATTATATTTAAATTAAGATTTTAATTATTTGAATTTATTTTCAAGATAAGCCTTAATTAAATCCGATATTTTGTAAAATAAATATTTAAGTAACAAATTATATAATCTCGTATAACTGAACACGGTAGTATATAATCGCTACTTAAAATGACAAAATCACGTACGAAAAATATTTTAATTTTTTTTATTATTATTTGGATGAAATAATTATTTTGGTTTATTAAAAACTGAAGAAAATCAGGATTAAATTTAGTCGTGGAGGGCAAAAATTAGGTGTCAACACCCTTTATTGAGATTATCATAGATATTTATTTTATTTATACTCTGTCATAGACTCTGAGTCAGTTTTATACTACTGTACTGCTTACAGATTTGGATCGGGCACCTCTGTCGATGAAAATTTGTATAAGCATGTTTCTATTTTCGAGAAAGTGGTGTTGGATATTGTTTCCTGTATCAAAGAGAAAAGACTAAAGAAAAAGGAAAAGGATGAGAGACAACACGAGCGAGGTAACTTCATTTAATAATTAATGTTAATGAATTTTCAGCTTTAAATATTAGTAATAATTAATATTGTTAATGAATTTTCAGCTTTAAATATTAGTAACACTTTGTAATATGATGATATAGTGCATGTGAAACTTCATGAATTGGATAGAAATAAAGAAGGAGAAAGAAAAAGCAAAATGGATGAGTTGCCCACTGATGTGGCAGAAGAGGAAAAAGAAGAAGAAAAGAAGGATGAAAAAGAAGAAGAATAAATGGAAGAAGATAAGAACCAAGAAGAAACTAGAAAAGAAGCAGCCGATGAAGAAGAAGAAGAAATTGAAAAAGAAGAGTAGCCGATGAAGAAGAAAGCGAGAAAAAAAAACTGAGAAAGAAGCAGCAGGTGAAGAAAAAGAAGAAAGTGAGGAAGAATCAGATGCGGCAGCTGAAGAAAAAGAATAAGCTGAGGAAGAAGCAGCTACTGCAGGTGAGGGAAAAGAAAAAGTTGGAAAAGAAACAATAGTTGTTGCAGATGCTGAAAAAAAAAGAACAAGGTGAGAAAGAAGCAGCAGCTACAGAACTTGAAAAAAGGAGATGAAGCTGAAGATGGAAAGGAAGAAGCAGCATACAAAGAAGAAGGAGAACAAAAAGAAGAAAAAGAAGAAGCAGATCAAAAAGATGTGGTTATGGATATCGGTGATCAAATCAATAGTAACATTTATGATGAGGAAAATGAGAAAAAATACATTTGAATGTTATTATTGTTAATGTGTTGAATGATCAATAGTTAGGATATGATAAATATTTTTTTATTTGACAAATATAAAATTCGAAAGATCTATTGGTAGGATATGACAAACATTCTTTTATTTTATGAAATTTGTTATAATTCTACGTTAAATCTTCGTTTATCAAACTGTATTGTTGCATTGAATTTGAATATGCATTGTGTTGTCATAATTGCTAGTGTGTATAATTAACATCATAGAATGCATTTTAATCTATCGTATACTTCTTTCATGGTCTATCATTACCATGCTACTCGATTTTAAGTTGATATGTTGTTTGATAAACTATTATTCTATGAAAAATAGTATTAACATTATAGAAAAATAGAAGTATTTTCATTTATTCAATATCACTACATCCATGTTACACTTTTGCAAAGAACGATACTAACATTATATCACATAATATCATTTTTAGGCCATTCTTCCCTTTTCGGTCAAAATCAATTTTTGTGTTAGTTGATCCATCTCTATTTGGGTGTCATGTAGCAATACTTTCAAGTGATCCCTCTATTTCGACTTCTTTGAACAAAGTCATGAAAAATCTCTATTGTTTTGCATTTTCGGTGCCTTTTAGTAGATTAAATTTTGCCAAGCTATGAAAATTTGATGTCTCGGGTCCCGGACTCAAGGTTGATGGACTGCTTGGAGGTGATAACTCATCAAGCCATTTAAAAAGCGAGCATGCACCATTATCCTGAAAAAATAATAATTACATAACAATTTACTTTACTTTATAAAAAAGACATACACGACTCACCTTCGCAACTGCATAATTATAAAATTTGTGATCTGAATTCGAGTCTGTGCATGATGTCCTCAAAATAGTCGTATTTCTATAATGACAAATTAAAGTCTTTTTAAAATTGAATGTTTGAGATACTTGAGATATTATAGAATTTAAAAATAAAAATAAAGTGGATGAAATAAAATAATGAGGGATGGGAGACATTATGTATGAAGAAAAAAGAAGTGTTAATACTGAAGAAGTACAAAACTAGTCGTCTGTTACCGTTGAAATAGTAATTGCATTTTTTGAACTGTTGGTGACACTAGGGGTGTGCATCGGTCGGTTCGGTTCAGTTTTACGTGTTATTGGTTCGGTTTTTCGGTTTTTGATTTTTAAATATGTAAAACCAATAACCAACTAATAAGATATTTTATTAACGGTTTCGATTTATTGGTTTTTAGTCCTTAGCGGTTCGATTTTCGATTTAACCAATAAGAAAATACTTATAAAATAGAAATAGTAACAACTAACGTAAAAAAATAAAATCTTAATTACTATCGAAATCTACGCAATGCATTTTAGTTTACAAGAATCTTCAAACTTGAACTGAATGTTAGTTAAGAAAAAAATTGAATCCTTATTGTTGGAAGCTATAAATGCCTCAAGCTTTTTATTACGATAATAACCGAACTTTATATTGTACCTTTGTTGCCCTGGATAGGTTAATACTTTGTGAATCACTGAATTTATGATAGAACATAAATAGGGATAAAACAATAACTTAGTGTATCCTTATTGGGTTATCGGTTTAACCGATAACCCAATAAGGATACACTAAGTTATTATTGATAACGAACCGTTTACCCAGTAAAATTTTTTATAAAACCAATAAAAAATCTTTAACCCAATAATCCAAAATCAATAATCCAATAACATTTTTATCGGTTCGGTTTATCGGTCGGTTCGAGTTTTGCACAGCCGTAGGTGACACTTAATAGACTGTCGTAGATTATGACCTATGTCAGTCATCAACGAGATACTAAAGTCTATCATAGACACTCGTAATCAATGGACCTTCAATAACATGTATTAAAAAAATATACAGCAAAAGATATACTTGTGCTTTGAGGGTCCATTGATCCGCTTGGTCTACCATAGACTTACACCGTAAGGAGTGCATCGATTGATCTCCTGATTATTCGTAGATCACGGAGATCTATGTATACTGCTATAGACCATCACTTGGATGTTGTTTAAAAATGAATAAATAAATTTAAAGTAAATGTAGTGTGAGTTTCTACACATATGAATGAGTGTAAACAAGTCACATAATGTACTTGGGAGGATATATGGGCCTAAAATATGCCACCAAACTAAAAAAATTATCAAAATGTGCCATATATTTAAATTTTAAAATAACACCAAAATAGGCTTAACTCGCAAAAAATATGAGTTATGCAAAAAAAATTTAACGGAAGTCAACTAACGCCGTGAATTGTTTTTGAAAAGTATATAACGCACAAAAATTGTGAGTTATATCCATTTTTGTGTACATAACTTACAATCTTTGTGAGTTATACATTACATAACTCACAAAAATTGTGAGTTATCCATTTTATTTTAACATAACTCACAAAAATTGCGAGTTATACATTTTATTTTAACATAACTCACAAAAATTGTGAGTTGTCCATTTTTATTTTAACATAACTTCTTATGAAATATGAAATATAAAAGTAAGAACAAGAAATATAAAGCAAGAACAAGAATAAATAGAGTGAAGATGGGAGTAATTCTTATTTCTCTTGAAAGAGTCGCTTGCATCCGCGATGATGATTTACAATGAAGGAAGCCCTTCTATTTATAGGAAAAATTTACTCCTAGTTTCTGACTAAAAAACAGATACTTCAAATCCTAATAGATATCAACTAGATCTTGATAGATCTTATCTATATAAACATTCACTATAATGTATTTATAATATAACTCACAATTTTTGCGCGTTCTCCATTTTTTTAACATAACTCACAAAAAAAAGTGAGTTATATACATAACTCACAAAAAATGTGAGTCATTTTAGTTAAATTTATATGTTTTTCTTCTATTATATAACTCAAAAAAGTGAGTTATGTACATACCTCTCTTTTCTTGTGATTTATTTACATAACTCACCTTTTTTGTGACTTATATTAAAATAGAATGCATAACTCATAAAAAAAAGTAAGTTGTACACTTTTCAAACTTTTTCCTATTTAACATGTGTATGCATTCATTCTTTGTATAAGTTTTTCAAATTCTTCTTCATCCTATTGAATTCTTCTTCTTCAAACTTCAATTCTTCTTTTTCAATTTTCTTCAAACTCCATTTATCTTTTCAAAACTTAATCAAATCTTAGTTAATGAATTCTGAACGTATTAAAGTTGCACTATTTTGGGATGGAGAAATTATTTACGAGAAAAATATAATATAATATATTATAGTATGTACCCCAAGTCCAACGCGAAATATCCAATTTCAATTGGTTACAAAGAATTTGTAGATTTAGAAGAATGAAAATAAAAGGTAATGATTTTGATTTATTTATAGTCGGACATTATCCAAATTCCTTCTCATCACAAGAAATGGTAAATTATGATGAATGGATTATCAGTGACGGTGAGTCATTGACTGAATTTCTGAGGACTTCATTTGGCTATCACCATTTTTATTTAAGGCACTTAAAAGTGAATTATCACAGGGCATTCAAAAGTGTCTGATTAAACAACCTAAAACGTATCAAAAATGACTCACAATTTTTGTGAGTTATGTACATAACTCACAAAAAAGTGAGTTATGTTAAAATAAAAATGGATAGCTCACAAAAATTGTGAGTTATGTTAAAATAAAAATAGATAACTCACAATTTTTGTAAGTTATGTTAAAATAAAATGAAAAACTCACAAAAATTGTGAGTTATGTTAAAATAAATAAAATGTATAACTCACAAAAATCATGAGTTATATAAAAAAAAATTGGATAACTTATAATTTTTATGAGTTATATACTTTTTAAAAATAGTTCACGATATTTGTTGGCTTTTTTGTGAGTTAAACCTATTTTGCTGCTATTTTAAATATATGACATATTTTGGTAACTCCTTTTTTGTTTTTTGTATGCTATTTTAACCCTTTTTTTTTTTTTTTTTAGTTTGGTGGCATATTTGGTTCTCAACCTAATTTTCCAGATCGTAGGGTTTGTGTGGTGCATATAGAAATGGTGGAATAGGGATAGTCTTCACAAGAAGGAGGATACATGACGCGGGAGGAGTTTAAGGAATGGATAAAACAAGGCAATGGATTCGCCATGGGATTGCTACCATCCACGGAATGGATAGGGCCTATGAGGTTGGAGGATGTTGAACTTCCAGAAGGCGCTCCGGCCGAGTATCACTATGATTTTAATGATATCTGGAGGCGTTACTGTCTTCAAATTAACTATACCAATGTACGTACCTATACTGATACATACAATAATGAATGAATTTGTTCTTCCTGTAGAGTTTTACTACTATGTATTTAATTTAATTTAACTCCACAGGGCATGGACCTTGATACTTTTCCTGGTCCTTCTTTTGAGGCTGCAACTGGGCCATTGGACTTAAGTATACCCAAGGAGGAACTCAAATACAATGAAGAGTCCAATGTATGTATGCATCTTTGCTTTTTGCGATTACTAGACTACTATATATATATATGTTTTCTTCTGCTCTAGTCTTGGTGTAAAGTTGACACCTTTATGAAACCCAGCAACCTTTTGCATTGCAGAAATTCAAGGTAAGGCTGACTACAATAGACACTTGTAGTCAAGCCCAGCCCCTTCTTCAAAAGTGGGAGATTACTGAATCGGGTTGCCCCTTTTTATGCTTTCTTCTGCAACTAAGCTAATATTTACACTAGTTGCAGTTTTTTAAGTACGAGCTTGTGAAGATTGAGAAAGCAAACTTTCGATGCACAGGATATTCTGAATTCTTCATGACTGTTAAAGTCCGAAACGTTACTCTTGGTACTGTTGTCGAAACTTTTCATATACATGTTGGTAGCCATAACGGTGATCTTCATAAAGAAGTCTCTTCTTGCCTGCCAAAAGGAGGGGTAAGCACCTATTGAGGTTTACGATTTACCTTTTCCCTTTTCCTTTCGTGTGTGTGAGCGTGCGCACACTTGATGTCGGGTTGGAATGATTTTGTGATACATTACGGATTAGCATTTACTGGAAATGGTTAATCATGGGCATTTTTTATCCGTGGAAAATGCTCTTTGAAATCATAGCTGACTTTATTTTGGATTTTTCCAATTGAACTTATTGACAGGCACTGTCAAGCAGAAGTGTATGGAAGCATCATCACTGAATGGAGAGGGAGGGGGAACTAGTGCCACCTGAACTCTACTAGTCTATTTACTTTGATATCTTGATCTGATAATATTGTGCATCTTATCGATCTTTATATAAGATTTCTAAATTTAGTCGTGATTGAGAACATTTCAGTCTCTGTATTTTTAAGTGGTTTACCTTTGAGAAGACGATCCAATACACTTCTTTGTTGATTGAAGCATTTTTTTTTTCCAGTTATTGTACGAAAAGCTATAGTTTTACCATTTTGGCAGCCTGTAGCCATGAAATAATTATGTCTTCCTCAAGGTCCAGTCCTGTTAAATTAAGTTGTCTCCATTCAATAGATTGAGCACAGCTCCGCCGTTTTCCTAATTGTTTGTTAGTTCCATCTTAGCAGAAAAATGACTGTTGGAACTTTGGAAATCATTGCGCTTTTAACCCAACCAATTTAATTTTAGCCATTTATTAATGTTTGCTGCTGGACAAACCTCCCAGTCTAGGTCCGGCTTCAAAAAACATAGAAACGAAAAGACAAAGGGAAACTACTACTGGCGTAGGTAGGATAGAAGTTGTGATTTCCAGCCAATCCACAAGTATACTCCATTTATCAGCCTTTACGTGAACCTCCTGTATGATAAGCTTGGTAACTACATCAAGGGATTGTTTTTGCTGCTTGAAAACTCGAAGATTTCTAAGTACATCCATGGCAGGAGTTTTGTCCACACCTGAGAAGAAAAATGACAAGCAGTAGGTTTCTGTTTCTTCCGTAGTAACAATGAATCCACGTAGCAAATAATGTGCCGATGGAAAAAAGTTGCAGCATAAAAGAAAAAGAGATTGACATCCTACAGCTCCTTGTCCTTTCCATCGATTCACAATTTATCCTTTTTGGTACAAAGATTCCACAACAACTAATTGATGTCTGCCTTGCTCCACACTGAAATGCCTAGGATGTTCAAACCCCCTGCAGCCTTACGATAGCACGCCCTTTTCTAAATAAGGCAAAGCATGTCATAGATATTAATCGTCGACCATAAATAAATGGGATAATATAGAATTTAGGGATCCCAGCAAAAAGAGCAAAGTATATGGGAAGTTCTGTTACAAGGGAGTTCGTTCGACCATAAATAAAATTTATCGGAAATACTTCAACAGCTAATAAAGGTGTCAATCAACATTAACAACCACTTTAGTTACATAGGATGGAGTTTTCAAATAGTACTAGATTCAGAAAGCAAAAGTTCAACCAGTCTTCAGCAAAGCTTGCTTCTTCTCAATTCAACGTTGTTGATAAGCCAACTGCATATTAATCACCAAAAAAAAAAAACAGAATTAGCCATGAAGTATACATGCAAACCAACGGAATTAGCTATTAAGTATAGATCAAAAATTGTTATTCTGACTCTTCGACAACTAAACTAGAACTAATTCAGCACAAGTCATCAGTTCGGTCACAACATATAGGCTTGCATATAAAATGAGATGAAGAAATCATCTACTGCAGGCATATATAGGCTTTGAAGGTACTTTAAATGAGAAAGAGAATTTGATTAACTAATTAACCACACTACATTATTAGCAAACATTGTTAGAGGAGGCCAAACAGGTTGCAGATAAAACAGTCTCCCTGAATCACACCAGAGAGGGATGGGTACATATACCCTCTTCTTATTAGCAAACCTTGTTAAGGGGGAGGCCAAACAGGTTGCAGATAAAATGCCATCCTTGAACCACACCAGAGATGATGTGTACATATGCCCTCTTTACGATAATCTACCAACACAAGTTAGAGGCTTGTAAAATTTGGAGAGATGACAACTATATAGATGTGATTGTACATGAGCCACCACAGTTTGTCAGCCTTATCACTCTGCTTTGCTCGTATTCTTTAAATTGGTGATAGTTAAGATGACATCAGGAATTTCATCAACTTGGTTCACCAAGTTTTCACCATGTACAAGAAGGTTAGTCTGGCGCTCCTATAAAATGTATGCCCTTTGTTATGCAGTGGCAATAAAACTGTGACTCAGTTTTGATTAAAACAAAAGTTATCGTTTTAAATGAACTATTTTTCAAGGCTTATCCCAAAATCCATCACCTATTTTAGTATATTTTTTCCCTAAACTATCATCTCATAATAGTAATATACCCATATATCCACATAGATTTGAGCAACACCCAAGCCTGCAAAAACTATGCCTCAGTCCCAAAAGATTAACCAAAGCCAAGGAAAAACAGGAAAAACAAATAGCACTAAGATTCATTCAGAATGACACATTTCACCATCAACCCCTAAAAAGGGAGAAAGAATTAATTTTATACCTCAGGCGGAAACATTTTTCTCTGGCAAAGAACGACAACATTCTTCCCATCTTTTCCTCTATATGCGCGGATTTGAAACATTTCCACAGGTGTACGCAGAGTGAGATTATTAACTCTAACGTTCATGAAAAATTCACGATGTCCAGCCACAATAAAGTTCACTGTTTCAATAAACATGAACTTGTACTTGTAAACCTGCATGCAAGGCAAAAAAAATACCATAAGGACAACTTTCTGGATGAGGGAGACTAATCAAAGCTGAATAGAGGCATATACATACATACATTTTCCTCCTTAAGGTTGTATTCCTGAATAGCATGTTCAGCCAGATCCCTCAGCAAGTCAAGTTCTTTTTCAAAATCCAGGTATGGTATACACACAGCTGCCTCGGCTGGACCGGGATATATGGAAATGTCGAAACCCTGTCAAATAACACATGAATACATATCAAAGCTTCAAGTTGAAGAATCTGACATTCAATCAAGTACATAAAACTTAATTTAATTATGGAGCTAACCGTTGACCTATTTTCTTAGTAGTAAAGAGAAGCAGAGCTAATCAAATCACGGGTAAAAGCACCATCAAAACAGCCACGAGTTATCCGTAAACAAAACAGTAGTGACTCGTAACTTGAAAGTAAGCCCCATATATTCTTAACTGACGCATTTGAGCCTCTAAAAACGCAATTGAGCAGAGCTTGGGATATTACAGGTTAGCTAGCTAGGCTCAAATAAGAGAAAGGTGACTTAAAAGATTGAATTAAGAATTAAAATTGGATTATAAATATAATTAGTCAAGATTGTTTGATCAATTAGATTGGTGATATCAACAATAACAACCAACCTAATATATTCCCACAAACTGGGGTTTGGGGAGAGTAGAGTATACGTAGACCGTACCACACTACCTCATAGGTGAGGTAGAGAGGTTGTTTCAATAAACCCCAGCTCAGACAAAGCAAAACAGTGTAGAAAAAGAACATAATATAAAAACAAGAAACAAATGGTAGCAACAAAACAAGAGATAGTAACATAGAGTTATTAATGGTTCTAAACACACCTAAAGTATCTTTTTTTTTTAAGTTTTATACCTAAACTATCACCAACTAGTTAGAAAAACACACTTAAAACTATTAATGACTCACTTTTACTACCTGAAAGTTCAAGTATGAAACTACAACAACAACAACATACCCAGTGTATTCCCACCTAGCGGGGTCTGGGGAGGGTAGAGTGTACGCAGACCATACCACTACCTCAAGAGAAGTCGATAGGCTGTTTCCGATAGACTCCCCGCTCAGAACCAATAACAGTATAGCAACAAAACATAAATGTATATAATAGTAGTACCACAAGATACTACTAGTGCCACAAGATACTACTAAAACTATATATCCGAAACCATAGACAACGCACTATCCACTAACAAGAAACTTCAGAAACAAATAAGGAACACCCCCTACTACGACCGACACCCTCTCACCCCTAACCCTCTACCCTAATCCGCATCCTCCACACCTTTCTATCAAGGGCTATGTCCTCCGTAAGTTGTAACTGCTCCATATGTGCCTAATAACCTCCATCCAATATTTCTTCGGCTTACCTCTACCCCACATAAAATCAGTGTCTCACACCTCCGCACTAGAGCATCAGAACCCTTCCTCATCACGTGCCCGAACCAACGTAATCTCACTTCACGGATCTTGTCTTCTACCAAAGCCACTCCCACCTTCTCCCGAATAATCGCATTCCTCACTAGACCACACATCCAACGCAACATCTCAACTCAAAAAAAAGGGTGTCTTTTTCACCCCTTTCACTCTATAACGTAAACAAAACTGCCACAGATACAAAGATTGGAATAAAAGTAAAAAGAAAGAAGAGAAACCTCGGATTCCAAAATCTGAGTGAAGTATTTGGCATAAACTGTTTGAAATATAGCTCGATAATTCTTCGAAGCGCCTTCGGGGAGGAATTTATCGTCATCCCAATCAACCTCACCATTCAGGTACCTGCGAGGCAGTGAATATTCAGCACACATTTCTTCTAGGAATTACAAATAATTTTGATTACCGAAATTGATCAGTTCAGACAATATTTGATCGAAATTCATAAGTTTTTAGCAAGAATAACTTGCTTTTCTTTTTAATTTGGTTCAAAAAAAATAAAACTTTCCTTTTTCAATAATACTTTAATTTTAATATTTTATGTGATAGTTGAGTCCGAACCCTAAAAGGCAAGTTTTTTTAATTAAAATCCAAAAGGGCACCCCAAAATTGAAAGATTCCAAAGGGTAAAAAGTTAATACCGTCGCAGATATTGGAATGTAAGGTAAAATGGTGAGTTTACCTTATAAGATAAAATGATAAGTTTACAGGTGGATTTTTTTCAAATGCACTACATTATAAGGTAAGCTGTGTTCCTGGTAAACTGTGTCGCTTATCTTATTAATCCCTTACCTTATTAATTTTTTTTTTTTTTATATACCACCCATTTATTTTTTCACCTCACTCTACTATATTAGTTGTGTTTATTTTTGCTCAAAGTCTACTTTATCAAAAAAAAATTCACTTTAAGGTATACTACTTTAATCACCTTTTTATTTAATATTTTTTCAATACCTAACAAACAAGTATGCAGTATAATATTATTAATCATTTTTGTAGCTTACTAATTTGCCAAATATTGTTGTTATCATATCAACTTATTAAGCCTAAACCTACGTTAAGTTAGTATTGTCAAGCATGTGTAAAAAGTTTGCCCTTTAATTGTATGCTCAAAACTAATTTTAATCTTCTTTCTGTATAGATATAAAATATCAACACTTTGTGCATCCAGGACCATCACAGTATGACGTATATGCCACGCAAAATAAGCATCAGTCTGAGGCTATTTGGAAAGGCACATTAAAAGGAGAAAAGACATGTTTGGTAGTGCGGCGTGATGATAATGATTTCTGGCAACATGTTAGAAATCATCCGTTCCATCTTCGTCTTCTTAATTATTTTAATATTTGTGGTTTTAGAGGCGTTATAGATGTTGGATTCGTTCCCTGCGATTTTTCCCTTATTACTGCACTTGCACTTGTTGAAAGATGGCGACCAGAAACTAAAGGTGTCTAACGGGCCGGGCCGGGTCAACCCGAAACCGGCCCTCCCATTCTACCCGGGTTTCGGGCGGGTTACGGGTCGGGTTTGGCGTTAACCGGGCCGGGCCGAACAGTAAAAAAATTAAAACCCACCCGAAACCGGCCCACTTAACCCAATCCGGTCAAACCCACCAAAACCCGGTTAAAAACCGGTCAAACCCATTTAAAAAATAAATAAAAAATCCAATATACACTATATACACTCCAATATACACTATATACACTCCAATATACAATATATATTTTTAAAAAAATATATAAAGTATAAACGATTACACATATATACGTACCATTCAATATATAATTATATATGACTATACGTACTACTTTAAATAAAACATATGCTATAATAGTATAATATATATATATATATATACACTACAATATATATATACACTAATTTATAAAGCATATACACATGTATACGTTAAATATATACTACTTTAGAGATATATACACATATATATGCACCATTCAATATATATGTACTACTTTAAATAAAATATATATACATGTATACGTTAAACATACACGTCTATAGAAGATCCATTCACATATATACGCTCTATTCTATGTATATGTAATACTTTAAATGCAATATACTATGTATATACATTACAATATATATTTGTATACTTATATACTAATTTATAAAACATATACGCATGTATATATTAAATATACACTTCTATAGAAGATATATACACGTGTATACGCACCATTCAATGTATATATACTACTACTTATAAAATATACTACATTATATATACATTACAATATGTATAGATATACTTATATACTAATTTATAAAACATATACACATGTATACGTTAAATATACACTTCTATAGAAGATATATATGCACAAATATACAAAACATATGCTACTTAATATAATAAATTAATAATATTTGGTAGTAAATTAATAATATATTAGAAGTAAGTTTTTAATTTAAAGTATAAAACTAGAAATTCAATTTAAAATTTTAAATCGTTAAATAAAAAAAATTAAAAAACAACGACTAAGGAGTGAATGAATTTGTGGAATTTTATTGATTGCAAAATGATCCAAAATTTATAATTTACATGAATGAAAAATCTATAAATTATGCATCATTTTTTCCAACTCATTCATGTTAATATTAATGGGAACTTGCATAGGATAGTCGAAGTCAACGGGGGCAAAACCATGCATTGGACTTGATTCTGCTGAGTTGTAACACCCCGTTAATTTTTCCGTACACTTATCGCGATTATATGAAGTCCTAAAGGCTTGCGTATGGGTTAAATTAAGTGTATGGTATTTGGAAGTATCCCGTCAATAGTTGTATGTGTAGGTATTGGAATAAGATTTCCAACGATATAAAGTTTGCCCAAAATAGAGGAGTATTTCATATAAGCGAGCACATTCGAAATTTCAAATCGGTGGCCGGGAAGCCTGTGAACAGTAAATCTGCAGGAAAATTACTGCAGCTAGGCAATTATTTTTTTGGATCAACTTTAGACGATCATAACTCCTTGTACAAAAAGAACTGTGTGAGCTGATATATATCAACGAAAATCTACGAGAGTCTTCTTTCCGATGAAATTGGTTTCATCCAAATCCAATGTCTGAGTAAGGAGATATACCCGTTTTACTACAGCCTATCAAAAAAAAACAGAATTGTAGGACAGATTTTTGGGTCAACTTTAAATGACCATAACTCCTTGTATAGGAAGAACTGGGTGGTATACTTTATATGAAAATGAAATACCTTTGAATTATCTTTCCAATTCAATTGGTTTCACCCAAATCCTATACCGGAGCGAAGAGTTATGATCGATTTACTTCAGCCTGTCAAAACTGTCCACTGGGGACAGATTCGGATTTATTTAAATTTTTAGGGCAAAATGGTCATTTTCTATTACCTCTTGGACGAAAATTGGTCTTTATAAACCTGCACTTAGCCTCATATATCAGATATCATCCAATTATTAAGAGAAGGTGAAACCCTAGCCTAATTTCAACTTCAAATATTTTGTGATTCAACCGTAGAAAATTCGAATTGGTTCCGTAGTTGTGTTCACCATCTCGAAAGCTTTGAGAAGCACCCCTTGATTATGTAAGGAGGATTCTAAATACAAGAGTTCATTGTTAAGGTATGAATATTGTTTATTCTTGATTCTTATCCATGAATAAGTATTGATAAAGGATTATGAGTATTGTCTTGATGTTGGAAGATAACTAGAAACATAGTTATGAATTGTTGTGTATAAATTGTTAGTAGTAAATTATGGAAGTTGTTGTATTGGATTATGGAGGATGAATTGTGGTGATATATCATTATATTAGTGGTTATGTATGCCTAGTGATCATGTTGGTATTGGATGGTGATTAAGAAGGGAAATAAAGGCTAAGAGTGATGTTGAGGGATATTTCATGAAAATGCATGATATGTGAATGTAATAAGAGTATAAGAGGATGTATGTAGTACTCTTATTGATGAGCTAAAGGATTACTTCCTAGACATTATTTGGTGAAGTTAATACCTAAATGGTAAGGTTTGGTTGCTAATACTAGTTTGCCACAAATGACTTATTGTAGATAAGTGTTCGAAGAGTACGGGAAGTCACTTGTATTGAAGTGGTTATATCAAGGTATGTAAGACATACTCTATCTAATATTTGGCATGAATAATGACCCACGACACTCTCAAGTAAGCTTCCAACATTGTCCTACGACTCATGACACATAATAACATCATATGATCTTCGACACTACCAATTGAACTTGTTTTCACTTTTAAGATGTCCGGCTAGTCAAAAAAATGTCCATATACTATTGTTGACTCCGAAATGGTTTAATGAGGTATCCATGATTCTCTACTTCATTTTCATGATATTGATTACCTATTTACATGTTTTTCCTATTGAGGTATCATGGTTTCAAGTTCCATAAAGTGTGACCACAAAGTAACCAATCTTAAAGATTAATTGAATTAAGAAATGGAATGTCTGTATTTTAAATTGATGATATGATGTATTGTATTAGTACCACTGATCAGTTGGCCATTGTATTATAAAGATTATGTATATATGTTATTCCAGGGGTGGTCCCTGATGTATTGTATTAGTACCACTGATCAGTTGGCCATCGTATGACATATGTTATGTATTGATAAGGATTACGGGAAGTAATGATATGAAAGTAATATGCAGGTATCCCATCAGTTCTTTTAAGTGTGGTCTACTCATACTGTTTATTCACTGGTATCTGGGTTCTGTTGATCTTTTGTATCTCATCTTGATACTCACTGCCTTACATACTCAGTACATATTTCCGTACTGACGTCCCTTACGGGGGACCTGTATTCATGCCTGCAGGAACAGGTACTTCAGGTCGTACACTTCCGCAGTAAGAGCCAGGACATTCTGTTGTTAGTGGTGAGCTCCAGTTGTTTCGGGGCATCCCAAGTCGTCTCTAGATGTACTTTTGGTATTTGTATAAAAGTCTTTTGTGGGCGGGAGTTTGTCCCGACCCCAACTCAGTTGTGTATCTATGTAGAGGCTTTTGTAGACATATTGTACAGCCATAGGAGTGTTTGGTTGACAGACGTGATGGCTCTGACGGCCAATTACTGTTCATATATATATTTATGCGTGTCTGCTGGGCTGATACAGGTACTGTTTTCTTCTATTTACAACGAAGTGCTGCCCAAATTTCTAATTTTCATAAGTAATGTAAATGTGAAAGTATAGGTTATGAACGGGTTCTCCCAGGCCTCCTCGGCTACGGGTGCCAGTCCGCTCCAATGGGATTTGGGGTATGACATGAGTTCTCCCGTGAAGTCATAATTTCTTCAAGTTTGAGGTCGTCGCTCGGCTCCGGTTCCATTCCTTGGTTTCTTCTTTCTGCTCTAATCCAATCTCTGAGGCAAACTAAAACATTCATTGCGTTGCTTCCCAATGAGTGTCGGTTGTCCCCAAGCTGCTGTCGTCCCTGACTGAAGGCGCTCTCTGATGCAACGGTTGACATTGGAACATTCAAGATATCTCTGGCTAATCTTGAAAGTACAGGATATTGTGATTCATTATTCCTCCATCAATCCAGCGTGTTGATCCGTCGTCTGCGATCCTCTGGTGCCGTCCGCAGATAATCTTTCAACTCTTCCCGATAAGTTGATGTGTAAGCTCTCTCATCCACACTGTTCCAACAAGTTAAATCATAAAACGAATCAGGAAAACCACTATGTGCCGGCCTTTTAGAAGATAATGGCTCCTCGAAAAGATGAGGAGCGACAGTTGGACTGATATTTGTAGGTACGGCTGAATCAAATAAATCAACATAGTGATTATATAATTTTTCTATATAATCCTTTGCATCAGTCGTAGCCGTCCACAAATCAGGCTGTACTTGTTCAGAATCATGGTTAGTATTTATTTCTAAGTTAGCATAAATAAGAGTACTAAAGTGACACATATGATTATATTTCATGCACGGATTTAGCATAGCACCAACCAAGTAAATAGGGGGAATCGGAAAAAAATATTTTTTAAATTTCGTAAACATAGCGCCAACAACTTCTTTATAACCTTCTTTATTTTTATATTGTTGGAGCAAACCAGAAATATCGGCTATATATGCCAAAATATTACAAACAGTAGGATAGTAAGCACCGGAAAATTCAATCGTAGCTACATAAAATTTTTCTAAAAACTTAACAAGATCATTAATTACAACCCAATCAGAATTATGTAGCATGCAATCAGTAGAATTAGCAAATGAACCACAATGTTGGTTAAAAGCTAGTGTAATAGGAATTCTATATTTATAACAAGTTTTTAAAAATTCATACGTAGAATTCCATCTAGTATCAACTTCCTCAGGCATCAAAATCGGTGTAAGTCCATTTTCTTGACATTTAACTTTAAATTCTTTAATTCTCGATCTACGATTATTTCCTTGAATAAAACCAACGGCAAGACGAATTTTTTCAATATAAAGCTCAAAAAAGTCAAGACCATCTTTTACAATTAAATTATATATATGACATGCACACTTAATATGAAAAATTTCAGGGAAGGGCGGAGATAGCATAGATTTTATTTTTGTTATAGCAGTCTTGTTGTTAGAAGCATTATCAAAAGCAATACATAAAATTTTATTTTCTATACCATAATATCCGGCAATTTTAACAATAGAATCAGCAATACATTGTCCAGTATGTTTACGATCTTCATCATATAAAAAAGCAAGGATACGTTTTTGCATCACGAAATTACAAGTAACAGTTAAATAATCATTTTTATTTACAGCACGACCAAGATCAGAAGTTAGGGACAATCTACATTGAATATTTTTTAAGAATGTTGATAAATAAAAACAATATTGTGAATGGAGTCTAAAAATATCAGACCGACAAGTAGTTATAGGAATACCATTAAACATAGGATTATAAATTGCTTGTATATAACGAATAAAAGCATCAGAAGAAGGAAAACTAAAAGGCAAACAACCCACAGCTACCATTTTAGCTATTTCTTCCCTGTCCCTCAATTTATTATACTTTTTCGTTACTTGACCGGCTGTTGGGTCCATTCTAGTTTGCGTTGACCCACCAACATCCCCACCACCTTTTGCAATATTTAACTCTCTTTTGTGATCTTCAGCCATATGTCTCATTAACGTACCCGTACCCCCTTGCTTACCTCCACTTCTATGCTTATATATTTGTTGACAAATATTGCACTACACCTCAATATCTGATATACGTTCAAAAAATTGTCATGCAATACTAGTTTTTTTACGAGGTTTTGGGGCACTGGGAGGACGGGAAGGGAGATTAACTGATTCAGATCTAACGTTAGCATCTCCTACTGCGGGTGTTTCGGCAATATTTTTATCATCTTCGTCTAAATTAACTGCATCTACTTCATTTTCTTCTTCTATACCGTAATTTTCCTGAGCTTCTACATAATCCATATCGTGAGCACCTACACCTATTTCTTCCTCAAAAGGTGTACCAAGCGGTACCGGAGGCGAAGTCACACGGGTATATCTATTACTTGAACTACCTCTACCGCTAGTAATTCGCTTTTTACTACCACTACCGTTTCCGGGACAAAAAATTTTAACACCTTTAGCAGCGAGGTTTTTTAATTTATCCATAATATAAATTAAATTAAACTAAAAATATTCAAAATACACAAATATAATAAAATTAAATATTAAACAATTAATACAATAAATAAAAATTAAACGTAAGAGATGGAACGACAATACCAAATTTTGGAAGTATCCGAAGAGGGAGACTTTAGAAACTTCCGCTCGTACTTTGTAAACGAAAAATTAAAAAATTAAAATGAACACTTTAAGAAATTAAATATATTGAATATTTGAGAATTGAGAATTGAGATTTGAGAGAGAATGAGATTTGAGAGAGTGAAAAATTGTGTGAAAAATGATTTGAGGTTGTAGGGTATTTATAGATTTATTTTGGGGATTAAAAAGTATTTTTTAAAGTTTTTTTTTTTTAAAATTAAATGGGCCCAAACTAGCCGTTTGGACCCAAAAACGGTAATATAGCCGTTGGGCCAACGGCTAGTTTGGCCCAAAAAATAAAAATTTCTTTTTTTTTTGCCGGGCCGAGCCGGTTAACCGGCAGGCCTGGACCGGGCTTGGTCCGGGCCGGGTTAACCGGGCCCATTTTAAAAAAAAAACCGGCCCGGGACCCGGAACCCTAAAGCCCTAGGGCTTACCGGGCCGGGTCAAACTGGGCCGGTTTAGCTAGTCGGGCAGGGTCGGGCAGGGTCGGGCAGGGTCAGCCCGACCCGTTTGACACCCCTACCAGAAACGCATATCTTTCACCTGAGAATGGGTGAAGCGACTATAACCTTACAAGATATGGAACTCATGTTTGCAATGGCCGTAGATGGAACTCTCATTCTTCATCCAGGTGCTGCTCAGATGTTGTTTATTAACAGGCAACAAATGTTTGCCGAATTAACAGGATAAATATCTGACCTACACTTTTTTCAAGGAAATAGAATTTTTTAAATGAGATTAGAGGAACATATGAAAAATCTAAATGAAATAACTGATGAAACTGAGGGAGAAGAGGTTCAACGAAGAGTTAGATTGTACCTTTTTTGGTTGTGCGACGGAACAATATTTCTTGATAAATTTACTCTTATCTTATCCATTTTAAAATAAGAAATGAATAATATTTAACAAATTTTTAAGTTATGAAATTTAACAATTTTTTTGAGTTGATTCAAGAAATGAACCTCTGCTCACACTCTTTATATAGCAGCGAGAATTTTAAATTTGTTACAAGGTAAACATGAGATCCTACCTTACAAGGTTAATGACTCCATTTACCTTGTAGCTGGCGGCGTTAACTTCTTAATAGACAAGGTAAACACGGGTGTTTACCTTATCCCTTTTGAAATTTTCCAGTATTGGTATACCCTTTTGGAATTTTGACTAAAAAAACTTGTCTTTTAGGCTGCGGACTCTATGATCATAACATTAAAGGACATTTTGATATATTCGACAAAATTTTAACTTATGACCACATGATTTAATTTTTTTTTCTTTATTTTTACTAAACACGATGATAACACTATAGAAAACAGGTCAAATTGCGGGAGTTTATTTGCGGGGTTATTTTAACTTCTGTAAAATTATATAAAATACGAGGGTTAAAAATGTGTGACTATAATTTATAAATTTGCAGGGGGTCTTAACCCCCGCTATCAATCGAAAAAATAGCACTTATACCTTAAAAAAATATTTTCTTCTTTTTTTTTATTTGACCAAATATTTTTCCTCTTGGCCAAAACATTTTCTCTATATCTAAACAGCTTTAGCATTGAACCCCAAAACCCCTAAATCGACCCTCTCTCTCATTTTTTTCCAACACCCCCAAATCAATTAACAGCTTTAGCATTGACTCCGATCGGCCAGCCATTGCAGCGATCATTTGGTGTTACTGGTACAGTTTAGAGATGAGTTTATTGATATTTGATTCATATTTTTGTGTATTTTACTATCATGAACAATGTTTGATTTGAATAATAAGTTATTTTTGCGATCTCGAATGATGTGAAATTGATGTGTTATGTCATTGATTAGATTATGTAGAGTGTTCGTTTAGTTTATTGATGAATTTGTTGGATTTGAATGCTTGTGTGTATCTGTGTAACGACTCTACAAATTTATTTTATAAATTTGTCTTATTTTAATCCATCTCGTAGTTTTAGACATTATTTTAACCCATCTCATAGTTATTTGTCCTATTTTCTTGCTTTCATTTAGGTTGTAGAAAAGTTAGAATATTAATTTTATTTGGTGTAATGAGGAGCCAATCGTTGGCAGTGACTATAACAGATTTTAGTTGGCAACACCGTTTCAATAGTTCACTTTTAATTTTAAAGTGAATTTTAAATTAATAAAAAAAATCTTTTAACAGTAGAGCTTTTCTTAAATTTATATTCTTATGGGGACTATGTTTTTGAATAGATATTTATCGTTTGGAAGTCTTACGTAAGGGCAAATTTATTGATTGATGCTTGGCTTTGGTTTGAGGCAAGTTGAGATTTCTTAGACTCTTTTTTCAAAGTGCTTATCTGAATATTTGTTAGTTATGTGTAATGGGAGTAATGGAAATTGGGGGGCCCGTATAGGTGATTGTGACGAGCATTTATGCGGGTACCGGTGTTGTTTCAAGGGATAAAATAAGTTAATTGTATGTTTGAACTGTTTTCCCCTATTTGCTAGCTCAATGGACTGATTGATTATAGTAAATAAATTGTTAAAAAAGCTAGCTAATGAGAATACTCTTACTTGATAAATTGAGTTGACTTTAAAACTGATGTTTGATCTGACTTGAGACACAAAGTGCTTTGTTTGACTTTATTGATTATTTGGGGTCGGAGTTGCACGTCTGCACATCATGCATTGCATTTCATGTGGGATCGGAGTGTACGTCTGTACCCCAAGGTCGGATGGACATATTTGTTTCAAATAAATACGAGTAAGTAGATGCTTGATAACAGTTTAACTATAGCTTTTCATACAAAAATTGAAATAAAAGATGCTTCAATTAGCACAGAAGTCTTGGATCATCTTCCCAAATGTAAAGCACTTAAAAATACAGATATTGAAATGTTCTGAACCACTACTAAGTTAACAAAATCTTATAGAAGGTTCACAATATTATCAAATCAAGATATCCAAAATACAACAACAATTAGAATAGAGGTGCATGCATGCATGCATACTGAAGAGCTACACGAGGTGCCTACCAACTTTGGGACCTGGTTCAAAACTAACATATGCAGTAGAAAACTAAAATGAACAAACTTATAAAGTAAACAGACAATTAACACAACAAGTTTGCGTGGAAACTCCTTGTCAAGGGAGAAAAATCACGACCTACCACGTAGGATTTTCAACGGCTTCACTAAATTCAAGCAACCTTGAATACAGACTCCATGAACTAAGGATTAACCTCTTATCCCTTCTTCAACTTGTAATAGCTCTATTACAATAACTTCAATGCAATAACTCTATTGCTCAACAGACTCAACTAGCTCTAACTGAATCAATACAAAGCTAACGTTAGCTTCTATGTCAACTAACTCTAGATGACACTTTTAACAATAACAACTCTCTAACAATGAACCTACTATTAATGAACAAAAGCAGCAGGCAGTCAATCTTTACAAACACAAAACAAAGACTCAAATACAACAAGAGCTTGAGAAACAAGAGGCCACGACTGAGCAGGTCTCTGTTGCAAGTGAGACTTTGAATCTGAGAGCACCAAGAAGGATTTTGATGTTGTTGGAATATATGGAAGCCTGAGTTTTCTTGTTGTAACATGAGCATATATAAGAGACAAGAAAACCTAGGATATTTCTGATTGGTTGGGGCAAAAAGATGTTGTGGCCTTGCCACCAACTCATTGCCAAGACGGTACTTTTCTATTCTAGATGTAATGCTAACCAAGTAATATTGACGTGAACGTGATCAACCTGGTTCCTAAGCAACTATAGCTTTGTCATCAAGAACTCTTTTGTGAATCAGGTCCCAAATTGATACTTTGTCAATCATCAAAACGAAGAACTCAACACATACATTGGACTCTTCATTGTATTCCTTGATAGCAAGTTTTAACCCTTGACCATATCCATTGCCTTGTTTAATCCACTGCCTATACTCCTCCGACGTCCGATTTCTCCTTGGCCTTCTTTCAGAACCGATCCCAACATTTTTATCTACGAAAAGAAACTGTAGGATCTGGAAAATTAGGTTAAGGAGTTAGCATCTACAACTCATGTCTATTTCTACTTAAACAAGGAAAAGTCGACGACTTTTTCCATTTTCTCATACAAAAATTAATAGGATTCCGAGCTCTAGTTTGGGCAACTACATAATAAATTACAGAGGCTCCCTTCTATGGAAATAATTTAAAATATCAATTTGAATTATTCTTATCATAATAAATTGAAAAACATTCCACAAAAAAAAAAACTCAATTATACTCCTGTGTTTTTATTTCGAAATTCTCCATTAAACAATGTAATTCCCCATATCAAGATCACAAATACTAATCAATAAATTAAATTACTAACGAACTTAATATAATGATTAATTTTCTTTAGAGCAATGCTTAACTTAATTCACATGTCAGGATTCATAAATTCATCGGCCGGGTTTACACATAAAACTTATAAGCTTCTCATGAAAAGGTATCATCGGTCCATCTATATATCGAGACATTGATTCCATTAACTAATTTGTTATTTATCATCCAATCTACCATAAATATTGATTCATCTCAGAACCCCACTTTTTAATAAATTAAAACATTATATATACGGATCATAATAGTTATATCAAGATTGAGAATATAAGTACATTTAATAGTATAGAGAATATGTTTTTATCAATTAGTCTAAAACAACTAATTCTACTCAATTCTGTTCAATACATACAAAATGCACTTGCATAAGAAGTTAGAACTATACCATTCTCGTAATCAAGATAAATTACATTTTATCTCATGCTACAATCATTCTGATTGTTTGTCCAAATTTTCATCTACGATTATGAACCTATAATTTTAACTTATAAGAACCGATGATTTAATCTTCAGTATATAAGCTAAACTTCATACACCAAATCACCTACTATATAAGTTAGCAGATATATATGACAATCATCTATTCAATGTAATAATTCATATAATTGAGTAAATAGATAAATAAATAAATAACTATTCAACAAATATACTACATCAAAACACATGGTTTAAACTTTATAGTATATCCTGACAGTTACATCATATAAAAGTTACCTTCAAGTGGTCACATGATCTAAATAGTTTAATTCAGGACAAGTAATGACCCTTAAATCATCAATATTTAACTAGACTGGAAAAGCAATAAATAAATTAATTAATTAAAAATAGGGGACTTGCCACTATTTAAGCATCATAATACCACTTATAGTTACATAATAATACGAGAATCCCAATCAAATGGTATCAACAAAAAGTCTCATGTTTTGTAACAATAGATTTGGTGAGATCATCATATATTTTTTCTCAATTTTATTTTTCTGTATTATTTAATAATTTTATTTTATCATTTATCGTACCTTTTTATATTAGCACCACCTCATACCTTACTTTTCTATTAGGTTTATCCTTTAATTATTGATGAATGACATTATGTATTGAGAAAAAACAGTTCAATCCATCCAAACATTATAGGGAAACTTACGGAATATAGCCATTGTTTCGAAAAATATGGCGAAATTAGCCTAAGTTTCAATAATTACAATCAGTAGTCAATATATCAAGTGCATGCAACTGACTATATTTGATATAAAATATAAATACAGTAAAATTGGTTGTATTCAATTAAACTGACAACAAAACTCAGCATAAAATAGTACCACTAATACATACATATACATATACATATACATACAAATACCAATAACACATACAGTACCAATAAAGCATAGAGAAATACAAATCTATATACAAAAATAAATGCAACATACTAAAGAGGTAGCGAGAAAGAGGGAGATGGGGAGGGAGGCGAGCGAGATTGGGAGAGAGGGACGAGAGTGGTGAGAGAATGAAGAAGAAGAGTGACTATGGTTGACAAATTAAAAGATGTTATGAATTGTAATTAATTAAAATCTAGATGAAATAGAATAATTAGGAGCTTATGTTTGAAATTGTGTTTGCTAAGGCATATAGTTTTCCCTATTATTCTTTAACTAATCATATCCCAAAAGAGTACCTATAAATATTGAAATAAAACAAAGACAAGCTTGGCTTATAATATCGTGTAACATAACTACCTTCGGGATTCTTTGTTAAATAGACCTTTTAAGTCTATTTTTTAATTAAATGGACCAAAAGTTTTTTTTATTTAGGGAGATGACCCATTTTTGAGACTGATTTATTATTTGTTCGACATATTAATCCGACAGATCTATTATCTGTCCGAGAGATGTATAGACAAATAGATTATCAATCCAACAGATCTCTTATCTGTCCGACAGATATATAGACAGATCAGTTATCTGTCCGACATATGAGAAAATAAACGTAGGCCATTTTGCTAATTGAAAACTTGAAGAGGGCAGCCCATTTTGCTAACTGAAAACTTGAAGAGGCTTAATTGCCAAATTTTCTCACGACCTCCTTTAACCTGATTTTGCATAACTAGGGGCTACTTAGATGAATTGAGAAGCAATGTTGGGATCAGAAGGCAAGGATGAAAGGAGGAAGTTCGCGAATGAGGACGAGTATAAGCAGTGTATTAAACAAGGCAATAGATATGGCAATGGGTTTTTACTATCCGACCTGCGAAGAGCTGAGACTCTGAAAGATATAGATCTTCCTATAGGCGCTCTGCCCGAGTATCACTATCATTTTGCAGATTTGTGGATGTGTTACAGTCGTCAACTTTTATCAACCAATGTACCTAGCTACTTATGCATTGTTTTGCTGAATTTGAGCTAACCGCTTTAGTACTGTTGACCTGATCGACTCTTTTGGCTTGTGTTGTGTCATGCAATATAGGGTATGGACCTTGATACTTTTCCTGGTGAGGGTGGTGGTGATGCATGGACGTTGGACTTAAAGGCACTCGGTAGTACAGACAATGATCTTATTCAAATCAACGATTTGGCTGAACTTGCTATAAAGGAATACAATGAAGAGTCCAATGTATGCATCTTTTCTTTGTGTGATTAGTTGACTATATGTTTTCTTCGATCTGCTGCTAATTAATAGTGATTCGATCGCCCTGCAGTTTCACAAGTACGAGTTGTTGAAGATTGAGAAAGTGAATTTACGCGAGACAGCATACGCTGAATATTTCATGACTCTTAAAGTCAGGAATGTCACTCTTGGTACTGTTGTCGAAACTTTTCATATACATGCTGGACAACAGGGTACTTTTTCTAAAGAAGTATTTTCTTGCCTGCTAAAAGGAGGGGTAAGCACCAATTGAGGTTTACGATTTACCTTTCCAAAATATGCATTACTACAGGAAGGGCGTGTATCGAATGATTTGAGATAGTTTACGGATTAAAATTTACTGGACGTGGTAAATCATACGCATTTGTTATCTGTTGATAATGCACTTGTAAATGATAGCTCACTTTTTTTTTAATTTTTCCAACTGAACTTATTGACAGGCATTGCCCAGCGTAACGGAGATGAAAGTGTGACTGGATGGAGATGGAATGAATGGCACCTGAACTCTAATTGTCGTTTTACTTTATCTATAAGATTTCTAAACCTTGTAGTGGTTGAGAACATTTCAGTATCTGTATTTGTAAGTGTTTTGCCTTTGAGAAGATGATCCAAGACTTGTTTGTTAATTGAAGCATCTTTTATTCCAGTTTTTGTATGAAACGCTATAGTTTAGCTGTTATCTGGCATCTCCTCTCCCCGGGCTCGCTCCACTCTATGCCCAAAGCTTCAACTCAATCACTTGATACTTCTGGTCTTATGTCGTCCACACAGGCCTTGAATGCTTCTTCTTATAATGAAGTCGAGTTATGGCATCGTAGATTAGGGCATCTTCATGTGTCAAAGATGCGAGTCTTAGTTCCTAGTTGATCTGAATCAGGTGTGTCTGAGTTGCAGTCTTATGCATGTAAGAGGGCTAAGCATATTCTAGAGTAATATTCCTATAGTGGGCTAAGCATGTAGTGTACTATTTGAGTTAGTTCACTCTATGTACGGGGGCCTGCCCCTACTCTTTCCTTATCGGGTTATAATGATTTTGTGACTTTTTTGAATTCTTTCTCTCGTACTTACTCGTATGTATTTGTAACTAATCTGTCCATCCAACCTTGGGGTACTGTGAAATTGTTGAAGGTTTTAGTTGTTATTTACTGGCTTAGGAATTAACTTGGCTAATATATTTTTGGTCTTACATCTCTCAGTTTGTCACCTTGTTCATAACCGCGACTGTTTTTGCTCCTTCCGGTTCCACTATTTTATGATTAATTTTGGTATTTCAGCCTTTTGATTTGGAGCTTTCGACTTACTAATGTAGCCTGGCATGATGATGATATGCCAATCTTAATGGAATTTGGCAACCTGTAGCCGTGATATAATCATGCCTGTCGCAATTTCCTCTTCTGTCTTCCTCAAGGTCCAGTCCTGTTAGAATAGGTTGCATCCATTCAAGCGATTGAGACACCTAATATCTTCTCGCGCTCTTCCTCAGCATAACCTCGACAATTCCCTCAGCATCATCAATTGCCTTGGCTCTACTCTTTGCTAGAAAGGAAATTTGCCAATGCGATAATCAACTCCGAGTGCCTCTACCTGTTCCTCAGTTTTCCCAACATGTCACCACAGGCCGGGTGTAAACAACACCACGAACCATATCATAGTCTACATGACCCTCTTTGCCTGCAATGAACTCTACTCAAGCAACGCCATCCTCCTCGGCCTTGTGAGCCAACATTGGTCTATGAATGACCTCACCTATAGCATGTACTCCGGGGACGTTAGTGGCAAAACGTTCATTGACCAAGATTCCACCAGCCTTGTCAGTTTCTTTTAAAATCTTTGTTAGATTCTTACACCTAATTTTATACTAAAAGAGTTAGTTCAATCCCGAGGGATACAAATCTACACCAGATGAAATATTCTTCAAGGACGGTGCCATAAACACGCTTCAAACTATGAGAATTTCCATGATTCTTAATAATTTTCAACAAGATGAGTATAGAATTTTGAATTGCAAAGTATCACCAAATTGAATTGAACACAATCAAACTAGATAATATAGAATTCTGCCAAAAGAGCAAAGTAAATGGGAAGTTTTGTTACAAGAGAGTTTGACCATAAATAAAATTTATCCAAATACTTCTACAGATAATAAAGACATCAATCAATCTTAACCACTTCAGTTACATAGCATGGTGTTCTCAACTAGGACTAGCTACATTTAGAATGACTCACAAGCTATTGAAGAGTCTTTACAAATACGATTCAAGATTACATTTGACATTTTGAGAATAGTTTCCCTCAAAACCTAATTGCAAAAGATAATTTGATTTCACACATTTAACAAATTAAGAAGAAATTAAATTTTTATATGATAAGGCTTACCCCATAAAAGAAGGGAAAGGATGGTTACGTTTCGATTCTTTTTAATGTTTTTTCTAATGCACTTTTTAGCAAAAGACCCCTACCATTTCTTAATCAACCAAAAATGTCAAAGAGGGAACTACCACAAGGAGGATCGGAGAGCGAGAAGAGGCAAAAGGGGGAATGCGCGAGAGGAAGGATGAAGAAGTTCGCGAATGTAGAGGACTATAATAATTATATGAAACAAGGCAATGGATTTGCTCGAGGGTATTTACCACGCTTTAGAAAAGCTGATTCTCTGAAAGATATAGATCTTCCCTATGGCGCTCCGCCCGAGTATCACCTTCATTTTGCTGATTTGTGGATGTGTTACACTCTTCAAATTTATTTAACCAATGTACCTACCTACCTATTTACTTATGTCTGAATTTACTTTTGTTACTTCCATTGCGATCCATGTTGTTTGTATAGGTTCATCACCATTATAATTGGCTTGGCTTTTTGATCCACAGGGTATGGACCCTGATACTTTTCCTGGACCTGCTGAAACTTGTGATGCGTGTCCGTTGGACTTAACGGCACCCTGTAGTAAACGCGAGCTTGTTCATTGCGAAGAACTGGCTGATCTTGCTATAAAGGAATACAATGATGAGTCCAATGTATCCATGCTTTTCATCTCTTTGTGGGATTAGTAGACTGACTGACTGACTATATGTTTTCTTTGATCTTCTGCAGCTAATTAATACCGATTCACCTTGCAGTTTCATAAGTATGAGGTGTTGAAGATTGAGAAAGTGAACTTTCGCGAGACAGCATCTTCTGAATATTTCATGACTGTAAGTCAAGAATCTCACTCTTGGTACTGTTGTCGAAACTTTTCAAATACATGCTGATCACCGGGGTACTTTTTACAAAGGAGTCGTTTCTTGCCTGCCAAAAGGAGGGGTAAGCACCTATTGAGGTTTACAATTTACCGTTCCAAAATATGCATTACTACATGATTTTGTGATAGTTTATGGGTTAAAATTAACTCGACATGGAAAATCATAGGCATTTGTTATCTGTTGAAAATGCACTTTTAAATGATACTCAACTTTAGTTTGAATTTGTCCTACTGAATTTATTGACAGTCATTGCCAAGCTTAACGGAGATGGAAGTGTCACTGGAATGAATGGTGGCACCTGAACTCTAGTTGGCGTTTTACTTTGGTATCTTGATACTATTATTGTGCACCTTATCTATAAGATTTCTAAACTTAGTCGTGGTTGAGAACATTTCAGTAGCCGTATTTATAAGTGTTTTGCCTTTGAGTAGATGATCCCGAGACAGTATTTGTATTAACTTAGCTAATATTCATCTCTTTTGCGATTCAGTATCATCTTGTAGTGTGTAGCTGGTAATCGTTGTGCTTTAACCCAACTAATTTTCTTTTAGCTGTTTATCAATGTTTGCTTCAATGGATTTTTCCGAGAGAGTTGCCAGTCAGATCCAAAATGACACCACCAACTGATCCCCGGGCAAGAAATACAATAACAAACCTCCGATGAAAGCCTCTTAGTCAATGGAAAAGCACATTTTTGGAAGACCACATCAATTTCTGCAGAGTTTAAATAACATTTTTGTATAAATGCAGAAGATGAACATTCATATTGATGTATCTGGGATCCCAAATAAAGGGGAAAAGGGGCTGCTTGAGTAACGGCAGCAATAAAAAGCTCTAACGCCCCGTAAAAGTCGTGCATGTATTAGACTCATTCTTAGCTGGCAACCTTCGGGATACAACTTCTCGACCTTCCCGACCTTCATTTTTAGATTTTCAAGTTGCGTTACGATCGGGCAATCTCATAGTACATCTCGGATAAGTTTTGGAATTTTTCGGAATGCATAAGGCTGCGTTTGGATTTCAAAACAGTAGCAAAACGCATAGCCTGTTGCCCAGTTTTTTTTCAGCATTTCAGGGTCAACTTGAAATGATCATATCTTCCTGTATATAATGAACTGTGTGAGACATTATATATCAAACGACAAATATTTGAGTCCTCTTTCCAATGCAACTGGTTTCATCAAAATCCAACATCTGAGTAAGGAGTTACATCCGTTTTACTTCAGCCTGTCAGTTTGTCAACTGAGGGATAGTTTCGACTTTTCTTGTTTTCTTAGGGGCATTTTAGTCATTTCACTTACCCAATTCCGTTTATAACACCTGATTCAGACCAAATTCAGCAAAATACATCCTTTTTTCTCAAATCCTCTCAAGAACACCATTAGGTTTCAAACAAAAAAATCCCAAATAACTCAAGATTCAACCGTTGGTTTTGGAAGATAATTTCAGATTTGGAATCCTCTCGACGTAGGCTTTGATAGACACCCAAAATTCGTGGAGAACAAGGTACGCGGGGTTTTCCTAAATTCTCATGGGCATAGAAATCATGTTTTAAGAAAGGGGTTTTTGATTTCAAGTACATATTCATGTTTTAGAAGCTTTATATGATATTGTTTTAGCCTTTTGGCTTTCCCCCAAAGTGACTTAAAAATTATATGTATATGTAGATATGTGTTTTGCCTTGAAATATGATTTCAGAGCACAATTTACATGAAATTCCTCTCTTGATGTAATTTTCCCATGTTTCACATGATATAGATTGTTTGAAATAAGTCTTGAAAAATCATGATATGAAATGCTTTGGCTTTGCTATGTTTCAAATACGATTTTGAGCATGAAAGAGAGAGTTGTAAATGTTGAATATACATATAATGCAAGACTGCATGGTTTTGCCAAAAGCACATGACCACCATATGTTTGATGAAAGTTTTTGCATGGTTTTGACTTGAGTTTCGGAACATGAACTCTTTTATGCAAATTACATGTTTGGGTGGTCTGAAACTACACTTTTATGAAAGATCATGCTTAATGCATTATGGCTCAGAAATAGAACCTGCAGGTCTTGGTATGACGATACCAACTCAGATAAATGCCATATCAGACTCAGACTAACAGACTTTTCAGACTCGTTCAGAAATCAGACTTTCATGATCTAGAAATTTCAGAATGTTGCATGTACAGAAAAGGTTAAAAACATGGGCATACAGAGATGTTAGGTGGTTACCCGAAGAGGGCTTGAGTTCAGACAACTCTTTGCCTAAAACCGTGGTTTGCCGACCCGGGTATATTATTATGCGCTGACTTAAATGTCCTGTGGCGTATCAGAATCAAAAACTCCAACTCTTGCGGCACACTTGGGTTGGGGGCTTCCCCGCCGAGTCACTGGCGGATTTCACACAGCCCGTGGAATTTTCAGAAATGTAAGGGATACCACCTAACTCAGAAGTAAAACACAGATCATGATTTGAAATGAATAGACAGGTTGCATGTTTTTAGAAAGTGCTCATGTATTTTTCAGAAATAGTTTTATACAGGATGCCTTGATGAAAATTTCTTTCACTTATATATATATGTATGTATGTTCCATTATACTATTTTTGGATTGCTTTGTGTGCCAGTACTTTTGTGCTGACCCCCCCCCCCCCCTCCTTCCAGGTTTTGAGGCACAGTCTAGGGGTCCAGCTACTCAGTAGACATTCTCGGGCTTGCAGACTTGATCTCACCGTGGTGAGCCTTCTATTATTCGGAAGGCCTATTTATGTCAGACATTATCTTATTTATTATGTTTTGGTCTACTGGGGGGGCCTTGTCCCAGTTTCTTTTCAGACAAATGTTTATATTCTCAGTAGAGATTTCGCAGACTGATGTCAGATAATATTATTCAGAAATGTTGCAGCACTTGACCATGTTTTCCGTACTCAGTTCCAATTCCGCATTTTATTATGAGTATGACTGTTGTGCATGATAACCAGACAGGGAATGGGTGTTCCGGGCCTTTATGGTTCGGGATGCTCATCACGGCTAGGGCCTAGGCTCGGGTCGTGACAAACTTGGTATCAGAGCACGGTTCATGGTCCCAGGGTGTCTGCGAAATTGCGTTGAGTAGAGTACTATTTATGGGTGTGTAGCGCACCACACTTATAAACAGGAGGCTACTAGGCGTTTAGGAATGTTTCCCTTCTTTGTGATTTAGTTCGTGCTTCAGATTCTAAAATTGTCCCCTAATCAATGATCTCTTGTATTTCAGAAACACGACTATGCCTCCCCGTCGCAACATCGATCAGAGTGCTCAGGCAGATGTGGTCCGTCCCACCCACGGGATGCGGACCCGTTATAGAGCTTCCACGCCAGAACTTGTCCCTACTTCGGGAGTTCCTCCAGTCCCAACTAGTCCACCTCGTACTCCGCGGACTAATGCCAACCGTCCGCAAACTACTCAGAGAAATATCTCGAATACAGAGTTCAGACAGTCTATCCATATGCTGACACAGCTGGTAGCTAACCAGGCTCAACGATCGGAAGATGTTGGGTCTGCATCCGTTACGTCTGGGGCTACTAGAGTCGGGCATTTTATGAAGATGAATCCACCTAAGTTCACTGGTACAAAGGTGGAGGAAGATCCACAGGAGTTCGTGGATGAGATGGAGAAGATCTTTAAGGTAATGCATGTAGATGAGATAGAAGGAGCGGAATTGGCAACTTATCAGCTTAAGGATGTTGCAAATCAGTGGTATGCAGACTGGGAAGATGCAAAAGGTGAGAGTGCTGAGCCTACAGTTTGGGGTGAGTTTGTAGAAGCTTTCCTTGACAGATTCTTTCCTCTGGAGTTGAGGGAGGCCAAAGCAGAAGAGTTCATGAATCTGAAGCAGGGCAGTATGAGTGTACAGGAGTACACTCTGAAGTTTAATCAATTAGCCCGCTATGCAACAGAATTGACTAGCAATATGAGAGCCCGGATGAGGAAATTTGCATTCGGCCTTGCTGATAACCTGATACTTGAGTGCCAGGGGGCAATGTTGAATAGGGAGTTAGACTTTGCTAGACTGACAGTCCACATGCAGCAAGTGGAAGAGAAGAAGAGAAGGATCGCTGAATCTAGAGAGAAGGACAGGCAGTCCAAAAGAGTCAAATCTGCAGACCAGCACCGTAGTCAGCCGCAGAGTAGTAACTGGGGAAATAGGTGGTCGAAGAAGACGAGGTTTTGGAATAATATGCAGTCGGCAGCCAACGCCCCAGCACCCAGACCCCCTGCAGACAGATAGACTCAGAGCTATCAGACTCCTCATGGATCTAGAGCATCAGATACTCAGTCGCAGGGTAGTGTGGCTCAGCAGCATCGCACTTACCCGCGATGTGAAAAGTGTGGTAAGAATCATCCGAGGAAATGTCAGTTGGGCATACGTGTATGTTATTCATGTGGTCAGCCAGGCCACTTTCAGAGGGACTGTCCATCTACTAGGAGGAGTGCTGGTGGTGCGAAGTTTCAGGGCAATTCCACAGCGCCACCCCCATCTCAGAAGGGCACCACATCAGCTGTCGGGAACAGTCGCAACCGGTTATATGCCTTGACCAACCGCCAGGAGGCGGAAGCTTCCCCAGATGTTGTTACTGGTACGTTACAAATCTTTTCCCATGATGTCTGTGTGTTACTTGATCCCGGATCTACCTTATCCTATGTGACCCCTTATGTGGCTGTTGGTTTCGGGTTTGAGCCCAGTGTGATTTCTGAACCCTTTTCTGTTTCTACCCCGGTAGGGGATTCTGTTGTTGCTAGAAGGGTGTATAGGGGTTGTGTGGTGACTGTTGGTAGTCGGGATACGGTGGCAGACCTTATAGAGTTGGACATGGTTGCATTTGATGCTATCTTAGGGATGGATTGGCTCCATTCATGCTATGCCATTTTGGATTGTAGGACCCGTAGAGTTACCTTTTCTTTCCCGAATGAACCAATGATAGAATGGGAGGGACATTCTTTAGCACCCAAAGGGCACTTTATATCTCATCTCAGAGCCCGAAAACTTATTTCTAAGGGTTGTTTGTATCACCTTATTCGAGTCCAGGACTCCAAAGTTTAAAATCCTCCTTTTCAGTCTGTCCCTGTGGTGAATGAATTTCCAGAAGTCTTTCCCGAAGATCTCCCAGGGATACCCCCTGATAGGGAGATAGAGTTTGGTATGGATGTGTTGCCAGATACCCGCCCCATTTCTATTCCGCCATATAGAATGGCTCCCGCAGAGCTAAAAGAGTTGAAAGAGCAGCTAGCAGACCTCCTAGATAAGGGATTTATACGCCCCAGTGTATCTCCTTGGGGTGCACCTGTACTTTTCGTGCGTAAGAAAGACGGTTCCCTTCGTATATGCATAGATTACCGTCAGTTGAATAAGGTCACAGTTAAAAACAAATATCCTCTTCCTAGGATTGATGATCTTTTTGACCAGCTTCAGGGTGCTAGATGTTTTTCAAAAATAGACCTTCGTTCAGGCTATCATCAGTTGAAAGTTCGGGAGTCAGACATTCCCAAGACGGCTTTCCGAACCCGATATGGTCACTATGAGTTTCTTGTCATGTCCTTCGGGTTAACTAATGCCCCTGCAGCCTTCATGGATCTTATGAACAGAGTTTTCCGTCAGTTTCTTGACTCGTTTGTCATTGTATTTATTGATGATATTCTGATTTATTCTAAGAGTAAGGAGGATCATGCCGATCACCTTCGAATCATTCTTCAGACCCTTAAGGATCATCGGTTATATGCCAAGTTTTCCAAGTGTGAGTTCTGGTTAGATGCTATTGCATTCTTAGGGCATATTGTGTCCCTTGACGGGATTAGAGTGGACCCCCAGAAAGTTGAGGCAGTGAGGAAATGGCCCAGACCCACGACTCCAACCGATATTCGGAGCTTCTTGGGTTTGGCAGGTTATTACAGAAGGTTCGTAGAGGGTTTTTCATCCATAGCGGCTCCACTCACTAAACTGATTCAGAAAAAGGTAAAGTTTGTGTGGTCTGATTTATGTGAAAATAGTTTTGAGAAGTTGAAAGATAGACTAACCACTGCCCCCGTTTTGACTCTTCCCGAGGGTGTTGATGGTTTTGTGGTTTATTGTGATGCATCCCGTGTGGGACTTGGCCGCGTTTTGATGCAACATGGTAAGGTGGTAGCTTATGCATCTAGGCAGTTGAAGGTGCACGAGCGGAACTACCCTACTCATGATTTGGAGTTAGCGGCTGTGGTGTTTGCCCTTAAGATTTGGCGGCACTACTTGTACGGTGTTCATGTTGATATCTTCACCGATCACAAGAGTCTGCAGTATGTTTTCTCGCAGAAAGAATTGAATCTCAGGCAGAGGCGGTGGTTGGAACTCCTAAAAGACTATGATATGAGCCTGCATTACCATCCGGGCAAGGCAAATGTTGTAGCCGACGCCCTCAGCAGGTTGTCTATGGGCAGCCTTTCTCATGTAGAAGAAGAAAAGAAGGAGATGGTGAAGGATATTCACCGCCTTGCGAATCTGGGAGTGCGACTTTTAGATTCTGAAGATGGAGGTGTGGTTGTTCATGAGTTAGCTAAGTCATCCCTTTGTACGGAAGTGAAGGAGAAGCAGGTTGAAGATTCCATCTTGATGCAAATCAAGAAAGATGTGGGTCAACAGAAGGTGATGTCTTTTGAAATTGATGGTGATGGCATTCTGAGGTTTCAGGGTAGATTATGTGTTCCGAATGTCGACGGGCTTCGAGAAAGAATTCTTGATGAAGCTCACACCTCGAGGTATGTTGTTCATCCTGGTTCTACTAAGATGTACCATGATTTGAAATCTATGTTTTGGTGAAACAATATGAAGCGAGATGTGGCTAACTTTGTTTCTAAGTGCTTGAATTGCCAACAAGTGAAAGTAGAACATTTGAGGCCAGGAGGTACTTCCCAAGAAATAGCGTTACCCTTGTGGAAGTGGGAAATGATCAATATGGACTTTATTGCAGGACTTCCGAAGTACCGAAATCAGTACGACTCTATATGGGTGATTGTGGATAGGCTAACCAAGTCAGCTCACTTTCTACCTGTCAGGACTAACTATTCGGGGGAAGATTATGCCAAGCTGTTCATTTCGGAAATTGTCCGTTTGCATGGAGCGCCTGTCTCCATTATATCCGATCGAGGTACGCAGTTTTCTTCTCAGTTTTGGAGATCATTCCAGAAAGGTTTAGGTACCCAGGTGAACTTAAGTACAGCATTCCACCCACAGACTGATGGGCAAGCTGAACGCACCATCCAGACCCTGGAGGACATGTTGAGGGCCTGTGTGATAGACTTTAAAGGTTGTTGGGTTGATCACTTGCCACTGATAGAGTTTGCCTATAACAACAGCTTCCACTCTAGTATTAAGATGGCACCTTTTGAGGCATTGTATGGTAGGAGATGTAGGTCTCCAATAGGCTGGTATGAAGTAGGTGAGATGCAGATGTATGGGCCTGGTGAGATGCAGATGTATGGGCCTGATCTTGTTCATCAGGCAATGGAAGATGTGAAACTCATTAGGGAACGACTTAAGACAGCTCAGAGTCGTGAGAAATCCTATGCCGACGTCAGAAGAAGAGAGTTAGAGTTTGAGATTGGAGATTGGGTCTTCCTCAAAGTTTCTCCCATGAAGGGAGTTATGCATTTCGGGAAGAAGGGTAAGCTAAGCCCTCGCTATATAGGCCCGTATCAGATTATAAGAAGAATAGGTAGAGTTGCGTATGAATTGGAATTGCCTGCTAGTTTGGGTTCTGTTCATCCAGTATTCCACATATCCATGTTGAAGAAGTGCATTGGAGATCACTCTTTGGTGGTGCCCATTGATGAGATCAAGGTGAGTGATTCCTTGTCTTACGAAGAAGAGCCCGTGGAAATCCTAGATCGACAAGTGAGAAAATTGAGGAGTAAGGAGATAGTTTCAGTTAAAGTGTTATGGCGAAATCAGAAGGTTGAAGAAGCAACTTGGGAGTCGGAGCATGACATGAAAGCGAGATACCCAAGCCTATTTGAATCAGCAAGTGACGAATTTGAAGGTACAATTCTTGCTTGATGTTTCCTTTCATGTATGAATCTGTTTGAAAATCGTGCGTGACTAGTTCCGCGTCATCATTCGGGGACGAATGATCCCAAGGGGGGGATAATGTAACGCCCCGTAAAAGTCGTGCATGTATTAGACTCATTCTTAGCTGGCAACCTTCGGGATACAACTTCTCGACCTTCCCGACCTTCATTTTTAGATTTTCAAGTTGCGTTACGATCGGGCAATCTCATAGTACATCTCGGATAAGTTTTGGAATTTTTCGGAATGCATAAGGCTGCGTTTGGATTTCAAAACAGTAGCAAAACGCATAGCCTGTTGCCCAGTTTTTTTTCAGCATTTCAGGGTCAACTTGAAATGATCATATCTTCCTGTATATAATGAACTGTGTGAGACATTATATATCAAACGACAGATATTTGAGTCCTCTTTCCAATGCAACTGGTTTCATCAAAATCCAACATCTGAGTAAGGAGTTACATCCGTTTTACTTCAGCCTGTCAGTTTGTCAACTGAGGGATAGTTTCGACTTTTCTTGTTTTCTTAGGGGCATTTTAGTCATTTCACTTACCCAATTCCGTTTATAACACCTGATTCAGACCAAATTCAGCAAAATACATCCTTTTTTCTCAAATCCTCTCAAGAACACCATTAGGTTTCAAACAAAAAAATCCCAAATAACTCAAGATTCAACCGTTGGTTTTGGAAGATAATTTCAGATTTGGAATCCTCTCGACGTAGGCTTTGATAGACACCCAAAATTCGTGGAGAACAAGGTACGCGGGGTTTTCCTAAATTCTCATGGGCATAGAAATCATGTTTTAAGAAAGGGGTTTTTGATTTCAAGTACATATTCATGTTTTAGAAGCTTTATATGATATTGTTTTAGCCTTTTGGCTTTCCCCCAAAGTGACTTAAAAATTATATGTATATGTAGATATGTGTTTTGCCTTGAAATATGATTTCAGAGCACAATTTACATGAAATTCCTCTCTTGATGTAATTTTCCCATGTTTCACATGATATAGATTGTTTGAAAGAAGTCTTGAAAAATCATGATATGAAATGCTTTGGCTTTGCTATGTTTCAAATACGATTTTCATATAAAGTATATCACCCAGTTCTTCCTTTAAAAGGAGTTATGGTCATTTAAAGTTGATCCAAAAATCTGTCCCACAATTCTGTTTTTTTTTTATAGGCTGTAGTAAAACGGGTATAGCTCCTTACTCAGACATTGGATTTGGATGAAACCAATTTCATCGGAAAGAAGACTCTCGGAGATTTTCATCGATATATAGCATCTCACACAGTTCTTTTTGTACAAGGAGTTATGATCATCTAAAGTTGGATTGCCTAGCTGCAGTAATTTTCCTGCAGAATTACTGTTCACAGGCTTCCCGGCCACCGATTTGAAATTTCGAATGTGCTCGCTTATATGAAATACTCCTCTGTTTTGGGCAAACTTTATATCGTTGGAAAGCTTATTCCAATACCTACACATACAACTATTGACGGGATACTTTCGAACACCATACACTTAATTTAACCCATACGCAAGCCTTTAGGACTCCATATAATCGCGATAAATGTACGAAAAAATTTACGGGGTGTTACAATACCATTAACAGATTGAAATTTATATTTTTCTAAAAAAAATCTATTATCTGATTTTATATTATTGGATCCGTGCTCGCAACTAGAACATATATATATATGTATATATGTATATATATAGAGAGAGATATAGTAGTTGTTGTGGGGTTGTCACGACCTGAACCGGGGCCCTGACCGTAATGAGCATTCCCAAACCCGAAGGTCCGGAATGCCCTCTGTCTATCTGGTAATCATGCGCATAATTCATATGATCAAAGTAATACGGAATAGACACAATAATACGGAAACATGGTCAACAATTTAAAACAGTTAAAGGCTTGAAAACATGCCCAACAATATTTAATAAACATCTGCAACTGTCTGGGAAATCTCTACTGACATACTATCTGAATAACTGGGACAAGGCCCCAGCAGACCAAAAGCCATACTAAAATAAATACCTAAATGACTAGGCCTTCCGAAGCTAAGAAGGCTCACCAACTGAACTCTGAGACAACCCTGTCTGTAGACTCTATTGAGGATCTGGACCCCTAGACTGCGCCTTAGTACCTGGGAGGAAGGGGGGGTCAGCACAATTGTACTGGCACGCGAAGCAATCCAAAATAGAGTAATTGAATATATATATATAAGAGCAAATGTTCATCAAACATTATGCATAATACAGTTTCTGAAAAACACATGGGCATCTTCTGAAAACATGTAACCTGTCTGTAAATCTCCAACTCTGATTTATGTATTACTTTTGAGTTAAGTGGTATCCCCTACAAGTTTGATATTTCACGGGCAATATGGAATCCGTCATTGACTCGGCGGGGAAGCCTCCAACCCTAGTATGCCGCAAGGGTTGGAGTTCCTGAATCTGATACGCCACACGAGACTTAAGTTAGCGTATAATAATATACCCGGGTCGGCAAACCACAGTTTTAGCTAATAACACTTAATTACAGTTTTAGGCAATGAGTTGCTTGAACTCAAGCCCTCTTCAGGGAACCACCTAACATCTCTGTATGCCCATTTTTAACCTTTTCTGTATATGAAACATTCTGAATGTCTAAAATCATGATAGTCTGAAATGTCTATTATTTTGAGTCTGATATGGCATTGGTCTGAATTGGTATCGTCATACCAAGACTTGCAAGTCATGATTTCTGAGCCATAATACATTAAGCTAAATCTTTCATTTAAAGCATAATTTAGACCACCAAAAACATGCAACTGATATAGAAGATTTCGTGTTTCGAAACTCAAGTCAAAATCATGCAAAAACTTCATCAACATATGGTGGTCTAGTGCCTTTAGCAAATCCATGCACTCTTTCATTACATGCATCATGAACATTAAACATTCATGCTAGATTCCCTCTTTAGTGATTTAAAACCACCTTAAAATCATAACAAGAGTTCAATCATTTCATATAGTGCTTTTTAGGGATGCATTGCAAAACAATTCATATACTATGAAAAATCTGAAAAATTCACTAAAGAGGGAATTCACCGAAAATCATGCTCTCAACAAGAATTCATTCTTAAATACATGGTTTCCTACATTCATATTCTCAAATCACTTTGGGGAAGGTCAAAAGACCAAAACAATGATGTTAAAACATTTAATACATGAATATATACATAGATTCAAAAACCACATTCTAAAACATGATTTTTCTATGTCTATGAGAATTTAGGAAAACCCCACGTACCCCTATTTCAGAAAATAATGGCTGCTTCTTGAAGCGTGTGGATTGGGGATTCTGAATCTCTAATCAATTTTGAAAATCCACAGTTAAATCCTGATTTATTTGGGTTTTTAGTTGGAAACCCTTGGGAGTGTTCTTGAAAATTTTTAGATGAATGTGGATGCATTTTGGAGAATTAGGGACTGAATTTCGTGTTTATAGCTGAATAAGGGTGGGAAAAGGACCATTTTACCCCAAAAACGGAGTGTTTAAGTCACTTGAAACCATAAGATATGCGCCGCATATGATATCACCTATCTTTACATAGGCGCCGCATATGCTTTCCGGTGGCCATGTGCGATTGGTTAGGCGACACATACTACTTTGAAAGGCCATAACTTCTTGCTCGGGTGTCGGATTTTAGTAAAATTGGTATCGTTGGAAAGTTAACTCAAACACCTATCATTTGACATATAGTAGGCTCTCTAATTCGACATACACAGAGAGTTATGGTCGATGGAAGCTAACACAAATTACAACGTCCATTAAAACTTAATCGATCGAAATAGTTTCAACTCGTCCTTGAGTTGAAGGACCTCTATGGTCTAAATTCATGCTCAAATGGATTCACATACTACATAAACCTGCCAAATTGGCATAGGATTTAAGGCTCTGGGATTATCAACGCATCAGAGTCATGGTTTTTATTCTAGCCCAAAATACGGGGTGTTATAGGGGTGTTAGGGTTTTGAGGAAGAAATGTCTGGTAAATGGAAGAAGGAATTGCCGGGCAGGTTCTTGAATGGTTTAGAGGTTTGGAAAGACGAAGATTTCCTCCCTGAAGCCTCTTCCAAGGATCACCGTTCTATATTTCAATCAGTTTATAAAAAATACTTCACTCAGATTTGTGAATCCGATGTTTGTCTTCATTCCTTTTCTTTTATTCTTCTTCTTCTAATATCTGTTGTTTTGTTACTACAGTATTAGTATTATTAGTATTTGTGAGAGGTTGGCTAGGGATAGTATCAAGCTAGGTAGAGGTAGACCAAAGAAACAGTGGCACACAGAATTTGAGGACAATGGGTGCTTAAAAAATTAAAAAAGTTGAGAAAACACTTCCAATGAAACAACTTAAGATCAACCTAAATGCCAATGCATCCAACTAACTTTTTGTTAGAGTGGGTGCTTTTTATATATCTTTTATATCGAGTTTAGTGGGTGCCGGAGCACCCCAAATTATAACGTAGGTCCACCCCTGCGAAGAAATATTGGAGGGAGGTGATTAGACATGACATGCGTGGAGTAGCTTGACCCTGGATAGGAAGTTATGGAGGAGGCGAATTAGGGTAGAAGATTAGTCTGAGTTAGGATGCTGTATATTTTGGTGTGTACTTGGAGTATCTTGTTGCTGGTATTATTGAATATGTTAATTTCTATTGTATCTTGCTCTATTACTATTCGTTTATCTTTTCTTAAATTGTTGTATTTTAAGCTGAGGGTCTATCAGAAACAACCTCTCTATCTCACATTTGAGGTAGTGGTATCGACTGCGTACACTTACCCTCCCCAGACTCCACTTGGGGTGAATATACTGGATATGTTGTTGTTGTTGTGAGTTAGTGGTACGGATTTGTGGGATTATACATACGGACAACCCGGGGGTTATGTTATTGTTGTTGATTTGCTTAATCACACAAGTTTGTCAGATATGGGGCTTACTTACAAGTTGCGAGTCGCTAACTATTAGTCGTGAATTGATTAGCCCCTACTTCTCTTTACTACTATCAAGAAAATAATAGTCCAAACGCTAACTCCGTAACTTACAAAATTTTATTACTTGATTGAATATCAGCTTCTTTAATTCGTCTCTGGATCACTAAACTTTGGATAGATCTCTGTTGAATAGAAAGCTTGGATATGTATTCATGTGTTATTATTTGACAGGGTTTCGACATTTCCATATATCCGGGTCATGCCAAGGCAGCTGTGTATATACCATACCTGGATTTTGAAAACGAACTTGACTTGCTGAAGGATCTGGCTGAACATGCTATTCAGGAATACAACCTTAAGGAGGAAAATGTATATATATATGTCTCTATTCAGCTTTGAACAATCTCCCTCATACAGAAAGTTGTCCTTATGGTATTTTTTTGCCTTTCATACAGGTTTACAAGTACAAGTTCAGGTACATTGAAACAGTGAACCTTGTTGAGGCTGAACATCGCGAATTTTTCATGAACATTAAAGTCGATAATATCACTCTGTGTACACCTTGGAAATCTTTTCGGATCCACGCGTATAGAGGAACAGATGAGAAGAATGTCGTTCTTCGTTGCCAGAGAAAAATGTATGTCTAATTAAAATGAGGTATACAATTAATTCCCTTTCCTTTTTTAGAGGTTGATGGTAAAACGTATCGTTTTTAATGAATCTTAGTGCTACTTGTTTTTCCAGTTTCTTTGACTTTGGTTAATCTTTTGGGAATGAGGCGTAGTTTCTGTTGCTGGCTTTGGTGTTATGGTCATTTAAAATGATAACGTTTGTTATACACAAAACCGAGTCATGTTTTTATTGCCACTGCATAACAAATACATTTTGTTGGAGCGCCAGACTTACCTTCTTGTACATGGTGGCAATGTGGGGTTTGTGGCGGTAGCGTATGGACCTGTATGTTTTTGGGTCTATGATTTATTTGTACGCACGTATTATATAAGTGTGATTTAGTGGGTTGTTTTGGACGGTTGATATACGTCATTGAGACTTTCGTCTCCTCATTGTACTCCTCTCCATTATAGTGAATTCCTCCGCCTCTGCCCGAGGTTTTTCCCATCAAGTATTTCCATGTAAATCTGTGTGTCTTCTTCTTATTTTCTTTTTCTTTGTGGTATTACTTATTCTGTCCGAACATAACAGACAACTATCTAGATGTGATTGTATATGAGCCATCTGGAGTTTCATCAACTTGGTTCACCAAGTTCTCACCATGTACAAGAAGGTTAGTCTGGCGCTCCAACAAAATGTATGCCCTTTGTTATGCAGTGGCAATAAAAACGTGACTCGGTTTTGTGTATAACAAACGTTATCATTTTCAGGGCGAACTTTTCAGGGCCGGATCAACCTTCTTGTACCGCGAACTTTTCAGGGCCGGATCAACAAAATTTGGGTCACAAACTCTTAACATTGCCATCTCTCCACATTCGACAAACCTCTAACTTGTGTTGGTAGATTATCAGAAAGAAGGTATATGTACACATCATCTCTGGTTTGATTCGGGGACGCCAGTTTATCTGCAACCTGTTTGGACTCCCTCTAACAATGTTTGATAATAGAAAGAGTGTATATGTACAAATCATCTCTGGTGTGATTCAGGTAGGCCATTTTATCCGCAAACTGTTTGGTCCTCCTTCATCTGTTGTGCATCACTGGAAGTGCTAACATTATCACCTTTACGTTTCTGTAACAGTTTGTCATCCTTCTCCCTTTGCTGACACTGAAATATAGTTACTAAACTGATGACTTGCGCTGAATTTTAGTCGTAGTTTAGTTGTCAAAGAGTTGGAATAGCACCGTTTGACTTAATACTCGATAGCTTATTGCCTTGGTTTACATCTATACGTCATGGCTACTTCAGTTTTTCTGGGACTAATATGCGGTTGGTTTATCTGAGAAGTTGAATTGAGAAGAAGGAGGTTGAACTATTGCTTTTTGAATCTAGTACTAGTTAAGAACACCATCATATCTTATATAACTAAAGCGATTAAGGGTCGTGAAAATAGGTGTTAAAAACAATTATGTTTTAAATATAACGAATAAAATTGCGCTGAATTAGTTGTAGTTTAGTTGTCAAAGGGGAAGGTGATTCTTGGAGTAACTGGTGAAGTTGCTGCCGTGTGATCGAAAGGTCATGAGTTCAAGTCGTGGAAACAGCCTGGTGCAAAAATGTGGGTGGAAACTGCATACAATTATAAACCCTTGTTGTTCGGCCCTTTCCTGAACCCCACGCATAGCAGGCGATTTAGTGCACTAGGCTGGCTTTTTTGTTTTAATTGTCAAAGGGTTGGAGTAACAATACATGACCTATACTTGATTGCTAATTTCCTAGGCTTACAACTATACTTTTTGGCTAATTCCATTTTTTTTTTTTTTGGACTAATGTGCAGTTGGTTCATCTCTGAAGTTGATTGAGAAGAAGCTTCACTGGAGGCAGTTGAAACTATTTCTTTTGGAATCTGTTACTAGTTGAGAACAATATCATCATATGTACGAAATGGTTAACGTTGATAGACAACGTCTTTATTAGCTGTAGAAGAAGGGACGACCCGGTTCATACCTACTCCGTAGGTGTCGGGAAGGGGGGGACCACTCCGGGCCTGACCTACGCGCCCTCACCCCAGCTTCGTTGGAGGGGCGTTTCGAACCCCCGACCCTGGCACACCACGGTAAGCAAGCTTACCGCTGAGCCAAGGCCATCCCTCTTTATTAGCTGTAGAAGTATTTGGATAAATTTATTATGGTCGGGCAAACTCTCTTGTAACAAAACTTCCCATTTACTTTGCTCTTATGGCCGGGGATCCCTGAATTCTATATTATCTTGTTTGATGGTGTTCAATTCAGTTCATTGATACCTGTGCTTTCTGTTCGCAACAAATTTTCAAAGCATAGAAAATTAACTGCAACCAAAGACAAATAAAAGAAAAAAAAAGTAATTTTTATTGATGAATCTTGTGAGTACAATTTTTATTAGTGCTGGCATTATAGGCCTTGAGATGGGATCTATCTGGGGTGGTTACCTCGGCTCAGAGGTGACAGTTGTTGAATTTGCAGCTGATATTGTTCCAATCATGGATGGTGAAGTTCGCAAGCAATTCCAACGTGCTCTTGAGAAGTCAACAACAACATACCCAGTGTATTCTCACACAGTGGGGTTTGGGGAGGGTAGAGTGTACGCAGACCATACCACTACCTCAGGTGAAATAGAGAGGTTGTTTCGATATGGTGCGTGGTGTTGGTGTTGCTAACACCCACCCCAAGGTGCCTTATGTTGAGAAAACCGAGCAACAGGTAAAGGCACTCGGAGTTGATTATCGTGTTGTCACTTTCTTCTAGCAAACAGTCGAGCCAAGGAAATTGATGCTGCAGGGATTGACAATCGCTGAGAAAGAGCGCGATAAGATACTGGGCGTCCATATGATTTCACCTAATGACTCTACTAGCTAGGTTAAGAACAAGGTGTACAAACTGTGATCTACAAACTAAAATATATGTTACTGAATAATAAAAGAGATCGATATTTTTTTTCTTTGATAATCGTGGTGTTCGGGCCAGCTTGCACGCACCTCGACTATATCCACGAGATACGCCACCTCCCACTAACAACAGGTACCAGGTAACTCTGTCCAGCAAGGCTAGAACAGATGAGAAGAAAACACCTAGTGTTTGTCTCTGGGAAAAAGAGATCGATATTAGCCAAGTTAATTCTCTTAAACGAGTAAACAGCAACTAAAATCTTCTCAATTTCACGGTACCTCAGCTCAGATGGGCACATGTAGCGTAATAATAAGTAAAATTTTGATAACGCTATTATGAATATTAGATTCCACACAACAGTTAAACTACAGCATACAAAATCTGGAATAAAAGATGCTTCAACTAACAACGAAGTCTTGGATCGGCGTCTCAGAGGTAAAACACTTATAAATACAGATACTGAAATGTTCACAACCACGACAAAGTTTAGAAATCTTATAGATAAGGTGCACAAATATTATCTGATCAAGATATCAAAGTAAAACAACAATAGAGTTGAGGAATAGAGTTCAGGTGGCGTTCGTTCCATCTCCATTCAGTGACACTTCCATCTCCGTTGGCAATGCCTGTCAATAAGTTCAGTTGGAAAAATTCAAAATAAAGTTAGCTATCATTTACAAGTGCATTTTCCACAATAACAAATGCGTATGATTTAAAGTGCACACAGTGTTTACGTGGAAATCTCCTTTCTTAAGGGAGGAAAAACCACGACCGACAGGATTTCCCAACTCTCCTCTAATCTTCAAGCATCTAAGTGATTACAGACTCCAATAATCACAAGGATTAAACTCTTAATCCTAACCTCTTGTAATAACTCTACTAAACCAACTAACTCTAGTCACCAGTCCTAAGTAACTCTACTCAAGACAAACACCACCCAAAGTGGAAAGAAAACTTGACCAAATACAAAGTGACTCGATCAATTACCTGTAATCGATACGATTCAAACTAAGACTTGGACAAGCTATATATATTTACTAACCTTTATAGTTCAGGATTAGATTTACAATATAAAAGCAAAACACAAAAGACTCAAGGCACAACAAGACTAAATGAGCACTCGATCCGATCCCTTGTTGAAGTATGAGCAGCGTTCATATGAGACCGATTTTGGTTATTGAGAGAAATCTTGATTTGCAAAAACTAGGCAATTATTTTTTTGGATCAACTTTAGACGATCATAAATCCTTGTACAAAAAGAACTTTGTGAGCTTCTATATATCAAAGAAAATCTCCGAGAGTCTTCTTTCCGATGAAATTGGTTTCATCCAAATCCAATGTCTGAGTAAGGAGCTATACCCGTTTTACTACAGCCTATCAAAAAAAAACAGAATTGTGAGACAGATTTTTGAGTCAACTTTAAACGATCATAACTCCTTGTACAGGAATAACTGGGTGGTATACTTTATATGAAAATGAAATCCATTTGAATTATATTTCCAATGCAATTAGTTTCACCCAAATCCGATACCGGAGCGAAGAGTTATGATCGATTTACTTCAGCCTGTCAAAACTGTCCACCGGGGACAGATTCGGATTTATTTAAATTTTTAGGGCAAAATGGTCATTTTCTATTACCTCTTGGACGAAAATGGGTCTTTATAAACCTACACTTAGCCTCATATATATCATATATCATTCAATTATTAAGAGAAGGTGAAACCCTAGCCTAATTTCAACCGTAGAAAATTCGAATTGGTTCCGTAGTTGTGTTCACCATCTCGAAAGCTTCGAGAAACACCCCATGGTTATGTAAGGAGGATTCTAACTACAAGAGTTCATTGTTAAGGTATGAATATTGTTTATTCTTGATTCTTATCCATGAATAAGTATTGATAAAGGATTATGAGTATTGTCTTGATGTTGGAAGATAACTAGAAACATAGTTATGAATTGTTTTGTATAAATTGTTAATAGTAAATTATGGAAGTTGTTGTATTGGATTATGGAGGATGAATTGTGGTGATATATCATTATATTGGTGGTTATGTATGCCTAGTGATCATGTTGGTATTGGATGGTGATTAAGAAGGGAAATAAAGGCTAAGAGTGATGTTGAGGGATATTTCATGAAAATGCATGATATGTGAATGTAATAAGAGTATAAGAGGATGTATGTAGCACTCTTATTGATGAGTTAAAGGATTACTTCCTAGACATTATTTGGTGAAGTTAATACCTAAATGGTAAGGTTTGGTTGCTAATACTAGTTTGCCACAAATGAATTATTGTAGATAAGTGTTCGAAGAGTACGGGAAGCCAAGTTGGACTTGTATTGAAGTGGTTATATCAAGGTATGTAAGACATACTCTATCTAATCTTTGGCATGAATAATGACCCATGGCACTCTCAAGTAAGCTTCCAACATTGTCCTACGACACATGACACATAATAACATCATATGATCTTCGACACTACCAATTGAACTTGTTTTCACTTTTAAGATGTCCGGCTAGTCAAAAAAATGTCCATATACTATTGTTGACTCCGAAATGGTTTAATGAGGTATCCATGATTCTCTACTTTATTTTCATGATATTGATTACCTATTTACATGTTTTCCTATTGAGGTATCATGGTTTCAAGTTCCACAAGGTGTGACCACAGAGTAACCAATCTCAAAGATTAATTGAATTAAGAAATGGAATGTCTGTATTTTAAATTGATGATATGATGTATTGTATTAGTACCACTGATCAGTTGGCCATTGTATTATAAAGTTTATGTATATATGTTATTCCAGGGGTGGTCCCTGATGTATTGTATTAGTACCACTGATCAGTTGGTCATTGTATGACATATGTTATATATTGATAAGGATTACGGGAAGTAATGATATGAAAGTAATATGCAGGTATCCCATCAGCTCTTTTAAGTGTGGTCTACTCACACTGTTTATTCACTGGTATCTGGGTTCTGTTGATCTTTTGTATCTCATCTTGATACTCACTGCCTTACATATTCAGTACATATTTCCGTACTGATGTCCCTCACGGGGGACCCGTATTCATGCCTGCAGGAACAGGTACTTCAGGTCGTACACCTCCACAGTAAGAGCCAGGACATTCTGTTGTTAGTGGTGAGCTCCAGTTGTTTCGAGGCGTCCCAAGTCGTTTCTATATGTATTTTTGATATTTGTATAAAAGTCTTTTGTGGGTGGGAGTTTGTCCTGACCCTAACTCAGTTGTGTATCTATGTAGAGGCTTTTGTAGACATATTGTACAGCCATAGGAGTGTTTGGTTGATAGACGTGATGGCTCTGACGGCCAATTACTGTTTATATATATATTTATGCGTGTCTGCTGGGCTGATACAGGTACTGTTTCTTCTATTTACAACGAAGTGCTTCCTAAATTTCTAATTTTCATAAGTAATGTAAATGTGAAAGTATAGGTTATGAACGGGTTCTCACGGGCCTCCTCAGCTACGGGTGCCAGTCCGCTCCAATGGGATTTGGGGTATGACAGAAGTGGTATCAGAGCAGTTCGTCCTAGTGAGTCTACAAAGTCGTGTCTACGTAGAATCTCGTTTATCGGTGTGTTGTGCACCACATCTATAAACAGGAGGCTATTGGACATTTAGGGATTGTTTCCACTCTCCATTTCTTAGATCGTGCAATAGAGCCCACATTCGAGATAAAGTCATAATCGATCACTTAATCCAATTGTTTTTTTATTATAGTAATGATGTCGGTTACAAGGAGAAAGAATAAGTGGAAGCGAGTGGATGTAGTGGCCGGAGAAGGTACTAGTAAGTCACCACCGGCACAGGCTGAACAAAGTGAGTCTCAAGCTGAGCATATATCAGGAGCTTCTTCTCCTCTGGAAGGGCCATCTATTAATGCTGTTGATTGAGATTTGACGGATGCAGTACAACTTCTGATGCATATAGTTGTCGGTCAAGTTCAAGGGCAAGCTATTCCTACCACGGTTTCTAGTGGTACGGATAGAGCAGCTAGCCTTCGGACATAGGATTTTCTGAAACTGGATCCTCCTACTTTTACCGGATCAGATATTAACAAAGACCCGCAGGACTTTGTCGATCAAACCCAAAGGGCTCTAGATGTTATGCACATATCCGGTAAAGAGATGGTTGATCTAGTAGCATATAGACTGAAAGGAGAGGCTATATTGTGGTACGAGGATTGGAAGCGATCTAGGGGTATTGATGCACCTCCAACTACGTGGGGAGAGTTCAAAGATGCATTTATTGATCATTATCTTCCATTTGAGACTTGTCAGGCCCGTGCAGATCAATTCTTAAATCTTCGTCAGGGTAATATGAGTGTAAGGGAGTATAGTCTTCGATTTAACTCCTTGTCTTGATATGCTTCTAATGTGGTAGCTACTATGGATGACAGAGTTCATCACTATGTGGATAGATTGGAACCATACTTGGTTAGAGATTGTACCATTGCTGCTTTGAACAAGGACATGGATATAGTGAGGATACAAGCTTTCACTCAGAAGATGGAAGATCAGAGGCAAAGAAGAAGAACCCAGGAATCAGAAAAAGGATATTCTAAGCGGGCCAGAGCTATAGGGCAGTTTATGGCATCTCAGGGAGGTTTTAGGCCTTCATTCTCTCATAGATTGCCTAGCCCGTTATCTTCTTATCCAGCAATTAGTGCTCCACCGCAATTTCAAAGGTTCAGAGGTAATCAGTTCGGGCAAAGCAGTGAAAATCAGAGTTCGCAAACAGTGGGGTATCAAGGGCAAGGGAGTATGAGTCAATTGAGACCTCCATGACACCCGTGCCCCATATGTAGAAGATTTCACTTTGGCGAATGTCGACTTGGAACGAACAATTACTTTTGGTGCGGTAGGCCGGGGCATATGGCTAGGGATTGCCCACGCAGGACCACAGGTGGTATAACAAGACCTACCGGATCAGCTGTTGCATCATCATCGGTGCCTCCTTTGAGTAGGGGTGCACAACCTATGGGTCACAGTAGGGGTGATAGAGGAGCAGCTAGTCCTAGCGGAGCTCAGAACCGTGTGTATGCCCTAGCAGATCGGCAGAATTTAGAGGCTTCTCCATACGTGGTTACAGGTACGTTGTCCATCTTTGCATTTGATGTGTATGCCTTAATTGATCCTGGTTCTACATTATCGTACGCTACTCCTTTGGTTACGGGAAGGTTCGGGAGAACACCCAAATTATTAGCCAAGCCATTTGAAGTATCAACGCCAGTGGGGGAATCTCTTATAGCTAGGAATGTTTATCGAAATTGTGTTGTGAATATTTGTGGTCGTGATACGATGGCCGATCTTGTTGAGTTAGAAATGGTAGATTTTGATGTTATTATGGGCATGGATTGGTTAGCGTCTTGTTATGCTACAGTAGATTGCCGTTCTAAGAAGGTGTATTTCCATTTCCCAAATGAGGCAGTCCTTGAATGGAAGGGTAATGTTGGCGCGCCGAGAGGTAGATTTATTTCTTACTTTAAGGCAATAAAAATGATTTCCAAGGGGTACATATACCATTTGGTTAGAGTAAGGGATACAGAGGCAGAGCCGCCAACTTGTCAGACCGTTCCAGTTGTGAATGAATTTCCTAATGTATTTCCTGAAGAACTACCGGGTTTACCTCCTGAACGAGAAGTGGAGTTTAGTATTGATATGTTGCCAGACATACAGCCAATCTCAATTCCTCCTTATAGAATGGCACCAGCAGAGTTGCGAGAATTGAAAGAGCAACTGAAAGACTTGTTGTACTTAGATTTACTTGTGTCCCCAAATAGATTTACTTGTGTCCCCAAACTCCTTTGAAAAGACTTCCAGAAATTTGCGGTAAATTGGGCTCCTCGATCGGATATAATGGAAATTGGAACTCCATGTGACCGAACGATCTACTTAATATACAACTTCGCATACTCTTCCGCCGTATAAGTTGTCTTAACTGGTAAAAAGTGCGCAGATTTGGTAAGCCTATCAATGATCACCCATATGGAATCAAACTCCGATATGTACGAGGCAAACCCGTGATGAAATCCATATTGATCTTGTCCCACTTTCAGACTGGAAGATCTATACATTGCATGTAACCACCGGGTTTCTGGTGTTCTACTTTGACTCTTTGACAATTCGAACATTCAGCTACAAATTCGGCAATATTCTTTTTCATGTCATTCCATCAATATATTATTTTCAAATCTTGATACATCTTAGTCGACCCTGGATGGATGGAATACCTTGAACAGTGTGCTTCTGTCATAATTCTCTTTCTTAGCTCAACTACATCACGTACACATAAACAATTCTGACACTGAAGCACTCCTTCTCGCGTAAGCTCAAATGCCTTTGTCGTGCCACTCTGCACATCCTCCTTAAGCTGCAATAAAATTGGATATGCATACTGCTTCTCTTTCACTTCAGCTATTAATGAAGATTCCGCTGCATTATGTACAATAGCCTCTTCATCTGGAGTTTTGAGAAGTCGAACTCCCAAATTAGCTAGTTGGTGAAGATCCTTAATCATCCCCTGCTTTTCTATAGATGCCATTTTAGACTTACGACTCAGTGCATCTGCTACCACATTCGCTTTCCCTGGATGATACAAGATATCAACATCATAATCTTTCAACAATTCAAGCCATCTCCGCTGCCTCATGTTTAGATCTTTCTGACTGAAGATATATTGGAGGCTCTTATGATAGGTATATATGTCAACATGAACCCCATATAAGTAGTGGCGCCATATCTTCAAAGCAAATACAACTGCAGCTAGCTCAAGATCATGTGTGGGATAATTCCTCTCATGCGGTCGCAACTGTTTAGAGTCATAGGCTATTACTCTACCATGTTGCATTAATACGCATCCTAAGCCACTTTTCGAAGCATCACAGTACACTGCATACCCTTCTGTGCCTTCAGGAAGTACCAATACCGGTGTAGAAGTCAACTTGCTCTTCAGATCATGGAAACTCTTTTCACAGGCATCATTCCATTGAAACTTGGAGGCTTTATGCGTCAACTTAGTCAAGGGTGCATAAATAGAAGAAAAACCTTCAACAAACCTTCTATAATAACCTGTCAACCCGAGGAAACTACGAATCTCCGTAGGTGTCGTGGGTCTTGGCCAATTCTTCACAGCCTCAATCTTCTGAGTGTCAACTTTTATGCCTTCACTGGATACAATATGGCCCAAAAATGCCACTGACTTGAGCCCAAACTCACATTTAGAAAACTTTGCATACAGCTTACGATCACGAAGAATCTGCAACGCCTACCTCAAGTGATTAACATGGTCCTCTTCTGATCTAGAGTAGACCAGAATATCATCTATGAAAACTATCACAAACACATCTAGAAACGGCTTAAACAGCCTATTCATCAGATCCATAAAAACTGCGGGTGCATTTGTCAGCCCGAATGACATAACCAGGAATTCATAATGACCATACCATGTTCGAAAAGTTGTCTTGGGTATATCTTTATCCTTGACTCTCACTTGATGATAGCCTGATCTCAAGTCAATCTTGGAAAAACACTGGGCACCCTGTAACTGGTCAAATAAATCATCAATTCGGGGAACAGGGTATTTATTCTTGATAGTCACCTTATTCAATTGCCGATAGTCAATACACATCCTCAGCGAACCATTTTTCTTACGCACAAACAATACGGGTGCTCCCCAAGGGGACATACTAGTCCTGATTAATCCCTTCTCTAGCAAGTCTTTCAGTTGCTCTTTCAATTCTCGCAACTCTGCTGGTGCCATTCTATAAGGAGGAATTGAGATTGGCTGTGTGTCTGGCAACATATCAATACTAAACTCCACTTCTCGTTCAGGAGGTAAACCCGGTAGTTCTTCAGGAAATACATTAGGAAATTCATTCACAACCGGAACAGTCTGACAAGTTGGCGGCTCTGCCTCTGTATCCCTTACTCTAACCAAATGGTATATGTACCCCTTGGAAATCATTTTTATTGCCTTAAAGTAAGAAATAAATCTACCTCTCGGCGCGCCAACATTACCCTTCCATTCAAGGACTGCCTTATTTGGGAAATGGAAATACACCTTCTTAGAACGGCAATCTACTGTAGCATAACAAGACGCTAACAAATCCATGCCCATAATAATATCAAAATCTACCATTTCTAACTCAAAAAGATCGGCCATCGTATCACGACCACAAATATTCACAATACAATTTCGATAAACATTCCTAGCTATAAGAGATTCCCCCACTGGCGTTGATACTTCAAATGGCTTGGCTAATAATTTGGGTGTTCTTCCGAACCTTCCCGCAACCAAAGGAGTAGCGTACGATAATGTATAACCAGGATCAATTAAGGCATACACATCAAATGCAAAGATGGACAACGTACCTGTAACCACGTCTGGAGAAGCCTCTAAATTCTGCCGATCTGCTAGGGCATACACACGGTTTTGAGCTCCGCTAGGACTAGCTGCTCCTCTATCACCCCTACCATGACCCATAGGTTGTGCACCCCTACTCAAAGGAGGCACCGATGATGACGCAACAGCTGATCCGGTAGGTCTTGTTATACCACCTGTGGTCCTGCGTGGGCAATCCCTAGCCATATGCCCCGGCCTACCGCACCAAAAGTAATTGTTCGTTCCAAGTCGACATTCGCCAAAGTGAAATCTTCTACATATGGGGCACGGGTGTCATGGAGGTCTCAATTGACTCATACTCCCTTGCCCTTGATACCCCACTGTTCGCGAACTCTGATTTTCACTGCTTTGCCCGAACTGATTACCTCTGAACCTTTGAAATTGCGGTGGAGCACTAATTGCCGGATAAGAAGATAACGGGCTAGGCAATCTATGAGTAAACGAAGGCCTAAAACCTCCCTGAGATGCCATAAACTGCCCTATAGCTCTGGCCCGCTTAGAATATCCTTTTTCTGATTCCTGGGTTCTTCTTCTTTGCCTCTGATCTTCCATCTTCTGAGCGAAAGCTTGTATCCTCGCTATATCCATGTCCTTGTTCAAAGCAGCAATAGTACAATCTCTAACCAAGTATGGTTCCAATATATCCACATAGTGATGAACTCTGTCATCCATAGTAGCTACCATATTAGAAGCATATCGAGACAAGGAGTTAAATCGAAGACTATACTCCCTTACACTCATATTACCCTGACGAAGATTTAAGAATTGATCTGCACGGGCCTGACAAGTCTCAAATGGAAGATAATGATTAATAAATGCATCTTTGAACTCTCCCCACATAGTTGGAGGTGCATCAATACCCCTAGATCGTTTTCAATCCTCGTACCACAATATAGCCTCTCCTTTCAGTCTATATGCTGTTAGCTCAACCATCTCATCACCGGATATATGCATAACATCTAGAGCCCTTTGGGTTTGATCGACAAAGTCCTGCGGGTCTTCGTTAATATCTGATCCGGTAAAAGTAGGAGGATCCAGTTTCAGAAAATCCTATGTCCGAAGGCTAGCTGCTCTATCCGTACCACTAGAACCCGTGGTAGGAATAGCTTGCCCTTGAACTTGACCGGCAACTATACGCGTCAGAAGTTGTACTGCATCCCTCAAATCTCAATCAACAGCATTAATAGAAGGCCCTTCCGGAGGAGAAGAAGCTCCTGATATATGCTCAGCTTGAGACTCACTTTGTTCAGCTTGTGCCGGTGGTGACCTACTAGTACCTTCTCCGGCCACTACATCCACTCGCTTCCACTTATTCTTTCTCCTTGTAACCGGCATCGTTACTATAATAAAAAAACAATTGGATTAAGCGATCGATTATGACTTTATCTCTAATATGAGCTCTATTGCACGATCTAAGAAATGGAGAGTGGAAAAAATCCCTAAATGTCCAATAGCCTCCTGTTTATAGATGTGGTGCACAACACACCGATAAACGAGATTCTACGTAGACACGACTTTGTAGACTCACTAGGACGAACTGCTCTGATACCACTTCTGTCATACCCCAAATCCCATTGGAGCGGACTGGCACCCGTAGCCGAGGAGGCCCGGGAGAACCCGTTCATAGCCTATACTTTCACTTTTACATTACTTATGAAAATTAGAAATTTGGGCAGCACTTCGTTGTAAATAGAAGAAAACAGTACCTGTATCAGCCCAGCAGACACGCATAAATATATATATAAATAGTAATTGACCGTCAGAGCCATCACGTCTATCAACCAAACACTCATATGGATGTACAATATGTCTACAAAAGCCTCTACATAGATACACAACTGAGTTAGGGTCGGGACAAACTCCCGCCCATAAAAGACTTTTATACAAATACCAAAAATACATATAGAAACGACTTGGGATGGCCCGAAACAACTGGAGCTCACCACTAACAACAGAATGTCCTGGCTCTTACTGTGGAGTTATACGACCTGAAGTACCTGTTCCTGCGGGCAAGAATACGGGTCCCCCGTGAGGGACGTCAGTACGGAAATATGTACTGAATATGTAAGGCAGTGAGTATCAAGATGAGATACAAAAGATCAACAGAACCCAGATACCAGTGAATAAACAGTGTGAGTAGACCACACTTAAAAGAGCTGATGGGATACCTGCATATTACTTTCATATCATTACTTCCCGTAATCCTTATCAATATATAACATATGTCATACAATGACCAACTGATCAGTGGTACTAATACAATACATCAGGGACCACCCCTGGAATAACATATATACATAAACTTTATAATACAATGGCCAACTGATCAGTGGTACTAATACAATACATCATATCATCAATTTAAAATACAGACATTCCATTTCTTAATTCAATTAATCTTTGAGATTGGTTACTCTGTGGTCACACCTTGTGGAACTTGAAACCATGATACCTCAATAGGAAAACATGTAAATAGGTAATCAATATCATGAAAATAAAGTAGAGAATCATGGATACCTCATTAAACCATTTCGGAGTCAACAATAGTATATGGACATTTTTTTGACTAGCCGGACATCTTAAAAGTGAAAACAAGTTCAATTGGTAGTGTCGAAGATCATATGATGTTATTATGTGTCATGTGTCGTAGGACAATGTTGGAAGCTTACTTGAGAGTGCCATGGGTCATTATTCATGCCAAAGATTAGATAGAGTATGTCTTACATACCTTGATATAACCACTTCAATACAAGTCCAACTTGGCTTCCCGTACTCTTCGAACACTTATCTACAATAAGTCATTTGTGGCAAACTAGTATTAGCAACCAAACCTTACCATTTAGGTATTAACTTCACCAAATAATGTCTAGGAAGTAATCCTTTAACTCATCAATAAGAGTTCTACATACATCCTCTTATACTCTTATTACATTCACATATCATGCATTTTCATGAAATATCCCTCAGCATCACTCTTAGCCTTTATTTCCCTTCTTAATCACCATCCAATACCAACATGATCACTAGGCATACATAACCACCAATATAATGATATATCACCACAATTCATCCTCCATAATCCAATACAACAACTTCCATAATTTACTACTAACAATTTATACAAAACAATTCATAACAATGTTTCTAGTTATCTTCCAACATCAAGACAATACTCATAATCCTTTATCAATACTTATTCATGGATAAGAATCAAGAATAAACAATATTCATACCTTAACAATGAACTCTTGTATTTAGAATCCTCCTTACATAACCATGGGGTGTTTCTCGAAGCTTTCGAGATGGTGAACACAACTACGGAACCAATTCGAATTTTCTACGGTTGAATCACAAAATATTTGAAGTTGAAATTAGGCTAGGGTTTCACCTTCTCTTAATAATTGAATGATATATGATATATATGAGGCTAAGTGTAGGTTTATAAAGACCCATTTTCGTCCAAGAGGTAATAGAAAATGACCATTTTGCCCTAAAAATTTAAATAAATCCGAATCTGTCCCCAGTGGACAGTTTTGACAGGCTGAAGTAAATCGATCATAACTCTTCGCTCCGGTATCGGATTCGGGTGAAACCAATTGCATTGGAAATATAATTCAAATGGATTTCATTTTTATATAAAGTATACCACCCAGTTCTTCCTGTACAAGGAGTTATGATCGTTTAAAGTTGACTCAAAAATCTGTCCCACAATTCTGTTTTTTTTTTTGATAGGTTGTAGTAAAACGGGTATAGCTCCTTACTCAGACATTGGATTTGGATGAAACCAATTTCATCGGAAATAAAACTCTCGGAGCTTTTCTTTGATATATAGCAGATCACACAGTTCTTTTTGTGCAAGGAGTTATGATCGTCTAAAGTTGATCCAAAAAAATAATTGCCTAGCTGCAGTAATTTTCCTGCAGATTTACTGTTCACAGGCTCCCCGGCCACCGTTTTGAAATTTCGAATGTGCTCGCTTATATGAAATACTCCTCTGTTCTGGGCAAACTTTATATCGTTGGAAAGATTATTCCAATACCTACAGATACAACTATTGACGGGATACTTCCGAACACCATAAACTTAATTTAACCCATACGCAAGCCTTTAGGACTCCATATAATCGCGATAAGTGTACGAAAAAATTTACGGGGTGTTACACCCCCCCAACGGGATCAGTGGTGGACTCCGGGATCGGGCCTATCCCTACGCTACCACCACAGACCCAACAAAAAATCACAAACTTGGATCGCACCGTGAACTTTTCAGGGCCGGATCAACAAAATTCGCGTCCCAAACTCTAACATAAAGGACTTCAACAGGTTCTTACCCCTCCTTTTGGCAGGCAAGAAAGGACTTCTTTAGAAAGAGTACCCTGGTATGCAGCATGTATTTGAAAAGTTTCGACAACAGTAGCAAGAGTGCCATTCCTGACTTTAACAGTCATGAAAAATTCAGTGTATCCTGTCTGGCGTTGGTTCGCTTTCTCAATCTTCAACAACTCGTACTTATAAAACTGCAAGGTGAATCTATCGGTATTAATTAACAGCAGAAGAGAACATATAGTCAGTCAGTCTACTAATCCCACCACAAAGAAATGAAAAGCATGGATACATACATTGGACTCATCATTGTATTTCTTTATAGCAAGATCAGCCAAATCCTTGCTAGCAATAACATAGTTTTCACAACGGGGTGACTTAAGTCCAACGGCCATATATCACAAGTGTCAGTAGGACCAGGATAAGTATCAAGGTCCATACCCTGTGGAACAAGCAGCCAATATATAAACCTGTCTTTCAAAAAATACTATTAAAAGTAGATAATACGTACATTGGTTAAATAAATTTGACGAAGGAAAACTTCCCAGATATCAGCAAAATGATAGTGATACTCGGGTGGAGCGCCATCAGGAAGACCTATATCTTCCAGAGAATCAGCTTTTCTAAAGTTGCGTGGTAAATATCCTCGAGCAAATCCATTGCCTTGTTTAATATACTGCTGATAGTCCTCCTCATTCGCGAACTTCTTTATCCTTCCTCCCTTGCATTCCCCCTTTTGCATCTTCTCGCTCTCGGATCCTCCTTGTGGTGGTTGCCTCTTCTCCCCTGAAGATGATAATCCTGATCCCAACGTTGCCTCTTCTCCCCTAGTAATGGAAAATCAGGTTAAAGGAGGTTGCTATGTTACACAATATTTACTTCCATATTTATAGGTACTTTGTTGGGGTGATTAGCGGAGGTCGCGGGTTCGATCCATCCCTAATGCCTTCTCAATTGAGCTCGTCGCACGGGGTTTACCTAGTGCGGTTTACATCTCCTGTGTGGTTTGCGAGCTATTGCACAGTGAGGGGTTTACCCGGTGCGCACCACAGAGTGCTCACCCGAAAGGCAGAGGCTGTGGCAGAGGGTGTAGCGGTTGCGGGTTTTCTGGAGTTTCCCAAAAAAAACATAATTTCAAATATAACGGTCTAATTATCCTATTTAGTCTATGTTTTAATTAATTACAATTCATAGCTTCTCTTGTCGATTAAATACAACTCATAGCGACACTTCTCCTTCATCTTCTCACCACTCTCCTTCCTCTATTCCAATTTCGCTCGCCTCCCTCCCCTCTCCCTCGCTGCCTCTCAGTTTTTTTTTTTAATATTTTTGTATTAGGGGCTTATGAAGGGGAGTCTTGGAGTAACTGATAAAGTTGTTGCTACATCACTAGGATTTGAAACAGTCTCTGACAGAAATGCAAGGTAAGGCTGCGTACAATACACTCTTGTGGTGGGGTCCTTCTTCGAACCCTGCACATAGCGAGAGCTTTAGTGCAGTGGGCTATCTTTTTTGTATTAGGGGCTTATGTTTTGTATATTGTATTCGTTTGTGTATATATGTTTGTATATCTCTATACTTTATTGATACTGTATGTCTTATTGGTATTTGTATGAATGTATATGTATATATTCATTATTGGTACTAAATGTATTGGTGGTACTATGTTATGCTTAATTTTACAGTGGTTTAATTGAATAGAGCCAGTTGAATTTTACTGTATTTTATACTTTATATCAAATACAATAAGTTGCATGCAGTTGATACATTGACTACACATTGTAATTTTTAAAACTTTGGCTAATTTTGCCCTATTTTCTGAAACAGTGGCTATGTTTCGTAAGTTTTCCTATAATGTTTGGATAGATTGAATTATTTTGTGTCAGTGCATAATGTCACTCATTACTAAATGAAGGATAAACCTAATAGAAAAGTATATGGGGTAGGGTTAATATAAAAAGGCTACATAAATAATAAAATAGGATTATTAAATAATAATATAAAATTGAATGTGTTTTTGGTTTTCACCCGGTGTCTGATACCCGCATTGGAGCTCGACTAATTCGTATTCGCGCCGGGTAGGGCCCTATTCGGGGGTATCGCTCGCAACAAAGTTTTCTCCATACCCGGGTCAAACCCTCGATCTCTGGTTAAGGGTGGAGCAGCCCCACCTACTGCACCACAACTCATGTTGGTGACTTTTCATTATTATCTAACGTGTTATAATATCACCACTTGACGGGGACTCTCATATGATGTAACAAAGTGGTACTATGACGTTTAAATAGTGGGAAGTCCCCTATTTTTATTTTATTTTATTTTATTTATTTATTTATTGCATTTTTAGCTAAATATTGATGATTTAGGGACCATTACTTGTCCTTAATTAAACTATTTGGATCATGTGACCACTTGAAGGTAATTTTTATATGATGTAACAAGTGGTGTTATGATGTTTCAATGGTGGCAAATCTCTTATTTTAATTATTTATTTATTTATTTATTTATGACTTTTTCTTGCCAAAGACCTACCTTAGTAATTTTCGAAAATCTATTATCAACCCCCAGTCTATTATAAACCGTATTTTCATATAATGTCTACTGAGTAATTAATTAAAAACAACAATTGTTCAATTAAATAATAATGATTGACAATTATGAATTACAATGGCTAAATTGTAGAAACTTTCTATTATCAACGTAGAAGGTAGTCGATAATCATAGATGAAGTGGTTGAATTTTTATATCAATTGAAAAATTAGTTAGAGATAACATACTGAACCGAATAACAATGCTAGAACCGATCGAAAAAGCTTTCATCATCAACTTAGAATAGCGTGTATTCGCACATAATATGTTTTAACTTATTTTCTTTACGAAATACCTAGTGAAAGAGTTAAATAATACGAAAGAAAAAGGTCCGCCGATCATAAAATCCCTGCATATAGTTTAAGTATATTTCTACATCTCAAATCAATACGATAAAAAAAAAAAAAAAAAATATATATATATATATATATATATATATATATATATATATATATATATATATATATATATATGGGTAACCATTAGTGACTACTGATTATCCAACATTCCACCACTTTGTTCCTCTTATGATTTACATAATCAATAAAATTAATTTCTTAATTTTTTTTGTCAGTTACTATTTGGAAATTTATGGAATAATATTCCTAAACTTTTTTGTGGCTCAATTTGGTAATCAGAACCTCAATATTAGCAATGGAGTGGTTAAATATTTTTTTAATACTTCCTTTTTAATTAATATAATATATAATATAAGAAACTTGTAATACAAATTTTGAATTGTAGCTTCTTGTCCATGGAATTAGCCTAAGTGGTCCTAAAAATAAATTGTATTTGTTTCAAGCTCCACTTATAAAATTATATTATGTTGTTATTGTATATTTAATATTTATACTAGATTATATTAATTTATTACATTATTAAGTAATAAATATATAGAATTATATATTGTATTATTATTTAACTAATAATAGGGGAAAGTGGTCCCATCAAAAAACATCAAGAGTTGTTATTAGTCTTTGTCATTAATTTTTATGATGTATAACTAAAAATGACGTTTTGAGCTTAAACATATAATTATGAATATTAAAGTTTTTAGTACAAATGTTTAATTAAATAGTTGAATTTTTTGTACTTTTTGTGACTATTTGTCTACGTAATAAATTAATTTTGGAGAATATTTAAAAGCATTTTATGTCATTTGAAGATGATTTGAGCATTATAATGGCGCTATCAAAGTTTAAATTATTAGAGACTTATAATTTAATTATATCATGTCGCGCTAGGGGTTCATTCGAATCTTTTCATCATTGTATATACAAGGTGAAAATTATTTTTTTACATATATATAATAGATGTATCATTTTGGCTTCTTCGTGTGTACTTTTTTTCTTAGGCGGACGTGTGATTTGAACATATAGCATGTTTCAGTATGTGACCATCTCATCAAAAGATTTAAACAGTTAGAGAGAGAGAGCTTTTAACTAAAATATATTATGTCTCGACATTGCTTGTTATATAGTTATTTGTTCTGAGCTGAGGATCTATCGGAAACAGCCTCTCTACTTCATTTGAGGTAGTGGTATGGACTGTATGCATTTTACCATCGTCAGACCCCACTTTGTGGGAATACACAGTGTATGTTGTTGTTTGTTTGTATATTATGTCTCGACATTGCTTGTTATACTGTTATTTGTCCTGCGCCCGGAGGTGTATAGGAAATAGTCTCTCTACTTCATCTGAGGTAGTCGTATAGACTGCATGCATTTTACCATTGTCGGACCCCACTTTGTAGGAATACACTGGGTATGTTGTTGTTTGTTTGTATTTTTTGTCGCTTTAACAGTATGGAATAATACATCTTTGTCTCTCAAAAACATCATTTGTTGTGGCATTATATATATATCTGAAGTCTGTTTGAAAGACTATTAATACAAAGAAAGTTTGTTATTGCCATATATGTCTCATTCCTGATTGATTTTCAACTTCAAGTGCAGCAAGTTCTTTGAATAAAAACTGGTAAGGCAATCATGTTCTTTCTCTTTGACTTAATTGTGAACCAAAACGGCAGCCCGGTCCACTAAAGCTCTCGCTATGCATAGGGTGCGGTGGAAGAACCGAACCACAGTGTTTATTCTACGCAGCCTTGCGCTTGCATTTCTGCAAGATGTTGTGTCCATGGCTTGAACAACTTTACCAGTTACTCCAAGGCTACCCTTCTTAATCGTGAAACAACCATTCTATAATATGAGCTAATAGTTACAAAAATTTTGCTTACCGTATTATTTGTTGTTGTTACTGTTCTTTTTTCATTATGTCCTACTTGGCTTCTTTTCTACTGTATTTTCTTTTCATACTTTTTTTTTTCCTATATGTTTTACTTGAGCTGAGGGTCTATCGGAAACAGCCTCTCTACCCTTTCAAGGTAGGGGTAAGGCTGCAAATAACACACCACCCTCGCTAAACCCCACTGTACACCAGGTATTATGTTGTTGGTGTATAGTTAAATAATTCCAATTATAGGCTGACTTCATAATCTTTCTTTTCTTGTTATTATACTCAACAAGTTCTTGCTAGATAGATACTTTTAAGAAAAAATATTGTAGAGTCAAGTTGACTTCTTTTATTTTTTTCATTTTCAAAGCCATGTTCATTCTGCTAGTAATAAACTGATACTTGGAGAATCAGGCTGAAGTAGAGTGATGGCAGAAGAGAATGCTACTGAACAAGGCATCGGTAACAGGGGAAATGAAGTTTTTGAATCCTCAGATGGTTCGAATTGTGCACGAGTATCGGACAAGACAGAGAAACAGAAAGTGGCTGTTGCTGATGAAGTACCATATCATAAGCTGTTATCTTTTGCTGATCCTATAGATCATGCATTGATGGTTATTGGTGTGATCACGGCTGTTGGTAGCGGAGTTTGTGTTCCTCTGATGGCTGTACTGTTTGGAGAGTTAGTTGATTCCTTCGGGATGACAGTGGATAGCAAAAAAATTGTTGGCGAAGTCTCTAAGGTACAAGAAATTTTTAATAGAATGCTATTCTGGAACTTTTCTTGATAAACTATCTGTCAAAGTCCAAATCCTTGGGATGTGTGGTTGCTTTGATCCATCAGACCTCACAGTTTCATCCCTGGTGCTATGCCACATCGAGTCCAAAATTACTCTTACCATGTTCACTTGTCTCTGTCTTATATAACACTTCACTTTTCCTTCCCTTTTCGACGCGTGATTTACCTAAGGTGTTAATATGTTTCCCTTCTTCGGAAGCTTGTACGCTTAGAAAACATATTTGTATTTCATCTTATATAGCAGTTCACTTACCTTTCCGTTTCTGATATTGGATTTTCCTAAGGTGTTGTGGAAATCTGTCAATCCTCACATCAAAACGCCCGTATCAATCCATTCTCTGTCATTAGTGTCGCGTTATCCACTACTTAGATTGTTCTGTATCTGATGAATTGGCATAGTGTTTTTCAGTTTAATGCTTTCTTTCCTGTCCTACTTTTTTCAGGTAGCACTTAAATTCATATATCTGGCTCTAGGCTCGGGGTTTGCAACATTTACCCGTAAGTTTTTTAGCTGCAAGAATGATAGTTTCTCCTAAGTCCTAGAAAACTTTGTACTCATATTAGCATATTTCCAGACGTGGCTTGTTGGACGGTCACGGGGGAAAGGCAGGCTGCTCGAATCAGATTTTTATACCTGAAAGCTGTATTAGGACAAGATATTGGATTTTTCGATCAGGAGATTAACACTGGTGTCATTATCGAAAGCCTATCTAGTGATACTTTTACTATTCAAGATGCTATCGGCGAAAAGGTATTATTGCAAGACATGCCTATACATACATCATCACCATTTGATATATCTAGACGACTTAGCATGATAAACTGCATTCACATTAAACTGCAGGTTGGAAAATTTATCCAAGTATCAGCTACATTTGTTGGAGGATTAGTAATCGCTTTTATTAAGGGGTGGCGTCTAGCGTTGGTCTTGTTATCTTCGATTCCTCCACTAGTCATCTCTTCTGCTGTCTTGACTATCCTTCTGGCGAAACTAGCATCCCGTTCACAGACTGCTTATTTAGAAGCTGCAACTGTTGTTGAACAGACAATAAGCTCAATTAGAACTGTATGAAGAGTTGGAAAAAAGACGCTTTCTTCAAATTTCAGTTGTTTCAAAAGTTTTCATTCACTAAGTTGCTTCATCATTCGTGCAGGTAGCATCATATACAGGTGAGAGAAGGGCTATTTCCGAGTATCACAGTTCTCTGAACAAAGCGTACCGTTCAGGAGTACAAGAGGGATTGGCTTCAGGGCTCGGTTTCGGTGTTTTTATGTTTGTCTACTATACAAGTTATGCTTTAGCAATATGGTACGGCGCAAAAATGATTTTGGACCACAACTATACTGGAGGAGATGTGATGAATGTCATTATGGCTACACTGACCGGCTCCTTGTAGGTTCCGATCTGCCTTGTTCTTTGCATGATTAGTTTCTCTCACCCGTAGGACAGGCCGAGGGCTATACTCAGTGGCTTTTCCTTATTTAACACCCAATATTCGTTGCAAATGAATGATACATATGGCATAGAAATCAACGTAGATACTAAGCCTGGTTCAATTTGTTTGTCTGGTTTTGATTTGCTTATTATAGGTCTTTTATTCCTCCTTCTCCTCGTAATTGTAGTTCTTTAGGATTCGCGTCTCCATGCTTGCGTGCGTTTGCTGCTGGAAAGGCTGCAGCGTTTAAAATATTTCAGATGATAAACAGAAAGCCGGTCATAGATCCTTATGATATGAAAGGACAGAAGCTCCTTGACATTAGTGGTGACATTGAACTTAGGGACATACATTTCTGTTATCCAGCAAGATCAGAAGAGAGCATATTCGACGGTTTCTCTTTGTCTATACCTAAGGGAACAACCACAGCTCTAGTAGGGCGAAGTGGAAGTGGAAAATCGACGGTGATCAGTCTAATAATGAGATTCTATGATCCACAGGCTGGTGAAATTCTGATTGATGGTATAAATATCAAAGAATTTCAGCTTAGGTGGATCAGGGGAAAAATCGGCCTGGTTAGCCAGGAACCTGTGCTATTTGGTTCGACGATAAAGGATAATATTGCCTATGGCAAGGATGATGCAACTCTTGAAGAAATTAAAGCAGCAGTTCAACTTGCTAATGCATCCAAATTCATTGATAACTTACCTCAGGTCAGGCTCTAGAGTTGTTTAATTTTTTATTTCCATCAAGTTATAGCTATCTAAAGTTCTTTTCAATAACTCACAAGAAATATTTTTGGCCATTATTCCTTCTAATTCAGGGACTAGACACCAGAGTTGGCGATCATGGAAGTCAGTTATCCGGAGGCCAAAAGCAAAGAATTGCTATTGCAAGAGCTATACTGAAGGACCCCAAAATTCTACTTCTAGATGAAGCTACAAGTGCTCTTGATGCAGAATCCGAAAGGATTGTTCAAGAGACATTGGATAGTGTCATGATCAATCGAACTACTGTAATTGTTGCACATCGCTTGAGTACAGTAAAAAATGCAGATGCAATAGCTGTACTTCAGGAGGGAAAGATCGTCGAAAAAGGTGTGTCATATTTGCAGTCTTTTCTAGCAAACATATTCCAGATAGTTAGATAGTTCATGCTTAACCAATGTGATTATAGAATGCTAATTTGTTATTGCCTTCAAATTTTTAGGTTCTCATTTGGAACTAATGAGAAATAAGGAAGGAGCATATGTTCAGCTTATACAGTTGCAAGAGCTTAGTAAATATTCAGGAGAGCAAGATTCAAATGAACTGGACAGTGACGAAATAATGATAAATCCTAAAGACGAATCAGATCAGCAGATTTTCGTGACACGATCAGCAAGTAGGGGCTCGTCCAGGATTGAGAATAGCAGCCAACATTCTTCGCCTGTTTCAGTTATTGAAGCAGAGAAAGCAGTTGGTGAATGTCGTGATCCGAGTTCAACAGTTGTATTGAGGAAGGATAAAGACAACACATTTTGTCGTTTGGCTTTACTGAACAAACCCGAGATTCCAGAATTATTACTTGGTTGCTTAGCTGCAATGGTCAATGCTCTTATATTACCTATTTTCGGGGTACTTCTTTCTAATGTTATCAAGACTTTCTATGAGCCAGCTCATGAACTCAGAAAGCATTCAAGATTCTGGTCATTGATATTTGTTGGTCTAGGATTGGCAACTTTACTAGCAACACCCTTGAAGACGTTCTTTTTCGCTGTAGCAGGATGCAAGTTAATCAAGAGAATTCGCCTAATGTGTTTCGAGAAAGTAGTTCACATGGAGATTAGTTGGTTCGATAGAAAGGAGAACTCCATAGGAGCAATTGGTTCTCGGCTATCTACTGATGCAGCATCTGTCCGAGGCATGGTTGGAGAATCAGTCGCTCTTCTTGTGCAGAACACGTCAACGGCTATAGCTGGATTAGTTATTGGACTTGAAGCAAGCTGGCAATTGTCACTCATAATGATAGTTATGGTGCCTCTAATTGGACTAAACGGATATCTTCACATGAAATACGTCAGTGGTTTTGGCGCCGATGCTAAGGTTAAATTCAAACTTCTGTACATAATAATGAAATGTCACGAGTAAAATGTTCTTAATAATCTCAACTAGTGCTTATGCAAGTAAAAATTTCTGCAGAAGTTATACGAGGATGCGAGTCAAGTTGCTCATGAAGCAGTTGGAAGTATCAGAACAGTCGCTTCTTTCTCTGCTGAAGAGATGGTGGTGCAATTGTACAAAAGAAAATGTGAAGGTCCAGTTAGAGCTGGAATAAAAGAAGGGCTATTAAGTGGTGCAGGCTTTGGTTTTTCGATGTTCTGCCTGTACGCTGTCTATGCTGCTAGCTTTTATGCTGGTGCTCGATTGATTGAGTCCGGTAAGGTCACATTTGCTGAAGTTTTTCGGGTAAGTCTCGAGAGCTAATATAAAAGGTGCGTCAAGTCTCTCTTTATAAGTTCCTTCTCTGTCATTTTAACTTTCCTAGTGCTGAATTTCAGGTTTTCTATGGTCTTAGCTTGACAGCTACTGCGATTTCTCAATCAGGCGGCCTTGTTCCTGACTCTACCAAAGCCAAAACTGGTGCATCTTCTATCTTTGCGCTTCTTCACAAGAAATCCAAGATAGACTCGAGTGATAACTCAGGAATAACATTAGACAATGTGAAGGGAAACATTGAGTTTCAACATGTCAGTTTCAATTATCCAAGCCGACCTGAGGCTCAAGTCATAAAAGATCTATGCCTTGCCATTAGCTCTGGTGAGGTAAATTCTGATGCATTATTCACAGAACCATTTTCCGGTCTTGTAACGCGATTTGACAAAAATTGTGTTATACTAAATGTTTCCTTTTATCTTAGACGGTTGCTCTGGTCGGAGAAAGTGGGAGCGGAAAATCAACAGTTATTTCATTGTTGCAAAGATTTTACGATTCAGATTCAGGCCTAATCATATTAGATGGAATTGAAATTCAAAAGCTGAAGGTGAAATGGTTGAGAGAGCAAATGGGATTAGTAAGTCAGGAGCCTATATTGTTCAATGACACAATCAGAGCCAATATAGCATATGGAAAAGAAAGTGATGCTACAGAAACTGAAATATTAGCCGCTACAGAATTAGCCAATGCTCACAACTTTATCAGTGGCTTACAACAGGTACCGTCTTTTAGACTATGTTGCTCAGACCCTCCAAATATGTTGTTGCACCCATGTCGGATCCATCCAAAAATACATAAGTTTTGGAGGATACAACACACACCCAGTGATATTTTTGAAGAGTCCAAGCAACATAGCATTATAGATCAAAATCCTACTGCTTCTTGATCAGATGGACTACAAAAACAGGTTTCACACATACCGGATCACTCTGTCAGAAGCGGAGACACCCTTTTATTAAAAGGGTTGTCACTCGACACCAACTATGCCTCAGTCTCATACATGTTGGGTTTGGCTATATGAAATAATACAAAGTAAATATCAATCCAGGCAGAAATTACACTATTTAAGACCGTCATAGTGCCAAACGCAACTCCACTTGCAAGACGAATTGAAATAACATGTTGACAGTACTTGCACAAAATCTTGCGTAAATAATGCATTCTCTCCTATGTTACATTGATTAGTTACATGTGTGTATCCAATACGAGTCCAAAGAGTTTTTCTAATTTTGAGCGTAATGTCAAGACTTCGCATAACAAAAACAACTATAACTATGCTTCAATCCCAAACAATTGGGGTCGGCTATATATGAATCCTCACTTCTTCATTTAAGACCGACATAAGTATATATGTCAAGACTGATCAAGAATCATCATGTAACATATACTTAAACTTACGTCCTATGACATTGCATTCTAGATCGTAGGTAATTAACCATGAAACTCATCGATAGTCTGTTGTTAAATAGTCCATAGCTAACAAGATATTTTAATAATCCGACTTTAAAAAGGATCATTGATGGATTTTTGTTGTTTAGCAATAGATGTTAGTCTTTCATTTTGGATGTTGCTCTTCTTTCCCATTAATTTGCAGGGCTATGAAACACTAGTTGGTGAAAGGGGCATACAACTATCTGGTGGACAGAAACAAAGAGTTGCAATTGCAAGAGCTATAGTGAAGTGTCCAAAGATACTTCTACTCGACGAGGCCACGAGTGCACTGGACTCTGAGTCTGAGAAAGTAGTTCAAGATGCACTTGATAGAGTAAGTTCAGGCAGAACAACAGTTGTTGTGGCTCATAGATTGTCCACAATTAAAGGAGCTGATGTTATTGTTGTAATCAAAGATGGTGTCATTGTGGAGAAAGGAAACCATGAAACTTTGGTTAATAGACAACATGGCATTTATGCTTCTCTGGTATCAAAGTCCTCTAGTACATAAAAGGGCATCCAGTGCACAAAGTATCCCGCATTCATGCAAGTTCCAGGAAGGGCTGCAAACCGATAAGGGTGTGATCATCAGTAGCTGGTTCCACAACTAGAACCCGTGACCTATACGTCACACGAGATAACTATGAAGTACATGTTTATAAGTTCAAAGGGGTCATAGACCTCCGCATAATTTAGATGTGTAGTTGACAATTTCGACATATTGTAAGTGTGTTTCTATGCCTTATACCCTAATAAAATCAACTGTTGGAACCTAAAAAGAAATGAAAATCAAGAAGTGAATTGTATCAGTTTGTATCTGGATATATTACGGTTGGACTACATTGAGCTATGTTGTTTATACCAAATTATATTAATTTATGACATTATTAAGTAATAAACGAGAGAAAATTTGGCTATTAAGCCTCTTCAATTTTCCAATTAGCAAAATAGCCGACTGAGAAAATTTAACTATTAAGCCTCTTCAAGTTTTCAATTAGCAAAATGGCCTACTTCTATTTTCTCATCTGTCGGATTGATAATCAATCTGTCCATATAGGTCGGATCGATAATCGATCTGTCTATATATCGGTCAGATAGATAATTAAAAAAAAAAAAAAAAAACTTGTAGTCTACTTAATTAAAAAGAAGACTTGAAAATGTCATTTAACAAAGAATCTCGCTCCAAAGTGTAAAGTTCGATTACCAGTTTACTCCAACACTAAATTAAAATGTTAAAAACCATCTCATTAGTTATTAGTAAAATATTAGATAATAAATTTTTAAGTCAAGACTGAATTAAAAATTAGATAGTAAAATGTACATTCTATTACTTGTAATTCATTTTCCTGAGTTAATTACAAATTAGTTTTTAATCCCTATATTACAGCTCTAGTCCCAGCTTAGTTGACTAATTAAAAAAAGTTTAGTAGCTCTATCCCTATTTTAATGCTCCACATTCCTAAAGATGTGCTCTTTTATTCGTTCATTTTTATTTGTCTAATATACTAAAAATAAATATAAAAAAATATTTGTTCAGTTTGTAAAATCAATGAATAATAGATTTTGTAATTCATTTACCTGTGTCCCTATTTTAATGCCCCATTACTAGTTCCAAGTAAGTAAATAGGAAGTTTAACAGCCCTATTTTAATCCTTTGTGTGCAGTATCTTTTCATCATTGTAATTTGTAGTTACACTAGCCACTAGATATGTTGTTGTTTATACCTAGTTTCTTTTTGGTGTTTTTATTCTTCTTATAGTTTGATATTGAATGTTAATTATTGCTGGTAATTATTAAAGTTGTTGTCACGTGACTTGGAGGTCACGAGTTGAAGCCGTGGGCATAGGTTCTTGCATAAATGCAAGGTAAGGCTGCGTATAATGAACTCTTGTAGTTCGGCCCTTACTCAGACGCCCATGCATAGCAGGAGCGTTAGTGAACTTGGTTGTCCTTTTTGTAGTTTGATCCTTCTCCCTTTACCTATTGGGTGTTAATTTATTTATTGCTAGTAACTGTTAAAAGTTGTTGTCATGTGACCTCCGAGTTTAAGTCGTGGAAACAACCTTTTACATAAATGTAAGGTATGACTGCGTACAATAAACCCTTGTCATCCGGCCCTTAATCGGACGCCCATGAATAGCAGAAGCGTTAGTGCACTAGGCTGCCCATTTTTTATAGTTTGATCCTTCTCCCTTTACCTACTGAATGTTTAATTTATTTATCACTAGTAATTGTTAAAAGTTGTTGTCATGCGACCTCCGAGTTTAAGTCGTGGAAACAACCTTTTGCATAAATGTACGGCACGACTGCATACAACAAACTCTTGTAGTTCGGCCATTCCTCGGACCCCATGCATAGCATGAGTGTTAGTGCGTTAGGCTGTCCTATTTTTATAGTTTGATCCTTCTCCCTTTACCTAGTGAATGTTAATTTATTTATTGCTAGAATAAAGTAGGAAATGAATAGTTGTCAGGATAAGTAGTTATGAAAAGAATCTCAGCAGAGACGAAGATATGTTAAGCGATTCTTCTCATCTGTCCTAGTCTTGGTGGATAGAATTACCTGATAGCTATTGCCAGTGGAAGTTGGCCCGTGAATTTAGTTGAGGTGCGCGAAGGCTGACCCTATCACCAAACACATGAAAATATATCCTTTTTTTTCTTGGGAGGCAATGTGATTTGAACGTAGGACGCTCGTCTGTTCTAATACCATGTTTAAGTGTGCCACCATCTCATCGAAAAAGTATTTACGCCGTCAGAGAGAACGAACTTTTAATCTAACTTAATTGCATTATGTCTCAACAGTAGGGAATTGAATACCTTTGTGTATCAAAAGCATCATTTGTTGAGGCATTATATGAACTGTGTTTGAAACTTTAAAAAACTAAAAGTCATGTTAATTCTGCTTTGTTGTCTTGCTTACAGGCTAGTAAAAAATCGATAGTTGGAGAATCAGGCTGAAGTAGAGTGATGGCAGGAAAGAATGCTACTGGACGAGGCATCGATAACAAGGAAACTAAACTTTTAAAATCCTTATTGAACAAGACAGAGAAACAGCAAGCGGCTGCTGCCGATAAAGTTCCATACTATAAGTTGTTTTCATTTGCTGATCCCATCGATTATGCTTTGATGGCTATTGGTATGATCACAGCGGTTGGTAGTGGAGTTTGTCTTCCTCTGATGGGTGTACTGTTTGGAGAGATGATCGATTCCTTTGGAAAAAATGCGGGTGAAGTTTCTAAGGTACAAGGAATTTTCGATAGAATGCTATACTAGTTATCTTTTCTTGATAGCTATCTGTCGCAAGTCCTTGGGACGTGTGTTCGCTTAGCTTTGACCCATCAGACCTCGCAGTTTTTTCCTTTGCTCGGTGTCACATCGAGCCCAAAATTACGTGTGCCAAGTTCACTTGTCCTCAGTCGTAAATAACAGTCCATTTCCAATGTGTGATTTACCTAAGGTGTTATTCGTTCCCTTTCTTCAGAAGCTTGCCATACACCCTTAAGGGCATAATATCCTAGGTTTTCCCCGCTTTCATAGGAGTCTAACTCTGATAACATATTTGTAACATCTTGAGTCCATGACACTTAAGGAGATCTCACGAATTTGTCCCTTGGCAACACCACATTGAGCCCAAAGATGCTTCTACCATGAACATTTGTATTTTGTCTAATAGATCATCTCACTTTCAATATGGTATGGTTCAAAAATGGTTTTGGACCATAACTATACTGGAGGAGATGTGATGAATGTCATTATAGATATGCTGGTCGTTTCCCTGTAGGTTCCATTCTGCCTTCTTCTTTGTACATTTAGTCTGTCTCGCCAATAGGGCGGGCTGGTGGCTACACTGATACTAGATTGTCTTTATCTAACACCCAAATTCACATGTATTAGTGACGCTGATATATATTCTACGCCTTACTTTCCTGAATAATATCTACTTATTGTTGGTCTTTTGTTCTTTCTTCCCCTTGTAATTGCAGTAATTTAAGAGACGCAACTCTATGCTCGTGTGCGTTTGCTGCTGGAAGAGCTGCAGCATCTAAAATTTTCCAGACGATAAACAGAAAGCCAGTAATAGATCCTTATGATATGAAAGGAAAGAAACTTCTTGAGATTAGTGGTGGCATTGAACTTAAGAATGTTCATTTCTGTTATCCTGCAAGACCACAAGAGATCATACTTGATGGTTTCTCTGTATCGATACCTAAGGGAACAACGACAGCTCTAGTAGGACGAAGTGGAAGTGGAAAATCGACTGTCATCAGTCTAATTGTGAGGTTCTATGATCCACAGGCTGATGAAGTTCTGATTGATGGTATAAATATCAAAAAATTTCAGCTTAGGTGGATCAGGGGAAAAATCGGCCTGGTTAGCCAGGAACCTGTGCTATTTAGTTCGACGATAAAGGATAATATTGCCTATGGGAAGGATGATGCAACTCTTGAAGAAATTAAAGCAGCAGTTCAACTTGCCAATGCATCCAAGTTCATTGATAAATTACCTCAGGTCAGGCGTTAGAGTTTTCGTTTTTTTCATTTTCTACTTCTCGATCAAGTTATAGCTAACGCAAGTTCTTCTCAACATCTTACAAAAAGAAAACTGTCCATTCTCCCTTCTAATTCAGGGACTGGACACCAGAGTTGGCGATCATGGAAGTCATTTATCTGGAGTACAAAAGCAAAGAATTGCTATTGCAAGAGCTATACTGAAGGACCCCAAAATACTACTTCTAGATGAAGCTACAAGTGCTCTTGATGCAGAATCCAAAAGGATTGTTCAAGAGACATTGGATAGTGTCATGGTCAACCGAACTACAGTAATAGTTGCACATCGCTTGAGCACAGTTAAGAATGCTGATACAATAGCCGTACTTCAGGAGGGAAAGGTCATCGAAAAAGGTGAATTAAAACTACAATCTAGATTGTTAGCTGGTTCATAAACCAATGCGATTATTAAGATGATGACAGAAATGTATATACGTTTGACAATTGTGGAATCTCCTCTTTTTAAAAAATTCAAATTTCTTATTCCATTCAAACTTTTAGGTTCTCACTTGGAATTAATGAGAAACAAGGAAGGAGCATATGTTCAGCTTATACAGTTGCAAGAGCTTAGCAAATATTCAGGAGAGCAAGATTCAAATGAACTGGATTGTATGGGCTCGTCCAGGACTAAGAATAGCAGTGTCATTTGTCGCCCATTTCAGTTAGTGATGCAGAGAAAGATGTTGGGAAACGTCATTTTACTAATTCAACAAGCTGTAAAGAGGAAGGATGAAGACAACACGTTTTGTCGCTTGGCCTTAATGAGCAGACCAGAGATTCCAGAATTATTACTTGGTTGCATAGCTGCAGTGGTTAATTCTCTAATATTACCTATTTTTGGGTTACTTCTTGCTTATGCTATCAAGACTTTCTATGAACCAGCTCACGAACTCAGAAAGCATTCAAGATTTTTGTCATTGATAGCTGTTGGTCTAGGATTGGCATCTTTAGTAGCAGCATCCATGAAGACGTTCTTTTTCGCTGTAGCAGGATGTAAGTTAATCAAGAGAATTCGCCTAATGTGCTTTGAGCAGATTGTTTACATGGAGATTAGTTGGTTCGACAGCGAAGCAAACTTGATTGCAATTGGCTCTCAATTATCTGCGGATGCAGCATCTGTCTGAGGTATAGTTGGAAGCTCACTTGATCTTCTTGTGCAGAACACTTCAACAGCTATAGCTGGATTAGTTATTGGACTTGAAGCAAGTTGGAAATTGACACTCATAATGATAGTTATGGTGACTCTAATTGGATTAAATGAATATCTGCACGTGAAATTACTTAGTGCTCTTGGCGCTGATGCGAAGGTTAGCTCCACATTTCTGTACAAACAAAATATTTCAAGTAAAATTGACAATTAGTGCTTATTCAAGTAAGATTTTCCTGTAGAAACTATACGAGGATGCGAGTCAAGTTGCTAGTGAAGCAGTTGGAAGTATCAGAACAGTGGCTTCTTTCTCTGTTGAAGAGAAGGTGGTGCAATTGTACAAAAGAAAATGTGAAGGTCCCGTTAGAGCTGGAATAAAAGAAGGGCTATTGAGTTCTGCAGGCTTTGGTGCTGGTACTATGCTTATGCCGTCAGCTTTTATGCTGCTGCTAGGTTGATTGAGTCCGGTAAGGTCACATTTGCTGAGGTTCTTCGGGTGAGTCTCAAGAGGGAATGATAAAACTTGTGTCAAGTCTCTCTTTATAAGTTCCTTCTCTGTCATTTTAACTTTCCTACTTCTGAATTTCAGGTTTTCTGTGGTCTTATCATTACAGTTACCACGATTTCTCGATCAATCTGCCTTGCTCCTGACTTCACCAAAGCCAAAACTGGTGCATCTTCTATCTTTTCTCTTCTTGACAGGAAATCCAAGATAGACTCGAGTGATAACTCAGGAATGACATTAGACAATGTGAAGGGAAACATTGAGTTTCAACATGTCAGTTTCAATTATCCAAGTCGACCTGAGGTTCAAGTCCTAAAAGATCTATGCCTTGCCATTAACTCTGGTCAGGTAAATTCTAGTGCATTATTCACAGAACCATTTTCCAGTCTTATAATGCGATTTGACAGCAATTGTGATGAATAAATGTATCCTTTTATGATAGATGGTTGCTCTCGTGGGAGAAAGTGGGAGCGGAAAATCAACAGTTATTTCCTTGTTGCAAAGATTTTATGATCCGGATTCAGGCCTAGTCACATTAGATGGAATTGAATTTCAAAAGCTGAATGTGAAATGGTTGAGAGAGCAAATGGGATTAGTAAGCCAGGAGCCTATATTGTTCAATGACACTATTAGAGCGAACATAGCATATGGGAAAGAAAGTGATGCCACTGAGGCAGAAATATTTGTTGCTGCCAAGTTATCCAATGCTCACAGCTTTATCAGTGGCTTACAACAGGTACGCTCTTTTACACTATGTTGCTCAAACCCTCCAAAAAAGTTATCGCACCTGGTTCGATCCTCCCAAAAATGCATAAGTTCACATACACAAGGCTTGATCTGCATAATCACTCTATTCAACGGTGGATACACCTTTTTAATATAGGGGTGTCACTTTACACCAACAACTACGCCTCAGTGCCATACAAGTTGGTTTGGCTATATGAATTCTCATTATAAATAATACAAAGTAAATGTCAATCATGGGACAAGAATACACTCTTTGAGACCGTCATAGTCCCAAAGCAAATCCACTTGAAAGACGAATTGCAATAACAAGTCGACAGTACTTTCAAAAAATCTTGCATACATAATGCATTCTCTCCTGTGCTACAATTTGAGTAGTTACATATATGTAACGGATTTTTTCTAACTTTGAGGGTATTTTCAAGAATTTTCACAGCCAAAAAACAACAACGCTCAATCCCAAACATGTTAGGGTCCGCTATATGAATACTCATTTCTTCATCTAAGCTCAACATTTTCAAGAATTTGCACATGTACGTAAAATCGACATTAGTATGTCTAGACAGACCAAGAATCCTCATGTAACATAAACTTATTTCATATCCTATGACATTTCATTCTTGATCACTGGTAATTAGCTACGAAATTAATTGATAATGTGTCGTTAAATAGTATTACCGACCGAATTTTGTCGATTAGCAACAGAAGTTGTGCATCATTAATTCCCCTTTTTTTCTTGTGTTATGAATACTTGGATGTTGCTCTTTCTTTTTACCCTTAATGTGCAGGGCTATGAAACACTAGTTGGTGAAAGGGGCACACGTCTAGTTGGTGAATGGGGCACACGTCTATCTGGTGGACAGAAACAAAGAGTTGCAATTGCAAGAGCTATAGTGAAGAACCCAAAGATACTTTTACTCGACGAGGCCACAAGTGCACTTGACTCTGAGTCTGAGAAATAAGTTCAAGATGCACTTCATAGAGTAAGATCCGGCAGAACAACAGTTGTGGTGGCTCATAGATTGTCCACAATTAAAGACGCTGATGTTATTGCTGTAATCAGAGATGGTGTCATTGTGGAGAAAGGAAACCATGAAACTTTGGTTAAAAGACAAGATGGTGTTTATGCTTCTCTAGTATCAAAATCTGCTAGCACTATGAAGTAGAACATAAAACGGTAGCCCCCTGGCACACAAAGCATTCTGCATTCACGCAAGTTCCAGGAAGGGTCGCAAACCAATGGGGCGTGATCATCAGTAGCTGGTTCCACAACTAGAACCCGTGATCTATAGGTCATTGGAGACAACTAATAAGTGGTACATGTTCATTTCTATTATAATGGTGGTGTACTTTCTGTCTAAGTTACATGTATCTTGATTATTTCATCGGATGTCTGCGACCTCTCATAAAGCAATATATGTTAAGGTACTATGAAGCATAATGTTGGACAGGTTATTATATTTACATAACGTTCAAGATTTTGTTCATTGATATTTGTTGGTCTAGGATTGACATCTTTACTAGCATTGTCACGACCCGAGCCTAGGCCCTAGCCGTGACGAGCATCCCGAACCATGAAGGCCCGGAACACCCATTCTCTGTCTGGTTATCATGCACAACATTCATAATCATAATAAAATGCGGAATTGAAACTGAGTACGGAAAACATGGTCAAGTTCTGCAACATTTCTGGATAATATTAGCTGACATCAGTCTGCGAAATCTCTACTAAGAACATAAACAGTTGTTTGAAAAGAAACTGGGACAAGGCCCCCAGTAGACCAAAACATAATAAATAAGATAATGTCTAACATAATTAGGCCTTCCGAATAATAGAAGGCTCACCACTGTGAGATCAAGTCTGCAAATCCGAGAATGTCTACTGAGTAGCTGGACCCCTGGACTGTACCTCAGAACCTGGAAGGAGGGGGGGGTCAGCACAAAAGTACTGGCACGCGAAGCACTCCAAAAATAGTATAATGGAACATACACATATATATATATATTAAGTGAAAGCAATTTTTTTTCATCAAGACATCATGTATAAAACTGTTTCTGAAAAATACATGGGCACTTTCTGAAAACATGCAACCTGTCTGTTCATTTCAAATCATGATCTGTGTTTTACTTCTGAGTTAGGTGGTGTTCCCCTACAAGTCTGAATATTCCACGGGCTGTATGGAATCCGCCATTGACTCGGCGGGAAGCCCCCAACCCAAGTGTGCCGCAAGGGTTGGAGTCTCTGAGTCTGATACGCCACAGGACATTTAAGTCAGCGCATAATAATATACCCGGGTCGGCAAACCACGGTTTTAGGCAATGAGTCGCTTGAACTCAAGCCCTCTTCGGGGAACCACCTAACATCTCTGTATGCCCATTTTTAACCTTTTCTGAATATGCTTCATTCTGAAATTTCTAAATCATGAAAGTCTGAAATATCTGTTAGTCTGAGTCTGATATGGCATTAGTCTGAATTGGTATCATCATACCAAGACCTTGCAAGTCATGATTTTTCTGAGCCATAAGGTACTAAGCAAAAGCTTTCATTCAAAACATAGTTTAGACCACCCAAAACATGCAACTGATGTAAAGGATTTCATATTCCGAACTTAAAGTTCAATTCATGCAGAAATTTCATCAAACATATGGTGGTCATGTGCATTTTGGCAAAACCATGCATTCTTTCATTACATGCATATTCAACATTCACAACCCTCTCTTTCGTGTTAAAGAATCGTATTCCAAACATAGCAAAAGTCAAAGCACTTCATATCATAATTTCTTTTCTTCAAGATGTCTTTCAAAACAATTTATATTACGTGAAACATGGAAAAATTTACATTAAGAGAGGGGTTCCATGAAAATCATGCTTTAAATTCATATATTTCAGGACAAATACATATATACATATACATAAAATTTTCAAACCACTTTGGGGGAAAGCCAAAAGGCCAAAACAATATCATTAAAGCTTCTAAAACATGAGTATGCACATGAATTCGAAAACCCGATACTTAAAACATGATTTCTATGCCCATGAGATTTTAGGAAAAACCTCGCGTACCTCTATTTCCAAGGATAATAGATGTTTCTTGAAGCTTACGGATTGGTGATTCCGAATATGCAATTATCTTTGAAAACTTACGGTCGAATCTTGAACTATTTGGGTTTTTATTTTGAAATCCTAAGGAGAATTCTTGAGCAATTTTGAGGAAAGCATGTGTATTATGGTGTTTGAGGGATTAAATCCCGTGTTGGTGGTATATATAGGGGTGGAGGATGACCAAAATACCCTAAGGAACAATTAAGGTCAAATTTGTCCCTCAGTTGACAGTTTGATAGGCTGGAGTAAATCGATTATAACATTTTACTCATATATTCAAATTGGATGAAACCAACTGCATTTGAAAGAGGACTCAAATATCTTTCGTTTGATATATTATAGCTCACACAGTTCATTATATACAGGGAGTTATGATCGTTTGAAGTTGACCCTGAAATGCTGAAAAAAACTGGGCAATAGGCTATGCGTTTTGCTACTGTTTTGAAATCCAAACGCAGCCTTATGCATTCCGAAAAATTCCAAAACTTATCCGAGATGTACTATGAGATTGCCCGATCGTAACGCAACTTGAAAATCTAAAAATGAAGGTCGGAAAGGTCGAGAAGTTGTATCCCGAAGGTTGCCAGCTAAGAATGAGTCTAAGTCATTTCAACACTTAGAAAAATTTTAAAACTTAAGTCTAAAGCTCAGAAATTACAGTCTAATACATGCATTGACTTTTACGGGGCGTTACAACACCCTTGCTAGAAAACATATTAGGATTGCCGGTCATGTGATTTGTAGCACTTGAATCAATAGTCCATTTATTTAAAGAGGTGATAAGACATGTTTTATGCGACTCAACAAAGAAATTAACTGAGATATATCCCTTCATTAATTTCAGATATTGAGAAAAATTTAGCAAACTCCTTTAGCTGAAACCAGAATTGTTTTATCGAAGTATGAACTAGGATCCACCATTTCCTCCAAATACTCAGAGATGTATTTTGTGAAAGAAGCAGAAGTGCAGTACTAGCAGCTGGCGCTGACGTGATTCCTCTACTCCAATACTGATACGGAGCGGGATAGGCTTGCTGCCGTCCGAGGCTGATCCTCCATGGCTTGGCTTGTCTACTGGTGGGATAAGGTAGGCGCCATCATGACTTGAGAAATCAGTGACAGCTTGGTATCACAAAGGTGCCTGAACCATGAATGTTGCCGCATTCATGTCGAATACTCCAAAAAAGACATTGTTTATGGATGATCCAAACACCCACTCGTCAACATTTTTGAAGAGTTACAACCACAGTCTTCAACTGCAAGACAAGTAATTCTAATTTTTCAATTGTTTGTAGTTTTTCATGTGACATAATAAACAGTTCCCATTTAATGGAAATTTTTTTATTATGCTCAACATGATTAGATAAATGAAGAGTCACGTTAGCTTCTGACCATATCACTTCAAGTTGTACCACTTGCATTTTTTTATTTCATTTTTTCTGGAAATTGATGATGTTGTATACTTCAACCTTAAGGAAAATGTTGGGACCTTCAAAAGAAATAGAAAAGCATAGAAGTAATAGTTCCAAGGATCCTAATAGACTACATATATAATTATTAAATACATCTGGGTTATTCTGTAATTAGTTATTCTTCAGTTATCTATATATACAGCTGTAACCCCTTCAATATCAATAAGATCAATTATTATTAAATTATATCATGGTATCAAAGCTAGGGTTTCTTCTTCCGCCCAAACCCTAATCTCTCCTCTTTTCCGACGTGTGTGCGCCGCCGCCACCGTCTACACCACGCCGCACGGCCTCCGTCCTCCGCCGTAGGTTGGCGCCATGGACAAGGTTGTTGATCCTCTGTCAAATTTACCGTCTGGAGTAAAATTATTGCTCAGGAATCTCCACAATCTCATCCCCGAAAAATTATCTGACAACAACTACCCGGCCTGGGCACTTAACGTCCGCACCTCCCTCGCAGCCAACTTGCTGCTCGGATGGATTGACGGTGCGGAGAAGCTGCCGCCCGAGACAGCCGAGGAGGACGGCGTCATGCTCCCAAATCCCGACTACCTTCCGTGGATGATCGTAGACACTCAGATCCGAGCCTGTCTTCTCGCCGTTATTAGCCCCTCTGTGCACAAACACGCCCGGGGTTTTCTCACATCGGCTTCACTTTGGGACGCACTAGCCACAAGGTACAACTCTGTGTCCACGGCTCATATTTTTCAGTTGCGTGACAGATTGCATACTCTTCGGAAGGGAACGAAGACGATGACTCAATACCTTGATGATGTGGCCTCTATTCTGTCTGACCTAGATGCTGTGAACGAGATTATTCCTGAACGAGACGTGGTGAATGCCGTGATACGTGGTCTTCCGTCTGGCTATTCCTCTCTCAAACAGCATATTCGCCTCTCACCTGTCGAAATCACTCTGAATCAACTGTCTGGATGGCTTAATGCAGAAGAATTGAATCTAGACATGGAACACAAATTACTGCTCGGAGAAGCCAGTTCCGCCCCTGGCGTCACGGCTCTTTACTCGGCTGGCAGCGGGGGCTCGGCCAGGGGTCGCGGTGACGATCGCCGTAACCAAGGGCGAGGCAGCGGCGGCGGTGACCGTCGGAACGCCGGGCAGCAAGGCAGAGGCGGGCCTCCACCGAGGGACGGCTTCCAGTCAGGCCGCGGACAGGGACGAGGAAACCAGCGGGGGCCCACACGAGATCTTCCGACGTGCCAAATTTGTGCTAAACGGGGCCATTCTGCGGCTAATTGCTGGTATCGTTATGATGACTCGCAGAATGTAAATCGCCAGTCCGGCGGATCAAGGGCGATGCATGCGTCCACAAACGCTCAATCTGGCGATTGGTATCTAGACACAGGTGCTAACACCCATGTGACGTCGGATTATTCACAACTTCAAGCTCCTCATCCGTATCATGGCTCAGAAACTATTACAGTAGGCAATGGTCAATCCCTTCCCATCACAAACACCGGCTCTGGGTATGTCTATACCCCAAATGGTAAATTTCATCTCTTAACCCTTCACCACGTCCCTTCCCTCACATCCAATCTTTTATCTGTTTATCGCTTTACTAAAGAAAATAACTGCACCCTCATTTTTAATGACACCAATTTCCAGATAGTGGACAATACCACGAACCGGGTGCGGTACACGGGCCGCTGTGAGCATGGGCTATACACTCTTCATCACACTTCATGTCCATATACCCCTGAACAAAATGGCGTTGCTGAGCGCAAACACCGTCACCTAATAGAAACAGTTGTTGCGCTCCTCCATAATTCCACCTTACCTGTTTCCTTTTGGGTTGATGCCCTTGCTACTGCCAACTACCTCATCAATCGCATGCCCACTCACACTCTCTCAAACTCCACTCCATATGCCCGTCTCTACAATCATCCACCCGACTACATCCATCTCCGCCCGTTTGGGTGTCTGGTTTATCCCTGGTTGCGTCCACACACTCAACATAAACTTCAACCTCGGTCCACCCCTTGTGTCTTTCTAGGCTATCATCCCACTATCAAAGGTTACAAATGTTTCGATCCTGTATCTCAGAAAACATATGTTTCCCGTCATGTTCGTTTTGTGGAGGAACAATTTCCTTACACAAGTCTTTCCTCTACTCCATACTCCCCCAATCCACTTGGCATTGTGCCATTATTTCCGTCTTTTTCACCCGCTCATGCTCCGGCTCACTCGGCACCTAACCCGGTACCCCACTACGCCACTACCCACTCGAACCAACCACCCACCCACCCGAACCCCCAAACCCCCCACCCGAACACCCAGCCGACTGCCACACAACCCACCACTTCCCTACATCATACTCCTAACACACATACAGCCACCCCATCCACCACTGCACATCCCAACTCCCACGGCAGCCCCACCCAACCCCCGTCCACACATCATACAACTCCACCACCCCTTCCTAATCACCCTCCACTCAACACTCACCCTATGACAACCCGAGCCAAGGCCGGTACCTTCAAACCCAAAGTCTACCACACTCAAATACCCTTTGATCCCTTTGATGCACATCCTATAACTGAGCCTACTACCTACAACCAAGCCTCCAAAAATAGTTTTTGGTGCCAAGCTATGGATGAGGAATTTCAGGCTCTGAATGAACAACGTACATGGGATTTGGTACCTCTGCCTAGTAACCGAAAGTCTATTGGGTGCAAATGGGTGTTTCGCATCAAACGAAATTCAGATGGATCTCTTTCTCTCTATAAAGCACGTCTGGTTGCAAAAGGGTATCATCAGGAGTATGGTGTGGATTATAAGGAGACCTTCAGCCCTGTTGTTAAGCAACAGACTATTCGTCTGGTCTTGTCTCTTGCTCTTCACTATGATTGGCCGCTTCATCAGTTAGACGTCAGCAATGCCTTTCTTCATGGTCATCTTGAGGAAGACATCTATATGGTTCAGCCACCGGGATATGTTAATCCCAACCGTCCTCACTATGTTTGCAAGCTTCGCAAATCACTGTATGGCCTGAAACAGGCCCCACGTGCCTGGTACACACGCCTCTCTACTTTTCTGCAGGGTCTTGGTTTTCGCACCTACCATCATGACAACAGCCTCTTCACCCTTCACTGTTCTCGAGGGACAGTCATCATTCTTATCTATGTGGATGATATTGTTATTACAGGCAGCTCGTCATCACTCATCACTGAAATTACTGAGGCTATGCATCGTGACTTCAAACTTAAGGACCTCGGTCCTCTGGAGTTCTTTCTTGGCCTCGAACTCATCCGCAAATCGGGAACCATATTGATGCATCAGACAAAATATACCCTTGAACTTCTAAATCGAGCTGGAATGACAGACTGCAAACCCGCGGTCACTCCCATGGCAGTCCGCCAATCCCCAGGGCCGAATACTCCCTTTGCCGATCCTACACTATATCGGAGCCTCGTCGGTGGACTTCATTATCTTGCTGTTACTCGTCCGGACATCCAATATGCAGTCAATCGAGTCTCCCAATCAATGCATGCTCCCACAGAACAACACTTTCAGGCCTTGAAACGCATTCTGCGCTATCTTAAAGGTACTCTTCAATGTGGAATTTTATTTCAAAAGGGCTCGTTTGATATATCTGTTTTTTTGATTCGGATTGGGCTAACGACAAAGATGATCGGAAGTCCACTACTGGATATATTGTTATGATGGGACCGAATCTGATTTCCTGGTGCACCAAGAAGCAAACGCGAGTGTCCCGTTCCTCCACAGAAGCAGAATATCGTGCCATGGCTGCGGGTGTTGCTGAAGCCATGTGGTTACGATACCTTACAGATGCACTTGGCATTCCCCCGACGAAACCACAGATTTATTGTGACAATCAGTCCACTATTTGTGTTACCAAAAATCCAGTCCTTCATGATCGTATGAAGCATGTTGGGTCCGACTGTCACTTTGTTCGCGATGAGGTACTTGCAGGAACGATGGCCACGCACTATGTCCCATCTACTGACCAGCTTGTTGATATTCTCACCAAGCCTCTTCCGTTACAGCCTTTTCAGTATCTCTGCTCCAAGCTGCCCCTCGTTACCGCTGATCAGCTTGCGGGGGGATAATAGACTACATATATAATTATTAAATACATCTGGGTTATTCTGTAATTAGTTATTCTTCAGTTCTCTATATATACAGCTGTAACCCCTTCAATATCAATAAGATCAATTATTATTAAATTATATCAGATCCTAAGATCATATAGTGTTATAGTTTCTACAAAAGTACTTAAATATAGATATGTGAATCCATGCTCGAAGTATCATGTCCTAAGCCGGGGGTCTATCGAAAACAACCTCTCTACTTCATCTGAGGCAGTGGTATGAACTGCGTACACTTTACCCTCCCCAGACCCCACTTTGTGGGAATACACTGGCTATGTTGTTGTTGTTGTTATTCTCGAAGTATCATATAATGTGATGATGATTGTGAGGTCATAAATTTATCTTATATCTATCTTCTTCTTTTTTCTTTCTAAAAGTAGGTAACACCTTTTTAAATGGATATTGGTAGCACTTTTTGCATTTTGATTGATGCTTTTCTCTCTAATCTTTCAAAATTTTCAAGTATGTCACATTGGAAATTCACTGTAAATATAATTAAACTAAATGTGTATATTAAAACTAGTATTAGTGAATGATATAGCATACAATCAATGGGTTCAACCGATCTCAATACCTTCGACAAGAAATATAGCTATATATATATATATATATAAAAAAAAAAAAAAAAAACATTACTGTATGAAAAAATAAGATTTTATTATGAACCTATAGTTTTAAAAGTATAATAAGTTCAATGATAAGAACCTAAAGGTCAAATAGGTCAAATTTATGTCTTAGATACTGTCAAAAAAGAAAGGAAAGAAGAACCGTAAGGCTACAAGATGAAACAGTAGAAAAAATGCAGTTGTAAATTGCTATCGGAAACTGCAGAGAAAGAAGGATTAAGGCAGAAGGTTTTTGAGTTCTATTTCACTCTGGATGCTTCATTGCAGCTGCCTTTTAGATGTATATATAGTGAGGATTACGTACCACGTCGTAAGCAAAATATCTCACACAAAAACTATTGACATATGTGGCTAACTAACCACCACTCGTTTTAACTAAAAAGACTTGTCTACTACAAAAATATCTACCATCTAGGTGTTTCTAGAGAAATCTTGATCTCCTAACGGATACACCTTTTCATAATAGCGTACCCATCCTCTCGAAATCTTGGATACGTCACTGGACTCCACCATATGAAATGTGGGGATTTAATTCCACTAAATCTTCTGTCTTTTGCTGCAGTGTGTTCAGGCATGGCCCATTAACTTCTGAGATGTTAAGAAACATGGAACTATGACCTTTTCTTTCTTACATTCGTAAAGTTTGTTCACTGATTTATTGTCTTGCTACAGGCTGGTAATAAACTGATAGTTGGAGAATCAGGCTGAAGTAGAGTGATGGCAGAAGAGAATGCTACTGAACGAGCCACCGATAACAGGAAAAATGAAGTCTTAGAATCCTCAGATGCCTCGAATTATGCGCGACTATCAGACAAGACAGGGAAGCAGAAAGTGGCTGATGCTCATGAAGTTCCATACTATAAGTTGTTCTCCTTTGCTGATCCCATAGATCATGCATTGATGGTCGTTGGTGTGATCGGAGCTGTTGGTAGTGGAGTTTGTATTCCTCTGATGGCTGTACTGTTTGGGGAGTTAGTTGATTCCTTTGGAAAAACTGTGGATAGCAAAAAAATTGTTGGTGAAGTTTCGAAGGTACAATGAATTTTGAATAGAATTCTATTCTGGTTATCTTTTCTTGATAATCTATCAGTCACAGCCAAACCCCCAGAACGTATGGTCAATTTGACCCTTCAGACCTCACAGTTTCGTCCCTTGGGCTGTGACACATCGAGCCTAAAATCACGCATGCCATGTTAACTTTTCCTCTGTCTTATATAACACTTCACTTTTCCTTCCATTTCCCATGAGTGATTTGCCTAAGGTGGTATATGTTCCCTTTCTTCAGAAGCTTGCCAATCATCTTCTCGACCCTCTCTCATCAGCTTGCCCTCGCCGTTGGCCATCGCATACACCCTAGGTTTGGCCAACCATCGTAGTGAATCTAACTCTGATACTGTTTTTTTTTTTTTCAAAAGAAGATGGGGCGGCGAAAAGGGGTTAAAATGACTCCCTCTGGATTGAAATGACTTTCAAGCTTTCAATCCAAAGGGAGTCATTTTAACCCCTTTTCGCCGCCCCATCTTCTTTTGAAAAAAAAAAAAAAAACAGTGGTATCAAGAGCTTCATTGATCTTACGGGATCTTGAATTCTTCCAAAGCGCTACCATATCATTTTTAACCCGTGAGGGCTATCTTTTTAATCCGTCATGGCTACCCATTTTTAACCCGTGCTTATTTTCAAAGAATAGGGTTATTTTCAACCAAAAAGATGTCAAGCAGCAATCTCTCATTGAATGCCCCAAAAATTTTCACCGACAAAAACTATCAATTTTGGTCTATGAAGAAAATATATCTTGAAATCCATCCTTATGTTTTGATGAATCAAAAATCCTTACAATATTTTGCAAAGCTTATGAAAATACCTTCAAACAAAACAAGATTGTTGATGGGTTTTCGGCAAAGAATCAAAAGAAGAAATAGAAAGAAGAGAAAGATCAATATCAAAAAGAAAAAGTTCCAAGTTCAAAAAAAATTAAAAAAATTCAGCATTCACTGCCAAAGCAAAAATTGAGGAGGAGCGGTTTTTTAAATTGCAGCAACTAAAGCAAAGGAGGAGTGTTGAGTTTTGCATTTAGTTACTGTTGTAGTTTTTAGGAAAATAAATTATTTGATTTAGGATGATTTTGAATTTTAAAATTAGGTTGTTCAGTTGTTGAGATAGTTTAGTTTTTTTTTAATTTTAAATCATGCAGTTTGTTATTGTAATTTGGCTATTTAAAGCCCTCCTAAATTTAAGAAAATTATTGAAAGCTATTGAAAGTTATTCAATCATTTGAGAGACATTTTAACCCCTTTTCGCTGCCCATCTTTCTTTTAAAAAACCAATAGATACCATATTAGTGACATCTAAGTCCATGACATGTAAGGAGACCTCACGGATTTGTCCCTTGGCAACACCACTTTGAGCCCGAAAGTGCTTCTAGCATGAATATTTGTATTTCGACTTATATATCACATCACTTTCCTTTCCCCTTCTGATATTTGATTTGCTTAAGGTGTTATGTGCATCCGTCTTCCAAAGCTTGCTAACTTAGAAGTCTGTCAACCCTCACATCAAAACTCCCGTATCAACCCATCCTCCGTCATGAAAGTTACATTATCCACTACTTAGATTGTTCTGCAGATGTTCTGATGAATTGGCATAGTGAACGACATTTTAATGCTCGCTTTCCTATCCTTTTTTTTTTTCAGGTAGCCCTTAAATTCATATATCTGGCTCTTGGATCAGGTCTTGCTACATTTACCCGTACGTATACTTTGCCATGATGATATACCTGCTTCTGTTCCCATGGCATTGTTAAACTTAGTACTCATATTAGCGTTTTTCCAGAGGTTGCTTGCTGGACGGTCACAGGTGAAAGGAAGGCTGCTCGAATCAGATATTTATACCTGAAAACCGTATTAAGGCAAGATATTGGATTTTTTGATCAGGAGACGAACACTGGTGTCATTATTGAAAGCCTGTCTAGTGATACTCTTACTATTCAAGATGCCATCGGCGAAAAGGTATTTCTTCAAGAATGGATAGGTACATCATTTGATATATCAAGAAGACTTAGCATGATGAACTGCATTCACATTAAACTGCAGGTTGGGAAATTTATCCAGAGTATCAGCTACATTCGTTGTTGGATTAATAATAGCTTTTATTAAGGGGTGGCGTCTAGCATTGATCTTGTCAACTTCAATTCCTCCACTTGTCCTCTCTTCTGCTGTCATGACTATCATTCTGGCGAAATTAGCATCCCGTGCACAAACTGCTTATTCAGAAGCTGCAATTGTGGTTGAACAGACAATAAGCTCAATTAGAACTGTATAAAAAGAGTTGGAGAAGGACACTTTTTTTTTCACTTCTCAAATTTTATCAAAAGTTTGCATTCACCAAGTTTCTTGATCTTTCATGTAGGTTGCTTCATATACAGGAGAGAGAAGGGCTATTTCTGCATATCACAAATCTCTGAACAAAGCTTATCGATCTGATGTACTAGAGGGTTTGGCTTCAGGGCTCGGTTCGGGTGTTTTCTTTTGGGTCTTATACGCAAGTTATGCTTTAGCAATATGGTACGGCGCAAAAATGATTTTGGACCACAACTATACTGGAGGAGAAGTAATGAATGTCCTTATGGCTACACTGACTGGCTCATTGTAAGTTCTATTCTGACCATAAGGCGGCCAGAGGCTACACTGAACTATATTTCTCTATCTAACATCAAAAATTCACTGCAAAAATGAATGACAGATATGGCATACAAACCAACACAGTTACAGAACATGTATTGATTCACTGATATATATGCTAATCCTTATTATTGGTCTTTTATTCTTCGTTCCCCTTGTAATTGCAGTACTTTAGGATATGCATCTCCATGCTTGCGTGTGTTTGCTGCTGGAAAGGCCGCAGCGTTTAAAATGTTTCAGACGATAGACAGAAAGCCGGTCATAGATCCTTATGATATGAGAAGACTGAAACTTCATGACATTAGTGGTGACATTGAACTTAATAATGTTCACTTCTACTATCCTGCAAGACCAAAAGAGAGCATATTTGATGGTTTCTCTGTGTCGATACCTAAGGGAACAACGACAGCTCTAGAAGGGCGAAGTGGAAGTGGAAAATCGACTGTGATAAGTTTGATAGTGAGGTTCTATGATCCACAGGCTGGTGAAGTTCTGATTGATGGTATAAATATCAAAGAATTTCAGCTTAGGTGGATCAGGGGGAAAATCGGCCTTGTTAGCCAGGAACCTGTGCTATTTGGTTCGACGATAAAGGATAATATTGCCTATGGGAAGGATGATGCAACTCTTGAAGAAATTAAAGATGCAGTTCAACTAGCCAATGCATCCATGTTCATTGATAAATTGCCACAGGTTTTGTTTCAATTTCTACTTTTCGATCAAGTTATAGCTGACTCAAGTTCTTCTCAATATCTTACAAAAAAAAAAACTTCCATTATTCCTTCTAATTCAGGGACTAGACACCAGAGTTGGCGATCATGGAAGTCAGTTATCCGGAGGCCAAAAGTAAAGAATTGCTATTGCAAGAGCAATACTGAAGGACCCCAAAATTCTACTTCTAGATGAAGCTACAAGTGCTCTTGATGCAGAATCCGAAAGGATTGTTCAAGAGACATTGGATAGTGTCATGATCAATCGAACTACAGTAATTGTTGCACATCGCTTGAGTACAGTTAAGAATGCAGATACAATAGTTGTACCGAAAAAGGTATGTCATATATAAAATCTTTACCAGCTAAAAAAGATTCTACATTGTTAGATAGTTCATGCTGAAAGCAATGTGATTATAAGGTTATAGCAGAAATGTGTGTACATTCGTTAATTAGCGAATCGCTTCTTACTTTAGAATGCAAATTTTTGGTCCCTTTCAAACATTTAGGTTCTCACTTGGAGTTAATGAGAAACAAGGAAGGAGCATATGTTCAACTTATACAATTGCAAGAGCTTAGCAAATATTCAGGAGAGCAAGAGTCAAATGAACTGGATAGTGAAGAGATATTCATAAATCCAAAAGATCAATCAAATCAATCAGATTTTTGTGACACGATCAACGTGTAGGGGCTCGTCGAGGATTGAGAATAGCAGCCATCATTCGCCGTCCGTTTCAGTTAGTGCAGTAGAGAAAGCAGTTGGTGAATGTCATGATCCTAATTCAACAGTTGTATTGAGGAAGGATAAAGACAACACGTTCTTTCGCTTGGCTTTAATGAACAAACCTGAGATTCCAGAATTATTACTTGGTTGCATAGCTGCAATGGTCAATTCTCTAACATTACCTATTTTGGGGGTACTTCTTTCTTATTCTATCAAGACTTTCTATGAACCAGCTCATGAACTCGGAAAGCATTCAAGATTTTGGTCATTGACATTTGTTGGTCTAGGATTGACATCTTTACTAGTAGCACCCTTGAAGACGTTCTTTTTCGCTGTAGCAGGATGTAAGTTAATCAAGAGAATTCGCCTAATGTGCTTTGAGCAAATAGTTTACATGGAGATTAGTTGGTTCGACAGAGAAGAGAATTCGATTGGTGCAGTTGGCTCTCGACTATCTACAGATGCAGCATCTGTCCGAGGTATAGTTGGAGAATCACTTGCTTTGCTTGTGCAGAACATTTCAACAGCTATAGCTGGATTAGTTATTGGACTTGAAGCAAGCTGGCAATTTACACTAATAATGATAGTTATGGTGCCACTAATGGACTAAATGGATATCTGCGCTTGAAATACATTAGTGGTTTTGGTGCTGATACTAAGGTTAGCTCCAAACTTCTGTACTAACAAAACGTTTCAAGTTAGCGATTAGTGTTTATGCAAGTAAAAATTTTCCTGTAGAAACTATACGAGCATGCAAGTCAAGTTGCTAGTGAAGCAGTTGGAAGTATCAGAACAGTCGCTTCTTTCTCTGCAGAAGAGAAGGTGGTGCAATTGTACAAAAGAAGATGTGAAGTTCCAGTTAGAGCTGGAATAAAAGAAGGGCTATTGAGTGGTGCAGGTTATGGTTTTTCAATGTTCTGCTTGTACTCTGTCTATGCTATCAGCTTTTATGCTGGTGCTCGGTTGGTTGAGTCCGGTAAGGTAACATTTGCTGAGGTTTTTCGGGTAAGTCTCGAGAGTTAAAGATAAAGCTTGTGTCAAGACTCTCGTTACAAGTTCCTTCTCTGTCGTTTCAACTTTCCTAGTTTTGGGATTTCAGGTTTTCTATGGTGTTAGCTTGACAGATACCGCGATTTCTCAATCAGGCGGCCTTGTTCCTGACTCCACCAAAGCCAAAACTGGTGCCTCTTCTATCTTTGCACTTCTTGACCGACAATCCAAGATAGATTCGAGCAATAGCTCAGGAATGACATTAGACAATGTGACGGGAAACATCGAGTTTCAACATGTCAGTTTCAATTATCCAAGTCGACCTAAGGCTCAAGTCCTAAAAGATCTATGCCTTGCCATTAGCTCTGGTCAGGTAAATAATATTTTGCTCATCACCATAATCATTTCGTGGTCTTAAAACACAATTTATCAACGATTCTGATGTGGAAAATATGTTTATGCTAGACGGTTGCTCTGGTGGGAGAGAGTGGGAGTGGAAAATCAACAATTATTTCCTTGTTGCAAAGATTTTACGATCACATTAGATGGAATAGAAATTCAAAAGCTGAAGGTGAAATGGTTGAGAGAGCAAATGGGATTAGTAAGTCAGGAGCCTATATTGTTCAATGACACTATTAGAGCCAATATAGCATATGGAAAAGAAAATGATTGCACCGAAGCAGAAATATTAGCTGCCGCTGAGTTAGCCAATGCCCACAACTTCATCAGTGGCTTACAACAGGTACTGTCTTGTAAACTATGTTTCTCGGATTCTCCAAAAATGCACAAGTTGGCTTTGGTATTTTCTAATTTTGAATGTATTTTCAAGAACTCGTCTAACAACAACAACAACTTGGCCTCAAATCCCAAACAAGTTATGATCGACTATATAAATCCTCACTTCTTCATATAAGCTCAACATTTTCAAGAATTTGCAAACGTACCTAAAATCATACAAGTATGTCAATACAGATTAAGAATCATGTATCATTCTTGATCATTGCTCCTCTTCACATTGTTTTGCAGGGCTACGACACGCTAGTTGGTGAAAGAGGCATACAACTATCTGGTGGACAGAAGCAAAGAGTTGCAATTGCAAGAGCTATAGTGAAGTGTCCGAAGATACTTTTACTCGACGAGGCCACAAGTGCGCTCGACTCTGAGTCTGAGAAAGTAGTTCAAGATGCACTTGATAGAGTAAGTTCAGGCTGAACAACAGTTGTTGTGGCTCATAGATTGTCCACAATTAAAGGAGCTGATGTTATTGTTGTAATCAAAGATGGTGTCATTGTGGAGAAAGGTAATCATGAAACTTTGGTTAATAGACAACATGGCATTTATGCTTCTCTAGTATCAAAGTCTGCTAGAACTATGAAGTACTAGTACATAAAAAGGGTATCCCCCGGTGCACAAAGCATTCTGCATTCACGCAAGTTCCTCGAAGGGTGTAATGTATGCCGTTTACCTTAATGCAAGCATCGATGGTTGATTCCACCGGCTTGAACCATGTGAGAATTACTATGTAGTAGTACATTTTTTTTTTGTTTTTTCATCTATAATGGTGGTGTTCGGTCCAACTTATGTATTTAGAATAATATTTCATTGGATGCCTGCTACCTCTCATCAGTGACGGAGCCACCTTTCATCCAAGGGCCCCCTTCGACAAAGAATTATACTATTATTACATGGTTAAAATATATTTTATGTATATATAGCAGATGTTGAACCTCTTTCAGCTAGTTCGTATGTTTACTTCCCCTCAATGAAAATCCTGACTCCACTCTCATGAAGCAATACATGTTAAGGTATTAGCAAAAAAGTAATGTTGGACAGTTTATTGCTATGGAGAATTAGAATTTTTTTCTTATTGTATATTAACTTAATATGATGGTACAAAGTATTTACACAATATTTACTGCACAAAACTTTAAACTTCGAAAACTATTAGTACAATATTAAATACTTGCTAATAGGTGATTTTGTCCTATCTATTCTAAGTTCTGATTTTGGTGGATTGAGTTACCTGATACGTGTTGCTGGTGGGAGGTCGTAGGTATCCCGTGAAATTAGTCGAGATGTATGTAAGCTGGCTCGGACATCATGGTTATGAAAAAGATAATTTTTAGTTAAAAAGAAAGAGTAATAATTTTAAATGCATTTGATTAAGGAAAGGAGTAAGGATTAAGGAATAATTCTTAATTTGATGGCTTTTTAAGGTATCCAAGCAAAGATTAATTAATTAAAAAAGAGACTTACGTCAGCTGATGATAATATAAAAAAAACTAACCTAAAGTTATTAAGTTAACAAGAAAAGAAAAAAGAGATTAGTTTCTTGATTCTGAAGTAATATTTTCTTTTCTTTTGCTAATTGTTTTTTTTTTTTTTTTTGGATGTTGTATTTTGTACATGTATTGAGGCTCGATTAAATAAGGATGCACATACCGCATGGCCTATTACTAGGGGCGACACTCCAAATTAAAAAAAAATCATTCAAGGTCGAGCATGAAATCTCTGATTAAGTGTGGAAAGATCTCAATCATTCGATCGAAACCAACTGTTAATTGAAATTGAGAGGGCTGGTGCTAAATTAAATAAGGAGCCACAGGTTGCATGGCATATTACTCGGGGCGACACTCAAAATAGAATTTGTTTTCATTCAAGCTCGAACATGAAACCTTTGATTAAGCGCTGAAGGTCAATCATTCGATTGCAAACAACTGTTCATTGAAGTTGAGAAGGATAGTGCACAATTAAATAAGGATCCCACATGTTGCATGGCTTGGGTGACACTCCAAATAGACTTTCTTTTTTCATTCAACCTCGAAAGCGTTGAAGTTCAATCATTCGATCGCAACCAATTATTAATTGAATTTGAAGTTGAGAAGGGTAGTGCTCGGCCTGGGCCGGGTGACACTCCAAATAATAAATTTTTTTTTTTTTTCCATTAAGCTCGAAAGCGTTGAAGTTCAATCATTCAATCGCAATCAACTGTTAGTTGAATTTGAAGTTGAGAAGGGTAATGCTCAATTAAATAAAGGTCCACGTGTTGCATGGCCTATTATCAGTTTAAGAGTTTATTTTAAACTTTTTAATAATTAACAGCTCATAATATCTTATTTTAAAATATTTGGTAGTTATTGATTGAGTTTGTTAATATTGAGAATTTCAAATGTGGACGACGAAGAAGGCTGTTGTCGGTTGACTATCAACGTAAGACTAGCATGCTATAAACCGAATCGTTAAGTCAAATCGAACGAAAATATTAAATCAAATTGAGGAAAAAAACTAACTTATGATTTGGTTTGATTGATTTGGTATTGAAAAAAAAAATGATCATTCTTGGTTTGATTTGATATTAACAAAAATAAAATCAAACCGAACCGACGTAATACATATATAATTTTAATTTTTTATACGTAAAAAAATATTACTTATAATCTATTTTCTAATTACTTTTATTTTTTATTTTTTTATATTCTGAAAACAGATATATATTTTTGGGCTTTTAATTATAGTATTTTTTTCATTAATAACAAATTAATACAAAACCCAATATTAATATAAAAAACCTAAAACTCTTTAATTGGTTCACTTTTTACATTTTACTTTTCAAATTTTCAGAGAGTTCTCATTATTTCCCCATCTTACTTTGCCCATTCGTCAAGTTGTGATTTAGGTTTGTTTCTCTTCTTTCTCTTTTTTTTAATGGAATTATGTTATAATTAATTACTTTATATGGAGTTAAGTTTTTAATAAGTTGTCTACAATTCTTCATTTTTTTTGTATGCTCACATTTTATGTGAAGGGAACTTTCAGACAAACTACTGTGACTAGTGACGTAGAAATTGAACTACTTAGGTATCCACATAGTATTACTTTGAGAGATAGTAGTTTAGACGTCTTAGTAATTTGCCAACTTAATTTTTATTGGAACTATTCTATGAACATTGTTTTTTTTTTTTAATCTTTTTAGTGAAAACATTTAATTTTTTTCTTCAATCACATTATAATTGTAAAAAAATCGAGAAAACCGAAAAAACCCGACTAAAATCGAAATAAAAAATCAATTGTATATTGGCTTGATTTTCTTTAGAGATTTAGAAAATCGACATTATTGATTTGGTTATATTTTAATAAAAAATCAAACTAACCCGACCTATGTACACCTCTAGCATGACCAAGAATCTGATCGCATTTTTTCTTTGGGAAAAGGACAAAAATGACACTTCAAATCAAACTATTTTCATGAAAATGGTCATGAAATTTAAATTTCATTTTCTAGTCATTTCAATTTACTGGCTTGTTCTATACCATTTCTACACACCTTTTATACAGTTTCTATACATATTTTATACATATAAATATTCTCTATGAAAATTATACAGTTTTAATACACAATTTATACAATAACTGTACTTTTTCTTTTACACGTTTTATACACTAATTATATAATTTTCATACACTTTCTATATTTTTTTTTTATATATATACATATTTGACAGAACTATACAATTTCTATACATATATCAGATATATGTATTTTATTTAACAATTATATCGTTTTTATATAATTTAATTATTATTTCTAAACAATAAACAAAATAGAATATTTGATCAATTAAAAAATTTATAATAAAAAAAATTGAAATATTTTTAAAAGGACCGAATTGTCCAAGTTGAATACTGTATCAGTATTATATATAGATTGTATCAGTATTGTATATGGACTACGTAGCCAAAATGACCCAAATTAGAAAATGTCAATAAAGCAAAAATAGAATATCCGAAAACCACTTTTTGAAAAATTTTCAAACTTGAACTATTTGTTTTAAAAAGTGTTATAGAGTGTTTTTCTCCCTTCTTTCTTTAATTTAATACTATCCAACAATAAGATTTAAAGAACTATCGAGATCTATCCTACAGAACATATCATTCTCAGAACCAATTTTATATTGAGACATACTTAGAGGACAAAACACAAAAATTTATTCTTAGAAATACTCACATATAAATAATTAAACTAAATAAGGTGACGAATAATTTTATAAACAAATAATATATCCTCGTAAATAAATGCAATGCATATTATGTCTAATGCTCTAAATTATCATTGTTGTTAAAATCGTTGAATTGATATATCAATGATAATAAGATCAATTTAAACTTATTAAGTGGTTGCAATATGTATAAAACAAATCAATTACTAAAATCTGAATAATTAAGATTCATAACTTAAAAGACAAACCGAATTAATTAATAACTAAAATCATTACTTGTACTTACTAAATAATTTGAAAGTTATATTAGTTAGACACACAAAAAAGATATTTTCATGCTTTTATTATTCTTTTCATTCAATTTATATGATATTGTCTGAATTTAAAAAATAAAATAACAGAATAAAAATAAGATTTGCATATTCGATAGCTATAAATTAATGCATTAAGAATAAAATATGAATTATAAAGCTTATTTTTAAAAATATATATGAGTCGACAATTATTATTACGACATACATTAAAAAAAAAAAAAAAAGTCCGCCACATAAATCGGAAATATGTAGTATATATTTTTCTTTTTAATAATGCTATTATTAAACTCTTAACATCATAATACAATTTATCAAATCCTTTTTAATTTTTTTTTTTTTTAAAAAAAGAATGAACAAAAACTATTACATCAATTCTTCAAATTTCTTTCCCTTCAAAAATAAATAAATACCCCAAAGTGTTTAAACAGAGCCTTCATAAGTTGCCACGTAATCAACTTCATATTGCCACGTGTCACATACATGTCACAATCACAACCGTCCATTCCCCTCAAACTCAATCCAACGATCCATCTCACATCACAAACGCGTGGCGGGAAGGAGCTAAAACGTGGGAAACTTAAAACGGTCACAACTTAACTTGTGCACCCTCCACGTCATCCACCACGTCACCACCAACCAATCAAACACCTCCACGTCATCAAAACAGTTACGTCAGTTGTCCAAGTTCTTTTCCTATATTTCACCGAACAAAGAACCCCCCAAAAAAGAATAAATCAAAGCTGTAAACCAATAAATAAACAAAAATAATTCTTGCTTGTTCTTCGACTTCCGTGCAGAGCGAGAGGTTTAGTGCGTCGAGCTTGTTCGGTGAAGAGTTTTCACCGTCAAGAATGGAAGCCTCTACCGGAGTTTTACGCCGATTACCCTTTTCTGGGAAGAACCCATTGGAGTATAGTTCAAGATTATCATGTATGAGGGTAAATTTGGAATATAGGAAGATAATGGGTGGTGGGTTTTATGATGAAGGGTGTATGGAGTACTATTCATCATGTGGTAGAGGTGGAAGGATTGTTAGGTGTGGTGGTGGGAAGAAGGAGGAGAAGGAGATGAAGAAGAAGATGAAGCTGCTGAAGGGGTTGTCGAAGGAATTGAGTAATTTGAGTGAGATGGGGTTTGGTTGTGATGTTGGTTTGGTTGATCAAGTTCAAGGGAAGACAATTATGGTAAGTTTTAATCGAAGTTTTTGTTTTGATTTGGCACGGAGTTTAAGAAAGTAAAAGAAACTTGTTGGATCCAGTGGTGTGTTATCGCATTTTGTTGTTTGTTTTCATGTTGTCTGCTTGATATACATGAGCCGGGGGTTTATTTGTTATTTGTAATGAGTAGGGGTCTATCGGAAGTAGCCTCTCTACTTTGGTATATTGTTATCTGTCATGAACTAGGGGTCTATGTGTTATCTATGATGAGCCAGGGATCTATTATCTGAGGTAGTGGTATGGACTGCGACCTCACTTTTTGGGAATACACCGGCTATGTTGGTGCTGTAATTTATCAAATTTGAGTTATGTTCTTAGGGGTTAGGTGGTTAGAATTATGCATTTATTACTAATGCAGTATTAGTAAGAAGGTATTAGTTATGGAGGATTTAGTTATTCATGTATTAGTTACGCGAGTTTCTAAATTGCAAATCAAACATGAATAACTTACTTGATAACCAGCTACCAAACGTGGTATTACTTCTATGTTAGTTGATCCTGTGACATTTTTCGTCAAAATTTGTCTAGTTTTGACTATGGCGCGGAGTTTAAGAAAATACAGTAGGACTTTAGAATCTTGTGTTCTTGAACGAAAGATATTTAGAATGAATCGGAAAGCGCTTTGATCTTGTGAATTAAAGATTCCATAAGGAAAGTTAGGATCAACGAGTTAGCAAATAAGGAAAGAGAGATTCTTTCTGAAATCATGGATGCACAAAAGAAAGCGAGACGAACAAATCGAATCGGAGGAAGTATTTATAGCTTTATACTATGTATTATTGCACTATGGATCCACAAAAATAAAATCCTGATATGCTTCTAGGTGTGTTTAGTTTTGATCTGTTTTGTTCGGTCTTGGTATCGGTGTTTCATGTGGAATATGGTAGCAGCTTATAAGCTTTAGAAAATAGGATACGGTTATCGTGTGAATAAAGATTATCTTTTTGATGGTATTGAAATGGGACGTTGGATTATTGTTGTTGTGGTTCAGTAGACGTTAAGTATAAGTTAACCGTTATAGCTGATTTTCTTGCATATAGTTTGCTTTGATGTGTTGTGCAAGACCATATAGTTGGTTGATATCTGGTTTTGCTTCAGAATTCAGATTGAACTTATTGCTCGGTGGTTAATCCCTTCCACGCCGTGGTTTTAATAAGTTTAGTTGTCTAGTAGTTCCAGTTGCTCGATTTGAATTGTCTGGAGAATGCAATGTCTGATATTAGGTTTAGACGCGTGAGCGTAACCATTGTAGTTTCGTAGTATTAGGCTTAGATGCACAAAATTGCATGCGCGAGTTAGATGGAAGTGTGAATAGATGAACTAGATATTAACCACCGATTAATACAATTTCTTTTAGCCGACTGTCTGTTCTTGCTAGCTAGTAGATTAGTTATAACTATATGGGATATTGCTCTTTTCCAGTTTACTTATGTTGCTGTTGCTCGCTATGTAGGAGACCGCGGATCTATTGCTTGGACAGCTTCAACAACTAAAGGCGGAGGAGAAGGAGTTGAAGAGGAAAAGAAAAGAAGAAAAAGCACTCAAGAAGATGAAAGGAGCAAGTCAAGTACAAGGTACAATGAACTGTGAAATGTCGTCATCTTCAAGCTCGTCTTCTGAATCAAGTGGCGATGATTGTCAAAATTTGGTCGACATGAAAACCCTGAAGATCGGAACTCTTGCCCAAACAATTCCCGAGGCATGTAACCGAGCACTTGAGAATGCAACATTAAATCCCGCCCTTTCAACTATAGTTGTTGAGCCTCAGACTCTAAATCCGGAAGTAGATTCATCGGTCGAGGTTTCAAGCACAACAGAGGGAACAACTAGTTTAGAAGTTCCAATCCCTCAGCCAAAAGGTGAATGCTGCTTGGTGGAAGCCAGTGATTGTCACATTGGTAGCAGGTCTAATGCATCTGTAGCAGCAACAACAACAACAGCAGCAGAGACTAAGAGAATCGAAGTCTGTATGGGAGGTAAATGCAAGAAACAAGGCGCCGGAGCTATACTAGACGAACTCCAACGTGCTGTCGGATTGCAAGCTGCAGTCTCAGGGTGCAAATGCATGGGAAAGTGTAAAGTTGGTCCTAATGTGAGACTTTCAGGGTGTAGCACCAGCAGCAGCAGCTCCGACGCGTTGCAAGCCAGCGACTCGGTTGCTATTACCTCTGCTCCTACTACTACTACCACTACTACTAGTTCTCTGTGTATTGGAGTTGGTTTAGAGGATGTGAGTATGATTGCAGCAAATTTACTTGGTGGTACATGTCAAGGAGTTGGGTTAGCTAATGCTATGGCTTAGATGTTTTTTTCTATCATTAGCTTGTAGTAGATAGGCTTTTGGGATTTTAGCAATGGGGTTTGAATTGCTTTATGTTTGTGTAAAATGTCATCAATATAGACTATGTTTGCTATTTATCCTTTGTAAATATTGAGTATGAATTATATAGTGAAAATGTTCTTTTTTATGCTGCCTCTGTTTAATTTATTTGTGATGGTTAAAGAAAAGTCTTTTTAGAATTGGTTTTAGACTTTAGTTCTGTAGAATGTATCAAGGTGTTATTTAAACATATAGTTTTGAACATGTCGCGTGGAAAGTATAAAAAGAAAAGTAGGACAAATAAATTGAAAAAGAGTCCTTGGTAAGGAATTGTATATATAGCTTTTGTTCCGAAAGTATTGGTAAATTCTTATTTTAGTTTTGATGTTTGACTACGCACATCAAATTTTTGCATTTTTGATAGCTTTGCTTATGGTCCGGGCCTATTGAAAACAGTCTCTCTACTTCACCTGAGGTATTGGTATTGCCTTCATACACTTTATCCTCCTCAGACTCCACTACTTCACCTGAGGTGGTGGTATGGTCTGCGTATACTTTACCCTTTCCAGACTCCACTATATGGGAATACACCTCTATTTCATCTGAGGTAGTGATATGATCTGCGTACACTTTACAGTTACCCCTTTATCCTCCCAAAACTCCACAGAATACACTTGGGGTATGTTGTTGTTTGTTGATAGCTTTGCTTGTGAATCTCTAAAAATTTAACATAATTATTAAATGTTACATAACTTAATTACCCATGTGCTAAGTGTATACTACTAGTCTATATTTGACTGTAATATAATCTTATATAGGGTCAAATATAACATTTTTTCAATATGGATGTACTAAATAAACACACATTATAATTCGTTGAAAGGTAATTATCACAGGGGTCAAACGAGGAACTGGTCCATATTTTGCAATAATATAATCATATGTAAATTGGACCTATTCTTCGAATACCATATTTGACCAATTCATGTTTTAATCAATCAACATGAAATGTACAGCACAATATGGGATTAAGACGTAGTTGATTGATTGATATCGATGTGCATTCTATATTCGGGAGAGATGGTGACACAACAAAATAAGGGAAGCCCCGATACACTAAAGCTCCCGCTATGCGTAGGGTCTGGAAAAGACCCCACCACAAGGGTGTATTGTATGCAGCCTTACCTTGCATTTCTACCAGGGCTGTTTTCAAGATTTGAACCCGTGACTTCCTGATCACGTGGCAGCAATTTTACCAGTTACTCCAAGGCTTCCCTTCAGTAACGCAACAAAGTTGTTCAAAAAATGAAAGCATATTTTCACCATAAGCTGCATCTCTAACAGCTCTACATTGCTCCATACTACTTACTAAACAGTATAATATACTAGTAGAATATACACGTCCCCGATCTCCTCTATCGTGTATATGAGACGAGGGTTTGATATCTGTTCTTGAGTGTCTCATCGACGACAATGTTTTCTGCTGGGCTCATGAGTTGGTGAGTTATTACAGCGCTTTATGAAGCTGTCGAGTGTTTTTTGTTTTGAAGGGCTGCTGTAGGATTGATTTTTCTGTTTTGAAGGGCTGCTGTAGGATTGATTTTTCGAAACTTCCAATGATTTCTCCTGGCCATCAAGCATCTGCATATACATTTGTAGATTTATTAGCTAGGGCGCGAGATTTGTACCTCGCGTATTCAAGAACATAGACGATTAAGTAGAAAAGACCTGTCCGAGGTTGTCCAACTTGCTCTGAACAACGTCCCTGTACCAAGTTGTAAAAATAACCATTACACGATAACTTCTATGTTTGGTATTGTTCGGAGTTGAATGAATCGAAAAGCTGTACTAGTGACAAGGGCCCATACCAAATTATGTCATCAACAGTGTCGTTCGCCAGCAGATAACACACATTGACAGAGGATACCTAGAAAGGAAGTTTGGTGGTAAAGTTAATGGCTCCTGAATATATGGATTTCTTAGAGACTTCACGCGTCTGATAAATGGACACACGCAAGCGCCCATAGACTCAATAGTCGAGCAAACATACTGGAATCCAGATAGGTAATACCGAAACACTGCAAAATGAATCAGTGCCTTGCTGCTTATACTCATTTCATTTTCATATTTTTGGTTGCATTAAATGCTAATGAGCCACAACAGCTATGTCAAAGATGAATTTAAGGACTGCCAACAAGCACTATTGTAGTGGATGAAGCCGGAGTCAGGCATAATCGAGTCTCATGGTCAATACTGCTTACTCACACGCGTGATCCTAATATACAAAGCTCAGGTGGAAACGGAGCCCTGAAGAGCATGAGTACTAAAGTAAAGTAGCATGTTCAATCCCTGCCATTGAATCTCTGAGCTTGGTCGGGCTAACTAGCCAGGTCCGGTATCCTAGTGGATTTGAAATAATTCAGGAACAAAAAACATCCTTAAACTCTTATCTAACATTATGTGCTCACCTGGCCGATTCTGTGAGCTCGATCCTCGGCTTGAATAAGGTCACCTGGTGTCCATGATAATTCTGCAAATATCACTGTGCTTGCTGCTGTTAATGTTAACCCTATGCCCCCGGCTTTGATGGATAACTGGAATACAACAGTTACAACAATATTACTTTCGATTGTACATAGCCTCACTCAGCAACTGTATTAAAGGATTGACAAGGAAACAAATCCTACAGTCAAATTGCACTGTTAGTTTGACTAATTATAACAGATCCATGGCATTACCACTGCAGCCTTAATTGTTTCTTTTTCCTGAAAATCTGTTACCAAATCTTGCCGTAATGCTGATGGAGTGCTGCCATCAATCCTAATACAACCAACCTTCTTCTTCTGCAAATACTCATGTATTGCATCAATCATTGATTGATGATGCGCAAATATCAAAAACTTGCAGTTTGCCTGCATGTCTTAAAAAAACAGAGTTACTACACCAAGAAGCATAACAAGAATATTGAAGATTATATGAACACGCAAGAAATGGGCATATTGGAGAAGATATGCAACTGCTCTACGCACAACATAAATCGTTGTCAGATTAAAGGACAGATACATTTTACATGTCAGAGCACTCTTTGGTTAAATGATGGAACAGATATGAAGACTTTCCAACCATTGCTTAACAACATGAACCTTGCACTTGACTCGAAAAGTAGTTTATATGAGAATTTGTGCATCAGACGAGTCTTAGTTGACCTATGTTGTCATTAGCCAGGTGTCAAGACACGTAGAACTCAAGTTGAAACTTAGTTGCTTTGAGTGAACTCTCATTGAGTTACAACAATGCTCCCAATATCTAATTTATCTATAGGCGATTAGGTTGGGTATCTGATACTGTAGTTTCTTTCTTCTATCTAACATAAAAATGCATTAACTTTGAAATTTGAAAGCCAACATTTGCTGTTGTTATCTTCCTCTATTGCTCTTCAACGTGAGAACAATATATCCCCTTTCCTTGCAGATGATATTGTTTTTCAGTCCAACATGATGAATGAGGCAAAAAAAAAAACATTCCAATAAAGCAGTTGGAGATGCTTTCACTTTGTATTATGAATATATAGGAGTACAAGAAATAAAAATCATCACACCTCAACCATGGTTCCTAGGTAATCCAAAACTGCTGGGATTTTGGCCTCAGCAGAGGCATTGTAAATCTGCAAGCCCAACAAACAAAAGTATGGGTGTTAAACTCTAATAAAATATATCAGTTCTAGCAATAAAGCAGCAAATAAAAAAGGGACGACCCGGTTCATACCTACTCCGTAGGTGTCGGGGAGGGGGGGACCACTCCGGGCCTAACCTACGCGCCCTCACCCCAGCTTTGCTGGAGGGGCGTTTCGAACCCCCAACCCTGGCACACCACGGTAAGCAAGCTTACCGCTGAGCCAAGGCCATCCCTCGATAAAGCAGCAAATCAAGTTTTATAAACAAAAAAAAAATATTCCAAAAAAATGGCAGCGAGCACAATGAAAAACAAGATTGAGATGAGGATATACACGACAATATAAAGAGACCTTCACATCCCCAAATAGCCGATGAGGGAACTCAATCCCTCGCCATCCAGGCCTGCCAACTGGAGCTTAGATACTAGATAGTATAATATGGGAGTCCAAGTGTCCAACATCTGGCAAACCAAGAATTGGGATGGGTCTAGCTCAGGTACACCATGTGAACAGTTAGAACAAGGTGGAGAAAACTCAGGTTGATTATTTCCTCAAGTCATTGGTGTTAAAATAGCTAAGCGCATGTGTTCTAAGCAATGAAAGAGAATCAAATACATAATAACAGGCAGCTAATAGTGCTATAATATATTTACAAATCCTAGAATATCCTAGAAGATTCTAACGGAATTTATTCTTTGTCACCTAATAACAGTAGAAATATGGAAGAAGCATTGATATCTGCGGGCATTGAACATAAATTGTTCAGAACACAAATCTTTTACTGTTTTGGGGGAAGAAAAAGTCATCGCTTTTCCTTCTAATTTGTTTCAACTTCCCAATTGAAATAAGTTGTAGATAAGAACAGATGTTATGATCCAGGGTCCTCCTTATATGAATCTTCTACCTACTGGTAAGACATGCAAGAAGCTGGTCGTGGAAATGCGATCCACTTACCTCAGAGGATAAGTTTTCCAAACTGCCTGCACACGGGAGTACTACTCCGACAGCAAAAGTTTTTGGAGAAGGCGATATCTTGTGAGAAAATTCTCAAGGATCAAGAGAGAAAGAGAAGCTATTATGCAGTAAGACCAGATATACTATCTTCAAGAATCCTTGCTATAGTGATCAGCTCTCAAACTGATAAAAAAGAAATAAATAATCATGATCGGAATTTGCAAATGTACCTTACTGATAAAGCTCTTCTCTGCAAACTTAAGAGAAGTAGCCTCCTCCTCGGACTGAGCTGATTTAATTTTCCCCTTAATGACCTCCAACTACAGGATACAATATTAGAGTAAGTAAATATCTACCTCAGAAATCAAGTAAAGTCAGGCATCATTATCAAAGACAGTTCTTAACAATCTTCTGACAGGAATATCAGACAACATTTACTTATCTAAATTCCCATTTTAAGAAAAGGAAGTTTCAGAAAAGAGTAACAGAATATTAAGTGTCCTGTGAGAACAGCACTTCTGGTTAACAATCCATTCAAATTCTAGCATGGGAAGTGGGATAAAAAGTACAATCACAAAGGTATTCAGGAATACCTCACGAAATAGAACATTAACTTGTCTCATCTCCTTCTCCCCCAAGTCTAGGAAAACCTGCACCGAAGTGTGAGAGAACGAGATGAAGTCACGTAGCCAGAACCATCAAATGTAAGCCTAAAGATTTTACCTGTTGCCTCCGCTTTTGAGGGAGTTCAGAAAGGACATCCTTTTTTAATCGCCGAATCATCACCGTTGCTTTGATTAAGCTGTGCAGCTCTTCGTGATTACTTGCACCTTGATAAACTCCAAAGATGCCCTAGAATGTTCAGCAAATCTGTTAGGGCACTTCTTTGTTATTGTAAGATCTCAAAGGCGTCTTCTGATCCAGGGGAATTTTGACTTACCCCCTTGCAATAGCGGTTCCCATATTCGTGCACGTTCTTATACACAGTAGGATGCAAGGCCTCCAGCTGTCAAAGCACAAAATTTTTTATCACAAATTCCCAACAGTTAAAACTTCAATTTGAAACTAGACTGTAGTCACCAACTGTATGCGGGGCCAATAATACTTGATTGATCAAAATATTGAGCACATACCTGTTTGAAAAGTTCAATTGGCCTTGATAAAGCAGGAGTTCCACTGAGCAATATGGCATACTGAGCTTTCTGCAGCAGCCCACATGTAAGTTCATCAGGACCACTCCTCCCACTTATACAGTTGGTGAAAATGTATGCTCATCAACTTGGATGAGAATATCAAAACAATTCTTTTTGCAAGTTTGCCATTCAAGATCCATCTGTTCATGGTCCAACTGATACTTTTTGTTTCTTTTATTTTCTTGTTCATTTCAATATGTTTTATACTGAAACAACAACAACAACAACAAAACCAGTGTATTCCCACATAGTGGGGTCTGGGGGGTAAGATGTACGCAGTCCCTACCACTACTTCAAGAGAAGTAGAAAGGTTGTTTCTGATAGACCCCCGGCTCAAGACAAGGAATAATAGATAAATACTTAATAAAGCATGGAACAAGATGTCAAGACAAAAATATGCCCCACAAGGGATAATAAACAAAGAATAGTAAACACATTTGTAATAAAGCATACAACAAAGTGTCCTAGCAAGAATAATACATCTACCAAGTAATGTCCTACCCCAACGACTCAAACTGGCACTAGCCTTCCATCCTAATCCGCGTCCTCCAGATCTTCTTATCTAGGGTCATGTCCTCAGGGAGCTGTAACTGCTCCATGTCCCGCCTGATCACCTCTCTCCAATATTTCTTCGGCCTACCCCTACCCCGCCTGAAACCATCCAAACCAAGTTTCTCACACCTACGAATTGGGGCATCCGTGCCCCTCCTCATCACATGCCCGAACCATCTCAATTGGACTTCCCGCATCTTGTCCTCCACCGAAGCCACTCCAACCTTTTCCCGAATAGTCTCATTTCGAACTCTATCACCCCTATTAAGCCCACACATCCAACGCAACATCCGCATTTCCGCCACCTTCAATTTTTGAATGTGAGAGTTCTTGATTGGCCAACATTCTGCTCCAAAAAACACGGCCGGCCGGACTGCCACCCTGTAGAATTTGCCTTTAAGCTTGGGCGGCACCTTCCTATCACACAACACCCCCGAGGCGAGCTTCCACTTCATCCATCCCGCTCCAATACGATAGGAGACATCCTCGTCAATCTCACCATTCCCCTGAATCATGGACCCCAGATACTTGAAACTATCTATCTTACACACCGTCTGGGAATCCAACCTTACTACCACCTCGTCTTCCTGCCTCACGTCATTAAACTTGCATTCCAAATATTCTGTCTTGCTCCTGCTCAACCTGAACCCTTTAGACTCAAGGGTCCGTCTCCACACCTCTAATTTATCATTCACACACCCCGCGTCTCATCAATCAAAACTATATCATCTACAAAAAGCATACACCAAGGCACCTCTCCTTGAATACACCGCGTCAACACATCCATCACCAAAGCACACAAAAACGGGCTAAGAGTGGAACCCTGATGCAACCCCGTCAAGACAGGAAAATGCTCTGAGTCTCCTCCCTCCGTCCTCACCTGAGTCTTAGCTCCATTATACATGTCCTTGATTGCTCTAATATACGCCACCGGTACCCCACTCACCTCCAAGAATCTCCAAAGCACCTCCCTAGGGACTTTGTCGTACGCCTTCTCCAAGTCGATAAACACCATGTGCAGATCTCTTTTCCTTTCCCTATATTATTCCACCAGTCTCCGCACCAGGTGAATTGCCTCCGTCGTCAAGCGCCCGAGCATAAATCCAAACTGATTTTTCGAGATAGCCACTATCCTCCTCAACCTCAACTCGACCACTCTCTCCCAAATCTTCATAGTGTGGCTCAATAACTTAAACCTCTATAGTTATTGCAACTCTGAATGTCACCCTTATTCTTATAAAGAGGGATCATAGTACTCTATCTCCAAGCCTCGGGCATTTTCGCCGACTTGAAAATGCCGTTAAATAATTCAGTCAACCACCTTAAGCCAGCCTCCCCAGAGAACTTCCAAAAATCCACAGAAATCTCATTAGGCCCCGTCGCCCTACCCCTACGCATCCTGCGAATAGCCTATCTGACCTCTTCTACCTTAAAACATCTACAATAACTAAAATCACGACACTCCTCCGCGTGCTCCAGCTCCCCTAAAACAATAACTCTATCCCCTTCTTCATTCAATAACCTATCGAAGTACGACTGCCATCTCTTCTTAATGTGACCATCCTCTACCAATACTCTACCATCCTCCCCCTTAATGCATTTCACCTGGTCGAGGTCACGACCCTTCCTCTCCCTAGCCTTAGCAAGCCCAAACAACCTTTTTTACCCTACTTTCTCCTCTAACCCCGCATACAAGCTCTCGAACGCTGCCGTCTTCACTTTCCCTATTAGCCCGCTTCTCATCTTCATCCCTACTCTCACCCAACTTAGCATACGCCCGCTTCTTAGTCTCCACTTTCTTCCTAACTTCTTCATTCCACCACCAATCCCCCCGACGATGGCCGGCACAGCCCCTGGAAATACCCAACACCTCACTAGCAGTCTCCTTGATGCACCTAGCCGCCCTATCCCACATACCATCCACGTCCCCCCTGCACTCCCACATCTCCATTCCCGCCACCTTCTCCCCTATCTCCCTCACATTCGCTGGCGTAAGGCCGCCCCACTTAATTCTAGGTCTACCACCCCCTTCTCTTCTTATCTTTCTTAATACCTAAGTCCATCACCAAGAGCCTATGCTGGGTTGAAAGATTCTCACTCGGGATGACTTTACAGTCCTTACACAACACATGTTTTATACTGAAAATGTTAGACAAAATCACAAAGATTTTCATCTAAAACTTTGTCAACTTGATAAGTTTGTGTGGAATTCTCTGCTGTGAATTGTATCTTGAAATATATATTGCATACAGTTCAGGGTGGTGCACCGGACTAATTGAGTCGTGCCTCTTCTCACAAGTAATATATCCATTTACTTTTCAGATGAATGAAGTTAACTGTAAGAAATACCATGAGATGCCTCCATGTACAAGACAGGTCACTGTAGTTATATGGCCATTTACATTTTTTCTTTTTTCTGAAAAGTAATACCTCCATTGACTAACTGTTGGATAAGAACTCCATATAGACCAACTCCCATCCCTGAACACAGAGAAAATGCATGCAGATCATTTCTTTATAAAGAAAGGAAGCAGACCTGTAATAAGGGAAGGGAAGCAGTGGTTCTTTTTGCTTGGGCATTTTTCAAGAAGTGTGATTCATCTGCAATAACTACCTGAATAAACAAATCATCACGGATAACAATCATTAAGTAGCATGAAAATGCAACCATTAGAGGACATCCAACACAAAGAACTTACTTAAACACAATAATCAAGAGCTTAGATAAATATCAACATCCAAACATAGAATTCAAGAAAAAGTACAGTACCAGTAAGCCTCTTGTATTTTCTATCTGTTAAGAGAATGGATGCAAGGTCTAATTCAATCTCAAAAGCTAGAACATGAGGGGGAGGATTGACCAGGACCATGTAAGGAAACAAAAAGCCATTTCCTCTATCAATAGGGGATGCTTAACACTATCATTCTTCTCCTAATTGTCTTTTTTGATAGCTCAAAAAAATTTAAAACTAGTCAATACAAAGGTATAAAAGCAGCACATGAAAGTGAACCAAGTGTTGTCACTGAAGAAAATGAAAGTGTATCCAAGCAAATAAAAAATTGAACAAAATTCAGAACAGAAAGGTTCTTTGATTTCCTGGACAAGATTATACAGGCCATCAGAAACGCATCTGTCATTTCCTCTAAGTAGTCCATCCATCATAACGAGGAGCCACCTCAAATAAAATTCATCAAGCCTTGTCTCAGTAAAATAAACTGGCAATTTATGTCCACTGCATTGCAATCGTTATATGACAAAAGGGTATCCAAGCACATAAGAATGGAACAAAATTCAGATAACTCAATGGTCCCTTCAGTTTCCTGTCTTGTTATATCACCCACAACAAATAGACAAACACATATGTAGATCCATCATTAAGTGACGCATCTAGGTTTATCAAAAGATAAGTTGCTAAGGATTCAGATTGTTCAGGTATTAGAAGATTGAATACAGCTGATGCCAAACCTTGTATATAATGTACTGCAGTTACCTTAAATGTTGATGCCATAAGTTGATCTTGCAGCTTAGGGACAATGTCATATGATACTATGTTAAACAGGCCATCAAGATGAATGGACTTCTTAGTGTTTGAAGGAACTATTTTAAATCCTCCCTTATTTGAACCGCTGCATTGAGATAAAACTACCTGTATAAGATAGAAACAAATTAATTATCAGGGAACTTGAAATGCAAGTTGCTTGTAACATTACAGTGAATGCACTTCTAGTGGCATTAGCTCTTTCAGATTCCATCGCATCTAACCCAGTGAATGAATGGTAACAAAAACCTTGTCATAATCTACCTCAAAGTAGGCTGGGTAACAAGATGGGATTTTGGCGATGATGCGGGCAAAGTGGTCCATTAGAAACTTTTGCACCACGAAACATCAAAATATTGCCCGTTAGTAGTTTTCTTACATCTATAACATCGTGTAGACAAAGAAGATAGGGTGCGACGTGTTTTTTAGAGGGAAAACGGTATTTTCAAATTTGTAGAATGAACTTAAAAGTCTAGAAGGCAGCTACAGCTCAAAGAGATTTGTTAAATAAAAAGATTGCTCATAATACCAAACGAAGAAAGCATCTATGTCAATCATCTAGTAAGTAGGGACCTGATGTGAGCACCAGAAAGAAACTAAAACTATGAGAGGTTGTTCCTCGACTTCGAGTATAGAATGTCATTCTCAACCCCTTCAAACACTCTCCTAGTCTTTTCTTTCCAAATCAGTTACATAAGGGCCTAAGGAGAAACAAGTGGCTAGGCATGAAGCATTAAGCCCACTGCCAATATGCGGAGGCAACTAAGGTGTCTACTAGAGAATGCTTTTATACCATGTGGAAAAGCTGAAGGGTAAAAAGAATGACGAGAACAAATTTTGTGTTCTGTAAAACTTGATTTCATGAATACACAAAAATATTCATTTTTTTTTATAGCAGAAACACAAAAAAATGAAACCATATTAATTAGGTTGACCAACACTATTTTTTAAAACTTGTACCTTGTTGCCGTCCTTGACTTTCAATTATCGTTAACCTTTTTTGTTATTTTTCTTCATTTTTTAGTTATTACAACATCTCCATAATTTATCTATCAATTTACCATATCTGACAAAAGTTTCAACATTTAAAACATGAGAACACAAAATTCTAATATTTTACATCCTTAATTATTCACCACAGTATGAATTACCGGAAAACTCACTCAATGTACTATCTATACTACCAAAGTATATTAATTTTATTATTAAGGGAACATCTTAGAAAGTGGAAACTAAGAAGGGAGCGTATGCTAAGTTGGTTGAGAGTAAGGATGAAGAAGAGAAACGGGTAAATAGGGAGGAGTACAAGTTAGCTAGGAAGGAGGCTAAGTTAGCAGTTACGGCTGCTAAGACGGCAGCGTTTGAGAGCTTGTATGCGGGGTTAGAGGAGAAAGGAAGGGAAAAGAGGTTGTTTAGGCTTGCTAAGGCTAGGGAGAGAAAGGGTTGTGACCTCGACCAAGTGAAGTGCTTAAGGGGGAGGATGGCAGAGTGTTGGTGGAGGACGGTCACAATCACATTAAGAAAAGATGGCAGTCGTATTTTCATAGGCTTTTGAATGATGAAGGGGATAGAGTTATTGTGTTAGGAGAGCTGGAGCACTCAGAGGAGTGTCGTGATTTTAGTTATTGTAGATGTTTTAAGGTGGAAGAGGTCAGAGAGGCTAGGGCGACGGGGCCTGATGAGATTCCTGTGGATTTTTGGAAGTTTTCTGGCGAGGTTGGTTTAAGGTGGTTGACTGAATTGTTTAACGGCATTTTCAAGACGGAGAAAATGGTCGAGGCTTGGAGATGGAGTACTATGATCCCTCTATATAAGAACAAGGGTGACATTCAGAGTTGCAACAATTATAGGAGTATTTAGTTATTGAGTCACACTATGAAGATTTGGGAGAGAGTGGTCGAGTTGAAATTGAGAAGGATAGTGTCTATTTCGGAGAACCAGTTTGGATTTATGCCCGGGCACTCGACGACGGGGGCAATTCACCTGGTGCGGAGGCTGGTGGAACAGTATAGGGAAAGGAAGAAGGATCTGCACATGGTGTTTATCGACTTGGAGAAGGCATACGACAAAGTCCCTAGGGAGGTTCTTTGGAGGTGAGTGGGGTCTGATGGCGTATATCAGAGCAATCAAGGACATGTATGATGGAGCTAAGACCCGGGTGAGGACGGAGGGAGGAGATTCAGAGCATTTTCCTATCTTGACAGGGTTGCATCAGGGATCTACTCTTAGCCGTTTTTGTTTGCTTTAGTGATGGATGTGTTGACGCAGCGTATTCAAGGAAAGGTGCCTTGGTGTATGCTTTTTGCAGATGATGTAGTTTTGATTGATGAAACGCGGGGGGGGGGTGAATGATAAATTAGAGGTGTGGAAACAGACCCTTGAGTCTAAAGGGGTCAGGTTGAGAAGGAGCAAGACAGAATATTTGAAATGCAAGTTTAATGACTTGAGGCAGGAGAATGAGGAGGTAGTAAGGTTGGATTCCCAGATTGTGTGTAAGAGGGATAGTTTCAAGTATCTCGGATCCATGATTCAGGGGAATGGTGAGATTGACGAGGATGTCTCCCACCATATTGGGGCGAAATAGATGAAGTGAAAGCTCGCCTCGGGGATGTTGTGTGATAAGAAGGTGCCGCCAAAGCTTAAAGGTAAATTCTACAGGGTGGCAGTCCGTCCGGCCATGTTGTATGGAGCGGAGTGTTGGCCAGTCAAGAACTCCCACATTCAAAAATTGAAAGTGGCAGAAATGCGGATGTTGCGTTGGATATGTGGGCTTACTAGGGGTGATAGAGTTCAGAATGAGACTATCCGGGAGTAGGTTGGAGTGGCTTCGGTGGAGGACAAGATGTAGAAAGTCCGATTGAGATGGTTCGGACACGTGATGAGGAGGGGCACGGATGCCCCGGTTCGTAGGTGTGAGAGGCTAGCTTTGGATGGTTTTAGGTGGGGAAGGGGTAGGCTGAAGAAATACTGGAGAGAGGTGATTAGGCGGGACATGGAGCAATTACAGCTTACTGAGGACATGACCCTAGATAGGAAGATCTGGAGGACACGAATTAGGATAGAAGGCTAGTGTCAGTTTGGGTCGTTAGTGTAGGGTATTACTTGGTAGATGTATTATTCTTTTTACGCCATCTTGTTTCATGCTTTATTATTCGTTGTTTACTATTCTTTGTTTACTATTCCTTGTAGGTGTCGTATTTATGTTATGTCATCTTGTTTTATGCTTTATTACGGATTTGTTTATTATTCCTTGTCTTGAGCCGGGGGTCTATCGGAAACAGTCTTTCTACTTCTCCGGAGGTAGTGGTATGGACAGCGTACGTCTTACCATCCCCAGACCGCACTATGTGGGAATACACTGGGTTTGTTGTTGTTGTTGTTGTATTAACGGAACATCTTCTTTCCTTGTATAACGACATAAATATGAAATTTTTACATGAAATGAAATTGAGGATACCCAGGAATTCAAGTGAATTCTTTCATGAAAAAACAAGAGTGTATTGAGCTATTGAAGTACATCTAAATTGAGTTGTAAAGACAAATGCAGGCAACATGATACTATATTTATTTGTGAAAATCACTATATTTAGATGTCAAGATCATTGATAATTCTAAAACACCAAACAACTCACTCCATCTTCACTAGAATAGGAAAAAAGTATCGAACCATACAAGTATTTCACATGATGGGATGTCCATCCACTGTTGAATCATCTGCATTAAAGTAACATAGACAGTGAGAATAAGGGAAAAATACTGATAATTTACAAATATTAACATGACTTACAGAAGCCCAGTGAAGCCGTAAGGCAGATGGAGCAAGAACAAGAACTGGCCATGATTCACGGACACATGAAACCACAGCGATAGCCTGCAATGTAAGAAGAAATTCAGCATGTACGATATATAAATATAGGGTAACCAAAGATGCATGTCTAAGAAAATTATGATTATAGGAACTTGATTATAAATATGTCAACACTTTTGGTCACATAAATGTGTAGCAGTTATGGATTGAGGTATATAAACACCACAACAACAACATACCCAGTGACCATGCTATATAAACACATGCTAGCTGAAAATCAAAACCATCTATGCCAAATATAGTTAGAGATTTGAGAAAAACAAAATAACCACTTCTGGCAAGGCATACTTAGGTAAGTGATAACCAACTGCCTATCAACAATGACACTCAAAATCTTGATTCAGCTTAAGCTCATAGTTTGTAGGGGGAAAACGAAGATCTCACAAAGTAATATGCGATGTAATGCAAGAACATCAGTCTGATCATTCATTAACGATTTATGACAGAAGATAAAAGAAACCACAGAAATAGGTCTGGTCATCACTCGTTACGAATTTACGAGAGAAAATAGATAATTTAAAACAGGGACAACATATAGAATCAGTGATGGATGGCTGTGCTTTGGAGTACTTGGACAATTAATAACTCAACAAGCTATCAAGCTAGAATTTAGAACCTAAACTAGGACATCATAGGAAAAAACAATTCCATATCAAAAATAGTAAAAGGCTGCAACCGGAATGAATAACCAATTAAATTATCACGAACCTAATAGAGTGAAATAGCATCATGTAGCAGGTAAATGATTCTATACTAATATTCATTTTGACATAGTTTTAGCCACAACCTGAAGAGTCTTTCCAAGTCCCATCTCATCCGCCAAGAGGATACGTCCTCCATGATGTAATGCAAATCTAAATAGGAAAATGTTATCTTCCCTTTTCTAGTCAAAAAACAAAGAACAATGTGCCCTTTCTCTAGGTCGTATTGACTAATAAAGGGAAAAGCTCAAAAACATTAAAAGAGTTGTACAACATACCTAACCCCTTCACGCTGAAAAGGCAAAAGCTTTGATTCAATACTATTTGGAATAAATTCATAATGATCTGGTAAAAGGAGGAATTGAATCAGCATATTAAGCTAGACGAACTGACCTTTTATACAAAACAAATATTTTAGCGATATTTGAAAGTAGGTATTCGAGGATAAGATACCCTTCTATCAAATTCTAGGAAACAAGAGTGTTATCAGAAAATACCCTAACATGACCCTTCCAATATGAATTGTATAAGATCTACTAAAGATGTCTATGAAAGTTTAAGAATAATCCACTTGTTGCCTTCAGAGTTTGACCGGTAAAGTTGTTGCCATGTGACCAGGAGGTCACGGGTTCAAACCTTGGAAACAGCCTCTGGCATAAATGAAAGGTAAGGCTGCGTACGATACACCCTTGTGGTAGGATCCTTCCCCGAACACCGCGCATAGCAGTAGCTTTAGTGCACCGGGCTGCCCTTTTTTTTGCCTTCAAAGTTTGATTAGATATTCAGATTCTTTCACATGAAATCATGGTTATATGTGCCGAGTCAATTCTCACTCTCTTGAGTCTACATTGAAGTTCACTTGTAAGCCCAGAAATCAGCTTATACGTGCAGAAGCGAATTGAGTTAAAAACTGACTTAAATGGATTGGCTACGGGCTTCCAAAGGTGCTTAAAGATCTAGATAAACTCCACCATTGCCTTTAAGGTTTTGGATTGGATGCTCAAATTCTTTTTCAATATCTACCATGAGAAGTGAATGTCTAATAGGTATTGACAGCAATACATTAAGCAAACCAACATCGAATACATGGGCTAAAATGACACAAGAATCGAGCAAGCTGTTCAACATGTGCATTGTCTAATTCTAGAATTTACTCTCCCGATCCTGATCAGCAATCTCAAAGCAAGCGCTCGAAGAAAAATAGTGCAATAAAAATCTAGCCCATTTCTGTTAATCCTTTGCTGATCTGTTCTATGATAAGCCATCGCAACCTTCATGGTAGTTAGCAGAGTAGCAGTTATAGACTTACCTTGAAGGTCAGGCATTGCAGAAGCAGCAGCAATGGCACGTTGCACCAGAGGATCTAAATTCTCCAACTTAAATATAAAAAGATGAACCAATATTAGCTTAATTGAATGGAACCAAAGAAGATCCTAGATATTTTAGATCCAGCTTCTACGAGAAGAAACATATGCACAAGGTCCGCCAAAGCTAACTCCTAATGGTTTTGTAGTCCCATCTGAAGTGAACTTTAATTTGAGGAGGCCAAAATGATTTGAAACTCCTCACCTCCAGATTGGAGCCCGAAATTTCATGAAGAACTTTTTCTGCTACAGACAACGATGACAAAGGGAACATCCACAACCTGCAACATTATAGAGGCACTCACTGCATTGGAATTTCGAAATCATGCCTGCGAAACATGATTTAAGATTCCTGGCCAACCCACAATCTAACATGGATAACACAGCGGAGTCACAAACAAAAGAAAAAATGTCATTCCGTAAGAATGGAGCTATTCAAGAGATGGGAGAGTAGTACTGCCCAGAATACAAATATTCTTTATCTTTTCCTCATTTTTTTTATGATACATATTATTAATATACTTGACATCCACAATAAGGCAGTTTAAAGTCACAAGAGAAAAGAATATAATGAAAATGTATCTGATATAAGTTTGTGCACTTGCGTGAAATCACAGAAAACATGACGCTTTTGTTTCTTTTAGTCTTCAAGTTTCCGTAGCTCCTCTTTTTCAGGATTGGACTTGTTTTTCTGAGCCTAACTAGTTTGGGACTGAACTAGTATTGTTGTTGGCATTTGTGTATATGTGGGAGTATTGCATAGCAGAAGTTCCATTGCCTGCCTAAACCTATTTGAAAGGAAAAGGAAGACTAGGGGTGGAGGGAAGCATAACAAAGAAAAAGACAAGAATACCTCTCTTTTGCACTCCAACTAGCTTTAGGGATTTTACGGAAAGCATCAACAAGTATCTGGTAGAAAATAAGGAGCACATTATTTCAAAAATCCAAAAAGAGAATCTTTATCAAACATAACGCATGCAGGCCAATAGCTACCTGGTCATATGAAAACTTTGCTGCAATATTTCCACTTGCATGGAGGAAAAATTTAACAGAGCGCTTTTCAGTTAGCTGTTTCATGTGATTGTCACTATGAAGCCCAATATTTCCACCAGAGCTTTTCCCTTTGTTTATTTGTCATCGGGATTTTGAGGACAGGCATACAGAAGTCAGGAAGATAGGAAATCAGATGTAAGCACCTTAACATGGGAAGAAACTCACCAGAGACCTTATCTTCCCCTGATGAAGGCCTTATTAAAGGTGCGGAAGATAACACGTCGTCCTGCAAAAAAAGGGAGTATTGAAAGAACCCAATAAGCTAATGATTTAGTTACTGACCAGAAAGAGCCTAATAATTTAGCTCAAGGTGCACCAGCACATATATACAGTTACATAACATGGATGTCAAAGTAGCTAATTCTTCAAAGATGCATGAAAAACAAACTAAAACATGCAACATCCGTAACCTAATGTGTCAAACAATCTATGCAATCAATCTAAAACCTTAAGAATGTAGGTGGAATAACGATATACCCAGTATATCCCGACAAAGTGGGGTCATTATAAGTTGCTCAGACTCTCCAAAAAAGTTACAGCACCCGAGTCGGATCCTTCAAAAATGCACTACTTTTGAAGGATCCGGCACACCCAATAACATTTTTGAAGAGTTCGAGCAACATAACGTGATCGGAGGGCAAGTGAACGCACTACGCAGTCCATACCACTATCTCAGAGAGGTGAAATAGAGAGGTTATTTCTCATAGACCCCCGGTTCAAGACAAAAACAGTCTACAAAAAACAGTACCAGGAATAAGAAACAATAAGGGGTCGTTTGGTTGGAAAAGAGTTATCCCAGGATAATTAATTCCGGGATTAGTTATCCCACCATGTATATGGGCCGGTACTAACAACTACCTCATACCAAACCAGGGATAAAATAGTCCTTCATTTTATCCCGCAAACTATTTATCCCCCAAGTATTAACGCACCAAACATAATAACATAAACAAGACTCTCTCACTAAGTAAACAATAACACACTCTGAAACAAGACTCGCACTATGACCACTAGCACTGATAACAAAACAAAGTCCCCCTAGGCCCTACCTACTAGCAACAACGCACTCCTTCCTCTACATCTTCCTATCTAGTCTGATGTCCTCGGTATACGCTATTGGAGCAATACTACTTCCTATCTAAGGTCATGTCCTCGGTATAAGCTATTGGATCAATACTACTCCCTATCTAGGATCATGTATTCGGTATAAGCTACTGGCGCAATACTACTTTAGATACGCTCCTAGAGCAATACTACTTCCTATCTAGGATCATGTCCTCATTATACGTTACTGGAGCAATACTACTTCATATCTAGGGTCATGTCCTTGGTATAAGCTACTGGAGCAATACTACTCCCTATCTAGGGTCATGTCCTCGGTATAAGCTACTAGAGCAATACTACTTCCCATCTAGTCTCATGTCCTCGCTATACGCTACTGGAGCAATACTACTTCCTATCTAGGGACATGTCCTCGGTATGCGCTACTGGAGCAATACTACTTCCTATCTAGTGTCATGTCCTCAGTATAAGCTACTGGAGCAATACTACTCCCTATCTAGGGTCATGTCCTCGGTATAAGCTACGGGAGCAATACTACTTCCCATCTAGTCTCATGTCCTCGGTATAAGCTACTGGAGCAATACTACTTCCCATTTAGTCTCATGTCCTCGCTATATGCTACTGGAGCAATACTACTTCCTATCCAGGGTCATATCCTCGGTATAAGCTACTGGAGCAATACTACTCCCTATCTAGTGTCATGTCCTCGGTATAAGCTACTGAAGCAATACTACTTTCTATCTAGTGTCATGTCCTCGGTATAAATTACTGGAGCAAAACTTGTGTAGATATATACAAAATACGAAATGGGTATGACCAAAAAATGTAATAGAAAGTAAAACCGACCCGTTTATTTGATTGGGAACAAGAAGATGATGAATTTCGTCCAGCAATTTGTCTAATTGCATCTCTTTCAAGTTTGTCCAATTCCTCTGCACTCAATTCCCAATCATCAAAATCCATAATCTTCTTCTTCTTCCTCTTTTTCGCTCCTTCTACTTCTCCAGTTTTGATTTTCGAATTCAAAAAAAATTGCTGCCGCCTACTGGATGTTTTCAAAAGTTTGGGGGTTTATAAAGTAGGTATTCTTCTGTAGAACTTTTTACGAAATTGCCCCCTTTAGTTTGAGGGTATGTGTAATTTTATCCTTGAAGTATTAGTCTGAGCATTTGTTGTTCTTAAAATTGAGCATGTATGATCCACTTTAGTTTAATGGCCAATGAAATGCACAAATTAATAATGGTGGATACATAATCGAGAAATAACATAAATATGCCCCTTAATTTATCATATTTATATAAATTTTCACTCTCGTGAAGTAATTATAAAAATCTCAACTAATTGCATATCTTTGTTGAATGTATTGGAAGCTAATTATGTATCTCAACAGACCCACAGCAACAACAACAACATACCTAGTGTATTCCCATCAAGTGGCGTATGGGAGGGTAAAATGTTCGCAATCCATCCAACTACCTCAGCTAAAGTAGAGAGGTTGTTTGCAATAGATCCCCGGCTTAGGACAAATAACAATATAATAAATAAAACACATAAAAGCATGCAACAACAAGAGATATCACGTCGCTAGATAGTAAAGGATAATAACATAAATGAGACATGCACAAGGTAATAGGGGTCGTTTGGTTGGAAAATTGTTATTCCGAGATAACTAATACCAGGATTAGTTATCCCTTGATTACCCGAGATAACTTATCCCACCATGTATATGGGATAAGTTATCCCATCACTAAGGGAAAAATGATGGGATAAGTTATCTCGGGTTGGATTAATCCCTCCAACCAAACAAGGGATTAAGTGATCTTTTATTTTATCCCGGGATAACTTATCCTTTGGATTTTTTTATACCTCAAACCAAACGACCCCTAAAATATCTATTCGAAAAACATAGGTATCACCAGAACACCACATACGTACTCCTACATACTAAAACTATACCCTAATCCGCGTCATCAACACCTTCCTATCAAGGGTCATATCTTCTATAAGCTGTAACTATTCCATGTCATGTCTATTCACTTTCCTCCAATACTTCTTAGGATTACCTCTACCCCACCTAAAATCATCCATAGTCAGGCTCTTACACCTTTGTACTAGAGCATCTGTGCCCCTCCTCATCACATACCCAAACCATCGCATACAACCTCACTTCCTGTATCTTGTCCTCCACCGAAGTCACTTCCATCTTTTCCTGGATAATCTCATTTGTAACCCTATCCCTCCTGCGAAGTCCATGCATCCATTGCAACATCCTCATCTTTGCCATCTTCAACTTTTGTATTTGGGATACCCAAAATCATACTCAAAATCAAAATTTTTAATAATTAGGTAAAATATCAAAATTTTCTGTAATTAAACTCCAAACTGTCGAAATTTATTGTAACGCCCCGAAATTTTTCTTAGCTAAATTCTTCCCTAAAATATCAAGCATTGGCTTCTAGAATGATTTATACTTATTTTCCTGTGGAATCCCTTAGATTTCAACTTTTCATTTCGTAGATGACTGAATAAGCTTTCTGTCGATATAAGATTCGTCCAAATCGGACACTCGGTGAAAAAGTTATGGTTATTTTATGTGCTAGTCATAAAACATCGTCATTCTGGTGTTTAGCACGTCGTGGAAGAGGGTTTAATTAGAAATTGTCAAATTCCAGTGGGACCTTACGATAGTGGCGCATCGCGGAGGATTGCAAATTTCCATTCGTCATTTTCCAGTGAGCTATCGCGATAGTGGCGCGTCGCGGTGGCCCATAAAATTGGGTTCCCAGTTTAATTTTTTCTAGCTTCGTTTAGAAGTTAACAAGGGTAATTTGGACTTTTTTCAAGCCTCTTAAAACATCCAAACAGCAGATTAAGACCTCTACAAGCAGAATATATTACATGCTCAAGCTTTTTCTCAAAACAAAAACCCTAGTTCATATACTTCTCCTCCAAGAAACTCAAGATTCAACTGTGGGTTTTCAAAATTGATTGAAGATTTGGAATCCTCAAACCGTAGGCTTAAAGGATCATCCCTTATTCTTCGTAATCGAGGTACGTGAGGTTTATCCTAAAAACTACATGGCTTGAAATTATTAAAGCATGATTTAAAGGTTTTGATGCATGTATTTTATGGGGGTTTTGAAAACTATATTATTGATTATGCATTTCGCAAGTTTCAATGCTACCATTACTTTGGCCTTATGGTCTTTTCCCCTAAATTGATTTACATATATATGTATATGTATGAATTTGAGATTTAAGTCTGTTGAGAGCATAAATTATGAACTCCCTCTCTTGTATTGAATTAAAGATTATAGTTTTGTGATTTGAAAGATATTTTTTTTGCAATATCCTGGCGTTTGAACATGATTTAAAATTGTTGAGAGGGTGTTTATTTATATCAATATGTTCTTGTGTGTATGAGAAAGAATTGCATGTGTTTACATGAGGTTTGAAAAAAAAAGATTCATTAAATTGAATTGTTGAAATGCTGGTCTCAAAACTTGTGTTTTGAATACAGAGATTTATGATAGACTAATAATGGTTCAGAGATGTGACTTGCAAGTCAATGGTATGACGATACCATATGTATTTATGTCATAACAGATTATGTTTTCAGAGTATGTTTTCAGAGTATATTTTCAGAGACTGTATGTTTTGATAGAGTTTTAAAAAGGGGCTTAAAAAGGGTTAGGTGGTTACCCGAAGAAGGCGCGAGTTTAAGCAACTCTTAGCCTGTAACCGTATTTGCCGATACGGGTAGATTATTATTGTATGTTGGCGACGGTCGTGTGGCGTAGTAGATTCAGAAACTCTGATCCTTGCGGCACACTTGGGTTGGGGGTTTCGCTGCCGAGTTAATGGAAGTTTTCATATAACCCATGAAAATTTTCAGAGTTGTAGGGTATACCACCTAACGCAGAAGCAACGTAGATTTCTCAGAGCTGAGATCATTTTTTTCAGAGTCTTTAAAATGTCCATGTAAATTCTTACTACATGATATACTTATGAACTATTTTAAATTGCTCTCATATATGTTGATTTATAAATGATTATTTTGAATATGCTCTGCGTACCAGTACATCATATATTGACCCCCTCTCCCCCTACCTCTTAGGTTCTGAGACTCAGTCTAGGGGTCCAGATAAGCAGTAGATGATTCAGATAGCTGATCAGATTGTGCAGTGGTGAGCCTTCTCTATTCCAGAAGACCTGTATTCTCAGATTATGTCACTTATTTCAGTTTTGGTCTACTAGGGGTCTTGTCCCAGTTTCAGACAGTTGTCAAATTTCATGTAGTAGAGATTTCGCAAACTGCGTCAGATGTTATTTAGATGTATTTGATTTACAGTTTCCATACTTATGTTGAATTCAGAGTTGACCATGTTTCCGTAGCAGATTATGTTTCCGCATCTTCTTTATTATACGAATGTTATGCATGATTACCAAATAGAGAAGGGAGTTCCAGGCCTTTATGGTTTGGGATGTCCGTCACGGCCAGGCCCTAGTTCGGGTCGTGATAAACTTGGTATCAAAGAATGGTTCATGGTCCCAGAGTGTCTGCGAAATCGCATCGGGCAGAGTCTTATTTATGGGTGTGTAGCGTGCCACACTTATAAGCAGGAGGCTACTAGGCATTTAAAAATGTTCATCTTCTTTGTGATTTAGTTCGTGCTTCAGAGTCTAATCTGTCCCCTAAGCAATGACCTCTTGCTTTTCAGAAAACCAGCGATGCCTCCCCGTCGCACCAAAGTTAATGCTCAAGATGGTGAATTCTGTCCCGCCCATGGGATGTGGATCCATAACAGAGCTCATACACAGAACCTATTCCTACTCCGGGAGTACCTCCTGTACCGACTAGTCCTTCCAGAGCTCCCCGGACGGGGGCCAATCACACTCAGCCTCGTGAAGGAGAGGTTTCTAATGCTAAATTCAGACAATCTATTCATATGTTTGCACAGTTGGTAGCTGCACAAACTCAGAGGTCGGAGGATACTGGGTCTGCATCTGTTACTTTTGAAGTTACTAGCGTGGGCCAATTCATGAGAATGAACCCGCCCAATTTCTCTGGCGTTAAGGTAGAAGAGGACCTGCAGGAGTTCATAGACGAAATGGAGAAGATTTTTAAAGTAATGCATGTTGATTAGGTGGATGGTGTTGAGCTAGCAGCATACCAGCTAAAGGATGTAGCGAACCAATGGTACAACGAGTGGGAAGATACGAAGGGTGACAGTCCTGAGCCCACAGTTTGGGACGAGTTTGTGGAAGCTGATTCTTTCTTCTAGAGCTGAGGAAAGCTAAAACAGAGGAGTTCATGAACCTTAAGCAGGGTAAGATGAGTGTTCAGGAGTATACTTTAAAGTTTAACCAGCTGGCCCGTTATGCTCCTAAGATGATGAGTAGTATGATGTCCCGAATGAGGAAGTTTGCTTCCGACCTTTCAGATGATCTGGTGCTTGAGTATCAGAGAGCTATGCTGAACGGGGATATACACTTTGCTAGACTGTCAATCCATATGCAGAAAGTTTAGGAGGAGAAGAAGAAGATAGCCGAATCTAGGGAAAAGGACAGGCAGGCAAAGAGAGCCAGAGCGACAGACCAAAGTCATAGTCAGCAGCAGAGCGGTAATTGGGGCGGCAAATGGCAAAAAAATAAGAATTGGGGTAATGCACAGTCGACAACTAGTGCTCCAGTGTCCAGACCCACAGCTGTGCAGCGCACCCAGAATTTTCAGTCTAGTTAGGGGCCGAGGATGCAGGGTACGCAGTCGCAGGAAAGTATAGCCCAGACCTCTCGGTCCTATCCGCGTTGTGGGAGATGCAGAGAATCATCCAGAGAGATGTCAATTTGGCGCTTTGGTGTGTTATTTATGCGGCCAGTTAGGCCATATCCAGAGAGACTGCCCAGCAGCAAAGAGTAATATTGGAGGAGCCAAGTCGCAGGCGAATTCATCTGTACCACAACCTCAGAAGGGTACCACTTCAGCCGCCGAAAATGGTTGGAACAGGTTGTATGCTTTGACTAACCGCCAGAAGGCAGAGGCCTCACCAGATATAGTCATCGGGATGTTGCAAATCTTTTCTCATAATGTGTATGTATTACTTGATCCCGAGTCTACCTTGTCTTATGTGACCCCATACGTGGCTGTTGGTTTTGGGTTTGAGCCTGAAGTGATTGCTGAACCTTTTTTGGTTTCCACCTTGGTGGGAGATTCTTTAGTGGCTAGGAGGGTGTATAGAAATTATCTTGTGTCTATTTTCAACCGGGATACTGAGGCAGATCTCATAGAACTTGATATGGCTGATTTTGATGCCATCTTAGGGATGGACTGGCTCCATTCGTGCTATGCCACCTGAATTGTAGGACCTAAAGAGTCACCTTTTCTTTTTCGAATGAGTCGGTGATAGAATGGGAGGGACATTCTCCAGCACCTAGAGGGCATTTCATATCTTATCTCAAGGCCCGTAAACTTATTTCCAAGGGTTGCTTGTATCATCTTATTCGAGTTAAAGATTCTAGTGCCGAAAGATTCCCTCTTCAGTATGTCCCCGTAGTGAATAAATTCCCAAAAGTCTTTCCAGATAATCTCCTAGAAATACCACCTGATAGGGAGATAAATTTGGGTATTGATTTATTGCTAGATACCCGTCTTATTTCTATTCCGCCATATAGGATGGCTCCTGCAGAGCTAAAAGAGTTGAAAGAACAACTAGAAGATCTTTTAGATAAAGGTTTTATCCACCCTAGTGTGTCTCTCTGGGGTGCACCTGTACTTTTTGTGCGAAAGAAAGATGGTTCCCTTCGTATGTGCATAAATTACCGTCAGTTGAATAAGGCCACGATTAAAAATAAATATCCCCTTCCTAGGATTGATGATCTTTTTGATCAACTTCAGGGTGCTAAATATTTTTCAAAGATAGACCTTCGTTCGGGATATCACCAGTTGAAAGTTAGAGAGTCAAGTATTCCCAAAATAGCTTTTCGAACCAGATACGACCATTATGAATTCTTAGTCATGTCCTTCGGGTTGACTAACGCCCCTGCAGTTTCATGGATCTAATGAATAGTTTTTTTTGTCAGTTTATGGATCTTTTTGTCATTGTATTCATTGATGACATTTTGGTATATTCTAAGAGTAGGGAGGACCATGCCAATCACCTCCGAATCATCCTTCAGACCCTTAAAGATCATAAGTTGTATGCAAAATTTTCCAAGTGTGAATTCTGGTTGAATGTTATTGCATTCTTGGGGAATATTGTGTCTAGTGAGGGGAATAAGGTTGATCCCCAAAAGATTGAGGCAATGAGAAAATGGCCCAAACCCACGACTCCAACCGACATTCGGAGCTTCTTGGGTTTGGCGGGTTATTACAGAAGATTCATCGAGAGTTTTTCTTTCATAGTTGCACCACTTACTAAGTTGACTCAGAAAAAGGTGAAGTTTATGTGGTCTGACTCTTGTGAGAATAGTTTTGAGAAGTTGAAAGACAAGTTGACTACTGCTCCTGTTCTAACTCTTTCGGAGGGTACAGAAGGTTTTGTTGTATACTGTGATACGTCCCGAGTGGGACTTGGGTGTGTCCTTATGCATCACGGTAAGGTAGTGGCTTATGCATCGAGGCAGTTAAAGGTGCATGAGCGGAACTACCATACTTATGATTTGTAGTTAGCGGCTGTGGTTTTCGCACTTAAGATCTGGCGACACTATTTGTATGGGGTACATGTTGATATATTTACTGACCACAAGAGTTTACAGTATGTTTTCTTGCATAAAGAATTGAATCTCAGGCAGAGGCGATGGTTGGAACTTTTAAAAGACTATGACATGAGCCTGCACTATCATCCGAGCAAAAAGAATGTGGTAGTCGATGCCCTCAGCAGGTTATCTATGGGCATTCTTTCTCATGTGAGGAAAAAAAAAAGAGATGGTGAAGGATATTCACCGACTTGCAAATCTAAGAGTGTGACTTTTGGATTCAGAGGATGGAGGAGTGGTTGTTCGTGAGATAGCTAAATCTTCCCTTTGTGCAGAAGTTAAAGAGAAGCAGGTTGAAGATCCCATCTTGATGCAGATCAATAAAGATGTGGGTCAACAAAAGGTGTTGTCTTTTGAAATTGGTGGTGATGGTGTTTTGAGATACCAGGATAGGTTGTGTGTGCCAGATGTAGATGGTCTGAGGAAAAGAATCCTTGACGAAGCTCACACATCGGGGTATGTTGTTCACCCTAGCTCTACTAAGATGTATCAGGATTTGAAAACCACTTATTGGTGGAATAATATGAAGCGTGATGTGGCTAACTATGTTGCTAAGTATTTGAATTGTCAACAAGTTAAAGTGGAACATTTGAGGCTAGGTGGTTATTCTCAAGAGATAGCTTTGCTTTAAGGAAGTGGGAGATGATTAATATGGACTTCATTACAGGACTTCCGAGGTCCCAAAACCAGTATGATTCCATTTGGGTGATTGTAGATAGGTTGACCAAGTCAGCTCACTTTCTACCTGTCGGGATAAATTATTCGGGAGAGGATTATGCCAAGTTGTTCATTACAGAAATAGTTCGTTTGCATGGGGAACCTGTGTCCATCATATCTGATAGAGGTACACAATTTTCTTCACAATTTTGGAGATCGTTTCAAAAGGGTTTAGGTACCCAAGTGAATTTTAGCACGACTTTCCACCCTCAGACAGATGGGCAAGCTAAGCGCACCATCCAGACCCTTGAGGATATGTTGAGGGCCTGCGTGATTGATTTTAAAGGTAGTTGGGTAGAACACTTGCCATTGATAGAGTTCGCATATAATAATAGTTTCCATTCCAGTATTAAGATGGCACCATTTGATGCATTGTATGGGAGAAGATGTAGGCCACTAATAGGGTGGTATGAAGTAGGTGAGATGCAGATATTTAGGCCTGGTTTTGTTCATCAAGCAATAGAGGATGTAATAGTCATTAGAGAACGACTTAAGATAGCGGAGAGTTGTCAGAAGTCCTACACCAATGTTAGGAGAAGAGATCTAGAGTTTGAGGTTAGAGATTGGGTGTTTCTCAAGGTTTCTCCCATGAAGGGAGTCATGCAGTTCGGGAAGAAAGGTAAGTTGAGTCCTCGCTATATAGGATCATATTATATAGTGAGAAGGATAGGTGGAGTTGCGTATGAGCTAGAATTTTCAGTTAGTTTGGGTTTGGTTCATCCGGTATTTCATATATCTATGTTGAAGAAGTGTATTGGAGACCATTCTTTAGTATTGCATGTCGAAGAAATCAAAGGGACAGACTCCTTATCCTTTGAAGAAGAGCCCGTAGAGATTTTGGATCGCCAAGTTAAAAGATTGAGAAACAAAGAGATAGCCTCAGTTAAAGTGTTGTGGAGAAATCAGAAAATTGAAGAAACGACTTGGGATCAGAAGTTGACATGAGAGCTAGATACCCAAACCTTTTTTATCCAATAGATGACGAAATGGAAGGTACAATCCTTGCCTTATTCTTTCTATGCCTTAGTATGCTTGAAATTATACTTGTTTGTATCCCGCGTCAACATTCAGGGATGAATGTTCCCAAGGGGGGATATTGTAACGCCCCAAAGTTTTTCTTAGCTAAATTCTGTCCCTAAAATATCAAGCATTGGATTATAGAATGATTTATATAATTATTTAACTATGGAATCCTTTAGATTTCAACTTTTCATTTTGTAGATAACTGAATAAGCTTTGTGTCGATATAAGATTCGTCCAAATCAGACACTCGGTGAAGAAGTTATGGCTATTTTATGTGCTAGTCATAAAACATCGTCATTCTGGTGTTTAGCACGTCGCAGAAGAGGGTTTAATTAGCAATTGTCAAATTTTAGTGGGACCTCGCGATAGTGGCACATTGCGGAGGATCCCAAATTCCCATTCGTCATTTTTCAGTGAGCCACCGCGATAGTGGCGCATCGCGGTGGCCCATAAAATCGGGTTCCCAGTTTAATTTTTTTCAACTTCGTTCAGAAATTAACAAGGGTAATTTGGACTTTTTCCAAGCCTCTTAAAACATCCAAACAGTATATTAAGACCTCTACAAGCAGAATACATGACATTCTCAAGATTTTCCTCAAAACAAAAACCCTAGTTCATATACTTCTCCTCCAAGAAACTCAAAATTCAACTGTGGATTTTCAAAATTGACTGAAGATTTAGAATCCTCAAACCGTAGGCTTAAAGGATCATCCCTTATTCTTCGTAATCGAGGTACGTGGGGTTTATCCTAAAAACTACATGGGTTTGAAATTGTTAAAGCATGATTTAAAGGTTTTGGTGCATGTATTTTATGGGGGTTTTGAAAACTATGTTATTGATTATGCATTTCGAAAGTTTCAATGCTACTATTGCTTTGGCCTTGTGGTCTTTTCCCCTAAATTGGTTTACATATATATGTATATGTATGAATTTGAGATTTAAGATTATTGAGAGCATAAATTATGAACTCCCTCTCCTATATTAGATTAAAGATTATGGTTTTGTGATTTGAAAGATGTTTTTTTTGCAATATCTTGGCGTTCGAACATGATTTAGAATTGTTGAGAGGGTGTTTATTGATATCAATATGTTCTTGTGTGTATGATAAAGAATTGCATGTGTTTACACGGGGTTTGAAAAAAAAAAGATTCATTGAATTGAATTATTGAAATGCTGGTCTCAAAACTTGTGTTTTGAATGTAGAGATTTATGGTAGACTAATAATGGCTCAGAGATGTGACTTGCAAGTCAATGATATGACGATACCATATGTATTTATGCCATAACAGATTATGTTTTCAGAGTATGTTTTCAGAGACTCTATGTTTTGATAGAGTTTTAAAAAGGGGCTTAAAGAGGGTTAGGTGGTTACCCGAAGAAGGCGTGAGTTCAAGCAACTCTTAGCCTGAAACAGTATTTACCGATACGGGTAGATTATTATTGTACGCTAGCGACGGCCGTGTGGCATAGTAGATTTAGAGACTCCGACCCTTGCGGCACACTTGGGTTGAGGGCTTCGCTGTCGAGTTAATGACAGTTTTCATATAGCCCATAGAATTTTTCAGAGTTGTAGGGTATACCACCTAACGTAGAAGTAACACAGATTTCTCAGAGCTGAGATCATTTTTTTCAGAGTCTTTAAAATGCCCATGTGAATTTTTACTACATGATATACTTATGAACTATTTTAAATTGCTCTCATATATGTTGATTTATATATGATTATTTTGGATATGCTTTGCGTACCAGTACATCATATATTGACCCCCTCTCCTCCTACCTCTCAGGTTCTGAGACTCAGTCTAGGGGTCCAGATAAGCAGTAGATGATTCATATAGCTGATCAGATTGTGCAGTGGTGAGCCTTCTCTATTCCAGAAGACCTGTCTTCTCAGATTATGTCACTTATTTTAATTTTGGTCTACTGGGGGCCTTGTCCCAATTTCAGAAAGTTGTCAGATTTCATGTAGTAGAGATTTCGCAAACTGAGTCAAATGTTATTTAGATGTATTTGATTTACAGTTTCCATACTTATGTTGAATTCAGAGTTGACCATGTTTCCGTAGTAGATTATGTTTCCGCATCTTCTTTATTATATGAATGTTGTGCATGATTACCAGATAGAGAAGGGCGTTCCGAGCCTTCATGGTTCGGGATGTCCATCACGGCCAGGCCCTAGTTCGAGTCGTGACATTTATGTTGTTTGCCCTAATATTATCCTTGAAGTATTAGCTAGTGTGAGCATTTGTTGCTCTTTCATTTGTTGAAATTGAGTATATATGATTCGCTTTAGCTTAACGGTAAATAAATGCACAAATTGGTGGAACAAATAATCTTGGGACAAACTAATACCTATAAACAAATATTGGATAATAATAATTTTATACGTATTTTATTCTGGGTTTATTATCCCTCATACTTAGGGATGGCAATGGTGCAGTGCGGATTTTTTCTAAACCCGCAAGTTTTAAAATCGTACCGCACCGCATCACCTTTAAACCCGCATAAACCCGCCCCACATTATACCTGCGCATAACTGCACCGCACCGCTCCATATTTTTTTTTTTTTTTTTTGAAAAAATCGTAACTCCATTCAAAATCATAGTATTTTTAAATCTATAACTAGGAAATAATAACTAATTTCTATTATATCACTTTTCACTAAAAAATTGTCAAAAAGTATAACGTGTACAAGTAATGATCAAATAGCATATTTTTATTAAAATGAATAGAGATGTTAAAAAAGTTACTATAAAATTATTTATTTGTAGTGTTATACATGTCATTTTAAATATCATCATTTTTTAAGTAAAGAATACATATAATTTTAGGTATATTCACGAAAATAATACTAGTTTTTAGTTTTTTTTAATTTAAACCCGCAATCCGCACCATTTAAAAAAAAAACTTACTTTAACCCGCCTCACACCCACATAACTTAAAACCCGCACCACCCCGCATAGCTTAAAACCTACATCACACCGCACTCGCACCGTCCCATAGCCATCCCTACTCATACTAAATGATTCCTAAAGGTTTATGCGTTCTAGCTAGCTCTAGTTCTAACTTTATCGAGAAAGAAGAGACTTAGAAGTTTTGAGAGAGAGAGATCGGAGGTAAGTCAATTCTTTATTCTAAAAATTAAACAACTACACAACTTATATTTCAATATTACAAAAAATTTCAACTCCCTAAACATATTACAAAAATCCCAACATATACATAGAATGTTATGTATATGTCGGCTATGTTATGTATATCCTAATTATTTATGATCACTACTGACAATCATCACCATGACATTCACTGACCAACAATCAACACCACCAACTATAATTATATATCGACAACCACTATACTATCAGTTTACTAGTATTAGATTAATCAAGAAACACAACTACGAATATTATTATCATTTATCATAATTATCAGTTACCACCACGAACTACCATCATCAATGGCATGTTTATACTTGTGCATCTTTATCTTACTTGCTTAGCTTTTCTTATTTTAAATCCCACTTTTCCCCCCAATGAAGCTTTAATCAAAGTCAAACTTGTAATTAAAAAATAAACCTTTTACTTAACATTAATGATAGGTTGAAGCCATAATTAAGGACGGCAACACCAATATTATAAATTAAAATTTTAAAATTATTTAAAGTATAATAAGTTTTGAATATTTCGAGATTGAATATATTATTATTGTTGTTGCTTCTTCTTCTTTGTGTCTTCGAGTATGAGTTCGATTGTGTCAAAATTGAATTTCATCAACGAAGGTATGAAACTCTTAAAGCCAAGGTTCAAATGTAGGTGTTGTTATTTGAAACGTACGATTTTCAACTATAAATTCGTATGTCTTAAGATCATTCTGAGCCTCTGAGGTGATCAGAATTAAAAAATTCATACGTAGTTTTTTTTTTCTAATTTTGAATAGGGGACCTAAAATGGCTATTTGTGAACCTAACACGCGTCACGTGTTGCCTCGTTATTATTGAACGCAAATATTCTAGAGCTCGAACTTATAACGTGTATCTAACACCCTTCACGTGTTACATCATTATTAAACTTAAAATCTGAGATGATTTTCTTGGAATATCACATTTTATCCATGATCAGATTTGAACTCATGCTCCTAACACATATCGCGTGTAATGTCATTATTTAACCGAAAATCTTAAGAAAGTTAACACGTTTTATTCACGATCATATTTAAACCTATGCATCGAGCTCACATATTGCGTGTTGCATCCTTTCTACCAAACTGAAACACCAGCTTAAATAATGAGATAAACATTCAGCACTTCCCAAACTATGACCAAAGTTGTTACGACACACTTCAATTTCACAGGGGTTCTATTACCCTTTGAACTCAATTTAGCGTATTTTTGTCATCTTTTTGTCCTGACGTGACATCTTTATTATGTAAAATGGAACACACATCAAAGGTGTAGAATCCCCGTAAAATTAAAGTGTATCATAGAAAATTTAGTCATAATTCAAAGGGTACTATATGGTTACTCTTAAATAATTAGAATAATATTAAACTATAGAAAGTCAAATTAAACAATAGAATATGCAAACTTTAGATTATGAGTTATAATTGGTTAGTTAATTAATTAGCTTTAATAATTGGATTCATCAACTTTACATCAACGTCACATTAATTTTCTGCAATATATGTGCCAAATTAATGAACTTCACATGGAATGCCATGTGCCCAAAATACTTCAAAATGAAAAAACAAATATAAAAAAACAAAAAGCTTTTTCTTTTTACTTTTTTTTGGGGGGGGGGGGGGGGGGGCGGGGTTAATAACATTTTTGATCCTTTAATTTTGTTAAATTATGATTTTAGTTCCTATGATATTTGATTAAATACGTTTAAATTTCAATTATTAAAATTAGGGGGAACATATGCATTTTGTATTCATTTGCTTATGAATATATACAAAATTAACACCATTTTCATTATCTGTGTATTATATTCGGTCATTGCAATATTTTATTCTTGTATTTCGTTCAAACTGTGTTGAGAAATAAATTTTTAAATCTATGGTGTATCAAAAACAACGGAATAAGCTCGGCATGTGCACCGCCTTCCTCCAAACTCTATTTGTAAGACTATACTGGTGTGCGCTTCAGGGAGTCATCCGAACCTCCTTCAACAAAAAAATATACTATTTTTATACTATTTTTACATGATTAAAAATATTTTTTATGCATATATAGTAGATGTTGAACCCCGTTCAACTAGTTAATACATATACTTCTGAACCCCCTCAATAAAAATCTTGATTCCACGACTGCTGGTGTGTTGTTGTTGTTATACTTCTAAAATTAATTCAAAACTTAACGTATATTTATACAAAAAGAACCAAGAATATATCAAGTCAATATACTACAAGGACTAAACTCAAAATTGACAAATAATTAAAGGACCAAAATGTTATTATTATTTTAAAAAAACATTATATTATAAAATTAAAATAATAAGACTATTCTCACGGATCTTGCCTGCCTTTTATGGGCAATAAAATAATATCTTTACTTTAAAAAATATTGTATTGTATATTTATATGACACGTACATTCTATATAAACCACTTCTTTGTTAAGTTCTTAGCCAATAGAAAGATTTTAGATATCACACATAGAAAAATATCATATCATATAATTAAAACGAAAGAATATTTCTAGCAGAACATCTTTTTTACGAGGTCATGGCAAGTTATCGTCGAGATAGAAAGACTAATTCATGGGTTCGAACGATTACATCTCCTTTTAGGAAAGCTCGAACTTTGTTCAATCAAGAATCATCGAGGGATAAGAAGTCACATAAAGAAGGTACGTACGTACGTAAGTACATTTATATGTATTGATATATATTGCATGCAGAGACGGATCTAGGTGAATTATGAGTTTCAAACTTTCAAACTTTGTTTATTAGCAGTCTGTCGGTTATTCACATCTAGACTCTTAGGATATAAACAGGGGCGGAACCACATGTATATGTGGGGGTGCACGTGCACCCGTTAACGTCCAAAAAAATTGTGTATATATATGGGTATATACCTTGAGAAATTGGGATATAACTAATAGTGCACCCTAGGATGAATGGTAGTGCACCCCTTCCGTCCATGTGACTAGGGATTATTACTAAATTTATAACAGCAAAATTGCTAAAATGAGGATTTGAACTCGCAACTAGTTCGTAAGAGGAACCCTCCTTAACCATTGAGTTACCACAATTGATTGTTTAAAAATGGTAAAAGTAAACTTCATATTATAAGAAAGTAAAGTTATTAGCTTAAAACTCTTATTTGTTTTATATATTTATTTTTTCAGTATTGTTTCATGTCTTTAGCGACCAATTGAATATGATAATATTCCTTAATCGACACCGAATTTTTTTTTAACGTCTTAAGATAATATTGGTGCTCCACAATATTATCAAAAGCAATAAGCGTAAAAAAGCTTCAAGGTCTATTGTGTTTAAGCACAAAGTACAAATAAAGCGTGAGATTTAACGAAAAAAGGCATAAAGGTAGAAAAGATATAAATATATGTCTAGTTCAAGACTAATAATATAAGCATGAATGACAAATATATGAACAACAAAATTATTTTTTTGATAAAGTGACATATCAATTGTTTAGTGTTCGTCTCCTCAGAAAGCCTCATTGACAAGGGAAAGTATGTATCGGAAATTAGAACCTAAGCTGCACATTAAGTGAGGTGAGTGCTCAACACATTTTGAGTCTTACTTCGAGGCTTACGCACGTCTTTCACAACACTGGTGCACCCACAGACTTCAAATCCTGGGTTCGCCTCTGGATATAAAGGTCAAAACGTTAGGTCCTAGGTGAGTTAGGTAGGTTGGACTGATGCATACACATACAAACAAAAAAATGGAGTTAGAAAATAAGGTCGTAAGATCGTACAACTTGTTATGAACTCGTTGATTCTAGATTTTGCATTCGCCTTTGTGTATTAGCAGTCTATCGGTTATTCACATCTAGCCTCTTAGGGTACAAAAGTCAAAACTTTAGGTCTTAGGTGAATTAGGTAGGTTCGACTGATTCATAAACATACAAACAAAAAAAATAAAGTTAGAAAGTATGATTATAAGATCATATAACTGATTCTAGATTCTGGATTCAACTTTGTTTATTAGCCGTTTATCAGTTATTCACATCTAGCTTCTTAGGATATAAAAGTGAAAACATTAGGTCTTAGGTAGTTAGGTGGATTTGAGTGATTCATGCACGTACAAACAAGAAAATGAAGTTAGAAATATTATAACATCATACAATTCACTATGAACTCATTGGTTTTAGATTCTGGATTTGCTTCTGCTTATTAGTACGTACATTTATATGACGGATCTAGGCGAATTATGAGTTTCAATTGACTTATACATATGATAAGTTGATTCTAGATTTTGCATTCGCCTTTGTTTATTAGCAGTCTATCGGTTATGTTCAAATCTAGCCTCGTAGGATATAATAAAAGTCAAAACGTCAGGTCTTAGGTGAGTTAGGTAGGTTCGACTGATTGATAAACATACAAAAAAAATGAAGTTAGAAAGTAAGATTATAAGATCATACAACTCGTTATGAACTTGTTGATTCTAGATTTTGGATTTGCATCTGTTTATTAGTAATTTGTTGGTTATTCACATCTAAACTCTTAGGATATAAAATTCAAAACGTTAGGTCTTAAGTGAGTTAGGTAGGCTTGACTGATTCATAAACAAACAAACAAACAAACAAAAAATGAAGTTAGAAAGTAAGATCATAAGATAATACAACTCGATATGAACTCATTGATTCTAGATTCTGGATTCGACTTTGTGTATTACCAGTCTATCAGTTATTCACATCTAGACTCCTAGGATATAAAGGTCAAAACGTTAGGTCTTAGGTGAGTTAGGTAGGTTTGACTGAGTCATATGCATACAAACAAAAAATTGAAGTTAGAAAATAAGGTCGTAAGATCATACAACTCGTTATAAACTCGTTGATTCTAGATTTTGCATTCGCCTTTGTTTATTAGCAATCTTATCGATTATTCACATCTAACCTCTCAGGATATAAAAGTCAAAACGTTAGGTCTTAGGTGAGTTAGTTAGGTTCGATTGATTTATAAACATACAAAAAAAAAAATGAAGTTAGAAAGTAAGATTATAAGATCATACAACTCGTTATGAACTCGTTGATTCTAGATTTTGCATTCGCCTTTGTTTGTTAGCGGCCTATCGATTATTCACATCTAGGGTATAAAAGTCAAAACGTTAGGTCTTAGGTGAGTTAGGTAGGTTTGACTGATACATACACGTACAAATAAAAGAATGAAGTTAGAAAGTAAGGTCGTAAGATCATATAACTCGTTGATTCTAGATTCTGAATTTGCGTCTGTTTTATTAGTCGCTTGTCGGTTTTTCAAACCTAGTATTTTTTATGTGGTTTCAGGGCAGGAGAACCATATAGTAAATTTGCAGATTGAAGTAATGGCTTGTCCATATGAAGATGTTCAAGTGATGTGGTCAATTTTAGACAAGTCAAAGCCAAGAACTTGAACCCTTGCTATCAAGAATCAAGCAATTTATGTACATAGTTGCTAGTTGTTTCGAACCGTAGCTTTGAAGCAACGATAAAATTATCTCTGTATGATCTATAGGTCGCATATTCAAGTCGTGGGAGCAAGTCTAGTCCTTTCCTCGGACCCTGTGTGAACGCGGAATGCTTGTGGATGTGGTGGCTATGATGTGACACCCAAAAGCAAGATTTGGAAAAATGTTAATGGCACTTAGTTTGGTAGGTAGAAAAAGAGGTGACAAATTGGTTGTCATTCAAGTTAAATTAGACTTGTTTTTATACCAATTTGTTTTTGTTTTTTTAGTTCAATCCCCATGGTTGATGAATATCATGGAGAGATTTCAATTGTATTTGGATTTGCATTGTAATTGTGCTGTTAATTGTTTATGCAATGAATAGCAATGGTATGGTTATTATGATGTGATTATATATGCTTAGTCAAACCAATAACACACCTGAACAATCACTTTTTTTGCGCGATTCACGCTCTTACTAGCAGTTTTTCGCTTTTATTGCCTGAATTATCACCATCTACGTAGTAAAACACGCCTTGTAATTGTTTCCTTTTGCTGCCTGAACTACCACCATCTACGTAGCAAAACACGCCTTGTAATTGTTCCCTTTTGCTGCCTGAACTAGTACCATCTACGTAGTAAAACACGCCTTGTAATTGTTTCCTTTTGCTGCCTGAACTATCACCATCTACGTATTAAAACACGCCTCGTAGTTGATTAGACCGAAGATTCATTTTCTTTTTCTACCTAAATTATCGCACAGTGTTTTATACACATGATGATGATGGCACATATAGGAAAATTGAATAACTTAAAAAAAAAAAAAAACTAATAGTTGAGATGTGAAACTCACGAAAAAAGATGATGGTTCGATGTGTTTTTTACCATTATCTCGGTATAATTAGAACTTGATATGTACTAACATTAAGCGGAGCCTTGGAGTAACCGGTAAAAGTTGTCATTCAAGCCTTGGAATCAGCCTATTGCAGAAATGCAAGTTAAGGTTGCATACAATACACCCTTGACGTGAGGCCCTTCCTCGGACCCTGCACATAACGGAAGCTTTAGTGCACCGGGCTGCCTTTTGATATGTACTAACATATTAGCCATGATTTACATTAGGTTACTCTAAATTGTAAAACCAAAGCCATATTTGAAGTACAAAGGAATCAAAGTTCTCATCTAAGAGCAAAATGATTGCAGATCATACAATTGAACTCCAGTTCATCCCTCTTGTTAGTCATGAGTTTTACAAACTGGAACAAATGGGAAGATTGGAAAAGGTCATTTGTGCAACGAAAAATAGGAAGAAAGAGAGCGGTTTCTAAAACTGAAGGCCGTGTTCTCGTGCAGCATCAGCAAGAGCTTCAATCCGTCCATGGTAAGGATAACCTCCGCGATCAAAGGCTACTTTTGTGATCCCTTTCTCTAGGCAGATCTTCGCGATAACTTCTCCTACTTTCTTTGCCACTTCCTGCAAACAAAGGCTTGTTGTGATGAGCCTTCTGTTCATAAACAGCATAACAAGTATTCAACAACGACATACCCAAAGTAATCCCACAAGTGGGGTCTGGAGAGGGTAGAGTGTACGCAAGCCTTACCCTACCTCATAGAGATAGAGAGGTTGTTACCGACAGGTGGGGTCTGGGGAGGTTTGAGTGCAGGCAGGCCTTACCCCTAGCTCATAGAAATAGAGAGGCTGTTTCCGATAGCATAATAAGTATTCGAGAAACTAAACTGATGCAAGAAAATTGCTAGGAGAATTACATCATATAGTAATTCTCTCTTGGAACTCTACACCCTTTCGCTGTGCTTTGCTGTTTGCTGTTTCTTAGTTCATTTAATTATTCCGTGTAATGGCCGCGCTATGCCTAAGAGGTTCAGAAAAGAGATGCAATGAAAATCAATCAAATCCTCATAGAACCTTCCTTTCAGTGTTGCAACTGACCGTGCCATGTGATAGTTCATATATGTTTTATGGAGTCATATCTAATAGCATCAACACGATCCTAATCGACGAAAATAACTCCACCGTGAACATAACAGAGCACATGTAAACATGAAGAGAGAATGCAAAAGTTGTTATTTTTCCCACGAATGAGCAATCAAGAGACGATAACCAAGATAAACAAAGCCAAAATCTGCTTGATATTAACATGTTTAGTGCTCAGCACGGTCAGCACTAGGTTGGGGTAGCCCGCTGCACTAAGCTCCCGCTATGCATGGGGTCTGGGGAAGGATTGGACCACAAGGGCCTATTGTATGCAATCTTACCCTACATTTCTGCAAGAGGTTGTTTCCACGACTTGAACCCGTGACCTCATGGTCACATGGCAACAACTTCACCAGTTACTCCAAGGCTCCCCTTCCGGAGTCAGAACTAGGTATATAAGAAATAAACTGCGATGACAACTAAACAAAGAGAAGCTACATCCGTGAGATCCTCTATCCACAAAAAAGAGTGAAATGCAAAATCAGTTTTTTCCAAATGGAAAAGAAAAGCTGCTTTTTGAACAAATTAAGTCATGCATGATGCGCATCAACTACCTCGGAAGGTACACTTAGTTACCTAGTGCTGACTCTGCCTTGATTATATTGCAGTTTTAAAAGGTTAGGTGAAGCATGGAGTCTTAGGGCATTAAGGTACAAGAGCGACGATTTTCAGCCAACCTAGTAAATAAAGACGACAATAATATCTGCTTATCTTTTCTGGAAATACAAACAATAGATAATGAAGACCCAACAACTCTTCTCATTATCCCTCTTAAATCGGCACTACCCTAATCTTCTGATCTAAACTATCATCTTTATACTTCCCACTTCACTATCTGAGCTGTTAAGTCTACCCTCGCACGCAAATCAGCAGTTTAGACATTTTTCTGTTCAAGAGATTTCATTCTTCAACTTTTTATATAAAACACGGAAGACGGGCAAATAAGATTCGGGAGACAACTCAAATTCAGCTGATTCGGAGACCCTTCGATAATTTCATCTCTTGCTCCACCTCACTCTCTCATACATACTTTCCTAAACATTACTCCTTAAAGAAAAGGTCTTTTAACCTTTTTGAGAAAACATATTTGAGAACTTACTTCAGTGGGACCAGCAGAGCAGTCGAATTCCTCGGAGATTGGTTTCTGCATCGTTGAAGCTGAAGCCAGTGTGTGCATCTTGGAATCATCAATGACTTGAACATAAATATGCTTGTTGGAACGGAAGACGCACAGTCTTGGTCTTTCAGGTGTCCCTTCAACCTGAAAGTCAAAAGATGTGTTATAGAGTTGACTCTTGATGAATTATGCACCCTTAAGATTCTTTTTTGATAATGGTAACAGTGAAGCACCTTGAAAATTCATATGAATATACATAAACCAAAAAATGAACCAGAAAGAATATGACCAAGAAAGGAAAACGACATCTTGACCGCAGGTCAAATGAGAATTAAACAAGTAGCACATCAATCAAAAATATATGTTTACAAGAAAAAAACCTAATAGACACAAAAATTTATGGAAATGAAAATAAAGAGAGGTGGTAGAGGGTTCATAGCTATATGATGTACAAAGGCAAGTGCAAATTGTCTTATGTAAGTGAGGACGTATCGTTTTCCAAGTTTTTCACACTAAAACAACTCGGAAGATTTTCGGTTTTAAGAGTTAAGACAACGAGGATAAAGAGAGCCCATCCTTTTCAACGCGCTTGTCTAGGGATGCTTTCTTTCATTTAACGGATCAACATGCAAAGACGATACTAAATCTTTCAACAAGCATATTCGTGCCAAAATTTTGATGAGTTTCCATATTCTATTGCTTCTAAGGAACTATCTTTTCAAGTAAGCATATATGCTAAACACCAAAGAAGATCCATCTATCCTCTCTGTCCATAATCTGTGGTAGAGAAACCATCTTGACGGTGAATTCCCGGAAAGAGGCCAATCTAACATAGGTTCCTACAAATTCTACGAAGGATGTTTAGGACTTGGGATTTTTACGACTTTAAATACATTAAGTACAAGTTCAAGATGTTAGGAAGAGATTAGCATTGCTACATATTGACAGAGGCGGCTTTTGTTTCCTCTGCTAGTTAAATACATCAATAAAACAAATTCATTATTTCGGGCCAGGTGTTGTACAACTCTGAATGCATAAAGTAAAAACTCAAAACCCCCAAGAACAGATAGCACTTCCAATGTATTGGTAAACAAGATTAACCTTAACAACAACTACTGCAGCTACTACACTTAAATCCCACACGAGTTGGAGCCGGCTACATGAATTCCCGCTAAACATGTAGCTCCATTTAAGCAAAAAAAACAAGACTAACCTTACCCAATTTTTCCTTTGCAAAAGGTGCTCTTTTGGGTTCCATCTGCTAGTTAAATAGCCTCATTATACAACAAGTTTCATTACCTGGGACTTGGGACTTGTACAACCCTGGATACACAGAGCACAAATCAAGACCCCAAGAAGAGATTGCATTGCCACATATTGGTAAACAGGATTAACCTTATCGAAACTAATACGCCGCAACCCCAAGCAAGTTTGGGCCGGCTACATGAATTCCTACTGACCATATCAGTCCTTCTAAGCAAAGACAAGATTTACCTTACCCCACAAAAACCAATTGAAAACGGTGTTTTTCTCATTTCCTCTGCTAGTTAAGTACCTCCATTATACAACAAATCATTATTTGGCACCTAGGATTTGTACAACTCCCAATGCATAGAGCACAAATTCACATATTGGTAAACAGTATTAACCTTACTCGGCAGTATAACTATGAGTGCATAGAGCACAAATTCAGGACCTGGGAACAGATTATTTTGCTACATATTGGTAAAAAGTATTAACCTTAACAACAATGACTATTACTACTCCGCCTCAATACCAATCAAGTTGGTGCTGGCTATATCAATTCTCATTGACCATGTTGCTCCATTAAAGCAAAAAAATGACAAATCTTAACGAAAAAGAACCCCCGACTGAAAAAGGTGGGTTTTTTTGGGTTACCTCTGCTAGTTAAATACCTCCAATATACAACAAGTTCATTATTAAAGACTTTGAATTTTTACAATCCATAATGCTTAAAGCTCAAATTCAAAACCCCAAGAAGAGGTTTCATTGCCACATATTAGTTAAAAACAAGATTAGCCCAATTGTCATAGCTACATTATACCGTGAATTCACAACCAAAATGCTCAAATTCAAGACCCTGAGGACCCCAAGAAGAAATTCCATTGCCAACAACAACAACATATCCCGTATAATCCTACAAAGGGGGTCTAGCGAGGGTAGAGCGTATGCAGAACCTACCCCACCTCAGAGGTAGAGAGGTTGTTTCAGATAGCTCCCAATTGAAAAAGGTGGCTTTTTTGGTTTCCTCACCTCCATTATACCAGAAATTCATTATTAAAGACTTTCCGGCATTAGTTATCCCTTAACTTTGTGGTGGGCCCCTTCCTAAACCCTACGCATTGCGGCAGCTTTAGAGCACGAGATTGCCCTTTTTAGTTATCCCTTATCCCTTTTACCAAACGAGCCCTAAAGACTTTCAAATTTGTACAGCCCAAAATGCTTAAAGCTCAAATTCAACACCCCCATACTTGTTAAGATCAAGATTACCCAAACTGACATATCTACATTACACCACAAATTCAAGAACCCAAGAACAGATTTTTTTCACTGCCCCATGTTACTAAAAACAAAATTAGCTCAATTTTTCAACTCTCTAGATAACAACTACTAATAGATAGAGTGACTATATGACAAATAACTACATTATGCCGCAAATTCAAGAACAGATTTTTCACTGCCCCAAGTTACTAAAAAAGAAACTAGCTCAATTTTTTCAACTCTCTAGATAACAACTTCTAATAGTTAAGAGTGACCATATGACAAATAACTACATTATGCCACAAATTCAAGAACCCAAAGAACAGATTTTCCACTGCCCCATGTTGCTAAAAACAATATTAGCTCAATTTTTTCAACTCTCTAGATAATAACTAATAGTCAAGACTTACAAGAGTGACCATATGACAAATAATTACATTACATCACAAATTCAAGAACCCCAAGAACAGATTTTTCACTGCCCCATGTTGCAAAAAACAAGATTAGCCCCTTTTTTTTCAACTTTCTGAGATAATAACTAATAATTAGAGTGACCATATGACAAATAACTACATTATACCACAAATTCAAGAAACCCCAAGAGCAGATTTTTCACTGCCCCATGTTGCTAAAAACAAGATTAGCCCAATTTTTTCAACTTTCTGAGATAATAACTAATAGTTAGAGTGACCATGTGCCAAACAACTACATTATACCACAAATTCAAGAACCCCGAGAACAGATTTTTTCACTGCCCCATGTTGCTAAAAGACAAGATTAGCCCAATTTTTTCAACTTCCACAGATATAATAACTAATAGTTAGAGTGACCATATGACAAATAACTACATTATACCACAAATTCAAGAACCACAAATTCAAGAAACCCCAAGAGCAGATTTTTCACTGCCCCATGTTGCTAAAAACAAGATTAGCCCAATTTTTTCAACTTTCTGAGATAAAAACTAATAGTTAGAGTGACCATGTGCCAAACAACTACATTATACCACAAATTCAAGAACCCCAAGAACAGATTTTTTTCACTGCCCCATGTTGCTAAAAGACAAGATTAGCCCAATTTTTTCAACTTCCAGAGATATAATAACTAATAGTTAGAGTGACCATGACACCACAAATTCAAGAACCCCCAAAAACAGATTTTTCATTGCAACACGTCAGTAAAATAAATCAAGATTGTTCATTGAGTTTATACCTTCTTGCGAATACGAATATGTCTAGCAGTTCTGTCTTCCCTTCTTGTTTTAGCTTTGGCTTCAATTGTAAGAGCCCTGATTGGTGGTGTCACCAATTTGGGATGAAATGGGAGATTAAGCTGCTTCTTGTGGAGAAAGGAAAGTGAAAATGAAGCACAAGACATGGCTTCTTCTTCACACTGCCACTCTGTGAAAATTTTTGAAGATAATAAATAGGATAAGGTCAGGGAATATGAGTCTCTAATATGAAATATTAGTCGAAGAATGGAAATATTTTTAAATTTTATTAATAATTACTTAGAAGTTAGAGTATTTTAAAAATAATTTTCAATAAATGAATTTTATTTCAAAATAATATTTAAACATTTGATGTTCAAACACTATATTTAATATTTTATAAGGTATAATGTATGAAGATTTTATCTTTATATTTTGGGAAAAAGGTTTAATATACCCTTAACTTTTAAAAATGGTACATAAATATCCTTTTTCCACCTTTAACCTTCTCAAAAATACCCTTTCATCTGTCTATTTGGCTCAAAGATACCCTTAGACGTCATTTGGTAGAACGTATAAGATAATACTGAATAGGTTGTATTAGTAATGCTAGGATTAGTAATACTGAGATTATTTTTTATGCAGTATTTGATTTGATGTACTGAAAACAATATGTATTATAAAATTTTAAAAAGAACATTTGTTTGTTTACAAAAATACCCTCAACATATTATAACTTTGTGTATTTTCTTTGCAAAACTTTATTATTCTTTTTTTTTTAAAATAAAAAAAATGAACAATATAACTAATTATTTACTTTGAAATAATTTTAAGTTTAATCATTCACTTGCAAATTTTTATTTTTTTGGGGGGTTATCTTTTTTTATTTATTTATCATTTGCTTGTTGTTTCCATTTTGTGGTGTTTTTAAGTTGGAAAGGGTACGTGTAACTTTTGAATGAGACAATAAAATCATTATTAACATAAAGTTGTGTTCGGTAGAGTGTTAAACTTAAGTAGAAAAATTATTTTTATTTATGAATATCCTATTTACAAAATTAAAGTTTGTATGCAATCATGCAATTTGTTTTCGAATTTTGATCAATAAGTACTTTTTTAAGTTAATGGAGTAATTTTTTTATGACTAAAATTATTTGGAGGGATATTATTATCTTGATAAATTGAAAAGAAGTAACTTGCATTGAATAAATTGAAAAAGATTTAGAAAAAAATTAATGAAATTTGAGGCATTTTTGTAAATAATAATAAAATTTGTAAGCAAATTTATTTAAATAAATTTATTAGTACAAATATAAAAAATAAAATTAAGAAAATAAAAAAAATATTTAAAAGAATTTGAGGCATATTTTTGTCTTTACACATATTAGTCCATGGTATTAAAACTCATGTATTGCTAATACCACCAGAGGTCCAAAATTCTACCAAACATCGTATTAAGTAATATCATATTTAATACATGGACTATTTTTTTTAATACGTCCTACCAAACGACCCCTTAATGTATTAGAAATAGCTAAAAAATGTCTTTCTTCCTCTATTGGTTTAAAAATATCCCTCTATCCGCCTATTTGGATAAAAAATGCCCTTAACATTAAATTTAAGTAAATAAATGTCTCCTCCTTTATATTATATTTTTTTTATTTCACGTAGGGGTAATTTTTTTTGTAATTATAATTTTTTAATTATGATATTATATATTTTTTGGTGGAATAGATATGCATTAATTAGTATATTATTTTTTTGGTTTCAAATACTGGTGGGCTTTTTTTAGTTACAATTTATTTTATTATTATATTATTTTGAGTTTTTTTTAATTATAACTTTTTACTATTATATTATTTCTGGATTTTTCTAATTATAATTTTTTATTATTATATAATTTTTGTGGGTTTTACGTCAAGGGTGGTTTTTTTTTTTAATTATTATTTTTTTAGTTTTAGGTTGGCCAAGTTATCAAGTAATTTATGGTACATCATAATAGCTATATTAATGGTAATTTTTGTTTTTTCAAGAAATATATTTTTTCTATTTTAGGACTCTTAATTTTCTTTCATATATTTTAGGACTCTTAATTTTCCTATATGTTTCGGGTTTGATAGTTATATATTTTAGGACTCTTAATTCCATTCTATATATTTATTTAATAAAAAAAATAAAAGAAAAAATATTAAATGAATTTATCTATTGTAAAGTCTTCTAAAAGAAAATGTTTTTTTCAAAAAAGTTTTTTTTTTTTGGGTTTTACGTAGGGGTATTTTTTATAATTACATTTTAATATATATATATATATATATATATATATATATATATATATATATATATATATATATATATATATAAGGAAAAAGATTAAATGATTTTATCTATTGTAAAGTCTTCTAAGGGAGAATATTTTTTAAAAAAAAAGTTATTATTTTTTTTTGGTTTCACGTAGGGGTGTTTTTTTAATTACATTTTAATGTGTGTGTGTGTGTGTATATATATATATCATTACTATTTTTCTTTGTATTATTACTATTTTTATGGTTTTATGTTGGAGAAGGATAGAAGTGTAAAATATTACGCATTCTTACCAAAATTAAATAAAGACTTGAATTACTTTCAAGTTTTTTTGTTTATATAAAAAGATCAAAACCTAAAAAGAACTAAAAATCTTCAAAATTTTACCTAAAATATATTTTCTAATATTTGAGCACACATAGATAATCATTAACTATGAGAGTATTTGCCCTTTGCTAATTATCCTATTTAAGGAATTCTTTTCTAATTTTGCACTTAAACATTAATTAATTCTTTTTAAATTTTTATATATGACTAAAAAAATTAGTGAAAAGAGAACCATTAAATTGTGAATGAATTTGAGTTTAATTACATGTGGACCAATAAAAATAATGTCATGTATTTAATTTAAATAAAATTATATTTCACATCAGAATTTGTTAAAAGGAGAAGACATTTTTGGACTTAAATTTAATGTCAAGGGCATTTTTGATACAAATAGGTGGATGGAGGGGTATTTTTAAATCAATAGAGGAGGAAGGACATTTTTGAGTCATTTCTAATATATTAAGGGTATTTTTGAGCCAAATAGAAGGATGAAAGAGTATTTTTGAGCCTAAAGGTAGAAGGAGGATATTTGTGTACCATTTTCAATAGTTGAAGCGTATATTAGACCCTTTTCCGTTATATTTTTTAGAAAACAAAAGTTATTTGCAAAAGACTTACGACTGAATAAATAGTGAAAAGAAGGCAGGAGCATCAACCAACAATAATCAGTGTCGCAAGGATATGATTGAGTGGTTGAAAAGTTGGTATCTCATGTGGGTGATCTAGGATCGAATCCAACATATATCTGTCACTTAATCATGAATTTATCGCATGGAATTTGCCTAGTGCAATTTACATGACCTAAGATCAAATTGAGTTTGTCGCATAGGACTTGCCTAACACAATTTACATGACCTAGGATCGAATTAAGCTTTCATCTGTCACTCAATCATGAGTTTGTCGCATGAAACTTGCCTAGTGCAATTTACATGACCTAAGATGGAATTCAGTCTTCATCTGTCACTCAATTATGCATTGTGGCATGAGACTTGCCTAATACAATTTACATGATCTAGGATCAAATTCAGCCTTTATCTGTCAATCAATCATGAATTTGTTGCATGAGACTTGTCTAGTGCAATTTACATGATCTAGGATGGAATTCAATCTCCATTTGCCACTCAACATAAGCTTGTCGCATCGGACTTGTCAAGTACAACTTACATGACCTAGAATCGAAATCAGCCTCCATCTGTCCCTCAGTCATGAACTTATCGTATGAGACTTGCCTAATGCAATTTACATCTATTATGTAATTTGCAAACTATTGTACAGTGAGCATATTATCAATATAATCAAACATCGAGGCAAAACAAAAAGTAAAAAACGAATATTACAAAACTCTAAAAAAAGAGACAACGATCACTAATTAATATTCTATCTTAATTCTCGATCTTCACACCCTTCTGTCAAGAATTATATGTTTGATAAACTGAAATCACATTATATCATGCCTAATAATTACCTCACCAGCTCACCTCAATATTTTTTAAACCTACCAAATCAATTCACCGCAATACCACTAATCATATCATACTTTTAATATTAAATATTAAAATTCAAATGAAATATACTTGATAGGAATAACAAAAATATAAGAAAGTACATTGTATACGATAAACATTAAGTTGATAAGTTTATTATCACTAGAGAAATTTTCTAATCTTTATTTTTTTGCTTTTTCTGAAAAAAAATACCCTTTGTTATATTTCACTTTTTAAAAGCCTAATATTATAAATTTTAATATATTAGAATTTATCTTTTTATATATTAGTATAAAAAATTATAATTTATAATTTTTTATATAATTATTAATATTTAAATTTTAAATATTAAAAAAATTTATTTTAATTTAATTATAAAATTTAATCAATTCATAAAGTAAAATCTGACAAGTAAAAATGAATTCGGAGAGAGTAATATTCAAACAAATCTTTTCAAAATGATTGATCTTCTTGACAAAACTCAGAATTTTCAAAGAACTTTTAATTTGTTCAAAGACAAATGTAAAATTTAAAGAAAAGCAGTACTTGTTAAGATAAGGCAATTTAATTAGTCATAGAGAACAACAATAATGTTATCCAAATTGCAACAAAGTTAAAATTTGATACTGAATGACACGTAGTGACACCATATTGATTCTACTATTTACAAAAACACACAAAACTAACACGTATACCCACGTAGTATAACACTTGTCCACTAACTATTACCCTCACACACTCACACATATCACAAACTACTTATATATATCTCAAAAAGAAAAAATTCCTGACACAAATTATCCATCAAATTCATTGAGTTTTACCATATTGTTGTGTATAATATAACAATGGGTTCAAGGAAGTTGTATTGTGTGATGTTACTTGTGGTGTTATTGGTGTTATTATGTGTGTGTACTAATTGTGAGAAAAGTAGTCATGATGAGGAAGTAGCAGTTGATGAGAAGCAAAGTAAAGAAAAAGAGAATTTAGAGTCATCATCATCATCATGGACAGGATGGGCTAAAGATAAGATTAGTGAAGGATTAGGTTTTAAATCTAGTGGTAATGATGATGATAATGATGAAGATATTACAACAATGGATGCTGCTAAGAATGCTAAAGAAAAGATTACTGAAACTGCTACAGGTTAGTATATATGTATTTTCTTGTGTTTGATCTTGTATACGCATGATGCGTAGATAGAATTTGAAGTTTATGAGTCCTGCTACAGGTTAGTATGTACTTTCTTGTTTTTGATCTTGTATACGCATGCGTGGATATAGAATTTGGAGTTTATGAGTTGTGGACTCGTAGGTAAGTTGTGTTGCGGCAGGAGTAAGTATGCGTATATTTTGTTTTCATCGAATCACGAATGTGATTACACTGGCATGTTGTGGTAATTTGATTGATGTATATTGTTCATTATTTTAGTTTTCTAGGTGAAAATGAAGTGTTGCTAATAATTATTAATTATAGATTTGTTTAATATAGTATGGTGATGTAGCATGCTTCAAATTCAGAGAAATTAAGCTTGTAGTTACACATACCATATATATTTATATGGGCAGAAATATAATTATGACTCTATAGGTTGGCTTGTATGTTACGAGTTTGCAATTTCTAAGTTGTGTAAGCTTAGTTGGCTATTTTCCGCCCCGGGCGGTTTTTGGTGTCATGACACCCGTTAAATGTGAGGCAGATTAGTTAAAAACATCTAATAAACCTAAAGATAGTTGGGTGTTTTAATCTCCAATAACCACCTTAGAACTTTGGCATCAATATAAGTGCTTGAAGCAGATTAGTTAAACACACCTAATAAACCTAAAGATAGCTGGGTGCTTCAATCTCCAAGAACCGCGTTAAAACTTTGGCATCAATATACGTGTTCAAGCCTCTCTCCGAGCACCCGATCCCAGAAACTTGGGTTCAATTTCCAAGAATCACCTTAAAGCTTTGGCATCAAAAACGTGTCTGAACCTCCCGAGCACCCAATCCCAGAATCATGGGTCCGACACTTCTCCACTGAAGCTATGGGTTGGTGGTGGTTGATGGTCAACATGTTTAATTACTCGAGCAAGCCTCAATATACGTGTCGACTTCGTCTTGTTAGCTATTAAATATAAATAACTATCCATTATATCCCTCCCCATGCATGGTGACTCCTCGTGCCTTGGACTCGCATTTAAGCCAACCTTGAGCTCGTGGAGCACGACTCTTGAGGCACATTTAGATCCCACTTTGGGATTATGTTTAGTATGTTGATGTTGTAGCGAGCTTGTGTCACATCATGGGATGCCAGCCCTCAGCATGATCGCATCTCAAAGTTTAGGTGCAAAGGCACCTTTGGATGTGACACAGTATGTGTAATCTTTTTAATCTGGACTGTCAGGTACTGGACAATATGTAGCAGACAAGGCAGGTGATCTAAAGAACACAGCCGAACAAGCCAAACACAAAGCATACGAAACAGCAGAAGCAGCAAAACAAAAAGCATCAGAGAAAGCAGACGAAGCCTACACGAAAGCAGGAGAAGAGAAAGAGGCGGCCTATTCAGATGCCGAAAAGGCGAAACACACAGCCTCGGAAAAAGCCGGAGAAGCAAAAGAGACTGCCGCGGATAAAGCAGAATACGCGAAGGAGAGAATAAAGGAGATGGGAGAGAAGGCGGAGGCGGAGACGGAGGAACATGTAAACTGGGCAAAAGAGAAGGCGAAAGAAGGATACGAAAGCGCGAAGAACAAAGCAGGAGAGACATTGGAGAAAGCTAAAGAAAGTGTAGCTTCAAATTTGGAGTCAGCTAAGGAAACTGCTAAAGAGAAAACGAAGGAGATCAAGGAGAATATAGCTGGGAAAAAAAGAGATGAGGAGCTGTAGAAAGTTTTTCTTTTTGTTATTGGAGTTTACATGTATGTTTGTATTTTGCACTATCATAGTTTCTATGTTGTAATAGAAAGCTGGTGTTTTTGTTTTTCTTTTTTTGGTTTTGCTACCATCTCTTGTATGTTTGGTGTCAGGACAGTGGTGTTGGTGCTGTGGATGTTGTAAAAAATGTGTTACTAGAAGCCCCTATCACTTGCTACTTTTGGCAAATCATTTCTCTGTGGTGTAGTTTGAATTGGCCAACATGAATCATCTCTATTATGAACCATTTAAGAAAACCCTGTGCTTGTGATGCAGACTTTCATCTAGGCCAGCTACAAGCTCGTGGCCTCAGCCCTGAGCTCGTGTCGCCCATACTTGCATTTAGGCCAGTTGTGAGCTTGTGGCACATGGGAGGCTAGTATCTGAGTTCAGTGTCATACAACCTTGCATTAAGGCCGGGTGCGAGCTTGTGGCACATGGGAGGCCAGTATCTGAGCTTGTGTCACCCAAACTTGCATTTAGGCTAACTGCGAGCTAACTTACATTTAAGCCACTGCATGGTGGTGGCACAGGGGAGGCCAGTATCTGAGCTTGTGTCGTACAAACTTGCATTTGGGCTGAACAGCGGGCTTGTGGCACATGGGAGGCTATAGTATCTGAGCTCGTGTTACGCAAACTTGCATTTAGGCCAACTGCGAGCTTGTGGCACATGGGAGGTCAGTATCTGAGCTCGTGTCACTCGAACTTGCATTTAGGCCAACTGCGAGCTTGTGGCTCATGGGAGGTCAGTGTCTGTTACCCAACATCATATTTAGGCCAACTGCGAGCTTGTGGCACATGGGAGGTCAGTATCTGAGCTCGTGTCATTCGAACTTGCATTTAGACCAACTGCGAGCTTGTGGCTCATGGGAGGTCAGTATCTGTTACCCAACATCACCATCGGGCGCGGTTTTGGCAAGACAAGACTTGACAATAGGTAACCATACAAACAAGTGCTTGAGTTTTCGGAATGGGATCGGTACACTTGCACATTTCCACCTCTCTACGAACAACCAAATAAACTGTTAAGCTACATGTACTGCATGTCACATATATTTCCCTTCACTAGGTGATCCACAAAAAGAAAAAACATGTGCAAGCTTCCAAGAGCATCGTATCGATCTCCTTCACACACAACTTGAATGATCGCTCGTTCCAAACCTGCAACGAAAGACACGGGTACAGTTAAGTCTGTTCACCAAGGTTTGAACAGATGGATATAAATCAACTACCATTACTATTACTTTCGAGAAATATAGACTGCCATTAGGGGAGTAAGCTGTCATATGACCAGGAGGTTACAAGTTGGAACAGTCTCTGGCAGAATGGAAGGGAAGGTTGCATATAATAGACCCTTGTAGTTCGACCAGCTTTAGTGCACCCTTGTGGTTCGGCCAGCTTTAGTGCACCGGGCTACCTTTTATCAACTAGCATTACTATGGACTCTCTAAATCTCACACCTACCGCTACACCATCATGCTTCAATTGCAAACATTTCATTCACACCAGCCAACAGCACTGCATTAGTCACGATTTGCAGCCTGCATCACAAAACATTGATTAGCTAGCTACTACAAATAGGGAGCAAAACTATTTCAGCAGAGAGAGATTCGCGTAGAAATGCTAATGGGGTTATATACCAAATGGGTTCTCCCACCTATTAGACTAGTCTTTTGGGCTGGGCTCTCCCGTTTAGTTTATAACACACTACGACTACCAAACTTAGAGCCCAAACAACATATTACTTGGAGTGAGGTAAGAGAGGCTATTTTGGATAAAACCCCAATTCAAGACAAAAAAATAGTCTAGAAAAGACCTGATATAAGAACAAGAAATAATAGATACATTCTAAACAACATATAATAACAAAACAAGACTGCCACAAAGTAATACTACACGATTTATCTGAAACAACAAACAACACCAAGACACTATTGGCAGGGATAACAAATTATAAAGCACTTCCAACCTACTAACCTCCTATCTTAATTCGCGTCCTCTACATCTTTATATCTAGGGTTATGTCTTCAGTAAGCTGTTGTTGTAGCTGTTCCATGTCATGTTTAATCACCTCCCTCTAATATTTCTTCGGTTTGCCTCTACCTCTACTTGAGACGAATATATACATTTTAATTCATTATAGCAAAAAGATCAAAATTTTAATACTACAATAACGATAACATGCCCAGTATATTTTCAAAAAGTGAGCCTGTGAAGGGTAAGTGTATGCAATCCATACCATTATCAATAAAAAATAACAGGTTATAGCACAACAAATAATAACAGAAACAAGACTAACACAAAGAAATACTACAATCAATCTATCCGAAAGAACAAACATTACGAAAACTCTAGAAACAAGACACTATGGGGTCATTTCATGATGAGTCTATCCCATATTTAGTTGGGATAAAATGCATGAGATAACTCATCTCAAAATTACTTATCCTGGGACTGTCGTATTATTTTATTCCACGCCTTGAGTATGGTATAACTAATCTCAGGATAACTTATTTCCAAGAAAACGACCTCGTACAAGTATAGCACTATGACTACTAGCAAGGTAACAAAACAAAGCACTCCTACCTTTAATGTACACCTAAATTGAATCCTAAGTAAATCAAGAATGAATTTTATTTATATTTGCTAAAAATCAATGAATATTTATTGCTTGCAATTACCTTTCAACTGATCTAAATTATAGTAGTAAAGAATGATACATTACTTACTACTACAACAAAGAAATCATAATTAAGCATTCTATAACTTCTAATCCCCTCTATAACAATTTATGTAACCCTGTTTAGTTTGACACAAAGTTTTAAAAAAAAAAACTAAGACTTTTGAAATTTATAGTTTAAAACAAACTTTAGACATTTGTGTGGGGTTATGAATCATTTCATTAGGCAGTAAAAGAGAAATTTTAAAGCTAAGTTTTTTCTAACTACGAAATGTAGCATTTTTATTAAAACAGATTAAAAAGAAAAGTATATCAAATAAATTGCGACAGGAAGTATAGTACTTTAAAAAGTAAATTAGTTAATATTCATTATCCAATTTGTGCATATATACTAATTCATGGAAACAAATTACTTACATTATAAAACTTGTAATGGTTTTAGGATTAATAGTAATTCATATACCAATAATTCTATCCCAAAAGTAGATTTTTGAGATTTTGGAATATCCTTCTTTTATGTCAAATTAACAAGTGGTTGAGATTTTTGGTTCCAATAGAATAATTTATGGTTGAAATAGATAGTGACCCTATATGCATATATAGATGTTTAGATATTGTCTTCTTACTCATACATACATTATAGTAATACTAATTTGGCTACATTCCAATAGTACTATATTACAATATGTACATGTGTCCTTTGTTTCTTTATACATATTATATACAAATCTTTTTTTTAATAATCATAGAGTTTGAATTAGTTTATTCGCACATCGACTGATTTCATGCGATATAAGTAATCTTTCGTTAGCAACATGTAGCAAGTAATTCTATTCACTAAGGCTAGAATTTCTGATATTTTTGTCTCTGATGAAATTTGAACCCGAAAAAGAGAACTTTTTATTATTTGAACGTGCTAATTAGTTGTAAATCGGATTCATAGCCTCCACGCGTGTTCTAGTAGGTCGGATAGTTAACTTCGTCTCAATTTTTCATCTCCTTTTATGCACGCATGCATACACACACATATATTGTGTTCTGTCCTTTTTATGAATATCGGCTAATCCAAATTTACATTAAAAAGTCTTATTTTGAGAAATAAAACACTTTCTATCAAAGGTGTTCATAATCATGAATTTCAATTTTTTTTTCGGTAAATGTCACTGTCAGATGACATAATAGAGTCCCCTCGATGTTTTCATCAAATTATATAAGCTTACGCGATAAATTAACGTAGGTAAGTTATTCCATGCCGTATAGGCCCAGTAAAAGAAATATATAACGATTATTATCGAATGATTTTTTTATTTTATATCAATTTATTTGTCTGATTTTTTTTTTTTTAATTTGAATATTATAGTGATCGACTGTTGTGCATCTACATCAAAATTGGACATTACTAATAACGTATTCATATATATAGAATATGTTGTGCCAAGTTATTTGTCCTATTAATTGGAGTAATTCACATTTTTCTATATTGTTGTCAGACTTTAACAAAAAATTATTCACCATGCGTATGATTTCTCATATTATATAGTCTGAATTTCACACTTGCCTATACATATTCTATCATATTTTAACCAAAAAATTATTCACCATGCATATAATTTCTTGAATATTAAACTTCTAGCTGCACAAGTTAATAAATTGAACATATTATTCATAATAGACGTTTGTGCTAGCCAGTTATATATGTATATATATGTGGTTGTACTCAAATATAATATGTCATCTAGAATATAAATTATATATGTATGTTTAGGCGAAGCTCGTTGGATAGTGAAGTTGTTTGCAAAATAAGTTAATAGCATATTAGCATGTTTGGGATTGCTTATTTCCCAAAATAAGTATTTATTTTGAAGAAAAAATATTTTTTAAAAAAAGAGAGTGTTTGATAAACTTTCAAAAGTGCTTGTAAAAATAAGCAGAAACAATTTTTCTGCTTCTAAAAAAAAGCAAAAGTAGAAGCAGAAAATTATTTTTTATGACAAAACTATCCCTATAACACAAATATATATAGAGAGAGAGAGAGAGATTAACGTTTGATTTTTAAAATTTTACATTTCATATTTAAATCATAATTCTTTATGATGTATATATTTTTATTTTATTTTCACTCATTTTCTTTAAATAAATTTGAAAATATCATTGATGATGATGACTAAAGAATATATAAGTTATTTTATTATTATTAATGATAACAATTGACAAATGAATCACGTTACAAAATTGTACTTTGACATCACATATAAATTTTTTCTCGAATATTTAATTTTCAATAAATAATTCATGAAAAGTGACATATTTGTTAAAATATAGTATATATATATATGATTGCTTATTCGTAGTGAATTTTGAAACCGTAAAAATATATTAAAAAGGATAACAAATAATAGATAGAATTTTATTTTAAATATTTGTCATCAGGTGGTATACGCATATGAATTTGGCTACTTAATTTTAGAATTGAAATGGTAAAGACATATCCAAAAGAAAAGGCCAAAAATAACAAATATTATCTCATTTAGATATTTGTAAACATGAATATAGTGTTTGCTAAATTTTAGTAAATTTGACAAAGTAAAATGAATCCAAAAAAATAAGGTAACCAAAAGAAGATAGATTCTAATTAAATATTTATTTGACTTTTTTTTCAAACCTTCTATTCATTCAACGAGTTTAGCGTATTGCACACCTTCTCCTTCATCTTTAAATACAGATAATATTTATCATTTATACATATATTTTATTGCCCTCCAAAATATAACATCATCTCTATTATTAATAAGTTATTTTTTGAATCAAAATTGCTTTCTCATTTGAAGATATGTTTTTTTAATAATTATCATGATATAATTAAATTTTTTATGTGCATACATATAAAGCATATGTGATAATATCGTTGTCTGTGAAATTCTTTGATTTTGTTAAGTTTTTATTTTGATAATAATATTTTTATTTCACTATTTAGTGTAATGTTATTATTATTAATCATATATCTCTAATGCATAGAAAATGAGTAATGTTGAGAATTTTTGTGATGTATGAAGGGACAATTATTTTTGTCGTTAATTTTTTCATATGTAGTGATTTAATTTATGAATTAACTTTTATATTCATTTTTGTTTGATATTTTAAGTAATATTTAAATTATTTAAGTAATATATCACCATTTAATTTTTTTAATGTATTTATGTATATAAATATTGATTGAAAAATCTAGAGTACGTACTTTTTAATTAAATAAAATAATTTAATTAAAAATATTATAATAGATATTTAAAATAATTTTTCTCTATAAATTGATTTTAGTAATAAAAGTCGATTGATAGATGTCCTTTTTGGTCATTTGTCTCAAAAAAACACTTCTTGAAAAGATTATCCAAATATAATTTGATTATCAAAAGCACTTTTCGAATGAATTTACCAAACACAAACTTTGTTTAGTCAGTGCCTCAGTGGTCACCCCCACCCCCACCCACCCACCCACCCCACCAAACTTTTTCCCATATTCTGGTTTAAATGAGATCAGTTGACTAATGGGAAAAGTTAGTTCTTAGTTGGATCATAGAACGTGAAGAATGGGACTTGCATAATGTTTATCCTAATTTTTTCACATATGTTTTAAATAGTTAATTATTATAACTTGTAGTACATTTTACGTGATTTTTAAATATATAAATTTTTATTTCAAAAAAAAATTAAAGATTTCATGCCCAAATTCATGGTCAATCTCACACTATTTGAATCTCAAGAAAAGAATATGTCACATAAATTGAGACAAAGAAAGTACTATTTTTTATTCGTAAGATTCGAATTGAGGACTTGAGAGACGGATTCACGATCTTAACTTTCTCCTTTCTTTTTTGTTTTATTCCCGCACATAACGAGAGCTTTTAATGCACGAGAATGCTCTCGAGAGAATTGTATTTCACATATTTTGAGATCCTTGTTACACCCTTCATTTACTTTAATCTGTCATATTATTTTACTTTCCGAGAGTTAAATTGAATGAATTTCGACCAACATTCTAAGTTGTATTTTCTCATCATGTTAATATTAGAGCGACTGTAGCTTATAATATCTTTTTTGCTATAGTTTTCGAAAATCTAGATGTTAGTCAAATTGACTTTCATAAAGCAAAACGTGACAAGTTAAAGTGAATGAACAGTTAAAGTGAATGAACGAAGCATCAAATTCACATTAAGTATGAAGGAGTCAAGAAATTTTACTCTCACATAAAGAGATGAAAAAAAATAATACACGATTTAGTTATATAAAAGTTAAATATGCTTAAAAAAATTATTACAAGAATCAAAATCAAAGTTTTACCATTAACCAAGGTACATAAAATGCAATGGGAGAAACGTCCGAAATATATCTAAATTTTGACGAAATTTATTGTAACATATCTCGACTTTGTAGCGGTCCTATGACCCCTTTAGATTATTTTTTGTCGTATTTTTATGGCATATATTTGTCAGCTGGATTACTGTGTGAATGCACGCATACTGAGTGCGTAAGTGTCTGAAGTAGTCCAGCTAAGCAAATATATGCCACAAAAATATAGTAAAAAATAATCTATTACCCTCGCATTGAGGCGTGTTACAACAAATTTCGCCAAAGTTTAGGTATATTTCAAACTTTTTTCCCAAATGCAATTATTCCTCTCCATATTTGTATTTAAAAATAATGTAACTTTAAACAACAAATTTTAGAATTTATTTTTTTCCTTTTCTTAACTAGTAATGCTTTAAAAGTAACTTATTGACTTTCATTAAGTTGCTTATTAATTAGTTAATATTCCATGTATATACTTTATCCAATTAATATCGAGATAAGCATCCAGTATCTCCTAAATCATGGTCAAAGTTGCTACGATATATTCCAATTTCACAAGGGTCCTATTACCCTTAAACTCAATGTTAGTGTATTTTTGTCACCTTTTTATGCTGACGTGACACCTTTTGTCACATAAAATGGGGGTCACGTTAAAGGTACCATGTCAGCTAAAAAGATTAACAAAAAATGTCACATCAGCTAAAAAGGTTGACAAAAATACGCTAAAATTTAGTTAGGGGTAACAGAACACCTGTGAGTGTGTTGTAACAAATTCGGTCATAGTTCAGGTCGGCTCATCCTCGAAATCCGAAAAGAAGAGAGACAGAATGGAATCATTTTATTTCAGTGACATATCTAATTATCAGACTGAGTAGGATTTGAACTATTGAAGATAACAATGTGATTGATCAGACAAGTACCAAGGACTTTCAGCAGACTTCTACTAGATGTTTTACTCTTTAATATCCAAAAACTGCTCAGCAATAATTGGACAAGTGAAAATATTGAGGCGAATCAGAAAAATAAGGGTAAAGTCGAATCTAACTATTAACTAGGTAAACGTTTTAAGACATATCAACAACAACTGATTTTACTATGGGATTTTATTCATGATATTCATGTCGATCTATTATGCGATTCTGTATCGAATACAATAACTCGACCAAGTTTATCCAATAATATTCTATATATTATATATACAAAAACATATAATCTATGACTACACATATCTAAAAAATTAATTTGTGGAGTTTTCTTTAAGATTTTTTTAATATGGCAAGTTGTTGTTATATTTTGAAATAAAGGTGATTCAAGATTTAAAATTTATGGTAATAGATTCTAGAACAAGATAATGATAACTTACTAATTTTGGGATAGATTATTTATATATATTTAGTAAATTTCTTAAATAATATATTATGAATACGATAAAACAGAAGAAATATGATAAAATTAAATTTAAAAAATAACTTCATAAAATTTAAATTTTAGATCTACTTCTATTTATTATCATGGTGTAATTATAACGTCCCACTCCTTAATTTAATGTAATAATTGGTAAATGCCACTATCAAATTAAATGATCATGGGGAAATAAATGGTGTCCATGGCTATAGTAAATATCCACCATGCCTTTTATGTAAAATTATTGAAATCATTTTGGCCCATGCTTCTTTTATAAGATTGTTATTGTGTCCACGAAAAATATTTGAAAAATAAATCGCTTTTATTTATTTTTTAAAATGTCAAATATTTTGAAACAAATAGAATCTCCAAAAATCTACGATGAGCCATTGTTATTGAACGCATAAAGTAGAAAAAAAAAATCCGTAATTCAGACTCTAGTTAAAAACGTGAGCAATTTCAATTAAAAAATTTACTTGACTAAACGATCAAGAGGTTATTATTCAAATTATAGTTCAGGAAAAACATTGAATAATAATTCAAACTATAGTAAGTATCCACCATTCCTTTTATGTCAAATTATTGAAATCATTTTGGCCCATGCTTGTTTTATAAGGTTGTTATTGTGTCCACAAAAAGTGTTTTGAGAAATAAAGGTGTTAAATCACTTTTATTTTATTTTTTAAAAGCGTCAAATATTTTGAAACAAACAGAATCTTCAAAAATTCACAATGAGCCATCGTCACTAAACGTATAAAATAGAAAAAGCATCTTGTAATTCAAACTGTTGGAAAACGTAAGCAACTTCAATTAAAAGTTTCACTCAACTGAACGATCAAGAGGATTAGTCAAATTATAGTTCAGAAAAAAAAATTGAATAGTAATTTAAATTATAGTAAATATCCAACATTCCTTTTATGTAAAATTTTTGAAATCATTTGGCCCATACTTTTTTTACAATGTTATTATTGTATCCACGAAAAAATATTTGAGAAATAAAAGTGTTAAATCACTTTTTTTTTAAACGTCAAATATTTTGAAACAAACAGGATCCCCAAAAATCCATTGTCACTGAACGTATAAAATAGATAAAGGTTATCGTAATTCAAACCCTATTGAAAAACGTGATCAACTTCAATTAAAAGTTTCACTCGGCTGAACGACCAAGAGATTATTAGTCAAATTATAGTTCAGAAAAAAAAAATTGAATAATAATTCAAATTATAGTAAATATCCACCATTCCTTTAATGTAAAATTATTGAAATCATTTTGGCCCATACTTTTTTTTTATAATGTTATTATTGTGTCCACGAAAAAAATATTTAAGAAATAAAGGTGTTAAATCACTTTTATTTTTATTTTTTAAAACGTTAAATATTTTGAAACAAACACAATCTCCAAAAATCCACATCACAGAATGCATAAAATAGAAAAAGAATCTAGTAATTCGGACCCTATTGAAAAATGTGAGCAACTTCAGTTAAAAGTTTCACTCGGTTGAACGATCAAGAGGTTATTATTCAAAATATAGTTCAGAAAAAAAAATTGAATAATAATTCAAATTATAGTAAGTATCCACCATTCCTTTTATGTAAAATTATTGAAATCATTTTGGCCCATACTTTTTTTATAACATTATTATTGTGTCCATGAAAAAATATTTGAGAAATAAAGGTGGTAAATCACTTTTTTTTTTTTTAAAATGTCAAACATTTTGAAACAAACAGAATCTCCAAAAATTCGCGATGGGTTATCGTCACTGAACGCATAAAATAGAAAAAGGATCTCGTAATTCAAACCCTCTTGAAAAAATTGAGCAACGTAACTTTAGTTAAAAGGTCGATTTTATAACTTATTATAATGTTCTTTTAATTTTATAATTCATTTTAACGGAATTAAATCCATAGTTAAATATAATACATAAGATTGATAAATAAAAATAAAAATAAAAAATTGTTAGATTGGATCTTCATTACATATATTTGTTTAATAATAAATATTAGAAAAATAGGATTCAAAACTTAAGATGAAAATCCACGTGATTAACAAGAAAATGACACTTTCGTATCTTATAAAAATTTTCTATTAAGATTATAATATTTACATAATCAAATAATTTATTAGATAATGTCAGATGATTTTTAAAATAAATATTACCAATAATCTGTCAATATAATAAACAATGTACTATATATGTTAAAAAAATATTTATGCATGTTTAAGATTTTATCTTATGTACATATAATTAAAATCATTAAACAAGTCAAGATATTTTCTACTTCTCGTATTATTTTAATATTTTCACTCTTTTCTTCTTAATCCATTTAAATATTTTCCTTCACTATCAATCAAATGCATACAATATACTAATACTATTAAATTAAATATGCAATAAAATGTCACTATATAAAATGAGAAGAACAACAGTACAACTTCACTTTCATTACTCATTAGCATTATATGGAGAGTTAAAAAATATTTATGATTTTTAAAAATATTTTGAATAATTAATTATTGTGATTTTGTAGTATATCTTTTAAAATATGTAAATTTTATTTATTTTAAAAATTACTCCTTTCGTCTTGAATAATATGTAGTGATTTTTAAAAATAATTATTTTAAATTATTTGTCCTTTTAAAAGTTTAAGACACGTAGGCTTGTGATGTTGTTGATTGGTAACCAAATTAAAGACAAAAAAAGTACTGAAAAATTGACTATATTTTTTAAAAAAATTAAAGGGGTTAATTATTCAAGATTCAAAGTAATTATTCATGGTCACATGTTTTATGTCACCTTCCTAATTTTCAAATCTTAGATTCAATTTTTATACTTTATTAGAATTTTTTAATGAGTGTGGATAAGGGGAAATCATTTATTTATTACTATTAAACATTATTCGCTTCATTTCAAATAATGTGTCGTAACCAACATGAACTGTGGTGCAGTGAATGGGGTTGTTCCACACTTACTCAGAGATCGAGGGTTCGATTCTGGGTATGGAGAAAACTCTGTTGAGAATGCTGTCACCTTAATGAGTCCTGCAATTCACGATCCTAATTAATCGGAGCTTCAATGCGGACACCAAACACCAAATGGGAAGTAAAAAAAAAAAAATCTGTCGTGATTCTTTTTACTTTTTAATATTCTCATCACTAGGTCAATATTGAAATTTGAAAATGAATATCGTGTCGTCCTCCATTTTATCTTTAAAATATTTTTAAATATTTGGCACAATTTTATCTTTATACTATAAATATCATGAATTCCAAAAATTCAAATTCACTAAATGATTTAATAGAATTTTTTCTTTATTGAAATTTTTTCTTTTAGAATTTTTAGAGCACTTCTTCAATAATATCATAACTGAAGTAAATAATTTATGTATTATCTCATAAATTATTGTCTAAATCTTTCTAATCCATCATTGTAATTAGATTTAGTACCATTAAAGGCAATGATACTGATCGATAAATTTTTTAAAGATTAGATGCATATATTTTCTTATTGTTTATTTTTAAAAATATAGAGATGTATTCATTTTTATTTTATGTGGCACACTCTTTTTTATTCATTCTAAAAAGAATGTCACATTTTTTTATTCTCTCCGGTTGTTTTTACTTGTCACATTTTGGCTTGACACACTTATTAAGAAAATAATTAATAACATAATTATTTTGTCATAATACCCCTATTAAATGATGTTCGCATTGTGTCTTGAAATTAATTTAGAGAAAATATAATATATTGATGCGAAGGGCTAGAGAAAAAAAAAATTGTCCTTTCTTTTTGAACTATCTCAGTCGTTCAACTATTTAGTGGATTGTGATGTAGTGGATGTGGTTGCTTCGCCCTTAACCAGAGGTCGAGGGTTCGACTCTGGGTATGGAGAAAACTCTGTTGGGAGTGCTGCCACCTTAATGGACCCTGCAACGCGCGATTCAAATTAGTCGAGGCTCCAATACAGACACCGAACACCGAATGAAAACCCCCCCAAAAAAAAAATTGTCGTGATTTTTAATATAGACGTATCTCTAATTATTTGTTATTTTAGAAGTTCAAGAGAAAAAGAATGGAAACTTCTGCCACAGCCTTGACGCTTCGATTGAGCACTAACATGCTTTGTACGATAGCTCGCAAATCATATAAGCTTGTGTAAACTGAACCTGCCAATTGTTATTTTCGCATTTTATTCTTAGTAGTTATTGTTCTTGAAGATCGTAAACATCTCAATAGAATAAAATATTTAATGAAGAGAGATTACATAAGGATAAAATAGTCAAACTCCATAAAATTGCAAGAATTGACCTTAAAATGGGATTATATTTAATTTTCGCTCTTAAAATATCTAATTTATTCAATGCTATGTGAAATATATTGGATAATGACAGTAATTAATAACTAAGGGTAAAATAGGTAGAGAAAAATAAAATATCCATCGATTATTTAAACTAAACAAATATTATTGAACATCTATTTTTAGTATAGTGGACAAGTAAAAATAGACGTTGAAAGTACCTTATAACTAATGTTTTCTTAAAAGGAGTGTAAAAACGAAAAACGTGTAAAAGAAAAACACACATAAAAAATAATTTGGGACGAAAGAACATATTTTATTTTATTGGAAAAATAAAGTAAACATTCATCTTTACTTATCATATTTACTCAAATCTCCATTCTTACAAAGTAATTACAAAAACTCAACTAATCATATATCTTGGTTGTATACATCGGGAGTTAATTATATATCTCGATGAACTCAAAATAGAAAAAAAAAATATCGAAAGCTAATTATGTATCTTTACAAAGGAAAAATGTAATCTTTATCTGATGTATTATGTATCTAGACAGACTCAAAATTAAAGAAAAAAAAATCAGAATCTAATTATATATCTTTACAAAGGAAACAATGTATCTTCGTTGGATATATCAGAAGCTAATTATGTATTTCAACAAATTCAAAATTGAAATTTTCAATAATTACGTAAAATATAAAAAACTATCTAGATTTATATTATTTGTCAATTAATTATTACAAACCATTTATTTCCCCATGTGTTGTTTGACATTTTCTCCCTTTGAACACCAAAATTTTTAGAAAATATAATCACCACAAAAAGTCAAGTCATTGGTCATGATAATGACAAAATTCTTTATATATGTCATACGTAATGATAGTAATTTTTTATTTATTGATTATACGATGTAATTTATTTGAAATATTTACTTATAACTTGTACGAAGAAGTTATTTTGAAATCAAATAAAAGGGCATGAAAAAGTCATCCGATAATTCTAACGTAGTTAGAAATATGCATCTTAGTAATCGACATTCTAGAAGCAACAACTTTTTCTTTTTTATTAAGTTAGCGTGGCTCTTGTATCAAGTGAAAATCAGAGATGAAGCGCCATAAAATGTTTAAACCAATACTTCTAATATAAAAATAAATATATAAGAAAAAACACTAGATGCATTATATAGTAACTCTATATTCATAACTTTAATATATAATGCATTCGCCATTCGTTAAGTGCTAAAAAATTAAAAAAATTGAAACTCATACAATATATGAAACTAATCCTTCTATTTATTTACTAAAAGTCAATCTCCTTGAAACGTTTACTTGTAAGTATGGAGAAGTACTTATCGTAGAACCAAATGCTAGGGCATCAAAAAGTCATCTAATGAATGGCGTAGCCAAAAAATGTGTCAAAGTAAAAATTAAAGAGTTAATACATAAAATGATCATAAATTTGATATTAAATTATAACTTTGATCTTAAACTTTGATAATGCACAAAAAGGACTTTTAATTATTCAAAACCTGAACAAATATGACCTTCGATTTTGCAACCCCATGCGTGAGTCTCACTCGCGCCTACGTGGAAAGGTAATCCAATCACACGGTTCCACGTCGTTAAAAGGACTGACTTGGAGAGAGATCATATTTGTGCAATTTTTAATAGTTAAAGGTCATATTTGTGCATTGCCAAAGTTTTATTTTTTGTGTTAAAACGACGTCGTTTTTTTTTTTTTTTATTATTATTATTCTAATATATTTTTTTAATTTCTATAGTAGCAACACCTAATTTATTTTAATTTTAAATTATTATTATTATTATTATTATTTTTAAAACAGCCACTAGTAGGGATCGAACCCAAACAGTAGGCTAAAAGAAGCATCCAAGAATAGCAAATAACATCACTGGGCTATCTAAGTGCGTTGTTTCATGTGGTTCAACATTAATATACGTACATAAATATACATTTTCTATCTTATATATATACAACGTAATTTTTTTACCGAGGGGGGTCGGGTGAACCCCATGGCAACCACGTAGGTCCGCCCCTCGTTAATTTAATAACATTTTAATTACGTTAATTTGATAACGTTAGTTTAATATACTACTACTACTATCCTTAATAACATTAATTTAATAACGTTTTATTGAAACTATAATTTTTTTATTATTAGTATAGTTTCATCTTTAATTTAATATTTAAATAAATAATATTTAGATATATTATATAACTTAAATTCGTCCTCTACTTTATAATATATATACATACCCGCTCAATTTTTTCGTATGAGGCTGACCTGCCTAATTAATAATTCTTTAATATTGCTCTTTTTCCGCAACGACAAAAGAAATTAGATGTCATTTTCATCTTTGAGCCGAAAATAATGAAAAAATAATAGTGAGGAGTCATTTAAAGGTCATATTTATGCAGTTTTGAATAGTTAAATATCATATTTGTGCACTGTCAAAGTTTAAGGTCATATTTATGTATTATGCCCTTAGATTTTAAGCTGGACGCGCCCAATTTTGCGTGTTGAACACGCATTTTGCCACGTAAGATTGGAGGTCATATTTGTGTAGTTTTGAATAGTTAAAGGTCCTATTTGTGCACTATCAAAATTTAGAGTCATAGTTATAATTTGGTGTCAAGTTTAGAGTTATTTTCATGTATTAACTCAAAATTAAAGGCAGATACATTATTGAGACATTAAATCTATTCGAATTCAGTAACTAGCGAAACATAAATTTATATATAATTTTTTAAAAAGAGTTATAAAAATTGAATTTTATTTTATAAATTTTATTTTATTTGATAAAGTTAGCATAGCTAGAAAACATGTTACGTGAAAATCTGAGACGAATACATTACTGCTATATCAAATATATTTTAATCCAATAATGATGGTGCGAAACATAAATTTATATATAACTTTTATTTAAAATTACAATAAATAGTAAATCAAAATCGATAATTTTAAAATATAATAAATTTAGTTCTAAAAATTATAAAATTAATTTTTACGGAGTTTAAATTTAGATTTATTTTTGATGAAATTCATAGAGTTTAATCGATAGGGATAAAGGTGTGGTCCAAAGAAATTAAAATAGGAGGTAGAAATTATTCTTTTTACTTTTTAATATTCTCATCACTAGGTCAATATTGAAATTTGAAAATGAATATCGTCCTCCAGGCTCCAACTTTAAGAGAAATTTCGATTCAAGTTATACATGACCATACTAAAAAATATATGATACTTTTTATTTTCTTCCTTTTCAACCTATACACTAATTATTTTATTTTTAAATATTTGGCACAATTTTAAAATAGAAAAAGGATCTTGTAATTCAGACTCTGTTGAAAAACATGAATTACAAGAAATTTGTTTTATTAAAAGAAATATGTTGGAGTTTTTTTTTTTTTTTTTTTTTTTTAATTTAGTTTTATAAAAAAAAAATTGGGGCCCTCAGTGCCACTTGACATTTTTCTATTCGTAACTTAATAAAAAAATTACTCTTCACGTGCCTCTCGAGATTACACAGCACGCGCAGTGCCATGTAGGCAAAAAATGTCTAATTAAATCAAAATTCGGGGGGTTTAGGAGCCTGATAGGTGCATGACACAATTGAGGTGTCTAAGTGAATTTTGACAACAAGTTTGAGTGTCTATCGATGCCTTTGACCTTTTATTTTCTTCCTTTTCAACCTATACACTAATTATTTTATCTTTAAAATATTTTTAAATATTTGGCACAATTTTATCTTTATACTATAAATATCATGAATTCCAAAAATATTTCAAATTCACTAAATGATTTAATAGAATATTTTCTTTATTGAAATGTTTTCTTTTAGAATTTTTAGAGCACTTCTTCAATAATATCATAATTGAAGTAAGTAATTTATGTATTATCTCATAAATTATTGTCCAAATCTTTCTAATCCATCATTCTAATTAGATTTAGTACCATTAAAGGCAATGATACTGATCGATAATTTTTTGAAGATTAGATGCATATTTTTTTTATTGTTTATTTTTAAAAAGATAGAGATGTATTCGTTTTTATTTTATGTGGCACACTCTTTTTTATTCTTTCTAAAAAAAATGTCACATTTTTTTATTTTTTCCGTTTGTTTTTACTTGTCACATTTTGATTTGACACACTTATTAAGAAAATAATTAATAACATAGTTATTTTATCATAATACCTCTATTAAATGATGTTCGCATTGTGTCTTGAAATTAATTTGGAGAAAATATAATATATTGATGCGAATGGCTAGAGGAAAAAAAATTGTCTTTTCTTGATATGTCAAAATACAATTAGAAAATTAGTGACGAGTAAAAGCGAACGGAGGGAATATTTGGTAACTTTTTAAAAGCACAATTACTCTTTTATCCTTATTGATCTCACTTATAAGGTCTTACTTAATTAAAGATAATAGTAGTACATTTTTTTAATATAGGACAATTTGATAAACATCACTAAATTTTTTCTTATTTCTTAAATTTCATGTACGATCAAAATATGCCACGTAAAATTGTACTGGGGGAAGATCATAAACTTGAAAATAACAGTAAAGGATTGTTTGGTTTGTACTTTGTAGCTGTAAGATGGGAAAGACAAAAGACATATTATGAAATTACTTATTCCATCATTTTAGTAAAAATAATGTAATTAAATGATCGTGAGACTAAATAATATTCATTATTATATACTTTATTTCAATCAAGTGTTTATCGAAAATGATTTTTCTATCTCTACGAAGTAGAGATCTAGCGCATGCATATATTCTTGATTCTACCATTGTTATCATAAGTAATAGCGCAAACGACATAAATTCAGACAGTTTGAAGCTTAATTATAGAAAATTCTTATATTTTGCATAATTATTAAAAATCTTAATTTTGAGTCTATCGAGATACATAATTAACTCCCAATATATATTTTTTATTTTATTTTGGGTCTGTTACATCCAATGAAGATATAATTTTTTTTAAATAAAAATACATAATTAGCTCCTGATACATTTCGATTTTGTATTTGTCGAGATACGTAATTAACTCCCCGATATATCTAATAAAGATACATAATTAATTGAATTTTTTATAATTATTTTATAAAGGTAAAAATTTGTGTAAATATGATAAGTTAAGATGTACGTTTATGTTATTTTTTCATAGAATAATCTCATAAAAGTTATTATCCTTACCACACCCTTAAATACTTCTTTATCAAAACAATTCCATAGAAAAAGTCAGCACGTGTCTTCACGTAGTCCTAGTGGCCCAATTAATAAATAAACTACTTATAAAAGCCATATAGCCATTAAAGAAAACTTCAAACTTCAAAAATCACAAATTCTACCTTCCCCAAAGACACATACCAAAAAAATCTTATAAATTTTTCTTAAATTATTTAGGTACAAATGGTAATAATACAGCAACAACAACAACAAGAAGAAGAAATAATAAGAAGTGATCAAAGAGGTAAAAAGGGAATGCGAATAGGTAAATATGATTTTGGAAGAACATTAGGACAAGGTAATTTTGGCAAAGTAAAGTATGCAAAACATATAGATTCTGGTAAATCTTTTGCTATAAAGATTTTGGAGAAACATAGGATTCATGATCTCAGAATTACTGATCAGGTATGTTTTTGTTCTTGTTCTTGTTTTTTTTTTTTGTTGTCGGATTTAGAATTTAGACGTTGTGAGTAATGAGTTGTAATTGGAGTGGAGTTAGGTAGAGTCGAGGAGATTTAGTTGAATCATTCTTTAATCTTTCGGAAACAGTTTCTCTATATCTACGAGTAGAGGTATAGTTTGTTTATACCGGTATGTTGTTATTGTTGCTGTTGGAATTTAGATTTGTGGGTTGTAATTACGGCGGAGGTAGGTAAAGTCGAGGAGGTTTAGTTGAATCATTTTTTGTTCTTTTGGAAACAGTTTCTTTATATCTACGAGTAGAGGTATAGTTTGTTTATACTAGGTATGTTGTTATTATTGTTGTTCGAGTTTAGATTTGTGGGTTTTAGGTAAGGTATGTGCATACTAGGACCTAGGTATGCTGTTGTTGTTGTTGTCGGAATTTAGATTTGTGGGTTGTAATTACGATGGAGGTAGGTAAAGTCGAGGAGGTTTAGCTGAATCATTCTTTGTTCTTTCGGAAACAATTTTGCTATATCTACGAGTAGAGGTATAGTTTGTTTATACTAGGTATGTTGTTATTGTTGTTGTTTCAGTTTAGATTTCTGGGTTTTAGATATGGTATGTGTATACTAGATACGTTGTTATTATTGTCGTCATTGGAATTTAGATTTGTGGGTTGTGATTGGGGCGGAGTTACGTAGAGTCGAGGAGGTTTAGTTGAATCATTCTTCTCTTTCTTGCTTTTTTAAGGAAAATTTCAACGTAACTAATAAAATTGTTATTATGGAATTAGAAGTAATGAGTTCAAGTCGCTTAAAGAGTCTCTTGCAGAAATGCAAGAAGCCACTCTTGTTTGGCTTTTTTTGGTTCGATCTTTCATTGAATTCCGCATATAATGAAACTTTAGTGTACCGAATATTTTTTTTTTTTGGAAATTTTACTGAAGCGGAGCTACGTAGAACGGTGGGGTTCAATTCAATCACTTTTCTCTCTCTTTTGGGTGGATTTCGAAATTTCGATGTGATGGGTTTCGATAGAAGTGGAGCTAGATAGAGCTAATGGTTCAATTGAATTCCCTTCGTTTAAAATCTTATCGAATGAAGAAGGCCAAATTGGAATTTTTCGATTATTAGATGAATTATTGAATAATAATTTTGACATACTGAAAAATTATTTTTTTCTTTCTCTCTTTCTTTGCGTTGTTTTTGTTTCCACGAATCGTGGAGTTAAACGTGTTGGATTCTGATCGGAATGAAGTATATGTCGAGCTATGATGCTTCAATTGAATCCTCTTCGTTCAAAAATTTTATAAAGCTTAAACACGTAAAGAATTTCAAAATTTATTAAGTCACATTTTCAAATTTCAAATCTGACATTCTATGATTTTCAAAAAATGTAAGATCGTCAAAATATAACATAAGACCTTTTGTGTCTGCTTGACAAAATCTAAGTAAGAGAAAAAGGTGATGTTAGATCACGACCTGGTAAGGTTTAGCCCTTTATTTCTTCGAGTTATAATAAAGGGAAAAAAATTAAATTTGTCAAACATAATTCTGAAATTCTTATTTATATATATAAAATTAAAATACCTTCAATTAATTAAGTTTTTAATCTTTATGATTATTATTTGCAGATAAAGAGGGAGATTCGAACATTAAAAGTCCTCAAGCATCCAAACGTTGTTAGATTATACGAGGTATGATAAATACTTATTCATATTATACGTTTATTTTAAATGAAGTAATTATTATATGGTTGAATATGATAAACATTCGATACGAATAAATTTTTATCGATTCGTTTTTATCTCCTTATTAAGTTTGAATTTGAATGTCATTTCTTTCCCTAAGTGTTTTTTTTTTTACTTTTTTTGAAAGAGTATTATTTTTGTTCTTTCTTCATTGTCTTATATGTTGTTTAAATTAAATAATACTAGTGAGTTTTATTTTTTATTATTTTCCATTTGCATACTTTCCCAAAAGGCAAAATTCATGTTTGCTTTAAGTAAAGAATAATTGTTCACAACCTTACACGTTTAAAAGATTCCTTTCTTCTTTACTTTTTTTAACTTTTATTATCGCAATATTTTGTTATTATTATTATTATTTAAAAAATATTATATATTAATTTGTATTGCATTATTTTATTTTTGTTGCTGTCCTTATTTTTTTTAATTTTCATTTTATAACTACTTTAAAATATTTTACTTGAGTTGAGAGTTCACCAAAATAATTTTTTTATCTTCATAAATTAACGTAATAAAATCTACGTATATTTTATCCTTGCTAGAGTTGTCATTGTTATACAATTTAAGTTTATAATAAGCGTATAATATATGCACATTGATTACACTTAAATTATACCGGCTAAAAATTGTAAAAAATATAAAAAAGAAAGGGTTATTTTTGTTTTGAATTTTGTTGAAATGCTATGTAGGATAAAAGTCAGTTGAATTTATCTTGTCCCAAAAAGGTTAATTAATTTTTTTATGTTTTGATAATTTAATAGTCCTATTATGACTAATAATACGTGTTTAGATTGATTTTATCCTTAAAATTTTGATTTGTGCTTATCTGCTTTGTAAAGTCTTCTTTTTTAATTTTAAATATTTGTGTAATCATATGGTATTCGATATTTACTGACTCAATAATCTAGATTCATGTTAATGTATGACTCGTTAAACAAGGAAAAAAATTCTTATTGGGATTTCGCCTATTCAAAAGCATATTTTCCCATATAAGCATTCGATCATAATTTCGAATTATGATCGAAGTTGCTACGACATATTCCAATTTTACAGAATAATTCAATTTTAACGTATTTTTGTCATCCTTTTGTGCTGACATGACACCTTTTATATAAATAGAAACCACGTTAAAGGTGTCATGTCAGCTAAGAAGATTGATAAAAATACGTTAAAATTTAATTCAGGAGGGTAATATGACCTACGTGAAGTTGAAGTGTGTCGTAGCAAATTTGATCGTAATTCAGGAGTACTAATGCTTTCCTCTATTAATAATAACATATTCGGTATAATTCCGTTAATAAGATGTGGTAGAGTGTATGCAAATATCATTCATATCTTTACGAGGTAGAGAGACTATTTTCATAAACCCTCATTTCAAATGGAAAGTATGCAACACAAGATCGTAGGAAAAGAGATTATATAAACAGTGAAAATTGTTTCTTGCAGAAATGTGATGTAAGACTGTGTTGGTTCAGCCCTACTTCGCATATAGTGGGATCTTTAATATACCATACTGTCCTTTTTTAAATTTATAAGACATTAATAATTTAAGAATATTCGTAAGTGCTGAAAGTTAGCTCTAACACTTTTGATAATTATTTTGATTTTGATATAAGAAAATATGGATGAGGACACTCTAGCCATCTCTATCCATATTTTGACTTTATAGAATATACTTAGTAAAATACCCCATTCCGTCCTTCGAGACTGGCTCACTAGTTTGGAGGGCGGTAGCCATCATAGCTATCTGAGATCAATTTCCTACTCAATATCTTTGAGCCATGAGTCTGTCGTAAAGAGCTTACCTAGTGCAGTTTACATTTTCTGTGTGATTTGCAGGCTATCCTACACACATCTAAAGGGTGTAGCGGCTACGAATTTTCCTGCGGTTAAAAAAAAATACCCCATTCCTCCATTGATTTTTTGTATTAACTATCAACTATGACACATGATTTTTTGTTTTTAAAAATGGGGTTAGGTCCCACTCATATATAGGAAGAATGGACCATTTGTTACAAATTAAGCCACATAATTATGAAAGGCTCAAAGAGCTTTTGGACACCATTAATTATTTTTGACATTGACAGAAAACTATTTTTTTTTTCTTTTTTGATAGTAATAGCATGGTCTAGTCACCTTCCAATAATATGATAGAAAAATAATTGCATTGAGTTTCAAATTTCACAAGTGAAACACTGCAAAATGTGATAACGATTCTTTTTTTTTGATTGGCATAATATATCAGGGCGGCTCAATTATTTTAGTGGCTTAAGGTAAAATTTAAATGGGACCTTAAATTTTTAAGAAAAAAATAAATATATATATTTTTATAAAGTCTATATTTTAGATATTTTAAGATGCAAAGTTATTAATAATTTTTTTCTGTTCATATTATCTATGCATTTAATCGTTCTTGAAATATAGTACTTGAAAGTTTAAATACATCAAACTTTTAATAATTCTTTACTTTTACATAAGAAGTTTATTTTTTTTACGAATAGCACTTCATAATTAAAAAAAAAAAGAAAACTTATAATCTATTATTATAAAAAAAAAATTGAGGCCCTCCTATTTGGGGGCCTAAGGCGGTTGCCTATTTTTTTAATAGGTAGAGCCGCCCCTGTAATAGATACACGTATTTTTTAATTTTGAGTGTATAAGTAGACACATGCGTATTATTTGACGCGCTATATGACAATTTGCGTCCTCCATTTGTATAAAGTTGAACAAGTAGATACATACGTCTTATTTGGCGCGCTATATGGCGATTTGGGTTCTATATGACGTCCTAAAGTTGAACAAGTAGACACATGCGTCTTATTCGGCACGCTATATGACGATTTGCGTCCTACATGACATCCTACATTTGTATAAAGTTGAACAAGTAGACACATGTGTCTTATTTGGGGCGCTATGTGTCGATTTGCGTCCGACATGACGACCTACATTTGTATAAAGTTGAATAAGTAGACACATGCATCTTATTTGGCGCTCTATATGGTGATTTGGGTCTTACATGACATCCTACATTTCTATAAAGTTGAACAAGTAGACACGTCTTATTTGACGTGCTATATGGCGATTTGCGTCCTGCATGACATCCTACGTGTATTATATCACACGTAAGGTAAGTTAAAGGGCATGTTTATTATATAACCGAGGCCAATTTAAAAGACACGTTTCTTATAGGAGTAAAAATAATTATTTGTGATTTTTTTTTAGTTTCATAAAATGACAATGTAAAAATAGTGTTACTAGTCAAATTTGACGTAGTTTTTAAATGATCTGATTATGTAAATATATAAGCAGGTATTAGCAAGCAAAACCAAGATTTACATGGTGTTGGAATATGTAAATGGTGGTGAATTATTTGACAGAATTGTGAGTGAATTTTCTTAATTTGTCATTTAACCTATGTTTTTTTGCATTAAATTCTTGGAAATTAACTATCTCCATTAATTAATAGGCTTCTAAAGGTAAACTATCAGAAACACAAGGCAGAAAATTATTTCAACAATTAATTGATGGTGTTAGTTATTGCCATGACAAAGGTGTCTTCCATAGAGACCTCAAGGTAAATATATTGTACAATAAATGCAAGTATTTATTTTTTAAAAATATGAAAAATAAGATAAATATTCGGGTTTGTTATCGTATTATTTTTTATTACTACTGTTCTTTTCTTCATTAATGTTAGCATGATTTCTTCACTACTGTATTTCCTTTTCATATTATTTTCAGAGATACGCATCCAGTACTCCGAACTATGATCAAAGTTGCTACAACACACTCCAACTTCACGGAGGTCCTATTACTCCTGAACTCAATTTCAGCGTATTTTTGCTACCCTTTTGTGCTGATGTGCACTTTTATTACATAAAATGAGCCCACGTCAAAGGTGCCACATCAGGTAAAAAGGTTGACAAAAGGTGTCGCCGTCAGCTAAAAAGATTGACAAAAATATGCTAAAAATCTATTTCAGGGGGTAATAGAACACTCTTGAAGTTGGAGTGTGTCGTAGCAAGTTTGGTCATAGTTCAGGGGTTACTAGATGCTTTACTCTTATTTTTATGTGGTTACTTGATCCGAAGGTCCTTCGGAAACAGTCTCTCTACCTTCACATGTTATTGTTTTTGTTGTAAAGTTTTTTCATTGGAAAATTCTCACAACCATATAATAGTATATATTAATACTTGTTTGCACAAAATGCAGCTAGAGAATGTTCTCATTGATGGAGGAAGAAACATAAAGATAACAGATTTTGGACTAAGTGCATTGCCTCAACATTTAAGGGTATGGTACTTAACTTGTGACTACTATTAGTCTAGGCGAATCTAGAATTTAGAGTCGATGGGTTCAGTATGGATGTGATCGACTATATATATAGAGAGGGACGATACGATATCTTAATTTTACCCTGTGTTATACTTTGGTATCATTTATACCCTTTTCGTTCGCAAATCATCTTGTATTTGTCCTTGGACCTAATGGAGTTCAAACTTGAAGTATAATCATAGTAAAACGGATGATAAAATTAAGATATTTCGTATAGTAAATGGGTAAACTTGGACCTCTTTATTGCGCATATTTAAATTTTCTTGAATCATTCACGCATGTATAAGTGACTCGAGACAGAAGTAGTAGATTTCAGTGGAACTCATTGACTCGTTCTAGATCCGCCTCTGACGTGCTACGCTCTTCTTCATTTGAAGGGGAGCCTTGGAGTAACTGGTAAAGTTGTTGCCATGTGACCAGGAGGTCACGGGTTCAAGCCTTGGAAACAGCCTCTGGCAGAAATGCAAGGTAAGGCTGCGTACAATACATCCTTGTGGTGGGCCCTTTCCCGAACCCTGCGCATAGCGGGAGCTTTAGTGCACCGGACTGTCCTTTAGCCTCTTCTTCACTTGCTTTTACATACATGCATGTTTTTCTTGTTGTTGTTGTTGTGAAGCTTAGTTAGCTCTCTTGTTCATCTATAGGATGATGGATTGTTGCATACAACATGTGGTAGTCCCAATTATGTTGCTCCTGAAGTTCTATCTAACAGAGGATATGATGGTGCAACATCAGATACTTGGTCATGTGGTGTCATTTTATATGTCATCCTCACTGGCTTTTTACCCTTTGATGATAGAAATCTTGCAGTGCTTTATCATAAGGTTTGTTTCCTTTTCTCGTTTGTGCACGCGTATAGTGGCAGATCCAAAATTTAGACGTTGTGGGTTCTGATATGCATATTTAAATTTATCTGTACCTATTTTTCACGCATATATAGAGGGAGGGGAGCCTTGGTGTAACTTATAAAGGTGTTGCCTCACAAGTTCGAGCTGTGGAAACAGCCTCTTGCAGAAATGTAGGGGTAAGGTTGCGCACAATAGACCCTTGTGGTCCATCCCTTCTCCAGGGTTCTCATATGTATGTTTAACTTTATCAGTACTTATTTTTCACGCATATATAGAGGGAGGGGAGCCTTGGCGTAACTTATAAAGGTGTTGCCTCACAAGTTCGAATTGTGGAAACAGCCTCTTGCAGAAATGTAAGGGTAAGGCTATGCACAATAGACCCTTATGGTCCGCCCTTCTCCAGGGTTCAGGTTCTGATACGTATGTTTAACTTTATATGTACTTATTTTTCATGCATATATAGAGGGATCTACCTGAAGGGGAGCTTTGACGTAACTTATAAAAGTGTTGCCTCACAAGTTTGAGCTGTGGAAACAGCCTCTTGTAGAAATGTAGGGGTAAGACTGTGCACAATAGACCCTTGTGGTCCAGCCCTTCTCCAGGGTTCTGATATGTATGTTTAACTTTATCAGTACTTATTTTTCACGCATCTATAGAGGGATCGACCTGAAGGGGAGCCTTGACGTAACTTATAAAGGTGTTGCCTCACAAGTTCGAGCTGTGGAAACAGCCTCTTGCAGAAATGTAGGGGTAAGGCTGCGCACAATAGACCCTTGTGGTCCGTCCCTTCTCCAGGGCTCGCGCATAGCAAGAGCTCATGGTTGGATCTTCCATCGTCTTTGTTTTATATGGAATCGTCTTTGGTAGCGAAGTTTTTTAATATTGTTTTTAGGGATGTGAAACCAGATATTTAAGGGCGATGCTCCAATACCAAAGTGGTTATCACAAGGAGCAAAGAATCTTATAAGGAGGATTCTTGATCCAAATCCACAAACTCGAATAACAATGACGGAAATTAAAGAAGATGAATGGTTTAAACAAGATTATACTCCTGCAATTCCTGATGAAGAGGAAGATTTGGAAAGCGACGACGCATCCTCAGATGATGAAGTGTTGACAGTACATGATGCAGTATGAACTTTGATCCTTGAATATTTTCTTTCCTGTCTTGCATTATGTTTGTGTCTGTGGTACTGATCGATCGTCTTATCTAAAAGCTTAAACTGTTAGAGATGCTATATACGCCTTCATTACATGTGTTCAGACACTTTTTGATGGCCGAGCACGTTAAATAATGGCTGACCATGAGAACTTGTACCTTTATCTGCTCTGATACCATATTGGAGTAACTGCTAAAGTTACTGCCATGTGACTGGGAGGTCACAGGTTCAAGCCATGGAAACAGCCTCTTGCATAACTGCAGGGTAAGGCTTTGTACAATAGACCCTTGTAGTCCGGCACTTCCCCGGACCCCGCACATAGCGGGAACTTTAGTGCACCGGGCTGCCCTTTATTGTATCTTTTAACAGTGTTAAGATTTTTGATTAATTGGTCTTCTTTATATCCTTGGCACAGCCAATTGACACAGAAAGGGCATCAGAATCACCTTCTCTTATCAATAATGCCTTTCAACTTATCGGAATGTCCTCATGTCTTGATCTTTCTGGTTTTTTTGAAAATGAGGTAAATTCATATGACCTTGATTTCTTCGAATCATACAAGGATCGGTCGCGAAAAAAACTAGACTTAATTACGTGGAATTTATTCAGGATGCTTCCGAGAGGAAAATCAGGTTCACGTCTAACCTCTCTCCGAAAGAATTGTTAGAACGGATTGAGAATTTAGCAGTTCAAATGGGATTTCAAGTCCAGAAAAAACCTGGAAAGGTTAGTACATATATGTTCATATGTTTATACTTTGCATTATAATATGAGTTAAGGTTCAAAAAAAACACCTAAAGTATCCCGGATATTGAGTTTCATACCTGAACTATGATCAAATGCTTATTGAAACACACCTCAACTATCAGTTATTCACTTTTCCTACCTGAAATGTCACCGTTGTTCAGGTAGGAAAAGTGAACAACTGATAGTTGAAGCGTGTTTCGATAAATATTTGGTGATAGTTCAGGTATGAAATTCAAAAAATCGAGATACTTTAAGTGTGATCAAATGTTCATCGAAACACGCCTCAACTATCCGTTGTTCACTTCTCCTACCTGAAATATCACCGTTGTTCAGGTTGGAAAAGTGAATAACTGATAGTTGAAGCATGTTTTGATAAATACTTGCTGATAGTTCAGGTATGAAATTCAAAATCGAGACACTTTAGGTGTGTTTTTCACCCTTCTATCTTCGTATATTCACCGATAAAAAACCTCGTTTATGTGTTTGTATTGTAGTTAAAAGTATTGCTAGAACACAAAGGTCAAAAAACACAAGCCAATCTTTCAATAGTAGCAGAGGTAAGTAACATACGAGATACTTAACTCCGCTTTGTTTTCATGAATAATACAACAAAGTCGTAAAATCCAACATTTTTACCGAATTCTCAGGTTTTCGAGATAAGTACATCCTTGTATGTTGTAGAGTTACAAAAATCTTCGGGAGATTCTACGGTATATAGACAGGTATGTACCTCTATCCCTCGTCTACACAGAGGTAGATCCAGATCCAGGACGAGTTCTGTGAATTCAACTAAACTACTGACTCGAGATCCTGGATTCGTCTCTAGTCCTCGAACCTCAGACACTGATCAAACTTTTTTTCATTTCACAGCTGTGTAACAGATTATCGGACGAATTGGGAGTCCAGCAAAGTGAAGAACTCCAGCCAACCTAACTTGTGAAAGATGGAACTTTTACCATTCTTTTATTATCCAGGAACAAAGAATTACCTCAACAATTGAGAGTAATAGAGTAGAAGACTGTAAATGAGATGCAACTATAAATATAATGTCATTTTGTAATGTTCATGTAACAAGTGTTAAATAAAATAAAAGCACTCATGTCACTAAAGCTCAGTATGCGCGGGTTTAGGGAAGGGCCGAACCACAAGGACTTATTGTAGGTAGCTCTACCTTGCATTTTTGCTAGAGACTGTTTCCACGGCTTGACCCCGTGACCTCCTAGGCACATAAGCTTTTCTCTTTCTGCTGGGTAACTATCAAATCGGATCATGTATTTTGGAACATATCGTTACATCATGTACACGTATTTGGGTTTTTTTTCGCTTTGTTCCTGAACAGCATTAACAAAAATAATTCGAAACCTAACTATAGTCTGAGAGAAATGAACAATACATGCAGAGTCATAAAAAATTCCTGAGGGCCAGTGGCACACGGTTTGAAACTCGGTGGATAATGGGATAGCCTCTCTACCCGTATCTACTTAAATACCAGTTTTTTCGTCTGTAACAACAGTATTCAAACTTGTAGCATGCGCCTGACCCACACATCATGTGCTCTTACCGCTAGACCAAGGCCCTGGGGACGGGTTTTTACTTTTGTTCTAAATGTAGACAATCTATGAGTACATATACACAGACAATTCGTCTCAGCAGATTGTCGAAAGCAATGTTCCCTTCATCATACAAACATTGATTCGAGATCCAAATACCATAGCGAAGAATGAAAACATACACCAGGCGCAAGTAAATTTTCCAATCCAACTGATACACTACGTATATATATGCACTCACATGTGTACATTCCGGGGATAAAATACTATGTACAAGAGTTGTACAGAAACGATACATACTGCAACATACAGATACATTACATTTGATTGAGGCCGTGCACAAACAACTATTATTCAGAGGGGATTCAATATCTTTTCCGCGGAAAGATATCTACTTTGAGACATCAAAAAGCCCCAGTATAGAGCACGAACCTTCTCAATAGATACATACACAAAGAACACAGATTTAACAGAATGATACTAATTCGTTACCAGACTATCGCCTTGCTGTGTACTGTACAAAGGAATCAAACCGGTTTCATTTCCTATTTGCAGTTTTTCGTTTAACAGTGTTTGATAATGATCATCTCTATCTTCTAAATTCCTGATGAACTCAACCTGAAACAACATTAATGCTATCGTCAAATGTTGAACGAGTTAAAGAATAATTTTACGTAGAAACTTGCTTGTATGTCATCTGACATGAACCGGAAAGTTTTCTGCAATTCCCAGAACCACTGGAAATTTTGTAATTCGGAGAAACTTATGTCGGTGCAATACTACTTTCACATTCAATCTTGCCAAAACAACAATATCTATGCTCATGTACCTGGTTCTGAAATAAATCGAATTCATCTGAGCTCAAAAAACCGTCACTGTTTGAATCAAGAAGTTGCATCATCTCCCGCGCATCATCTCCTGGGGCACCGAGATCTTCCATCACTTCCATAAGTTCGTCAATGCTTATTTTACCATCTCCATTCTTGTCAAGAAGACGGAACACCCTTCCTCTCTTGTCAGTTTCCAGACCTTTGTGATTCGCCGAAGGAAAATCTTGAAGGCGCAATGCTGCAAGCTCTGCTGCAGCCATCATGATTGCCTTCAGGTGCTTTGCCTGTATATGATTTGACGGCAAATGTTATTGTTATTGCACTACGTAAGAAAAAACAGTTATTACCGAGGCTCTGGTCAGATCAAAATACAAGAATTGCATTCTTCTGAAACAACATTGAAGGCATAACTAGTGAAAGAAGAAAAAGGAAAGACAAAAGTCTTGGGATCGAAATAATCAGGTGTCATGCGGAAACTAACAAAAGCAAACCTCGAAAGACGATAAATGAGACATGCCAAGAAAGAGTGACGTAGACTATATTGGCCCGTCAAAAGAGAAATATGCTAAAAGAGACGCAATAATTTAACGTAGTTCGGTCAACATCTTATCATGAATCCAGTTTTGATGACAATTCCAATCATAGATTCTTTAATTAAGAGGGCAGCCCGATGCGCTAAAGCTCCCGCAATGCGCAAGGTCCGGGGAGGCGGGAAAGGGCCCCACCACAAAGGTGTATTGTACGCAGCCTTACCTTACATTTTTGCCAGAGGTTGTTTCTTATGTTTAAAATATACCGGCATTATGAATGGGATCGAATATGATGTTTACCTCTTCAGGATCAGTAACACCGCCCTTGTACAACGCATGAGACGCTGCTCCTCCAGACGCTAGTATATCCATTTCTGCTGTTCGTATTTGAATTTCCATTAGAGGTCTGGTCCGACCATTTTCACCGGTATCAACAGCCATGTGCAAACTCTTATATCCGTTAGCTTTAGGCCTTAAGATATAGTCTTTCGACCTACTTGGTATCTCTTCCCACAAAGATTGGACGACTTCGCGTGCCCTGTAGCAAGCCTTTTCCCCCATTTCTGACTCGTCTACGCCTGATAAAGGAGTCAATATAACTCTTAGACCTAAGATGTCATTCACCTCTTCAAGCTTTCGACCATCTCTCAAGAGCTTCTTCATGGTGCTATAACGACTTTTGTAACGACCCTCAACAGATATCTTACTCACAATTTCCGTTAACAGTGGATCAGATTTGAGGGACTGAAGCAGCTGCTCCTTGCAGACATCAATCAAAGGCTTGTTTCCAGACTCGTGACTTCTCAACCACGCGTCAAGATAAAGATACGAGTAAGGAAACAAGTATCGGAAAGATAGATCCTCGAGTTCAAGAGATAACAAGTTAGTTCCGATGGCATGTGCTAAAGGAGCATGTAGTTTCATAACCTCAAGTCCTATCATCTGCTGCCGGTACCTAGGTAAATAATCAAGGTGCCTCATCATATCGAGCTTGATAGCAAGGTCTAACACTAACGCCCTAACATCATAGTATGTCAGACAAAATTTCCTCAATGCTGTTGCGCTATCATCATCCAATACTTCTACCTTTAACGACATATGCTTCACACGTAAACTTTCATGCAATAAATGAGAGGTACTGGTACCAATCCGATCCCTCACGTCATATATTGAGATAGCACCTGCCTCGAGAACTTCTCTTAGTAGACCAGTGGATATAACTTCAGCATCCATCTGTAACAAATGGCAAATACCTTTTAGCTTTTGCTTAAACTAAGTGTGCACACACGCATACACATACAGAGCAATAGCAAACTTCCAACAAGGGGTTATGAAGCCATACTTCAAGTATTTACGAGTAAACTGGGAATGAGGCCCGCATCAAAGGTGCCACGTCAGCTAAAAAGGTTGACAAAAGGAGTCACGTCAGCTAAAAGGGATGACAAAAATATGCTAAAATTTAGTTCAGGGGTAATAGGAGTCCCGTGAAGTTGGAGCGTGTCGTAGCAAATTTGGTCATACCCTCGTGAAGTTGGAGTGTGTCGTAGCTAATTGGGTCATAATTCAGGAGGTACTAGATGTTTTACTCTTAAATTTATACAGTGACAAATAATACTCCCCTATTCAATTGTCTTACTTTCCTTTATATCCCGTTGAAAAAAGAATCTCTTTCTCTTTACGGCAACTCTTTAATTCTAACTTCCATGTGACATATTTAAAACCACGAGATTAATGGGCATTTTAATACATTCTACATATCTTTAGTTTAACACCACACATTTAAAAGTCTTTGTTACTTTCTTAAACTACGTGTAAGTCAAAATCAGGTAAACAAATTGAATCAGAGGGATCACTTATTAGTTTTTTGACTTTACTGTTAACAATGTTAAGTGAAAATCAACACTATAAATATCAAGTGCGAGTAAATTTTTATCCGTAAATCAGCTAAAATAGTTTGCTAATAGTTTTCTAACTTTACTGTTAACAAAGTTGAGTGAAAATCAACACTATAAACAAATCAACTAAAATAGTTTCTTAATAGTTTTCTAACTTTACTGTTAACAAAGCTAAGTGGAAATCAACACTATAAACATCGAGTGAGAGTAAATTTTTACCAGTAAATCAGCTAAAATAGTTTCCTAACTTTACTGTTAACAAAGCTAAGTGAAAATCAACACTATAAACATCGAGTGCGAGTAAATTTTTACCTGTAAATCAGCTAAAATAGTTTCCTAACTTTACTGTTAACAAAGCTAAGTGAAAATCAACAGTATAAACATCGAGTGCGAGTAAATTTTTACCTGTAAATCAGCTAAAATAGTTTTCTAACTTTACTGTTAACAAAGCTAAGTGGAAATCAACAGTATAAACATCGAGTGCGAGTAAATTTTTACCTGTAAATCAGCTAAAATAGTTTTCTAACTTTACTGTTAACAAAGCTAAGTGGAAATCAACAGTATAAACATCGAGTGCGAGTAAATTTTTACCTGTAAATCAGCTAAAATAACAGCAACAGACAAAGCTCTAGAAAGTGGAGCTCTACCATCAGGAGCAAGTGGAAGTGACTGAAGAATTGGAATACACAATTTCAGACTTTTAAACAACAATCTTGAAGAGCTAGTAGAAAGTACAGTATTATCCATTCTTTCAGTTAACTCATTAAATGCACCAACTAACTCCACCACCATTTTCCCACCAGGTTGTTCCGGCCCCGCCACCACCATCTCTGCTGCCGTTGCTGAAGCTCTCACGGCAGCGGAGATATGGCGGGGCCAGAGATCAGTCTGGTGTACTAAAGTTTTCGTTACGCATGGAATGCATGGGGCCGAACCACGAGAATTTATTAAGCGGAGGTTCATATTGGAGTAGAGAAAAATGGGTTTACAGAGATTTTGTAAAATAAAAAAGATGTTCCATGGTTGAGATAATTTTTTTTTTTCTGAATTTATTAAGTAGACTTTATTTTATATGGATAGTGGTATGCCACGTTTTGAATATGACAATCTTAAATATTATCTGAAATATTGAGGTTTAATTTGTGTTCACCAATGATGGGAAGTAGTTGCAATAAGTAGTTCTTTTTGGTTTTTTATTTGATATTCATACTTCCATTAAAGTCTTACTAAATAAAAGCAACTCGACTTCTTCCTAAGAACTTTACTTTTGATAAGTGTAGTGTTTGAGTCGCTCCACCAAAGTTAGAACAGATGCACAAGAATATAAAGAAAGTATTTAATATTTTATCGCTGTAGAATTTAAGAGATAAGCATCTAGTACTCCTGAATTATGATCAAATTTGCTACGATACTTTAATCTTTTTAGCTGACGTGACACATGACAGTCCTTCATGTGCCTCACGTGTTTAACTTAATGCAAGGTGTCATATCAATACGAAAGAGTGACAAAAATAGCTAAACTTGAGTTCAGGAGGTAATAGAATCCCGTGAAGTTGAAGTGTATCGTAGTGACTTTGATCATAGTTCACAAGGGTTCTGAATGCTTATATCGAATTTTAAACCAAAAACTTCATAATACTCAATTCATTTCATTGACCCTGAGCCACACTTTGGATTCTTTCTTTCAAGTATTTTGCCATTAAAACTATAGTCGGAAACAATTGTCATTACCAATCTCTTTTATGAGCTGAAGTAAACCTGTCAAATGGGCCGGTTTGACCCGACCCGACCCTCTTAGAGACCCGGCTCGATTAGCTCACGGGCTGGGCCAAAATAATTTTTGAGCTCGATTAACTCGGCCCGAATCCAACCCGAACCAGACCCGTCGGTTAATCAGACCGATCCAATTCTATTTTTTAAAAAAATAAATCGAATTTGGTGTTTTGGGCCAAAGTATATATGTGTATATATTTTTTGTAGACTCTAAAGTAGGTAGTATATATTTAGTATACATGTGTATATATTTTATAAAGTAGTAGTATATAACTAACTATATATAGTATGTGTTTATATTGTAGTATATGTTTTATTTAAAGTAGTACATATATTGAATGGTATGTATATATGTGTATATATTTTCTATAGACTCTAAAGTTTAAAGTAGTATATATATTTAACTAACGTATAGTCGTATACCTGATTACATGTGTAATTGTGTATATGTGTATATGTTTTTTTAAATTCTAATGTAGTATATACTATATATATAGTGTATATATATTGTGTGTATATTGTTTAACGTATTTAAAATGTATATAGGTGGGTATATATAGTGTATATTGAAGAAAAACTTTTACTTTTTTTTTTTCGATTTTGACCGGTTTTGACCCTGGCTGGACCGAGTTACGTGTAATGGATGACATATGTACCTCAAAAGTAATTTTTTAGACATCCTTGTTAAAAAGCACCTTTGAGGTACATATAAAAGGACAGCTCGGTGCACTAAAGCTTCCGCTATGCGCAGGATTCGGAGAAGAACCCCACCACAAAGGTGTATTGTACGCAGCCTTACCCTTGCATTTCTACCAAAGACTGTTTCCATGTATTGTATGTAGCCTTACTTTGCATTTCTACCAGAGGTTATTTCAAGGCTTAAACCCGTTCGCTTCTGATCACATGACAACAACTTTACCAATTACTCCAACGCTCCTCTTCCTTTAAAGTAGATACTATTCAAAAATCATTTTCTCAAGTTTGCACAAGGTGACGTACTTAGGCATGAGGAATTTCTAGTGTGAACTTTTTATATTGAACCACATCAAATTTGCATGGCTAATACCCTTGATTCAATAGATGAACAATAACAATAACATATACAGTAAAACCAATAGAATGTAAATATATTAATTACCAAGTACAATTAAGTGAGAAAAATTGTATGCACATACATACATCATACATCATTTGATACAAACTCTTATAACAAAACTACAATCATAACTTCTTTTTTTCAATGTTATTAAACTATCACTTGTCAAATTGCAAAGTGACCCAAGTTTTAAGTGACATTTTTTAATGTCTTAGGCCTAAAATTATTGAAAAACGAGATTAATAATCCATACAACAAAGAGGCTTTTGCCAATATACAACAACATTTACTTTTTCCCTAAAATGAGGATTCAAAGTTCTCCCCTTGTTAGTAGCTAGAGCAAATTTTCGTAACGCGATTGAACTCCCAACGTCATACATCAAGTTAAGGGCTCTTGTGAATCTCCCAATCGCGATAAGTGAAGGTAAGCATCTGTACCTGTAAAGAGGTCAAGAGATTTGTGGGCATCAATCAGGAATTTCGTTAAGGGTGTTTAGAGCTCGGTAAATATGAATAAAGAGTAACTTTTGGCATACAATATAGTTTCTCATATATATAAATAAAAAGCGCAGCCCGGTGCACTAAAGCTCCCGCTATGCACAGGGTAGGGCCCCACCACAAGGGTGTATAGTACGCAGTCTTACCTTGCATTTCTGCCAGAGGCTGTTTCCAATATATTCGGATATAGTTCTTCGATGAAGGGTGGTGGTGGTCAATTGAACACCGCCCTTCATTCTACATGGCTAAGCCACTATCCGCAATGCTCCACAAGAGCGGTTACCATGCAAAACTAAATGACCACCACCCTTCGCTATACGTGTCTACACCGTTGTTTGTGGAACCTGATGCTTATGCATCCTTTCACGGTTTCGACAAACAGATGATCTAGGCTAAGCAACTATGTTATAGTATTGATAATAAAGATCATCTAGGCATCAACGTCAAATAGTTATGGTCGGCTGTACTATCAGAAAAGGCGTTAACTTAGTTATCTACTAATCAAACGGTATTGGTGGAAACAAGGTTGAGACAATTTAAATAACATACCATAGCCTTCCATGGAGATAATCTGCAAATCCCCTCCAAAGTATCGAGCATACAAACGACTTATTGGAATTCCATATCCATAACCAGCCATTGTGCATGCAGTAGCTACATCAGTTGTCATAAAGTCCTCGTCCAGCGGATTTCTTGCAGTACTGTAGAGATAAGTAAAAATTTTGGGAAGGCCACTTCTCGGTATTCCACCTCCTTCATCAGAAATCTACATCAACCCGGGAATGCTTACTAACTAATGCCAGAGAAAGTAGCACGAAATTTACTAATCGAATTAAAAACACAATAAGGAGGAATGAGGTCCCTAACTAGACAATGATGATTAGGGAGTTTTGCAGGGAAAAAAATAAGATTGAAAAGAGGTCATGCCTTAATGGTGACATCCTCTAAACCATCAGCAACAATTATACGAATAGGAGGGGCAACTTTGTCTGAGTCCATAAACCGCTCTTGAACAGCACGGACAGAGTTCTTTACCAACTCAAAGACCATCATATGCAGATGCGATGGAACATAACTGCACGAAAGGTGGAAAAATCAAACAAAGAAACAGGACCTGACGGAACACCTCCATTCCATATCATCTTCTAGAATGCAGATATCAATAACGCTTTTGGCAGAACAAGAGAAATGTACAAGACGGTAAAGAGGTGGACAGTAAACGTAAGAGATTTTTTGTATAACGAATGATGCCCATGATTTAAGATCAAAACATACGGGAATGTAAAATCAGGATCTCCATAAATGTTAATGTCAGGTGCGCTTCCATATTCACGTAAGCAAATCCCCCGGGCATCCTCACTGGCATTGCGTGCAACCTCCAGAGGAGACATTTTTGTATGTATATAGCCCACACAATTGGGAAGTGGATTAGGATCGTGTAAGGCCACATGCTGCCCTGAGTTTACCAGAAATTTACCAGTGAGACAACATTTGTTAATGAAACAAACTTATACAAGATAAAGATCGACACCATAAGAAATAATCCAGGTAAAGTACGGAGCTAACCAATAAGCATGCGGATCCCAATTCTAGACATGTAAAATCGATCAAGAAATTGGTGTATTTCTCTTAAATCCTCATAATCAAATTTAGGCCGCTCTTTCTTGAGTTGTTGGACCCCCAAAGCCATCATTGGAACAACATTATTGTGCCGGACCTTAATCATCTTAACCATTTGTGTGAATTCCAACTCATCATTTTTATCCTTTATTTCTGGATAGGATCGAAGGTCACGGAAAGAATCCAAATACCAATCCCGGACCTAAAAGAAAGAAAAGCAGCACAACATTAAATACTTATGATGTACAATAGGAAGAGATATGATCGAACACGGAATACCGAGGTGACAGAATTCCGCCAACATGTGTGGCAAAGCATATTCCTTTCCAGGATAAAAGGGTTACAATGGGTTAACGGACAACATAAGTATTTTCTCCATTATGCTAACTATGATAAATCATTTAAATATTGAATTTGTTCGAAGTGTCTAATACAGTGGAATGGATATACGCAACCCAACTTTGGGATGCATATTGAATGATCAAACAACAGGGGACAAAAACCAGCTAGCAGACTATTATTTAACGCCAAAAGGATGAATATGTAAGGAAAAACAGCAGAATCATTAAGTACGTGGAAAGAACGAAACATTAATAGAAGTAAGAATAAAAAAGTTCCAGGTGTTAGTAGCAGATTAGTAAGCCCAATTTGTTAATCAAATAGAATATTAAAGAGTTGTCCTTTAACCACCTACTTTATCCTGCATCAAGACAATCAGAAACATAAAATATACTCAAAAAATTAAAAAATAAACATCTACTGACCCTACATACTTTTGCATTAACTTAATTTAATCCACCATTATCCTAGCTTTCACCTCTAGATGAGCTTCCCAAAGCATGACCCATTCCAAATCCAACCAAAAGAAAGGGTTGTCATAGGTTGATCAATAAACTCAATCGAGGCAACATCGACTCAAGGGTGTTACTAACGGTCAATAACACGGATGAAAAACATCGGAACCAAGGTTCAAATCCCTATAACACAGACAACAACATACCTAGTGTATCGCACAAGTGGGATCGGGGAGAGTGATGTATGCAGACCTTAGCCCTACCATTTGGGCCCAATAACATAGACAAAAAGGTAATTTCTCCTGTCTACCTATCCTTTGGAGGGCAGAGCTACCCGGTGCATGTGCTAGTAAGAGGTAGCATTTACCATCTTATGAATCAAGCACAACGCCCTTTCAATATCTCCTTCGTCTACAAGGTAAACATCTTAGTTTATACCACATCACACACGGTACCACACTGGCTGGCTGGTGCATTGGCCTTACATAAGAAGTCTGAGTGCATATATCTTCTGACACACTCCGCATTTATTTTACCCTATAATAGTCAAGGTGTGTGCAAGCTCACTTGAACAACACCCTTATTACCTTTTGTTAAGCTAAAATGAATCCTCAAAGGGCATGGATGATTTATATAACCAACAACAACTATTTGCAAATGATTCTTCTTTGATCTTTTTGTATGAAAAAAGGATGTGTGGTCTCTTTATATGGACTTGGGAAATCCTCCCTCGTGAGCTAACTTTTGAGGATGACTTAGTCCCAAGATTCATTTCTTTGCATGCTATGAGACTACAACAACTCATACAAATTATTAAAAAAGGGTAGCCCGGTGCACTAAAGCTCCCGTTATGTGCTCCGAGGAAGGGCCCCACCACAAGGGTGTATTATACGCAGCCTTACCTTGCATTTCTGCCAGAGACTATTTCCAAGTCTTGAACCCGTGACCTCCTGGTCACATTATCGTTTACCAATATTAGACCTCCATATTAAATTGTCCACGCTTTAGATGTCCAGTCCATAAGTCCATAAGTCCACTGAAAAGTCCTACATTGGAATGGAAAAAAGGAATGTGTGGTCTCGTCTTGGACAATCCTCACCTCGTGAGCTAACTTTTAAACCGAGTTAAGCCTAAGATTCATTTCTTTTTCATAATTTTACACCTTTTTTCAACCAAACCAAGACAAGTAAACAAGAGAAAGGGAGGGCAAAATGCAATATACCTTTAAAACAGCAGCCTTAGAAGACAATCCATAAGGAAGATTTTCAAGCTTAATAACTCTACGAGCAATCCTAACCCTCAACTCTCTATGCACAAATTTAGCTGAAATCAACAAATTCTTATGAGAAAATTTACCCCCAAAATCCATCATTTGCCTTAAACTAACACCAGTTTGCTTCATACATCCCCATTTCTTTACCTCCTCTGCCAATTCCCTTGAGAGGGTATCACCAACCTTCTTAGCAGCCATTAAAGAACCTCAAAAAACACCAAAAAATCACAATTTTTGTTCAAATCTACTTCAAGAATTCAAAAGGGGGTCTACAAAAAAGTGATCTTTATTGAATTTTTTCAAGAATTGAGGATATTAATGGTCAAATTTTCACTCAAAAACACAAGATGATTCAAGAATCCAAAAATGGGGTGTTGAAATTTACTACAAGAATTCAAAAGGGGGTCTAGAAAAGAGCCATCTTTATTGAAATTTTTCATAAAATGGAGAAAAAAGTGAATTTTTCAACAAAAAAGTGATGTTTGTTGTAATTTTTCAAGAAATGGTGATACTAGTGGAGGAAAAAAAAGTGAATTTTGTTGGAATTTTTCAAGAAATGGGAATCATAATGGTGGATTAAAAAGAATTTGTTAATGTGAATGCAAGAAAAATCAATGGAAGAAAGCAGTTACGATAGTTACAAAGCTAAGGTAGTGGCATTTTTGCTTTTAATGGAACTTTGCTTTACATGTAGTCATATTTATATTTATATTTATATTTATATTTATATTTATATTTATGTATGATAATAGTTATTTGCATAATCTATTAGTAAATGACAAAATGCACTGTTTCCACTTAAACTATATATGAAATTGTTGAGACGACAAATGTTATTGTTATTGTACTACATAAGAAAAAATAGTTATTATCGAGGCTTTGATCAGATCAAAATACAAGAATTGCATTCTTCTGAAACAACATTGAAGGCATAACTAGTGAAAGAAGAAAAAGGAAAGATAAAAGTCTTGGGATCAAAGTAATCAAGTGTCATACGGAAACTAATAAAAGCAAACCTCGAAAGACGATAAATGAGACATGCCAAGAAAGAGTGACGTAGACTATATTGACCCGTCAAAAGAGAAATATGCTAACAGAGACGCAATAATTTAACGTAGTTCGGTCAACATCTTATCATGAATTCAGTTTTGATGACAATTCCAATCATAGATTCTTTAATTAAGAGGACAGTCCGATGCGCTAAAACTCTTACACCTCTTACACCTCTCCGATACTTCTTCGACATACCTTTAGTTCTTAAAATAACAGTTCGTAGATAACCTCTTACACCTCTACGCTAAGACATCTGTACATCTTCTCGTCATATGTTCAAAGTAGCTCAGCCCCTACTTTCCTCTTCTGATCCTCCATTTATTTAGATTCATTCTAAATAGGTCCACTAAAAAGATTCTTCAAAATTTAAATACGAGATCTCTCATTAAAAAGTGAATAAATACACTAGTTTGTTTGAATTTCAAGTAGAACTTTTATTATTAAAAATACAAATTTCTATAATATTGAATAGAAACTTACTTTAATTAAGTTATTTGAGCAGTGGAGATTCAAATAGCCGATCTCAACATGTTTGAAGTTGCCACATAGTTATGATTAAATATTTAGGGAAATTACTTTGTTTCCACATAAACTATACACGAAATTGCTGAGACACGCTCGAACTTTAAAAGGGTCTTATTACCCCTGGACTAATTAAAATCTTATTTTTTGCAACCAATTGAAGCACCATATTTAGCACCCAAGGATTTCATCACAGAAGCACAAAAACAATTGTAAAAAAACAATAAGGGGCACATATCTTTGTTGACAAAAAGTCTTGAAACTTCTTATAAGCAGGCAACATAATCTGATAATTCAAAATTCATTACATCTTGTAACAAACAAGACATTACAAAAGTATTGTCATAAGAGTAAGACATTACTAACACTCATCTAATCACCACCAGCCTTCTGGTAAACATAGGTAAGACCACATTTACCACAATAGTGCCTATCGAAATGGTTAGCCATGAAGGTCCCGGCACCACACTCGGCGTTTGGGCACTCCTTACGGAGCCTCTGGACCTTGCCGGAATCATCAACCTTGTAAAACTGGAGGACAGCGAGCTTGACCTTCTTCTTCTTGTGCTTGATCTTCTTTGGCTTAGTGTATGTCTTCTTCTTACGCTTCTTAGCACCACCACGGAGACGAAGGACAAGGTGGAGAGTGGACTCCTTCTGGATGTTGTAGTCAGCTAGTGTCCGGCCATCCTCGAGCTGCTTACCTGCGAAAATCAACCTCTGCTGGTCCGGCGGGATGCCTTCCTTGTCTTGAATCTTGGTCTTGACGTTGTCGATGGTGTCAGATGACTCTACCTCTAAGGTAATAGTCTTACCCGTCAGGGTCTTCACAAAGATCTGCATTTTTCACCACTTGGTGCACCCACTGCACAACTCAAACAAAGAACATATATTCAATCACTCAATGACTACACCACCAGTCCACAATTACAAACAACAGAGTCAACGGTATAAATCCTTTGCACTCATTTCACTCTACTGCAGCCAAATCGATGATCACGTCTTGAATGCAAACAAAACCGAAGCCTATTAGCTAAATCATAGGTGCTCATTTCATTCTACTTGGCCAAATCAAAGAACAAACTAACAAATATTTCATCAATCAATGAACTAGGCATGTATTCCCAAAAAAGTAATTGCAAGTCCAATGTAATCATTTAGAGACATTGACACCCACACGATACGTGAAAACATGGTCGGCTTTATGAATACTCTAAAACAATTCATTTCTATCCCAAACCAACGACAATATATACATTACCCAACTTTGCTCTATTCGGGTCAAATCAAACAACGAACAAATCTTGCATCAATCAATCAACTAGGTCCCAATTTTTCTGTATTCGGGTCAAATCAAATAAAGAACAAATCTTTTGTAAATCAACCAACTAAGCCTATATTCCGATACAGAAAATCATAGTTCCTGTATAACTATCTCAGTCTATTCTAGCTCAAATTAAACTAGAAATACTTATTAACATGTAAAAATCACAAAATACGATGATATATGAAAATGGGGTCAGCTATATGAGAACTCCGAAACTACTTCAGTACCCATATTGCTCAATTCGAGTAAAATCAGACAAAGAACAAATTTTTCATCAATCATTCAGATGGGTCTCCATCCCAATCAGAAAACTGGAGTTCCTCCATAACTACCTCGCTCTATTCTAGTTCAAATTAAACAAGAAACATATACTATCATGTAAAAATGACGACAATGAATATGAAAATGGGGTCGGAGTCAAACCAATGACTACATAAACCTCAACGTGTTTAGCTCTGTTCAGGTCAAATCAAACAAAACACAAATCTTTATAGGAGTTCCTCTATACTTATTACCTCGGTCTATTATAATCCAAATTAAACAAGAAACTTGTAAATTTGTGGTATTCCAGCACCCGTTAAACCCAATGCTAAATACGTATAATTATATAAGAAATGTACAAAAATTAGTATATGATGTAGAAAATCACCCTCGGGACCAAGAAAATGTATTGGCGGACCTATGTGCAAATTTGTAGTACTCCAGCACCAGCTAAACCCAATGCAAAATACATATAATTATATAAGAATTGTACAAAAATTGGTATATAATATGAAAAAAAAGCACCCTTAGAACCAAGAACATCTATTAATATGCAGTGGCGGACCTATGTGCAAATTTGTGCTACTCCCGCACCCGTTAAACCCAGCACAGAATACGTATAATTATAAAAGAAATGTATAAAAATTGGTATATCACGTAAAAAAAAAAAAAGAAACACCCTTGAAACCAAGAACATATATTAATATGCAGCGGTAGACCTATGTAAAAATTTGTGGTACTCCAGCACCCATTAAACCCAACGCATAAAACATATAATTATATAAGAAATGTATAAAAACAAAACACCCTTCAAACGAAGAACATATATTAATATTTGTGGTACTCCGACACCCGTTAAAACCCAACGCATAATACGTATAATTATATAAGAAATGTATAAAAATTGGTATATCAGGTAAAAAAAAAAAAAAAACACCCTTCAAACCTAGAAAATAGCTCTTGGGCACTAATGGAATTACACTTAGTATGTGTCAGCTATATGAATTTCTGTGGTAACTATTCCATTCAAATTTAGCTAAAATCACAAGGAAAAATAATAATAAGAATAATTAAATTATTATACATGTATATATTAGCAAACACAACATCAATAATCCGATTCACTGATTTTATTTTATTTTACTATTTTTCTTTTTAATACACAGACTATAGATATTATTATTATAGAGAAAAATAGTAGACTTACATTTCGAGTGTTGAAGGAGGAAGAAAGATAGCAGCAGAATTTAGGGTTCTGTATAATTTATAGTTCTAATTTGGGCTTCGACCCAATTTTAATGGGCATTTTATCTTAGGATAAACTTAACAAAATAGCCACTTCATTATTGGCAAACAACGTAAATCCTGATGGTTTGAAGCTTAATTACATAAAATTCTGACATTTTACATAATTATCAAAAATTTTAATTTTAGATTTGTCGAGATACGTAATTATCTCCTGATATATCCAATAAATATCCTCTGTTTCCCCTCTGTTTTCTTTCTGTTTTTATTTCTTTTACTTATGGCTGCTGTATTTATGTTATGGATGTTATGTTGTGTAATCTTGTAACCTTGTTCGGTGCTTTACTTTGTATTTGTGTGGTATCTGGTGTTTTGTGTCTTGAGCCGGGGGTCTATCGGAAACAGTCTTTCTACTTCTTTAGAGGTAGAGGTATGGACTGCGTACATCTTACCCCCCAGACCCCACCAGGTGGGAATACACTGGATTTGTTGTTGTTGTTGTTGTTGTATATCCAATAAACATACACTTTTTTCTTTGTAAAGATACATAATTAGCTCCCCGATATATTTTTATTTTATTTTGAGTTTGTCGAGATACATAATTAATCCAATGAAGATATATTTTTTTCTTTGTAAAGATACATAATTAGCTCTTGATACATTTGTTTCGATTTTGAATCTATCGAGATACATAATAAATTCAACGAAGATACATTTTTTTCCTTTGAAAATATACATAATTAGCTCTCGATGTATTTTTTTCGATTCTGGGACTGTCGAGATACATAATTAGCTTCTTATACATTCAATGAAGATACATAATCAGTTGAAATTTTAATAAGAAAGTGATCATTAGAAAAATATTGCAATTAGTGGACTTGTTAACGGTAATGATTTTTTTTTTCTATTGGAAGCTATAAGTAGGGTAGTAGTTAATTATGTTAATTCATTTCTAATTTAGACCACTTTGGACTGATAAAACAATTATAAGTAGTAGATAGTTTAAGTATATTTTTATAATTATTTCTATGACCTGTGTTGAATATATCAAGTTCAATTAAAATTAATAAATACAAGTTGCATATAGTTCACTAATAAATACTTATTATGGGTTTGAATTCAGAATCAATGTGATTTTAAACTGAGAGTAAATTAAAGTTAGAAAAAATTGGATCAAAAATCTTCACGAGTATGTATGCTTGTTAATTTAACTATTTGATGTTTAGTATTTATTTTGAGACTCGACTAACTTACATGAACTCAGCTAATTCAGATTCGCATCGAGGAGTTCTATTTTGGGTGTAAATTGCTTTCTAACAAAGACGATTCTATATTTAGAAGTCGTGCGGGTTGTCCTTCTAGATTTCTCGAAGGTAATGCTTGGGCCTTTTTAGTATTGACGACTCTTGATGTCAACAAAGAGAACACCTCTTATTAAAGATGAAAGAATATTTATTACCTCACCGCAATCTTTGATGATTTATCTATTAGCATTGCCAATGCCGAGAGAATAATATTATTTGGCATACTATAAGCTTCATCGAGTATTCACTATTCATATCAGGATATGACTAAACTTAAATTCTTGCCGAAAAGTCCTCAATGACAACAAGAAGTCTCCTTTCTTAATTACGACTAAAATATAAACTCAAAACTCAAAAAAGGACAGTCCGGGGCATTAGAGCTCCCACTATACGTAGGGTTCGAGAAAGGGCCCCACCACAAGGGTGTAATATACGCAATCTTACCTTTTATTTCTACCAGAAACTATTTCCAAGGCTCGATCGAATCCGTGACCTCCTGATCACATGACAGCAACAACTTTACCAGTTACTCCAAGACTCCCTTTCATAAACTTAAAACTCAAAGATGAAAAAATACATAGCACTCCACCTCGAATTCGCACAAGCTGATTCGAATACCATTATTACATATAGGAGTGGAGTCAACCTCGGGGGTTTATCCAAATCTCCTTCATGAAAAAATATATCATTTATATATGACTAAAAATATTTTTTTTATATTTATAATAGACGTTGCACCCTTCAATTAATCTTTATTTAAATATTTAATTCTTTTAATTAAAATGGTGACTCCGCCTCTCACAAAACAAAACAAAAGTTTGGAAACTAATGCAAGGGTGTCATGTGCACATTGTTGTTAACAATAAAAAGAAAAGAAAACAACACCAAAAAAGTGGCCATTGGCAGCCTGTATTTCCAACATCATTATTTTTCCCCTTAATTATCAATAACACACCAATAAAAATATTCCCTTTTTTCCCTTTCAAGAACCCTAAACCAATTTTCCCTTCCTATGGTTTTTTCCACCCCCTTTTGTACTTTCTTGAAAATACCCATCAATTCTTAACCTTCCCAAGTTTGGAATTTCACTTTAAAATTTCAATTTTGGGTTAAAAAGAAAAAAACCCTTTTTCTTGATTTTGTGTAATTATGGTGAAAAATGGTGTGAATTTTGGGTGAAATTTTGAGTTTTGAGGATTTGGGTGTTTTCTTAACCTTCCAAAGTATGGAATTTCACTTTACAATTTCAATTTTTGGTTAAAAAAGAAAAAAAACCCTTTTCTTGATTTTGATGATTTTGGAGAAAAATGGTGTGAATTTTGGGTGAAATTTTGAGTTTTGAGGATTTGGGTATTTTCTTAAACCTTCCAAACTTTGGAATTTCACTTTACAATTTCAATTTTTGGTTAAAAAGAAAAAAAAAAAAAACCTTTTCTTGATTTTGATAATTTCGGAGAAAAATGGTGTGAATTTTGTGTGAAATTTTGGATTTTGAGGATTTGGGTGTTTTCTTAATTGATTGATCTGCCGGTTGAGGAAATTGTTTGGGTCCTAACCGGCAATTAGCAAGAAGAAGAGAAAAAAGGGGGTGAAAATTTGCTGGAAAAATGGCGAATTTGGACTTGCAAATGAATCCACAAATGGAGCAGATCCATGGAGAGATTAAGGACAATTTTCGAGCTTTAGCGTAATTCTCCTTGTCTTTTTGGTTGAATAATTGGAGTTTTTGTTGCCTTTGTTGATGTGCATTGTATGTGTTTAGATGTTTGAATTCGAATTATAGGCTGCGAATGAAGCGGGAAGGGTATAGAGCGTTTATATTAGTATAATAACAATGGCGATAACAATAACATTGAGATTTGGGAAGGGTAGAGTGCATGCAGACATTGCCGTTACCTCGTGGAGATAGAGAAGTTGTTTATGAAAGGCTCTCGACTCAAGTAACATATAAGTCTTGCGGTTATGATAGTTGTTGTTTTTTGTAATAGAGATAAAAATGGAATCTCTCGGGCTTGTCGGTAGTATAGAGCAGTTAGTTGAGATATAATGAATAATTGCAGATCTTGTTGACGTGCATTGGTTATGGTTAGATATACAAATTGGAATGATTGGGGCCCAACTGAAGCCGAAAGGGTATAGAGCATTTATATAGCTTATTTGGATAAGTTGGGGATTGAGTTGTAGTTATGATAACAATAGCAATAAAAACAACGTAGGGATTTTATTTCCACAAGTGGTGTCCGGGAGGGCAGAGTGTATACAGACCTTACCCCTACCCCTACCTTGTGGAGCCCTACCTTGTGGAGATAGAGGGGCTGTTACTGTTTCCTCGGATCGAGTAACACATAAGTTGTAGTTATGGTAGTTGTTTTTTTGTAATAGAGATAAAAATGGAATCACAGTATAGAGTAGTTAAATGATATATAACGAAATAATCACATATATCTTTCCATTATTGACGTGCATTGATTATGTTTAGATATACAAATTGGAATGATTGGATGCCGAATGAAGCGGGAAGGCTATAGAGCATTTATGTAGCCTTTATTTATAAGTTTGGGATTGAGTCGTAGTTATGATAATTGATAACAACCAAAACATACCGTGTGTATTTCTAGAAGTGGGGTTTGGGGAGAGTAGAGTGTATGCAGACCCTTCCCCCTATCTCGTGGATATAGAGAGGTTGTTTTTGAAAGACCCTCGGCTCAGTAGTTATGATAGTTGTTGCATTTTGTAATAGAGAGAGAAATGGAATCTTTCGGCTTGTACTGTAGTATAGAGCAGTTAATTGAGATATTATTAAATATAATGAAATATGGTTGCCTTTCCATTGTGGGATAGCTCTGAGTTTAATTGCTTTATAAAATCATATTCTTGTGCTTCAACAATGAAACAAAAGCAGTCAACTCGAGTATGCGGAATAGCTGTTCCAAAAAATCCTGGATAACTATTTTTTGTTCTTTTCCCTATTTTGGTCTCCACCGACGTGTATGTTCAAAAGCATAGAACGTGGCTAAAGGAAGATGGTTGTGGTACGTTAATAATTAGGACAAAAAATTATTCTAGTTATGACAGAGAATTTATGTTGTCGACCCATCTAATTTAGGATTGAGGGTACATCAATTGATTTGAAGTTGCGGGTAGGACTCTGCCTATGCGCACGTGCAAAAACAGAGAGCTTGGATAAAGTAAGAGTGTTACGTAAATTGATAATGAGACTAAACAAAAAGTCTAATGATGATATAGAGTATTTTGTGTAGCTTACTCGTACTAGTTTGGCACTGAGAGTTAGTTAATTGATTGATTTGAAGTTGGGATGAGGTGGGGGTTTCAGTTAAAAATTTAAGTTAGTTCATGGTGGACCTATGGAATAATAACACATTATACTATTATAGGATATTGTGATATCACAAATTTAATGCTTTCATATGTCACCGTGTTTCCCATAATTGTCACTTTCTTCTCTGTCCATTATGATTCTTGGCGAAACTATGGTTAAAGTAGTAAAATATTGAAGGATGATGTGTCGTTATGGTTAAAATGGTAAAATATTGAAAGTTTTATATGGCTATGAAGACATGCCTAATTGATTACACGATGCACTAAAGGATGTACGCTTTTCCTCCAACATGTGCTCATGTGCTTTTCGGGTATTTACCCCAGAGCGGAAAGCACTAGGGTAAAACCACGGTGTTATTTGGGCCAGTGCAATCACCTTGTCTGTTCCACGTAGTACCTGCTAGCTCCCACAATCATAGGTACCAGGTAAATTTGCCGACCTAGGCTTAGGCAAGTGGGATCACCTGGTGTTTTGTGCCTCCGCTGATTTTTGAACCAGACCTCGTGGTTTTCCTCCCACCTAATTGACCACTAAGTCACACTTTTTTGGTGTGGATATACTTGGAAAAAAAAAACTTTTTCTTGAAATGGTAACAATTTTTATATCCTTAATCCACAGAAGGTTGTGCGAGGCCATATTCACAAGATGTAGCATCAAAAGAAATACAAGACGACCAAAAATATTCTTCTTCCTTGCAGACACTAGTACTTGTAATAGAGTCTCAGTGTCATCTATATACTTCTGTTTACACCAAAATTGAAACACGATACAATTTAATTTTATCTTCTGGATTGAGTTACTCTCATCTTCAAACATCTCGAGTTCCTCTTTCTGTATAGTCCACCATACGCAGGCTGGTACTATGCCCCATCTACCCCATCATCTTTTCTGCTCTGCTAATCTTCCACTTCTGTGCCAGCTTGACAACAAATTCAGAGTTCTTCTTGGCATCGTCCAACTCAAACCTATCATCGCTGGAAAGATGTCCCATAGCTGTGCAGTCACGTTGCAATGTAAAAAACAAATGGCTATTTGTTTTTGCATCTTTACTTGAAATAAATACTTTAGTTTAATGGATTGCCAGAGATTGGAATAAGATTTGTTATATTACATTCATTCCATACTGCTTCAGTCTCTCTCTCTCTCCCTCTCTCCATCTATCTTTCTATCTATACACGCACACACACAGAGTTTCAGAGGACATCAGCTCTTAGCAAGATTGTGCTTTTTGCCTGTCAACAAAGATATATTTTATTAGCAGTTAACTCGTTTGTTTTAGTCATGAAACCGATCCCTACTAGCTTGGCTTTAAGGCATAGCAGTAGAAGTTGTTATGTTGCAGCATGTCATTCAGTATCTATATCAAAACTTCATTTCTGTCTTTATACTTGGAAGTGCTTTGTGGTGCTCTTCTCTTCCGTAGAACATTTCTGTACCTTAACAGGCAATGCATGTGCATGTCCTTCATCATTTCTTTTCATGACATGTGCACTAATTTGCATATCTTTTTTCTGTGTTTCTTCAGAAATGGATTTCAAAAGCTGGATAAGATCAAAGATTCCAACAGACAGAGTAAACAGTTGGAAGAACTTACTGGGAAGATGAGAGAGTGTAAAAGGTAACACATTTTAACCTTTGCCTACTTCCATACTTGTATAGATGGAAATACCCACCTTCAATGATGAAGTGTTTGGTCCTTCCAATTTTTTTTTTGTTTGAAAATTTAAGTTTGATCCTTCAAAATGTATATCAGGAAGTCCAACAAATAGGATATTGGTTTCATGGATAAGCCGAGTAGAAGACCTCAATACCTACCGAAAGAAATTATAGTACTAGTATTTATCTTAATTAAAAGGAATTGTAGTATTTATCCGGTCTTGACTTTAAACTGCTGTTTGCGACTTCTTGTTTCTATTTTATTATTGCTATTAGACGTAGAGTGCTTACTCTCATCAGAAATAACAGTGATTCATGAATTATCTCTTGGGTTGCGGATTATATGTTTCGCTGTTAGGGTGATTGTTAATACTTTTACTTTCCCATTCTTCTTTTAGGTTAGTTAAAGAGTTTGATCGTGAAATTAAAGATGAGGAGAGCAAAAAGCCTCCGGAGGTCAACAAACAACTCAACGATGAGAAGCAATCAATGGTAAGTTGGAATTTCTTTTTAAGAAAAGGGGTTTGTTGGGGATCTCATTTGGGCTTGAAGTGGTAAGCAGCACATGTACTCCTATGATGATTATCTTAGTTTATTCTGCGAACCTTTGCTAACTTCTTTTCATCCATTTCCCTTCCTGTGCACTGCACTATGAACTGTCATTGTAAATATAAGTGTGCATTTACCTTGAAAAGAGAAACACTTACCCCATTTTGTTGTTAATATTGTTTACTTTTGGCAATTACATTTTGTGTATCTTAACTTTCAGTAATGGGGTTACTGGAGAAGAAATGACTGTCTAGGTGTCACTTCCATTTCCTTCTTGTTTTCCATGTGTTGCTTCCGTAAACTTGTAATGACCCTTCAGGTCATTTTTCATATTTATGCTTATCTTCACCGTTTGAGCTTCTCCATAGCTGCCCCAAGTCATTATGACTTGCTGGGACTGAGGGTTCGGTTACCGGGCAGTTCGTTTGGTTTTTAGAGTCAATTTCCTGCTTAGAAGTTTTCGTTGGTTCCAAATGGCCACCGATCAAAAACTTCAGCGAAACGATCTCGGATGAAAATTTTGACTGCGCTAGCATATTTGAAATATTGATGTTAGTCTAGGTAGACCTTTGATTCGGGTCCCAATGCACCCGAGCTCATTTCGACCTATAAGTCGGAAAGTCATAAAATCGAAACTATATATGTGGGCCCCACTTTTTGCCTAAACGACCTTGTATGGAAGTTTTGATGATTCCAATGGATTTGAATTGTGGTTTACACTCAAATTTCACTATTGGATCATATATTTTGGGTTCCGAATGAGTTCTGAGGGTCAAAAACAAGTTTTTGACTTTGCTGTCACAGGGTACCGCGTTTGTTCGCCGAAGGGGTCTTTAAATAGACCCAAGGTCGCGATTTTGGGGATATTTATTTCACATTTGAGAACCTAAAACCCTAAATGGGTATGATAACTCGAAATTGAGTCTTATGGGTGTCTAGGGAGCTTGGTAATCTTTTATCATAATTAAGAGGAAATGCATCTCTATGGGCCAAATATCATAATAAAGAGGAAAATGCATCTCTAGGGCCACTAATCATAATCCGACGAAAATCATCACAATTTATCAATTCACCAAGTAATTCTCATAAATAAGGCTCATTGGTCTCAACTAGGTCTACTATCCGCAAATAAGCCCACAAGGGCTAACACAAATCTTGGCCTAAGTGGGCCGGATGATCCCACTTCTAATCCATAATTTCCATAATTAGGCATACTATGCTCCAAACTAGTCTAAGGTATCTATAGTTCATCCTCTAGATGTCAAGCAAGCCATATTAACGCCTAAGATAGTAACTTCGACTAGACACAATGGTACTCAAGTCAACTCTACCAAACTTACGGTTCCAAAACTATCACACTAGCCCAATAAGGCTAAATATACAAATTATTCTTCAAATGCTAAAACCATATTCCGAGCATAGCATTATATCATATCCATGCTACAAATTTACCCAAACTAGGGAGAAGGCAATAGGATTCTACAAGGGTATTAAGTAATTCAACCTACGGGTCAAAACCCCCATCTAATCCCCAAACTAATATGTATAATCAATACTAAGTCATTCTATCCAATATCAGTCTTAACATTCACATTCACACGCAATATATATCATACATCATCCATGAAGAAGAGTAGACGGAAGGCTACCTCAAGGCTAAACTGCAAAATCACACTTCAAGCACCACATGCTCGTCTTCACTTCACAATCCCCCAAATTCCATCACACTATCAAAAGTATAATCTACTCATCAATACGAGTCTAACGATACCCATATTGCACTATTGTGCTTCGGGTCCAAAAATGACATCAAAAACCCCAAGTGGGTCCCACATACGGAAATCGCATTTCCGAGGTCAACCCAATGCTCATCTATCACCAAGGAAGCATAACCCTCAATTGATGGGTGCAAACAAACGAAATTTGGGGCTAAATCAAGCCCTAAGCTAAATTGGGGTTTTGGGTCAAGAACAATGAAATTCACTAATAAAGTGATGAAATCTTACCTTAATCCGGATGATAATCATGATAAAAGATGTTTACCAAGCTCCCTAGACACCCACAAGACTCAATTTCGAGTTATCATACCCATTTAGGGTTTTAGGTTCTCAAATATGAAAGAAATATCCCCAAAATCGCGACCTTGGGTCTATTTAAAGACCCCTTCGGCGAACAAACGCGGTACCCTGTGACAGCAAAGTCAAAAACTTGTTTTTGACCCTCGGAACCCAAAATATATGATCCAATAGTGAAATTTGAGTGTAAACCACAATTCAAATCCATTGGAATTATCAAAACTTCCATACAAGGTCGTTTAGGCAAAAAGTGGGGCTCACATATATAGTTTCGATTTTATGACTTTCCGACTAATAGGTCGAAATGAGCTCGGGTGCATTGGGACCCGAATCAAAGGTCTACCTAAACTAAAATCAATATTTCGGATATGCTGGCGCAGTCAAAATTTTCATCCGAGATCGTTTCGCTGAAGTTTTTGATCGGTGGCCATTTGGAACCAACGAAGACTTCTAAGCAAGGAATTGACTCCAAAAACCAAACGAACTGCCCGGTAACCGAACCCTCAGTCCCAGCAGCTATGGAGAAGCTCAAACGGTGAAGATAAGCATAAATATGGAAAATGACCTGAAGGGTCATTACAAAACTATCAAGCTGTCTTTGATCCATATAAAAGAATGACAACCAATCCTTAATACATACACATCTTTCAAAGCCACCATGTTGTTGTCTTTTTTTTTTTTGTGCGTGTGCCTTTTTTATCAATTGCAAACTGCACTATTCCACTTTGGATATCCATAAAGAGGTGGTTGCAAACGGATCAAAATATGTGGGTGGCTATTATGATTTTTGGGCACTGTCTTTGTGAGCTTACACCTTTGTTTAGTCCATTCACTGTACTAATATTACACATACCATTTCTGTGGAATACTGCTCTAAATTTGCTTAATTTTTGCAGATCAAAGAGCTGAACTCGTATGTGGCCTTGAGAAAAACGTGAGTTTTCCTCAAATTTATTCTCTTTTCCACTCTGGTTTCTGCTCTCAGAAATTTATCTCTTTTGTCTCAACTTGCATGCCATTTCACATATTGCGTAGAATGTTTGGAAGTTGGATATGTGCACGTATATTAATGAATTTTTAGGATTTGCATGGCTTTGTTTATGAATTTTGTAGTGTGTCTACATAAGTGCCGACTCAAGGCTGCAATCCTAGTATACATCATTAGTCTGTTACTAGTCAATAAAGTTATCCCCTCTACATAAATTGAATGTCTACGAAGATAATGCTGTCAAATTTTGAGATATGTTTTTCATATCAATTGGATTGACTTCTTGAGAAGAAAGTTTCTTCCATTGGGAAACTATATAAAAGCACTCTAAATCCACATTTTAAACAAGTATTTAAAAAGTTAAAGAAAATTGCGGCCAATGAAAATTCAAATAAGACTCAAGAAAAGAGTTCCTAAAAACTTGATGCTGCTCCTTCATTATCTAATTTGTTCAGGTTCATTGACAAAATAAGCGGGTGGTTTTTGTTACCTCATTCTTAAAATTGGTTGGGATGCAGGTATATGAGCAGTCTTGGCAATAAGAGGGTTGAACTATTTGATATGGGAGCGGGTGGAAGTGAACCAACAGCAGAGGAAAATGTTCAGATGGCATCAGGTTGCAACAATTACCCATTATTCTTAGACTTTCCGATGGAAGCATTTCTTTGAAGTTATTTTTGTTAGATTGCTATTGTAGATCTTAATATGCTTGGCTTTATGCTATACTAGTCTCCATAAGAAACCCAAATAGGGGTACTCTTGAATGTGTAGTCCACCTGCTGTTCGTTCAACTACATTTGTTCCTTTAGTCCATAACTTAAAAGAACGGAGGGCCCGGGATATAAACTCACCGCGCATGTTGATTCATGATTACTTGGGATTTCAAGTTCATGCTCCTTAGTTGTGGAGAAGAATCTGAACTGAGACAATCTCTATGAATTTGTTCGCCTTATAACCTTGCTTTCCATTATATCATGTATAGCCCCACTCATAAGCTAAGTTGCTCGGACTTTCCAAAAATGCTGCCGCACCCGTGTCGGATCCTTCAAAAATACACTATTTTTGGAGGATCCTACACATATCCGTAGACATTTTTGAAGAGTCCAAGCAACTTAGCTCATAAGGGCCACATAGACTTGACGTTCCTCACCATCTTCCTTCCGTGTATCGTTGATAGTTCGTGAATGCCCCGTATACCTGTCAAACAGCCTTAAGCAACTATCAAGAATGAGTAATTCCTTCTGCCTTTTGTCATTGCAAAAGTACCTGGTGCACTTTCTTGCCACCATCCTTTTTTCCAGCGGGATGTCAATGTAGCATGACTAATTTATTTCTACCACAGGAGTCACTATTTCAATTATATCTCACAGCCTGTTGGCATGGTACTGACAAGGTTCCATGTCATATCTTATCTGCTTTTCATCTGTGTGAAGATGAGAAGCAAAGCGTCGGTTCTCATGTGTTAATTTTGTGTTTATGCTGGTTGCATATCCAATATGACCTTGCAGTAGCTGGGTGTGTCACTTGAGTAGTTTCTTTTTCAAGATGTTGGAATGAGAATGATCCAAGTAACTCGTGGACTCGCCGTACTAGTCTCCTCATTCATTTTAATTGTTTTGCAGCAATGTCAAATCAGGAGCTCATCAGTGCTGGGAACAAAACAATGGATGAAACTGATCAAGCAATTGAACGCTCCAAACAGGTTCATAGTCCATTTTGACGCTGTTTCAGCATGTCTACCATCCGTATCTTAAGCTTATTTCTAATTTGTAGGTTGTCCACCAAACAATTGAAGTGGGAACACAAACTGCTACTACCTTGAAAGGCCAAGTGAGTAGCATTGCAATTATTCATGTCATTTGAGTTATTGGTCTTAGGACATCCATCTAATTATTTGTACTCTATTTGTTATGTAGACTGATCAAATGGGTCGTGTTGTCAATGAGCTTGACACAATTCAGTTCTCCATCAAAAAAGCATCCCAGCTTGTCAAGGAAATTGGACGGCAGGTACGTTGTAAAATCCCCATATTTATGCCATATAGTGTTTGTATTCTTTTATCTTTTTTGATTAGTTAATCAAGCTCCGAACTTTTTCAGGTTGCCACGGATAAATGCATCATGCTTTTCCTCTTCCTCATTGTCTGTGGTGTAATTGCCATAATTGTCGTCAAGGTAGTTTCTCATACCATGAATTAGTTTCGGTTGAAAATTGCTAAATATACTGAGAGCCTGCAGGTATCACCACCCACAAGCAACACTCGCATAGTAGATACGAACACTTTTATGCATCATGCGCTAGATACTAAAGCATAACTTATAGTAAGCAAAACCTCATCTATACAAATCTCAAATATGGGGAAACAATACTATGCTTATAAAGCATCCATGGGCGTGACCCAATGGTCAATGAAGTGGGTGAGAACCGTGAGGTCTTCTCAGGTTCAAATCCCTGCGGAGACTCCGCAAAAACACTGGGTGATATCATAGCCTTGGTGGATAGAGTTACCTCTGTTGCTGGTGGGAGGTGACAGTTGTCCCATGAAATTAGTCGAGGTGCGCGAAAGCTTCCCCGGACACCACGGTTATCAAAAAAAGAACAGAAAATACTGATGCTTATAAAGCTGAGAGACTCATACAGCCTTTCCCCAAGTGTTTCATGGTCCACGCATCTACAACTTAACGCAGAACTGCAACTCTTTTTTGTTTTTCTTGTATTGAGCGACAAGTGAGCAGAATGTTCGCTTGAATACGACTAGATATTGCATTTAAAAGCTGAATTTCCCCTTTTCTTATGTTTCCAGATTGTGAATCCTCACAACAAGGATATAAGGGATATCCCCGGACTGGCACCTCCAGCGCCTGCGAGGAGATTGCTATATCTAAAGCCTGGACAAGATTTCATGTAAATCTGCAACGACGGATCCATCCAATTTTCTATATGGTGCCACTGTAAAGAAGTATCGTAGGAATGCTATTCGTGGAGAGCCTGCTCGTTTACTGTGATGTCCTCGCCTGAGTTGTGCATAGCGTATTGGTTCTGTTGTGCATGTTCTTTTCTTCCCTTTCCCTTTTCTATTATGTAAATCTTACGCGATATTTGTCTTGTATTTTTCGCCTTTTTTTGCTTTCATTGGTGCTGCATTGGATTCATTCTGTAAACTCTCTTTTGAGTTTTGAGTGTTAGAAGAGTTGCAAGGAGACAAAGAAAACACTCACATACTGTTATGCTATTTCTTCATGTATCCATTGTCCAGCAATGGTGTTTTGATGTCGAACGAGGTTCACCTATTTCTTTGAAAATGTCAAATCCGTAACTACGATAACACAACCTATGTTGCTCGGACTTTTCAAAAATGTCACAACCTGTGCGTCGGATCCTTCAAAAGTAGTGCATTTTTGGAGGATATGACATGGGTGCGAGTACATGTTACTCGGAAGTGCGAACTGCCAATCAATGGATGGAGTTGCTTAAGGATTATGACATCTCTATCTTGTATCATCCGAGCAAGGCGAACATGGTAGTAGACGCTTTGAGTCGGAAAGCAATGAGTATGGTAGAGTAACATCGGTTAACTTTGTCAACCAAAGCAAGAACGACATTACACAAACGCTAGTCGACTTGTGAAACTTATGTCCATCTAAGTGCGGGTGGGAAGAATCATCTAATACTCGTGCTGATAGGAGATAACAGAAAAAATAGATTAGTTGTAGTGTAAAGTTTGACGAGGAAAAACAACAACAACAAATCCAGTGTATTCCCACGTAGTGGGGTCTGGGGAGGGTTAAATGTACGCAGTCTATACCACTACCTACGAAGAAGTAGAAAGGATGTTTCCGATACACCCCGGCGACAAACTAGTTCTATAACTTTTGTCCCAAACAAGAAAGATTAATATCTTTATCAATCTTGATTTGGTTGAAGTAGGAAGATATTCTTTTAATCATATGCACTTTTGACTTTTGATTATCATATAATCATATGATTATATTACTTTGTATTTGCTTTCAAATTTCAAAATATTGGAGGGATTCCTCGAAATCGCTGTTCGAAATATTCAAATTCAATTATTGGCACCACCAAAGATCGCGATATAGAATGAATAAAGTTCCTTCACTCTTAACCAGAAATCTCGAGTTTCGATCCAAAATACTGACAGAATACCTTTAATGAATTTACGCGCAGCGTCATAATTAATTCTAGCATGAAAGTAGCAAGAGCACATGATTGTTTGTTTAATTATGTTTATGTGGTTGAATTTGGTCTAATCAAAATGAAATAGGACAAAATCAAATTAATAATGCTAATACTATAAAAATTAATAATGCTAATGGTATGTATCAAAATATGGTTAATTGATAGCTCAATTGTTGGGTCCCTTGTCTTTCATTAGTCAACAAAATCCATCTAATAGTGAAGAATATTATACATAATATATATATAGGTGATGAATAGATACAACATAATCATTAAGTATATGTTAGAAAATTTTAATATTAAAGTATTTATAAATATATGAGGAGGTATATTCATTGCGGTTATATAAGATTAGATAAAATTAAAAAACTAATACGTTTGGTAGAAGATGCAAATCACATACGTATTTCTTAGTGTCACTTGTCAAATCATGCATTACGATCGAAAGAGTTAGAATTAACGAAGTAAAACCTAAAGTGACACAAAAGGAAATTGTCCCGAGAAAAGTGACGTACAATCTCTTGAAATCGATATAGTTTCTTAGTGTCACTTGCCAAGTCATGACGATCGAAAGAGTTAGAATTAACGAAGTAAATCTAAAGTGACACAAAAGAAAATTGTCTCGCGAAAAAAGACCTACGATCTCTTGAAATCGATATAGTTTCTTAGTGTCACTTGCCAAGTTATGACGATCGAAAGAGTTAGAATTAATGAAGTAAAGCGACCTATAATCTCTTGAAATCGATATAGACCTAAAGATCATTCAGAAAAAATAAATACATATAAGCGATAAAATTAGCAAGCATTTAGTTTTATTTATGGTGATGAGTCTTTTAATCCTGTTCGAGCTTTATATATCAGTATATGATACATAAATATTCATTCGTATAGTCGATTTCAACTTGCTCGAGATCAAATAAAACATAATTATTGTTTGTTATAATATTAGGTTATAGGTGTTCAAATTTTGCGGCTACTTTATCCTGCCTGGTCAAAAATGAAATAAACACAAAATAACATATTATAGACTATAGTTTTATATCCAAGAAAATTCTCAATTCCACATTGTAGAAAGAGTACATCTTTGAAAAAAAAGAATGTAGTAGTACAATCTTTTTTTTCTTCAAATTCTATAAAAGATAGATCGGCGTATTAAAACTTTCGGTCAAAATTATACGAATAAGTTTTCCTGCATGTGGCTCGTCCGTGCTTTCCGAGGCGCTACTTGTGACTCAGCGTGGGAGAAGGGGGCGGAACTGCACACTTTCGTGTTCAGAGCATTGTCCGAGTGAGTAGGCAACACCTAACAAGCAAAGCTTTCTTGAAGAGGCAACGCGGTATTCGAGGAAGGATAGGACCATAAAGATCTATTATACTCAATCTTACTTGCATTTCTTTTTTTTCAAGACCGGAGTCAAGACAGTTTGACCCGAGCAAGTATTGAGAGTGAGTGTCATAAAAAGTATGGAGATCAGTCATTCGACTTAGAAATCTCATCCAACTTCAGATAAAGGTAGGAAAGCTACAAATCAGTCTTAATTCGTGCATACTAAGATTCAGTTTCAAGTAATTAATCGTCTTTCGAATAATTGTATCATTAGAGAAGGAAACAAGAAAACAGATAATTAATCGTCTAGCTAGTGACTATTATATTAGTGACTCCTACCTACCCAAATCAATACATAAAAAACTTATATCTTCACAACCATTATGACATTGCAACCTTTCATTAGAGAAAAACTACAGTTTAGTGTATTAAAGTTTTCGTTATGTATGAGATTATATTCAGAGAAGGATCGAGCCATCAGTCTACTATACGCAATCTTATTCTACATTTTGACAAAAGGCTGTTTTCACAATTTGAACCCGATCCGTGACTTACTGATCGCATGACATTGTCATCTTTCATTAGAGAAAAGTACAACATACTAAAGTTTTCGTTATGTATGAGATTCAGAGAAGGATCGAGCCATGAGTCGATTGTACGCAATCTTATTTAACATTTTGACAAGAGGTTGTTTCCACGATTTGAACCCGTGACCTCCTGATCGCATGACATTGCCGTTATGACAGTGCCATCTATCATTAGAGAAAAAGTACAACATACTAAAGTTTTCGTTATGTATGAGATTCAGAGAAGGATCGAGCCATGAGTCTACTATACGTAGTCTTATTCTGCATTTTGGCAAGAGTCTGTTTCCACAATTTAAACTGGTGACCTCCTGATCGCATGAAATTGATCTTTCATTAGAGAAAAAGTGCAGTTCGATGTAATAAAGTTTTCGTTATGTATGAAGTTCAGAGAAGACTCAGGCCATGGTCTATTATACACAGTTTTATTGTGCGTTTTGACAAGTTATTTTCATAATTTAAACTCGTGACCTTGTGATCGTATGACATTGCCATCTTTCATTAAAGAAAAAGTACTACGTACTAAAGTTTTCGTTATGTATGGAATTCAGAGAAGGATCAGGCCATGAGTCTATTGTAAGCAATTTTATTTAACATTTTGACAAGAGGTCGTTTCCACAATTTGAATTCATAACCTTCTGATCGCATGACATTGCCATCTTTCATTAGAGAAAATTACAGTTCGGTGTATTAAAATTTTCGTTATGTATGAAATTCAGAGAAGGATTGGGCCATGTGTCTACTGTACGCAGTCTTACTCTACATTTTGACAAGAGTCTATTTTCACGATTTGAACCCGTAACCTCCTGGTCGCACCACAATAACTTTAATTCATAATTTTTTTCTTATGGTTTTGTTAGGATGGAGTGGGTTGTGGGACAACCATCACCTGCCATAATAGGACATATATCAAATATCAGATTTTGTAGTTAGTATGGTCTTGGTACGTACTATATATTATATTAACAACCACTACAATATTCATTTGTGACCATCAATTTTTCTTTTCGAAAATAACATCTCTACGTCACCTCTAACTTAGGAACACAGACTGCGTACACTCTATCTTTTTCAAATTCTATCATGTGAAAATACACTGGATGTGTTGTTATTGTTGTTTAACGATCAAAACTTCTTGTGATAGTAATTGTGAATATTCTTGCTAATATCTTTCATAATAATAAGGTAAGGTGTAGAATCGTCAAGATTATCTCCGTTAAGTTAGGTTGGACATGTTGCGCTTGCATCGAGCGAACCATTATAACATACAGTACAACAACAACAAATCCAGTATATTCCCACATAGTGGGGTCTGGGGAGGATAAAATGTACGTAGTCCATACCACTACCCCGAAGGAGTAGAGAGGTTGTTTCCGATAGACCCCCGGCTCAAGACGAAGAATCGTAGACCAAAAGGCGAGCAAAATGATAAAATAACAGAGAAGCATCATCCACAAAAACGAAGTGCAATTACCCAACCAAAGACCCTCCTCCCCCAAATCTAGCACTGCCAACCAAGCTACGCCTAGCCCTCCTACTTACAGACTACGACTCGACCACACACCTTAGCCCTCTAACTTAGTATTCTTCCTCCAAACCTTTCTATCGAGGGTCATGTTCTCAGTAAGCTGTAACTGTTCCATGTCATGTCTAAGCACTCCTCTCCAGTACATCTTCGGTTTACCCCTACCCCGCCTGAAACCCTCCAAGGCCAACATCTCACACCTACGAACTGGGGCATCCATGCCCCTTCTCATCACGTGGCCAAACCATCTCAACCTCACTTCCCGCAACTTATCCTCCACCGAAGTCACTCCCAACTTCTCCCGAATAATCTCATTCCTGACTCTGTCAGCCTTCGTAAATCCGCACATCCAACGCAACATTTTCATTTCTGCCACCTTTAACTTTTGGACGTGAGAATTCTTAACAGGCCAATACTCCGCCCTATATAACATGGCCGGCCGGACCGCAGCTCTATAGAATTTAATCTTAAGCTTGAGAGACACTTTCTTATTGCATAAACTTCCTGAGGCTAGCCTCCATTTCATCCAACCTGCCCCAATACGGTGAAAGACATCCTCATCAATCTCTCCATTCCCCTGGATCATAGACCCCAAATACTTAAAACTATCCCTCTTACAAACCGTTTGCGACTCCACCTTCACTACCACGTCGTCCTCTTGCCTCGAGTCACTAAACTTGCACTCCAAGTACTCCGTCCTGGTCCTACTCAACCTGAATCCTTTAGATTCCAGAGTTTGTCTCCAAACCTCCAACTTATCATTGTCACCTCGACGCAACTCATCAATCAAAACTACATCATCCGCAAAAAGCATACACCAAGGTACCTCTCCTTGTACATTCCGCGTCAACACATCCATCACCAAGGCAAATAAAAACGGACTAAGAGTCGATCCCTGGTGCAACCCTGTCAAGATCAGGAAATGCCCGGAGTCCCCTCCCACCGTCCGTACCCGAATCTTTGCCCCCTCATACATGTTCTTAATCGAACGAATGTACGCCACTGGGATCCCTCTCGCCTCCAAGTATCTCCAAAGAACCTCCCTAGGGACCTTGTCATACGCCTTTTTCAAGTCGATAAACACCATGTGCAGATCTCTCTTCCTCTCTCTATACTGTTCTACCAGCCTCCGCACTAGGTGAATTGCCTCAGTCTCGAGCAACCAGGCATAAACCAAAATTGATTCTCCGAAATAGACACTATCTTCCCCAACCTCTGTTCCACCACTCTTTCCCAAATCTTCATCATGTGACTCAACAACTTAATACCACGGTAGTTGTTGCAACTCTGAATGTCCCCTTTGTTCTTATATAAAGGGATCATCGTGCTCCATCTCCACGCCTCAGGCATCTTAGCGGTCTTGAAAATGTTGTTAAACAAATGGGTTAGCCACCTCAACCCTACTCCGCTATCAAACTTCCAAAAATCCATCGGGCCCCGTCGCCCTGCCTCTTCGCATCTTGCGAATAGCCTCACAGATTTCCTCCACCTTAAAACGCCGACAGTAGCCGAAATGTATTTCAACATACAGTAATTTTTATAACATAAAGTAATAAATGTATTTCCAATCGTATTCGCTCAATTCATTAATCAGTTGTTATCGTTGGTACAATAATATATATATATATATATATATATATATATATATATATATATATATATATATATATATATATATATATATATATATATATATATTTGTTAGCATGGTTAAAGTGTCAAATTTAGATCGAAATTTCGAGAGACGCTACAAGATAAACAATATTCTTAGTTTCATGAATTTGATAGTTTTTTTTTTAAAAAGATATTTATCCTTATTACTCTAAAAAAACATACTCACTCCGTCTTATTTTACTCGTTTCAATTTATATTTCACATGACATGACTATTTTCCCATAGTACCCCTATTAAATGATGCTTATATTTTAATTTGAAGAAAAAATAATTAATACTAAGGGTAAAAAAATTGTCTTATCTTTATTAATGAAAAATAACAAATAAAATGAGAAATCAAATTAGGAAATTTGAGATACGTAAAATACGACGAAGGGAGTATATGATTATTAATTTTTTTCTTTTAAAGGAATTGGAGGGAATGGAGAAAAACATAAATAAATTGACACAGTCAAAACTTTTAATTTGGTCGACATATATATATATATATAATTTTGAAAAAATAAAATAAAAAGACATTCAACTAACCGTCCAAGTCATATATATATATTTTTTCTTTTTGACTTGATTTAAACAATCAAAATCATTAATAAAGTGGCCATAGTTAAGTCCTGCTTCCTCCGTTTCAAAATAATTTTTATATTTTTTTTAAATCATTATTCGAATCTAAGTTAAATTAGATTAGTTAGATATTTCAAAACTAAATTTAGATATGTAAAAATTAAATATAAAATATGAAAAAAAATTACATCATAAAATATTAATTAAAAATCATATTATTTGACTCTTAAGCAGAAATTGTACCTATTTATAATGCAGTTAACTCTACTTTCTCCGTATCAAAATATTTGTTATGTTTTTATTTTACACGTCTCATCAAAAAAAACATTACTCTCCGTTTCATTTTATATGACACTATTCTAAAATAATTAATTTTATTACTTGTCTATTTTATGAAATCAATATAATTTTGTTATATTTTTTCTTTTCTAATTCTACCCTTAGTATTAACTACTCTTTCCATTTCAAAATAATTGGTCTTTATTGATTTTATAAATGAAACAACTAAATTGAAATAAATATTTTTAGCAAATATGCTAATTAAAACGAAATGAAGGGAGTAGTTAAAGATTAAATGTACTTAGCTTAATATTATAAAGACCAAAGCCAAAATTAAACAATAATTGGGGACCAAGATTATAATTATTCCTTATAATAATAATTTGTGTTAATAAATTGCTCATTTAAATTGCATCATTGCCTGTCCCCTTCCACTCTTCATTACCTCTAATTTTAATCTTTTAATTATTAATACCCACTAACCCTCTTTTCCTTTATTTTATGTTTGACTCACTAGCCAATTATTCATTATGTCAGACACGGACCCAATATATGTTATTTTTTTTAATCTCAATTTATATGACACAAATATAATTTAGATAATTAATTATTAAAATAATTTTAATTTTTAATTATTGTGATTTATAATTCTATTTCTTCTATTTCAATTTAAGTGACACTGATATAATTTCAAAAGTTAACTTATGTGGCAGTAATTATTTCGATATCCAATCAAATGTTTTATGTTGACATACCGTTTTGTGTCTATTTTATGAAATATTATTAATTTTCTAATGCGATCATAATAATTAATTAGGGGTGATATAATAAAATCACGATTGAAGCATCGAAGAACTCATGTCTTAAATGACTTATAATAACTAATTAGAAGTGATATAATAAAATTAAGATAAAAATACTTGTGAAAAAAGCATAAATAGGCATCATATAACACATCAAGTTAATTTAAAAAATCAAAAGTTATTTTTTAAAAAAATTATATTTTTTATTAAATATTATAATTTTTTTAATACTTAAAAAATCTATATTTTTTATTAAATATTATAAAAATTTTAATAATTAAATAAGTTATAGTAATTAATTTAGGGTAATATAGTAAAATTACTATTGAAGTAGCTGAAGCAGGCAACACAAGTAGGCATGTCGATTATTTTATATTTTTATTTAATATTATAATTTTTTAATACTTAAATAACTTATTATTGCCACTTATTATATATAGTAAATTACTCTCTCCGTTTTAATTTATTTATCTGATTTTAATTTAACATAAAAAAAATATTTGAATTTTATAATTTTAAACTAAAGATACATAGTAATATATTTCAAAATAGTTTTAAATTTTGTGATTTTAAATATGTCACGTAAAAAGTTATTACGTCCTTTGTTTAATATTACTTGGCCAATGTTGACCTGATGTATCCCATAAGAAAATTAGAGTTGCATTTTACTAAATTAACATTATTAATACTGATTTGGATGCTTAATTATTTAAAACTAAGGTAAAAATAGAACAATACACTAAAAAAAATCCTCTTGATTTCATAAATTGAATAAGTAAATTGAAATAACTATTTTTAATATGAACGCTAAGTTATATGGCATATATTTAAATTAGACGAGTCAATATATATTCAAACACGAAGCTAAAAGATAGTTTGATGCATTAATGGTTTCGCTATGCACAGGGTACGGGTCCCACCGTTAAAAATTTACACGCACCCGGTGTATACACCAAGCCAATATATGCATGTCATGTGTTTGAATTTAGAGTTCATGTTACTTAACCGTGATTAATTAACATGTATTTTACTAAATTTAATTACTTAACCATGATAAAGAACAACGTAAGGTGCATGTAAATTTTTACCAGTATTTGCTGTTTTTACCTTGCATTTCTACCATGGACGAGCTAACAAGAAAATCACTATTACTATGTTTTAAGGGGTTGTTTGGTTGGAAAATAGTTATCCCGGGTAATACCATGCATATGGGATAACTTATTCCATCGCTATGGTGTAAATGATGGGATAAGTTATTCCGATATTTACTAATACCTCAAATAAAAAATGGAATAAGATAATCCTTTATTTTATTCCGAGATTACTTATCTTTATACCTCACACCAAACGACCCCTAAGAGTTTGAATTGATGTTTTTTAAACGGATAAAAAAGGAAAGTAAAAGAAAAAATGTTCTATTACCATCTTGAACTATACGCGAAAAAGCTGAGACTCACTCGAACTTTAGGAGATCCTATTACCCTCGACTAATTAAAATCATATCTTTAACAATGTTAGTGCCTACCTGACACAAACGTGTGTCTACATGGACCTTTTAGTGTGTTGTGACATGTATATGTCACGCATGTGCCACGTAGGCACTAAGTTTGTCAAAAATATGGTTTTAATTAGTCAGGGTAATAAGACACTCCTAAAGTTCGGGTGTGTCTCAGTCTTTTTGTGTATAGTTCAAGGTGGTAATAGAGTATTTTCTTAAAGTAAAATAAACAAATCGAAATGGAGAAAGTATAATTATAGTAAAGAATGATCTACTTTGACTTATACAAAATTTAAGAAAATACTCTTTAATCTTGTGGTGAAAAATGTGGAAAGTTGAAATTAACGTTTTGACAAAAAGGGAAAGGAGTCATTTTTTTTAAATAGACTCAAAAGGAAAGTAGTCATTTTTTTTAAACGGAGGAGTAGTATATATATATATATCCCCAAGAGACAGGAAGCTGCATTTGCAGTGTACTTACAAGTCTGGTTACCAATTTATTACTTTCTTGAATACTAGTAGTACTTTATTTATTAGTGTTGATGAGTATACTATATTCTTGATTCTTGATAATCAATCATATTCATTAGTAGACTCAATTTCAGTATCATTTTGAAAGCTAAAAAAGGCCAACCTTTTTTTTTTCATGCTTCTATTTTACTGTATTGTAAGGCACTACCAAACACTGATAATAACAACCACAACCCCACATTTCCATTTCAAGATTTCATGTTTCTTTGTTAGAGATATTGCCTTTTACTTCAAAGGAAGGTTTCCTTTTGATATATGTTTTCAATTAAAGAAGCCAGAAGGTGTCTATAGGGTCCCCCTCTATTTTTATTTTTTGTTCTTGGGATTTGTGCATATCTCTATATACATTTTTTGAGTAATGGGATTCTTTGATTTGAAATGGATTCATTTCCTTAATGGGGTTTGGGTGTTTTAGGAGTATAAGAGATCTGAGGATTGGATTTTTATTCATTGTGTTGTTGGAGGCTTACTTTTACTTGTGGGATCTCATCATATAGAGGTAAAGATGAATCTTTAGCATTGGAAGTTTGAATCTTTTGTATGTTTATGTGGTATTTTGAGCTTGAGCATTTGATTTAGCATTGAAAGTTTGAATCTTTTGTACATTTTTGTGTTTTTCTGTGAGCTTGGACAGTTAAAAGTTTGAACCTTTTGTACATTTTTGTGTGTTTCTGTGAGTTTGAACAGGTGATTTAGCATTGAAAGTTTGAATCTTTTGTACATTTTTGTGTGTTTCTCTGAGCTTGGACAGTTAAAAGTTTGAATCTTTTGCACATTTTTATGTGTTTCTGTGAGTTTGAGCATTTGATTTAGCATTGAAAGTTTGAATCTTTTGTACAGTTTTATGAGTTTGAACAGTTGATTTAGCATTGAAAGTTTGAATCTTTTGTACAGTTTTATGTGTTTCTGTGAGTTTGAACAGTTGATTTAGCATTGAAAGTTTGAATCTTTTGTACAGTTTTATGTGTTTCTGTGAGTTTGAACAGTAAATTTAGCACTGCAAATTTTTCATGCCAACTTTTTTTCATGCTTCTTTTTCACTGTATTGCTAGGCACTACCAAACACTGATACTAACAACAACAACCCCACATTTCCATTTCAAGATTTCATGTTTCTTTGTTCAGATTTCTCTTTGACTTTGCCTTTGTATATTACTTCAAAGGAAGGTTTCCTTTTTGTATATGTTTTAGTTAAGGAAGGTGTCTATAGGGTCCCTCTATTTTCTTGGGATTTGTGCATATTTACATTTTTGAGAAATGGGATTCTTGGGATATGATTTGATTTGAAATGGATTCATTTCCTTAAATGGGATTTGGGTGTTTTAGGAGTACAAGAGATCTGGGGTTCGGATTTTTCGTCATTGTGCGTGTAGAGGTTGTGTTGTAGTGTTGTTGGAGGCTTAGTTTTACTTCTGGGATCTCATCATATATATGTAAAGAATGAATCTTTTGTACATTTTTATGTGTTTATGTGAGCTTGAGTTCTTGATTTAGCATTGGAAGATTGAATCCTTTGTGCATTTAATGTGTTTCTGTGAGCTTGAGTTCTTGATTTAGCATTGAAAGATTGAATATTTTGTACATTTTTATGTGTTTTTGTGAGCTTAAGCATTTGATTTGGCATTGAAAGTTATTTGGCATTGAAAGTTTGAATCTTTTGTACATTTTATTGTTTTTGTGAGCTTGAGCACTTGATTTAGCATTGGAAGTTTGAATCTTTGCCATTGATATCATCTATATTAAAGAACTATAAAATTTGCCTGCATTTATTATACTAATCTTCTCCTAATCTTTGTGGTATATTGACGGTAGCGTAAAGATAGGTTTGAACATTTTTTGTGTCTTGACATTGAAAGTTTGAATCTGTTGTACGGTTTATGTGATTTTTGAGTGTGAACACTTGGATTGTTGGAAGTTTGAATCTTTGCCTTTGATTTCTTCTATATTGAAGAACTATATAATTTGCCTGCATTTATTGTATTAATCCTTACCTACCCTTTATGGCATATTGATGGTGGTGTGAAGATGGGTAAAGCTTGAATCGTTGGACATTTTTTGTGCCTTAGCGACTTAGCGTTGAAAGTTTGAGTCTTTTGTACATTTAATGTGTTTCTGTGAGCTTGAGCGCAGATTTAGCATTGAAAGATTGAATCTTTTGTACGTTTTGTGTTTTTCGGTTAGCTTGAACACTTGATTTATTAGTATTGAAAGTTTGAATCCTTGCCTTTTATATAATCTGCCTGCATTTATCGTAATAATCCTTACCTACCCTTTGTGGTATATTGATGATAGTGTAAAGATAGGTAAAGATTGAATGTTGTAATATTTTTGTGTCTTAGCATTGAAAGTTTGAGGAGTAAAGCATCTAGTACCCCCTGAACTAGGACCAAATTTGCTACGACACACTCCAACTTCACAGGGGTAGTAGGACCCCCCCGATCTCAATTTTAGTGTATTTTTGTCACCCTTTTTAGCTGATGTGGAACCTTTGATGTGGGTCCCATTTTTATGTAATAAAGGTGCCATGTCAGCATAAAAGGGTGACAAAATTACGCTAAAATTGAGTTCAGGGGGTAATAGGGGTAATAGGACCCATGTGAAGTTGGAGTATGTCGTAGCAACTTTGGCCATAGTTCGAGGGGTACTGGATGCTTATGTCTTTTGTACACATTTTTTGTGATTCTGTGAGCTTGAACATTTGATTTAGCATTGAAAGGTATAATCTTTTGTACATTTAATGTGTTTCTGTGAGCTTGAACACTCGATTTACTATTCAGTTATAATATTCTTTCTGCTTCCGAAATGGAATTAGTGTCATGTCTTTTTTTTTCCGCTCATAACTCTGCCTGCCTGTGCTTGCAAAATGCCAGTTCCAAACCCGATGTGGCTTATTGTTGTCGGTGTAAAAATAATCCTGACTATGGTGAATCCTCTATATACTGGAATAGATACAGAGGACACATATATGATCTCGACTAATTCTGGATTGAGACATAGTTGATTGACTGATCTCTCTTTCCCTCCTCTCGTTTTTGTTTTTTTGATTTTCATATCTTCGATTTTGCAGGTTTCACTAAGATGGCGTCCGACCTTAATTTCCAACTGTCCAAGAAAACCCATATATTTCATCTCAAGGTGTGGGTTTTATTAGCCATATTTGTTGGACTATTTATTGTGGTAATTCTTTTGCTGCTGTCGTATTGTTTTTCGCGTAAGAAATCAAGAAAGTCTCATGATACACTACCGATAAGCAAAATTCCTTCGGTGTGCAAAGAAATAAGAGTTGATCAAAATTCAGCAAGCAACTACGGGAGCCACTATAGGAATCCCCTCGCATTTCAGGATACATACTGTGAGAAAGATTCGGATAAGCTTTTGGCACATTCAAATATTGAAAAGATGAAAGATTTTGACGTTAACAGTCAATCAGACTCGTTTACCTATTTAGACAAAGACGGAACATTTGAGTCGGGGGACAAGGGAGTTACCGGAACAGTACATCAAAATAATGTCCCATCTCCTCTCTCTGGTTTGCCTGAATTCTCTCACCTTGGTTGGGGCCATTGGTTTACTCTGAGGGACCTTGAAACTGCAACGAACAAGTTCTCTAAGGATAATGTCATTGGAGAGGGTGGTTATGGCATTGTTTACCGGGGAAAGCTGATTAACGGAACTGAAGTTGCTGTTAAAAAGCTATTGAACAATTTGTAAGTTCCGATAAGATTATATTATTCCATCAATAGTTAGTCTCCTCACTTGCATATATAGAAATTTTTTGACATATCGGGATTTACATTTGTAGAGGACAAGCAGAGAAAGAATTTCAAGTGGAAGTTGAGGCCATCGGTCATGTCCGACATAAAAATTTGGTTAGACTTTTGGGCTACTGTATTGAAGGAACCCACAGGTACACATTTTTTAATCTCGTTTATCTCTCTGCATTACATCGTATAGGAAGCAATAACTTACTATCTAACAGTGTAGCTGTACTTTTTTTGTTGAAACTTGAGATTCAACCGTCATCTCCCAGTTTCGGAAACTAAAAGGAAAGGATGAGTTTGTCATGTGATATCGAAAAGGAAATACGATGTTCCACCATCGTGTCTGGCTGCTGATGTTGGCTTATATTCTTTTGTTTTGGCAAATATGCCAGATTCGACATTTGCTAGTTAGGCTGACTTTCTTAGTACAAATTTGAAAGGAGAATGGCTTCTACTACACTTCTCTTGTCGTTGCTTACGGACATATTTTAGCTTGTGTCAATAAAAAAGGGCAGCCGGTGCACTAAAGCTACCGCTATGCGCGGTGTCCGGGGAAGGGCCCCACCACAAGGGTGTATCGTACGCAGCCTTACTTTGCATTTCTGCCTGAGGCTGTTTCCAAGGCATGAACCCGTGACCTCCTGGTCACATGACAGCAACTTTACCAGTTACTCCAAGGCTCCCCTTCATTTTAGCTTGTGTCAATAAGTGGAGATAATTTTTTAGTATTGTCAGCTGTACCATAGATAAAGAACTGATTTTTACGACTTCAGAACTTACTTCAGACATCACTTTGTATGGTGATCCTTGTTTTAGGTTACTGGTTTATGAGTGCGTAAACAATGGGAATTTAGAGCAGTGGCTACATGGAGCTATGCAACATCACGGTTACCTTACATGGGAAGCCCGGATGAAGATTCTCCTGGGCACTGCTAAAGCGTGAGTTTTCTCTTATTTTCAACTTTGCAGGCACTATCTCATACTATTCTTTAGTTCTCTTATAAATGTTTTTTATACTTGTAGTCTTGCGTATTTACATGAGGCAATTGAGCCCAAGGTGGTGCATCGTGACATCAAGTCAAGCAACATATTGATCGATGATGACTTCAACGCGAAAATTTCTGATTTTGGCCTGGCCAAGTTGCTTGGTGCAGGGAAGAGTCACATTACGACCAGAGTTATGGGCACCTTTGGGTAAGTACATTTATAGAGCTATCTTGGATTAAGCTTATTATCTTTTTCTACGCCTTGAAGGTATCAGTGGTTAGTCACGTACCCCTTTTTAGTCATCACTGAATGCCTCTCTATGTTTTGCCTATTCCTCACAACAGATATGTCGCCCCCGAGTATGCAAATAGTGGTCTCTTGAATGAAAAGAGCGATGTGTACAGCTTCGGTGTTGTGCTTCTGGAAGCCATCACTGGAAGAGATCCCGTGGATTACGGTCGTCCTGCTCCTGAGGTATGCTCTTCCAATGTTATTATACTGTAAAGGAGTATGAAAGCTAGATTATGGTCACCCTGCTCCGATTCTGCCACTGCTTGCACACACCTCGACTAGTCCACCATACCTGCTAGCTTCCTCCAGCTAAGGTACCAAGTGTCTGTCAATGCTTACGCAGATGGGAAGACATCACCTAGTTTTTTCATCTCTTGGGATTTGGACATTGATCTCTCATGTTTTTTATCAACTTCATCGACCACTAAGCCGTCCTTAGACGCACGAGATTCCAATTTTGTTGAACTTCATCATTGATAAAAGTGCTTTCTTTTGAACAAATCTCGACTTCCCACATAGTAGTTGTTCTGCTGATATGCCTCTTGTTTGTTGTACAGGTGAATCTTGTTGACTGGCTCAAGATGATGGTTGGCAGCAAACGCGCAGAAGAAGTAGTTGATCCAACAATCGAGACAAGGCCTTCCACAGCCGCCCTTAAACGAGCTCTATTGACGACTTTAAGATGTCTTGATCCAGATTCTGATAAGAGGCCAACAATGAGTCAAGTTGTTAGAATGCTCGAATCTGAAGAATATCCGATACCACGAGAGGTGATATACTAACCAAAGATCTTCGGTTAGAAAGTTATGTAATAATCATCCAGATCTTAATCTCTTACCTTGTTGATCTTCTAGGGACGAAGACGGAGAAAGAATCAGGCAGGTGCAGAAGAAACAGAATCACATAATCGGAAGTCTAACACGGATAGCAGCGATAGGCCAATTTTGATGACGAAAGCTAGAAGCGATCACCGAACAAATGCATAAGATTTAAACTACAAAAGCATAGGGGCTATCTCCAGATTGATGAATCTGAAAGTTGCAATGAGCTGAAATGATTGGAGTGACACATAAAGGAGCCATATATACACACACACATATATATACATATTTTACTAGTAAGTGTTTGAGAGAATCATTTTTGTGTGTATGAAAGTCAGAGTCATTGAGTTAGTATATATAACTTCTTCATTTTGACTATGTTTTATCTACAGAAATGGGATGTATAGATAGATAGTTTACATGCCCTTTAAGCAACAGGGATGTAAAGTTTCATTTTGTGATATTGTATGAAGAAAACCATTAGCTTTTGTTCTATTTTCTTGGGCTGTAATAACTTTAGCACTTGATGATATTGTATGAAGAAAACCGTTTGACCATCAAAATGGCTCGGGCGGCCCCACCGGACCACACACATCTGCTCCCCCGTCTACGGGGGGCCGCCCGTCCGTCGATTTTCTCCTAGATCCACTGTCGGGTCCTCAGTCCACCCACCGAACAGTGGGCTTAACTCCCACCAAAAATGGCCCATTTGCCCCGTTTGACCACCAAGATGGCCTAGACGGCCCCGCTGGACCCCACACATCCGCTCCACAGCCTCTCGGGGAGCCGTTTGTTGATTTTAGCCCAGATCCACTACCGAGCCGCAAGGCCACCCATTGAACCGTGGGCTCACACTCACTGAAAAATGGCCAATTTGCCCCGTTTCGTTCGTTTGACCACCAAAATGGCCCAAGCGGCCCTGCCGAACCACACACATCCGCTCCACAGATCCCTGACGGATCGCCCGTCTATTTTCGCCCAAATCCACAGCTGCGCCCAAGGCCCACCCACCAAATTGTGGGCTAACACTCACCGAAAACGGTCAAAAATGGCCCGTTCCTCCGTTTTGCCCGTTTAACCACCAAAATGGCCCAGGCGGCTCCACCAAACCACACACATCCGCTCCACAATCCCCGAAATTTTCATCCAGATCCACTCCCAGGCCCCAGGCTGGATATCTTGTGCATGAGTAATTTGATCTAGGGGCCCGACTTTTATACCACGGTAAAACAATTAATAACTCAACCCCAAAAGCTTGCTCGTGAAAGGAGGATTGCACAAGTCCATGTAAGGAGACCATCCATCCCTTTTTCATCGATTTTTCATACCAAACATCGTTGCAAGTTGAGCACAGATAGACTATAATTGGCTTCTCAAGAAACTAAAATGCAGTTGAAGAAGGAACACATAGGAACAAACTATAGTACATATTGAATCAATCTGAAAAATAGTTGTGACTTAATTCAGCAATAAGAACCTTGCTGATGGAAAGGCCAAAGCCAAACTACAACTTTTACAGCCTAGTGGCTTGGTGGAATTTCAAAATCTCAATACAAATCCATGAAAATTAATATGTAAAGTCATTTCCATTACAGCGAATATACAATATTTAATAGGCATTCAATCGACAGAAAGATAAAAAAGGGGGACACTGGCGACATTGTTGTGCAGTAGTTGTCCAGGTGACCGACCATCAGTATCACGATCCTCCTGAGTCCTGACTCGTACCAATGTCAATCTCATTTTTGTCTCATTTCATAACGTAAAGGCTGGGGTATGGAGAAAATTCACAAGCTTGATGTTTAACTTGGTACAGGCCGAGGCAACAGAGGCTGAAGAGCCTTTACTACAATGCTCATGTTTGGCCGGAAGTCAGCTTCATATTGTACGCACAAGGCAGCAACTGCAGCCATCTGTTTTCAAGGCAGATAAGAGAAAATGGAATCTAATTTCATCAGGAAAGAAAAAATTTCGTTTTGGGTCCACGTACCTTTGCGATTGCCTTTGGAGGGTAATCTGTATTTAATCTAGCATCAACACACTGCTTCACTTTATCTTCACTAAGTCTTGGGGTTGCCTGTTTACAAGAGTGTATAGTAACATCGATTACAAATCAAAAGAATTGCCCAATAATGGCGTATTAGATAAAGTATATGAGAATCTAGAAGGCTATACCCAAGTTACAAGACTCTGTTGCCCACGTGGCAATGTATGATCAACAGGTTTACGGCCAGTAAGTAGTTCCAGGAGCACAACGCCAAAGCTATAAACATCACTCTTTGAACTCAACTGACCAGTCATTGCATATCTGCAATTCAAAAGTGATGGTGGGGTCGGTCATCAACAGAAAAGTGAACTATACTTGGGTCTGACTTCAGAAATATGAGCGAAACGCCTAACATTACTTTCAGTTGAATATTAGATTAGGCATGGTGAAGATCAACTAATAATATGTTAACAAAGCATGTTGCTTATTTGTACTCACTCTGGTGCATGATAACCAAAGGTCCCAAGAACACGCGTGGAATGAAGACGTGCTGCCATATCAGGGGCCTGATTTGATAAATCAAAATCTGCTATCTTAGCAACATCATCATCAAAGAGTAAAATGTTGCTAGACTTAATATCACGATGAATGATATGAGGCTGCGTTTTTTCATGCAAGTATTCCAGTCCTTTTGCAGCCCCAACTGCAATTTTAACTCGTTGAACCCATGATAATACTGGTCCTGGTTGTGCACCTTTCACACCTTTTCTTCCTGCAGTCACAAACTGAAATCTTATGCATTTTGCAGCAAATAACAAAATATGTTACAGAAAAACTGAACATAGCAGCCAAAAATATAATTCCCAGTCCTAGCACTCTAAGTTTGCCGTAATCTTTGTCCATCCTCATAATAGGCGCCCATGAAGGTATTTTAGCAGTAGCCGTGATACACGTGGCACATTTACTTGCTGAGACTACCACCATCAAGAGTTATTAAAAGAAGCATGATTAGCCATGCCCAGAGAAAATGAACATCAACCGTAAGTTCCAATTCTCTTCTGTCAAATTGGCCATACATACAGAAGAAAATAGACATCCATAATCATACCAGAAAATAGCGAAATACAGATGAAATGAACAAGGACCTAAATAAAATCCTGGCGCATACACACTAAATGTTTAACGGACACACATGTTAATAAATGAATAAATTTTCCCTTTGCATAACAGTAATGACACGGGCTAGAAATGAAATCAGGGATCAAAAGCCCTTATGGGATTTTCTGTGTGCAATATCACTGGAATAAATATCTTGCGGTGCAATATTCTAAAATTCTAGCTTTAGGTAACTTGTATAGTTTAATCCAAATTTAGCGTATACTTTCCATTCTCTGAGGCCCCGAATGTACACAAACCTACAAGTCATAGCATTTTATACAACTCTCGGACTTTGATCGATCTGATTTACCAATTGAAAGCATTACACGTACTTTTCCACTTAAATCAACTTTCTAACAACTTCAAAGTACTTTTTTAATATTACCATCAATAGGTTACAAAATCTGACTAAATTTCTGAATTTTGAGTGTTTACTCAAACCATGTTAAATGGGATTGAGATGGAGAATAATTTCCAGAGAGAATTATATACAGCAAAAAAGTGAAAAGAAGAAAAAGAATTTCATCGGTTCTTAATAAGAAAGGTTGTACTTATGTCTACGGTCCTGTGTCTTGAGCCGGAGGTCTATCGGAAACAGCCTCTCTACTTCTTCGGAGGTACCGCGTACATTCTACCCTCCCCAGACCCCACTATGTGGGAATATACTGGGTTTGTTCTTTTTTTTTTTTGTTTAATAAGAAAGGTCGTATGAAATAGGCGGAGACTTATGCTTAGTTATGGCATTTTTCATGCCAAAGAATGCATTAGAAAGGAACTTCAGAATTTGGGATGAAGCATGTGCTGACCATTAGTTAAGGGGCCATTTACTGCATAGTGCATTAGTGAAGTTCTTAAAGTGGAGTCTGAAATGTACTTTGACATAGTTGGATTGAATAACAATAATTTCTGAACACAAGCTACGGAGACGAGTTCTTTAGATTTGCTAAAATTTGACTCATCATGGCTGGAGGAACCAAATGCACAAAGAATTATGGATCACTCTACAGGTTTAGTACTAATGAGAAGGATAGGATTAAGACTTGGTTCCAGTTGGGACCACAGCATAGTTCTCATACCGTGAAGAATGTCATGAAGAGATCCATTCGGGGCATACTCATAGGCCAGCACACGAAAACCGCCATCCACACAATAGCCGAGCAATTCAACCACATTTTCATCCTTTAGTCTTGAGACCATTGAGACCTGCAATTACATGCAGCAAGGTAATAAAGGTTATGTGCAATATAACAGTCAGTTGAACGATAATAGGGCGGAGCTAACCTGTGCTAAAAACTCTCGATCAGGCTGCTTACTCGAGTCTAATTTTTTAATGGCTGCAGCACGTCCACTTTTCAGGACACCATGGTATACCCTTCCATATGATCCCTCGCCAATCAAAGCTTTCGAACCAAAGTTGTCAGTGATGTCCTTTAACTCATCAACAGCGATGGAAGGAACAGCAATGGGCTGGATATTCACAGTCTGTGGCTCTTTTTGTGCACTTTCTGTGGCATGCAGACCTCCATTGTTGCCTATAAAAAAGTAGGATTGAAATCACAAATTAATGAATAAACAAACGTTCCATGACATTACATGAAGAAAATAATCTAAAATGATAGGTTAAACCAAAAGCAATCAACGAAAGACGTGAACTTTCACTTGATCATTTATCATTTTTCAAGGCTACAACTGGAGCTGGCCACAAAGACATCAAGGTATAACAAATAAACAGATGCTCAAACTTGGCTAAGCACTCCAACATTGAGAGTGCACATCTAGACACCTCAACTCATCTCCACCGTGAAAGTTGAACACTCCAACTTACAAAATGATAATCTAGATTCTATAGTCTAGAAACCTCCATAATTGATGTGTCACGTCAGCGTCGGGTGTCCATGAGACACATTGGAGACAAGTTGGAGTGTTTAGTTGTCAGTTGAGGTGTCATGTCTTGACGTGCATTCTCAAAGATGAAGTGTTTACTTGCCAGATGATAACCATGTTTGAGTGTCTGTTTATTTATTATGCCAAACATAAAATACAAGCATGATAAGTTTTTGAGCTTCCGATTTACTGATACCCAAGTTAGGAGTTTCAAGAATTTTTTCCCATTTCAACAACAAAATCCATCCGGAATGCTCAAGTATTCACCATAAGCCTAGTAGTCTTGAAATCAAATTCCACTTCTCTAAGCTTTCACTTACCCAAAACTAACAAAACAACAATTACTACTATGCCTCAACCACAAACAAGTCAGTTAGCCATATCAATCGCCTATACCCATTCAGCTCTATTTGGATCCATTCCCAAGAAAACGAAAACGAGAACCGAAATAATACCCGGTACAAGGAGGAAACTAACCTGCTGAATTGTGTGCCATGAATGGCCCGTTATCAGAAGCTCTGTTCATATCATCATCCTCACAACAACTGAAGCAGCTCATAGTTCTTTCAACAAATTCTAGAAAATACAACAACGCAAGAAGTTTTAAAATTATAAAATGTGTCTCAGAACAAGGAAACAACCCCATGATTCAGCAGTATAACAATAACAAAGAAACCAAAAACAATCATTTCCATAATCTAATCGATTCAGAACAAAGCTGCAGTACAAGCTGATGACATCAAACTCACAAACATTATAATATTTACATAGTCGAAAAAATCTTGGAAAAAAAAAAAGATGCAAGTTTTTTGTTAGAGTTTGTGACCCAAATTTTGTTGATCCGGCCCTGAAAAGTTCGCGGTGCGACCCATGTTTGTGATTTTTTGTGGGGGTCTGTGGTGGACTGGTGGTAGTGGAGGGATCGGGCACTGTATGTTTTTGGGCTTAGGATTTATTTGTATGCATGTATTATATAAGTGCGTTTAGTGGGCTGTTTCAGGTAGTTTTATATACACGTAATTGAGACTATTGTCTCCACCTTGTATTCCTCTCCTTCATAGTGAATTTTCTGTGACTCTGCCCCTGGTTTTTCCCGTTAGGGGTTTCCACGTAAATCTGTGTGTTCTTCTTGTTTTTCTTTTGCTTGTGTTATTGCTTATTTCTATCCGTTTATAACACTTTTAAACTGGGGTTGCATCATCCTCACAACAGCTGATGCAGCTCATAGTTCTTTCAACAAAAATTCCAGAAAATACGAAGACTCAAAAACAGTTAAAGAATTATAAAAAGTCTCTCAAAAACAAGGAAGCAGCCCCATTAGTCAGCAGTATAACAACAACAAAGAAACAAAAACCAATCATATCCAGACTCATATTGATCAGAACAAAGCAACAACAACAACAACATACCCAATGTAATCCCACAACTGGGGTCTGCGGAGGGTAGTGTGTACACAGACCTTAACTCTACCTCGCAGAGACAGAGTGCCTGTTGCCAATATGATCCAGAACAAAGCAACAAGAACAACACACCAAGTGTATTCCGACAAAGTGCGGATGATCCAGAACAAAGCATATTCTTAAGAATACGACTACTCAAAACAGTTGCAACTTACAAAGTGTAAATAAACAAGGAAACAGTCCCATTAATCAGCAGTATAACAACAACAACAAAGGACAAAAAAAGAAAATCATTTCCAGATTCTTATTGATCCACAACAAAGCTACAATACAATCCAATGACATCAAACTGACAGAGGGAAATCACAAAAGAGTGACATTTAGCAAAAACAAGAAACATTATAATATCCACATAGTCAAAACAACAACAACACACACAGTGCAAATAATCCTTTTACTGGGATACCGTGGTGTCTGAGCCAGCTTTCGCGCACCTCGACTGAATCCACAGGAAACCTGCCACCTCCCACCAGCAAAAGTGCAAATAATCTTGAAAAAACAAACAAACAAACAAACAAAAGAACAATCTTTTTCTTTTCTTGAAACTGGTAACTGAAAAAAGATACAATCTCTTTAACTGGGGTTGCTCTTTTTTCCACAAAAATGAAAAATTACAAGAACCCCAAGATTAATATTAACACAAAATAGCACAAAATCAGCATAACACATAACAATCTCAGATTTCCAAAAAAGTACAAAAGGGGGTTTCTTAAAATAGAAAGTTCTTACAAGATTTTGCAGTCGATGTAACTTTCTTGAAAGTGTGTATATGGGATTTTTGATCTGTGAACGGCCAGAGAGAATAATCAAAAAATCCAAATCAATACCCAAAGAGAGAAATTACTATTATTTTGGGAGGATTTATTAGTCATAAATAGTCATTCAGCTGAGTTTACTTGTCAAAGTTTCATACAGTCTTTTAGTTTACTTATTAAAAAAAAAATATTTATTTCAATTTACTACATTATCGTATAAACTGTTATGTACAGTATAGAATTTAGAAAAGTATCGAACTATAAGGGTCTATTGTACGCAGAATCATATTACATTTTTGCAAGAAGTTATTTTCACCAACTGAATCTGCGACCTTCTGATCATATGAAGCAACTTTATCGGTTACTTCATGGTCCCTTTATTGAATTATATTAAATTTAAAATTTAGATATTTAATAACTGTATAAATATTACTACTAATTTTCTTGTGTCAATTTTATTTGTAGTAATTTTCTTAGTTCGTTTAAAAATAATGTCTTCTTTTTATTGACATCTCTTTATTTTTAAATCAACCTTTTGTAGAAACGTATGATAAGAGCGTCGATCGATCTCTTGTAGAAATGTATGATAAGGGTGTCGTTTACAACCGATCTTTGTGATCCGGTCTTTTCTTTCAGATTTCACGCATAGCGAAAGTTTCAGTTCACCAGGATGCTCTTTGCCCTTTTCTCTAATTTTCAACTTTTCACGTTAAACGTTCAAGACTTCAAGATTAAAGAACATTTTGATAAATATAAGATTTACGTGTCTTTTTATTTTTTCAAATCTCGTGCTAAGTTAAAACAGGACAATCTAATTGAAATAGAGGGAGGATAAGCATTGCAGTTTTTCTTATACTAAATAATAAGATGAAAAAAAATAAAAAGGTCAGTCCGGTACACGCACTATGTTCAAAGTTTGGAAAAGCGTCCGACTATAAAGATTTTCAAGGCTTGAATTCGTAACCTTTCGATCACATGACAATAAATTCACCAGTTACTCTACGACTTTCTTTCAAGATGAAAAATATATTTCAAAACATTAGTTAAAGTTCATGTAACTTAATTCTCGAAAAGTGAAACTTGTCGAGTAAACATGAACGGAAAGAATAATAGAATGAAGAAAGAGTGTGGAAGAAAAGAATAGTTGGTTGGCTTAGTTGTTGTGTCTCTGTTTGAATCTGTGACCTCTCGATCATGTGACAACAACTTTATTAATTACTCTATGACTTGCTTTCAAAATGAAAAATATATTTCAAAACATTAGTTAAAGTTCATGTAATTTAATTCTCGAAAAGTGAAATGTGTCAAGTAAAACTGAACGGAAAGAATAATAGAATGAAGAAAGAGTGTGGATGAAAGAATAGTTGTGTGGCTTTAGTTGTTGTGTCTCTGTCATCCAACCTTATGGCCTTTTGACTTGTTCTTTCTATGCACACACTTGCATTGACACACATGAAGTGAAGTGTTTCTACACATTTTTCTCTACTATATGGAATGGAATAACACTTTCCATTATTTTATACTAGTATGTCTTTTTTTATTGAGAACCTAATAAGTCAAAAGTATTTATTTTTGTTTAGAAAAATATCTTGTTTTAGATATTTGAGATATTAATCAAATTTTTAGAAAGGCGAAATCGTCTGGTGGACTTTTATACTTGTTCTAATTTGTAAAGTAGACACTTCTATTTACACTTTTATCATCTGGATCTTTTAACTCGTCAAACTAAAACATTTTAAACACTTTACCCATTAAAATATAATATTTTAAATCTTTTTTCATCCAGCTAATATGAGTGTAATACACTCACTGACACGTGACATGTCATGTCAATTTTTAATGACGCATAGAAAAATTAAATATTTAAAATATATATATATATATAATATTTTTAAAAAGAAAAATTGTTAACCCTCCTCCCCCTCCCCTCAATAATTTTTTTTAAAAATTCAATATTCTAAAAGAAATTGATCAAAATAATTAGCTTCACGCGCTGAAACGTGCATGTTTTATACGCGTTTTGCCAAATCATTAAGTTAATGCCACGTATGCAAAAAGGGGTTCAAAAAAATCGTTTTAAATGGATTAAAGGATCCAAATGACAAAAAATGTAAGTAGAATGTCTACTTTACAAATTAGGACAAGTACAAGGATTCACGAGACCATTTTACCCTTTAGAAATAGAAATAGATGGTATTAGTCTATTTATAAAACAGTGGTAGAGACACAGTAAAGAAGTATTGTGAGGATGTAATTAGAGAACTCATGACCATCGTGAGCTTACCGAGGACATTACCTTAAATAAGAGAGTTTGTAGGTCGTAGATTAGGATGCAAAATTAGTTGGTAGTTGAACGTTCTCTCACTTTTCCGTGGAACACACTTGGTGATTGTACTTGAACCTCATTTTCTATCGGTGGTAATGGTATTAACATTATTGTCGTAATTTCTTTATGCTTCGAGTATTGCATTAGTTTCTTTTCATACTATTCGTTCCTTTATATATCGTAATACTTTTTAATTCACATTATTTCCTTATATTCCCTTTTTTTCAAACTACGTGGATATTCTTTATTTTAAGTCGAGTCTGGATTTATTAGAATGAACCTCTCTATTTCTCCGTATGTCTTTTTCTTTTCAAATAGAAATATATGTCACTTCCTTACTCAGAAGTCTCGTATTTCAATTGTCATATAAAAAGATCTTTGAGACCAAATTAAAAACTAAATAAATAAAAAATAAATAAATCTTATTTACAATACCTTATAATTTACTTGTGACTATATATATTCATTCTAAAAGCAAAATTTTCAATTTTTTTTTTTGTTTCCAAAATGGCAACCAATTCCATTTCTTTATCTTCTCCATCTTCAATCTTCCTCTCTCCTCTACTTCCGGCAGCCACGCGCCGTCTCTTCAGTTTCCGGCAGCCACGCGCCGCCGTGACTTGTTGTCATTCTTCTTCTTCCGTGGCATTTCCGAAGAAGAAAAAGCATTGGAAAGAAGGTGAATATCCAGGATTTACTGAACAAGATAAGAGTAAGAAGAGGACACCTATAAAGAATATTAAGAAGAAATTGGATAGAAAAAGTAATGCTAAAGCTTGGGTTAATACTGTTACTGAAGCACTTTCTGATCATATTGATAGAAAAGAATGGGTTCAGGCACTTCAGGTTGGTTGTTTCTAACACCCCTTTTCATTTATTGATTCTTGATTTTGTTGGTTTTTGATGTTCTTGTTTGTTTTTGCTACAACCCTGTTAGTTTCAGCTTAGTAAGGACACGGATGAGGATAGAAGGTTAATAGGTAGGAATGTGTCCATACTAGTAGGAGGTAGTAGTGCATTGTCTTGCTGTCCAAATTAGTAGTCGTACGTCAGTAGGTAGGTGTGGTCCATACTAGTAGGAGGTAGGAGTGCATTGTCTTGCTGTACATATTAGTAGTCGTAGGTAGGTGTGCATCCATACTGGTAGGAGGTAGTAGTGCACTGTCTTGTTGTCCAAATTAGTAGTCGTAAGTTAGTAGGTAGGCGTGCATCCATACTAGTAAGTGTTAGGAGTGCACTGTCTTGTTGTCCATGTTAGTAGTCGTAGGTTAGTAGGTAGGCGTGCGTCCGTACTAGTAGGAGTTAGGAGTGCATTGTCTTGTTGTCCATGTTAGTAGTCGTTGCATTATTTTTTACGATTGCTTACTATTCTTTGTTTACTACTCCTTATAGGTGGCGTATTTATGTCATGTCATATTGTTCCATGCTTTGTGTACGTTTTTGATGACTTATCTTATCTTGAGCCGGGGGTCTATTGGAAACAGCCTTGCTACTTCTCCGGAGGTAGTGGTATGGACTGCGTACATCTTACCCTCCCCAGACCTCACTATGTGGGAATCCACTGGGTTTGTTGTTGTTGTTGTTGTTGTTGATTATTGCATTGTTTTGATGTTGTTACTGTTCGTTCTCCTATTAGTTGTGTAACATTCCATTTTGCATTATTTTCTTCTTGTTATTGTACCCGTATCTCTATCCCCTTTTCCCAAACTGTTTTGTTAGGTTTTATTTAAGCTAGGGGTCCATCGGAAACAACCTATCTATCTCTGAGGTAGGGGTAAGGTGTGTGTACTCAGTACATTCTACACTCCCCAGACCCCACTTGTGGGATTACCACTCGATTCCTCAAAACCCCTTTTGCTCTTAACCTATTGGTATCCTCGTGCCACCTCGTTGAAAGTAATTGGCTGTGTGGATTTCTGTGTTTGTTGAAAATTGATTTAGTTACTGCAATAAATTTTAGTTAATAAGTTGTTTAGAATTAAGATAAGTTTGAATTTTAAATTTAAGGTTAGGTTGTTTTAGTTGTTGAGAAATTTTAGGTTTTTGAATTTGAAATTATGCAGATTTGTTGTTTCAAGTTGGCTATTTAAAGCCCTCTTATGGTTAATAAAATTATTGGAAAGCCATTGAAAGCTTGAAAGTCATTTCAATCCAAAGAGAGTCATTTTAACCCCTTTTCGCTGCCCCATCTTTTTTTTAAAAAACCAACAGTGTTTGTTGAAATAAGGGCCATTCAGTTTCTCGTAAAGGTTCTTTTCTTAAATTGTCCTTTTGATTGAGAAATCAGTTCATAGTTGCAACACTATGATGATTGACGATACTAAATGGAATGTGGTAGATCTGAAATCAAGTTCAATGTAGACTTGGGTTGCGTTTGGTATGGAGGTCCAATTTCCCACATTTTGTCGGTCAAAATGTTTTGAAAAATATTTTCTCTATTGCATTCCAAGCTCATTGTCACTCCCCGCTCCACCCCACCCCACCCCCATAGTGTTTTCCTAGATTACTTAGCAAATATCAGAAAACAAATAAATAAGAAATTTTCCAAGAAAACATTAACATTTTCCTTTTTACTCAACACATCCTTAGCTCGAGAAAAAAATAAAGGAAGTAGAGGATCCATCAAGGTGAATAATACGTTGTTGTTACACTTATACTTAGTTTGGTGCTTGGTAGGAGGAGTCTTCTTAGTCTAGTTAGAGACTTGTATTTCAGCGTGGAGGTAAGTTTGAGGTATAGAGATCCTTTAGTTTTAGAGATTTCTTAATTTTACTTCGTCGGCAAATTATTTACTGGTATTGAAATGAGATGATCCTGAATAGAGCCGAGTAGATATGGTGGATTCGTATAGCTAACCCTCCTGTTTGGGATTGAGGCCTAGCTGATTGACACACCGAATTCAAACGATTACTTAAAGCTCGAGTTCACCGTATTTGTTTCCATGTGTTGCAGCTGTTTCCATGCTCTTATATGAGGATTTGACAGAGAGGATTTCTTCCGATTCTGTCATTCATTTGATCATGTTACCCAGCCTACATTGCTTATTGGAGCTATATCTCGCTTCATGACGGTGACATCTATCTTCCAGCCATTCCCCCTTGTATAATACTACAAATTCAATCGGCAGCCTGCTGCCGTAACTTAGCCAAGGAAAGACTTCTCTAAGCCCCCACTCTCCGCAGGAAATCCAGTTATTCCATTAACGTCTGCGTCCTTCACTCCTCTTTCACGATGAAATTCACAACCATTTTTTATGGGGAAGACTAATGCATCTTTGTTCTTATTACTAATAACTTATCCGTGCATATGAGATGCATTCTGGACAATACTGTCCAAGGCTGGAGGATTCACTTCAGTCAGAACCACCCCGAGTACCTTAAGCTCTTAGTTTGAATACTTTTCACCGTCAAAAGCATAAATTGAAACCTGAACATGGAGTATCACTTTTCTGAAAAATCAAATCGTTCACCTTGCATTTTGTGAACGTAAGTTCTCCTCAGACTCCGTATTCCCTAAAAGCACAAACGTAAATGGAAGGATACCCGTTTCCTTTTTTCTTTTCTTTGTTAATCTTACTGCATATCATTGTTTTCTGGGCTTGCATTCAAATATTTCTCTTGCATAAGTAACTCCGTGGTGCGTTGTTTTTGCCAGTTGTATGTCTCTAACTCACTTCTTTTTTCTTCCCACTTCTAAACATATGGTTTCACTGATACAATGCATATTTGCCTTTAGGTATTCAAAATGCTGAAGGAACAACCCTTTTATCAATCGAAAGAAAGTACATACATGAAGCTTCTTGTACTTCTTGGGAGATGCGGTCAGCCAGGGAAAGCACAACAACTCTTTGATGCAATGATTGAAGAGGGATTGGAACCCACTACAGAATTCTATACAGCTTTGGTCGGTGCGTACTGTAGAAGCAACATACTTGACAAAGCATTGACTATTCTTCACCGGATGATCGAGCTCCCTTATTGTCGGCCAAATGTTTACACATACAGCATATTAATTAAGGCTTGTGTGGATGCATCCCGGTTTGACCTGGTTGACTCGCTTTATGAACAAATGGCTGAACGTTCCATCGTTCCTAACACTGTCACTCAAAATATAATCTTGAGTGGTTACGGGAGGGCAGGGAAATATGAAGAGATGGAGAAAGTGCTTTCGGGAATGCTGGAGAAGCCAGACAGCACACCTGATATCTGGACAATGAATACTATTCTGAGCTTATTTGCTAACAAGGGGCAGATTGAAACGATGGAGAGATGGTACGAAAAATTTTGTAGTTTTGGTATTGAGCCAGAGACACGAACGTTTAATATCCTTATTAATGCTTATGGGAAGAAAAGGATGTACGATAAGATGTCATCGGTGATGGAATACATGCGTAAACTTTCATTTCCATGGACAACATCAACTTACAACAACGTCATTGAAGCGTTTTCAGATATAGGTGATGCAAAGCATATGGAGTACACATTTGATCAAATGCGCGCTGAAGGTGTGAAAGCTGACACCAAGACTTTTTGCTGTCTCATTAGAGGATATGCAAATGCTGGCCTTTTCCCTAAGGTGATCAACGCTGTCCGATTAGCTGGGAAGTTGGAGATCCCTGAAAACACTTCCTTTTTCAGTTCTGTTATTTATGCTTGTGCAAAGGCCGATGACTTGATTGAGATGGAAAGAGTTTTCAAGCGAATGAAAGAGAAGCGATGCCAACCAGACGACACAACTTACTCCATTATGATTGAGGCGTATAGAAAAGAAGGTATGACAGACAAAATCTATGATTTGGAGCAAGAGAAGCAGATGATGTCTGCCTCTGAAAAACTAGAGTTGATGCCTACTTGAAAGCTAAATATGCAATCGAATCTTGACAATGCATTGGAGCACCAAAGCTACATCTTTAGTGTTTTTTGCAGAGCTGTAGATTGATAATATCACTCAGCTGTCTGCTTGTAATTTGTCTTTTGTTCTGAGCTGGGGTCTATCGGAAACAACCTCTCTACTTCTTCGGGGTAGTGGTATGGACTGCGTACATTTTTCCTTCCCCAATCTCCACTATGTTATGTGGGAATACACTGGGTATGTTGTTGTGGTGGTGGTGGTGGTGTTGTCTGGTTGTAATGGGTAACTATCCTTGTCAACGCGTTCACGGAGAGGTTAGCCTGAGGCATGCAGGGGTGGCTCAAGGGTGAGACTAGTGAAGCTTTTGCTTTAGGCCCCAAAATCGCAAGTCCTCAAAAAATTGTAATTGTTAATTTTATAATTTTATTTTCTTTTTGACAATTTTGAATATAGTAAAAAAAAACTATCATCATTCAATAGAAATATTTTGTAACTTTGAATTGAACTACTCAAATCTTTATGATAATAATAATGGTCAAAATGCACAAAGTAACATATCTATGTATTAAATTATAAAAAATAACACTAGTTTTATGAAGAAGGAATGCATATATAGGCCCCTGAACTATTTCATTTTTGCCGTATAAGTCAGATACATATTGAACCCTTTACTCCTTCACAAATGGTTTCAATTGAGCCCAATTTGCTGACGTGACAAAAAATATGAACTGCGTGTAATACACACGCTGATGATGTGGCAAAGTGGCGAATTAAATAACGACATGTGGCATTTTAATTTAAAATAATTATAAAAATAATTTTTTAATAAAATTAAATCTACATTAAAAATAAATAAACTAATTAACCCCCCCCCCCCCCTCCAGCCCTTCTCTTCCAAACACCCCTACCCCTTCAACGATTGAACACCCCCCAGCCCCCTTGCCCACCCCCTTTGCCCTTCTCTTCCAAACACCCCTCCCTTTTTTGTCGATTGAAAACCCCCCTCCCCCCCACCCCCAGCCCCCTTCCCCACCCCAGCAGCCTTCTCTTCCAAACAAACCCCCTTCGTCGATTGACCCCCACGCCTCCTTCGCGGATTGAACAAGAAAGTAAAAAAAAATTGTATCTTATTAAGGAAAATTGATGGTTATTTTTTTTTTATTTCTTCAATGTATTTTTTAAAGAAGCCATTAATGGAGAAGAAGATACCGAGAAGTCATTAATTATGGTTTCTCACTCAATTTATATATGAATGGTTTTTAAAGAAGCCATTAATGGTGAAGAAGATATGGAGAAGAAGATGATGCCTATTTCCTTTTTCTTTTTTCTTTATAATGTATTTTTTTAATTGGTTGGGGTTTTTATGTTTAATTTTGCTAATTAATTATGCTTTGTCACTCAACTTATATGTGAATGATTTTTGAAGAAGCCATTTATGGAGAGAAGATATGGAGAAGAAGATGATGGTTATTTTTTTAAAAAAAATTCTTTCATGTATTTTTTTTAATTGATTGGAATTGCTTATGTTTAATTTTTTTAATTAAAATGGTTTCTCACTCACCTTTAGGAGATTGCATTACACATGTCACGCTATGTGAGTGCCACGTCAGCAATTGGGCTTAATTGACACATTTTGTGAAGGAGCCAAGGGTCCAATAAGTAGATGGTTTAATTGAGTTGTCTATGCAGAAAAAGTGAAATAGTTAAGGGGTCTGTATATGTATTTAGCCTTTTATGAAATTACATTTCATAGCATTTATGGCATATTTTTATTGTGTTTCTCTTTTTTTTTACCGCATTGGAAAAGTAACCTTCAGTTACCCCTCTTTTCACGCCAGTATTCCTTCTCTCTCTATTTTTGAAAGATATTTTCCCCTTTTTTTCGCCATTAACAAAAACTTCCAGCTTCACTTTTACTTTCTTTTGCACGATTTTAGCTATATCAAATCTTCATATATTTCAGGTAACACTTAATTTAGCTATTGCATGTTTTTTTGGGGGGGAAATTTTTCGACTCTAACACATCTCAAATCAGATTTTAATTTTTTCTTTTGTTTTAATGGATGAACAAACACTAGAATCACAAAATAAAATTGCTGGCATACGAAATTTAAATTTGGTTTCAGATTGTGGACCATCTTTTAGTATCGGCTTAGCTCAAGAAGAAGTTGTTAAAGTTGTTTCATCTTCTTTACAGTTTAAGAAATCTCACAGATCGAAGAAGATTGGGTCAAAATTTTGCAACGATCCAGCTAAGATGACAGAAATTATGAAAAAAAAAGGTTGCAGAAAAAGCATTCTCCAAAGGAAACAAAAATTAAAAAAGGGACAGAGAAGAAAAGAAAAACTCAAGAAATTGAAGTTTTGAGTAGTAATGTTGATGAGGAAGTGCAGAATTCTTTTGCTGACGATTCTCAAGAAGATAGTGATGAAGAAGTATTTTTTTTGGTGTAAATGTATTTTTTAAGTAAATGTATTTTGCTATAAGTTTAGATGTTACTAAAGTTGTAAGTTATATGTATTTTTCGAAATACTGAATATGTATTTTATGTTTTTGATGATATGTGGAGGGCAAATTTAGTAGAAAACATATTTGTGAAGATGATAGGATAATTGTGAAAATATATTGTTAATAAATGAGTTAATACTCATGAATAGGGTTTTATTGCTATATGTATTTTTATATATTTAATATGTATTTTTTGAAGAATTTGTTATATTTTGCATTGATAAAATACATATGCATGTTACTTTTAGTTTAACTACCATATCAGTATATTCGCTATAGGGTATGCCATTGGCTATATGTATTTTTGGCTTACTTGATATGATTTTTTCAGTCTTGGTTGTATTTTTACCATAACTGATTTATATTTTTCAGTGTTGGTTGTATTTTTAGCATACTTGATTTGTATTTTTTAGTGTTGCTTGTAATTTTGATTATATGTGATATGTTTTTTTCAGTGTTGGTTGCATGTTATATATATTTTTTTTGTATGCTTGAATTTTGTTTACAGATTAAGAAGTGGTAGTTTTACTTTATATAGGTTATGCGGGACGAAATATTCATAGTCAGAAAACTTCCAAGATTTGCACCACACATGTGCTCGTACAGTGACAAAGATATTTATGGAAGCATACGCGAAATTTTAAACAAGGAACAGTCTAAAAACTTTTGCGACAATAATATTTTTGGTTATTTTATGAAGAAGCGGCAATGTGTAGTGCAAGCACAGTTGTGCAGATGCGTTATGACACTTGAGGTGAAGGGTAGTTCTTCTTCTGGGATTCTGATTTGTGCTAATGACACCTTTCTTAATTTTACTCCCAGGGAATTTGCTATCATAACTGAATTGAATTGTGTGTCAAATAGATATGACTTTATTTTTTACGAGGGTATACCAAATAGGATGGTTGAGAAGTATTTCAATGGGGCAGAAATTATACAGAAATTATCAACATACAGAAGTAAACCTGATCGTCCTCAACATGCTTGTGATGTGGGTCTGAGATAATCACCTCAACAATATCCATCTCAAAAAAATCTAATGCTTGTGTATCTTCACAAACCACCAAAGCTTCTTTATTTGTTGTATTTATAAATGTTTGCAAGTTGTTACAGTTGATTCCTCTTTCAGCAACACATATAGATGAACTTGCCAAGTTGTTCCCTACAACTTTATCCAAAATGCTTACATATAAAGAAAGACAATTCATGTCTTGTATCAGTTTTTTCTGCAATATAAACACCTTCAAACCTATATCGTTATGTATTTCTATCTGCCCTGCATTAGCAGTGATTTAATATTCCACTAAAATACATTTTCTGATTAAATTCACACTTAAGTGAGATGCCAAAACATCGTGCAGCTCAACAAATGTTGCTGATGTGCTCAACAGTATAGCATCGGTGACATATTCTTCAAAGTTCTTTTCGTATGTCCATCGGCTAGAGTGCTTCACAAGGACTGGTATGCTTCCCATTTCTACTTGATTTAACCAATAAACAAACAAATATACATATTTATCAGATATCACTTATTTTAACACACTATTTACAGCTTTTAGTGCATACAAAGTTACCCAGCCAACTTCTCAATTTATAAAATACATTTAAACAATATTTATTTAAAGTTACATACAAATATAACAAAAGTTTTCAACCAAATACATAAAATACTCCATCAAACGGAAGTAAAACAGGTACGAAATTGTCACGCCTCAAATCCTATTGGGACGGACTGGCACCCGTAACCGAGGAGGCCCGAGAGAACCAGCTCATAACCTTATACTTCCCATGCATACCTCTATGACAACCCGAAATTCGGACAACATCATGTCGCATATAAAAGGAAATAATCACCTGTATAAGCTCGAGCACACATATATATGTATATACAATACTTGGCCGTTGGAGCCATCACGTCTATTAACAAAATACCATCTTGACTGTACATTAGGTCTACAAAGCCTCTAGACAATACACAGAGTTTAACTAAGGTCGGAACACACCCCGCCATATAACTAACTTCTATACAATACCAAAAGTGACAGGATATGACACGGAAAACCCCAAAGCAAAGTGGAGCTCATCAAAAGCAGCTGGGTATCCTGGCTCCTACTTGTGCGGTGTATGAGCTGAGGTACCTGTGCCTGTAGCATGAAATGCAGGTCCCCCGTGGGGGACGTCAGTACAAAATATGAACTGAGTATGTAAAGCTGTAGATAATCACATATGATATAGGAGCTCAATAGAAATCAGAAACAAGTGAATAAATCGTAATAGGAGTGGACCACACTTACTAGAACTTGTGACAACCGGTACATTGTATTTATTCAATCACTTTACCATCGTTCTTATCATCTTTGTAATCATTACTGTACTGTACTGTGACCATTAGGCTGCCTCCAGTACATATCAACTGGGATCGACCCATGCTAGGCTTATGCTCTTGGGATACCACCCATAAACACATAAATAGGGATCGACCCATGATAGGCTTATGCCCCTGGGATACCACCTGATAAGAAAGAACTTCCATCACTTAGTTCAATTAATCTTTGAGATTGTTATTTCGGTCGTCACCACATTTTTGATACTTTGAAACAATGATACATCAATAAGAGACATATAAATAGACCATCAATGCAATAACAATGAAGTAAGAACTCATTGGCACATCAATAAAGTGTTTTGGAGTCATCAATGTCATAACAATGAAGTAGGAACTTACTGTTATATCAATGAAACGTTTTGGAGTCATTAATAGCACATGGATCTTGTTTGAGTAACCGGATACCTTCTGACATTCATTAGTGCAATAAACATGTAAGATTTGGAAGACAAGTAAGTATTGGAATGTCTTGATATCTTGTAGGGTGGAAACAAGTTCATTGGTAACGTAGGACATCATACAAAACCATTATGGATCACATGTTACTGAATAACTATGGAAACTTTCTTAATAGAACAATTGTTCACTTTCATGCCAAAGATATGGTATAGAGTATGCTTTACATACCTGACTGTCAACCTTCAATACTAGTCCCAAATGGACTTCTCGTCTTTTCGGATTACTTGTCTACAATGAACATATATAGCAATCTAGTATTAGCGACCAAACGTCACAATTCAATTATTTGAATTCACCAAACTAATGGTTAAGTAGTAAGCCTTAATTACACCATAAAGGGTGTCACTTTAACCCTCTTATACTCCAATTACATTCACATGCCATGCATATTCATACAACATCCTCCAACATCAAGTTTGGATTCATTTATCCTTCCAACCAATCCATTAAACCAAATTGAGCCATAGACATAAATAATCATCAATCCAATAGTATATCACCATATCCACCTTCCATAACTCAATTACCATATCCACCCTCCACAATTCAATACAACCAAACCATGCAAAATAGTCCATAACCCTATTTTCATCACCTTTCAATAACAACCAATACATATAATCCTCTATCACACATATACATATGGAAGAGAACAAAGGCAAACAATATTCATACCTTAGAATTCACCTCTTGATTATGCAATCCTGTTTGCACAAATAATAGGTGCCGTTCGAAGCTCTCGAGATGACAAACGCAGTTATCGGATTACTTTAGAATTTCTACGGTTGAATCAAAAGTTATTTAAAGGTCAAATTTGGCTAGGGTTTGTTCTTTCTCAATGATTGATGATGAAAATGAGTTTTTGAACTCATATACATGTATATATACACATATTCCCGTCCATAATATCATAGGGAATGACCAAAGTGCCTTTAAAATTTAAATAATGTCAAATCTGTCTTTTGGTGGACTGTTTTGATAAGCTAAAGTAGATCGACCATAACTCTTTACTCTGATATCGGATTAGGGTGAAATTGGTATCGTTGGAAACATAATTCAAAGTTCTTTCATTTCATATAAAGTAGGACACCCAATTCGTCCTGTACAAGGAGTTATGATCGTTTGAAGTTGACCCTAAAAATCTATTTTGAGAGGCTGAAGTTAAACGAGTATAACTCCTTACTTAGACGTTGGATTTGGATGAAACCAATTGAATTGGAAAGAAGACTCAAAGATCTTTCTTTTGATAGGTCGTAGCTCTCCCAGTTCATTATATTAAGGGAGTTATAATCGTTCAAAGTTGACCCAAAAAATTGGCTGGCCTCAGTAGTTTGTGTGCAGGAAATTTTCCTGCACATTTACTATTCACAATATCCCGGCCACCGTTTTATAGTTTCGAACGTGCTCGATTATATCCGAAACTTATCCGTTTTTGGAAATATTTATATCGTTGGAAAGCTTATTCAATAACCTTCGCATGGAACCATCGACGGGCAAATTCTGGTATAAATAAAATAAAAAAATTAATTCCATATAAATAAGACCAATACACGTACTTGAATACGCCAATACACGTACTTGAATACGGGGTGTTACATCCTTCCCCCCTTTAGGACATTCGTCCTTGAATGTTAGCGTAGTTATTTAACCAAAACAAGTTCAAGTCCATCATTAACATTCACATCATCACATAAATACTATGCATATATAAAAAAAACTTACTTGTTAATGTTCTAACTCCGTTTCTTGAACTCCCTCTTCATCTTTGAACAAATGAGGGTACTTAGATTTCATTGCTTCCTCAGCTTCCCATGTAATCTCTTCCCTTTAACGATTTCTCCAACGTACTTTCACCGATGCTATCTCTTTATTTCTCATCATCTTAACTTGGTGATCTATAATAGCAATAGGCACTTCCTCATAGGTAAGTTCTTCCGTAATTTGCACATCCTCAGTAGAAGTGATATGTGATGGATCTCCGATGCACTTTCGAAGCATTGACACATAAACTAATGAGAGCTCTTGGGGTAGTTCTAATTCATATGCAACTTGTCCAAACCTTCGAGTGATCTTATATGGGCCTATATAACGTGGACTCAACTTCCCTTTCTTGCCAAATCTCATTACCCCTTTTATTAGTGATACCTTCAAAAATACCCAATCACCTATAGAAAACTCTAGCCCTCTCCTTCTACTATCCGCATATGACTTGTGTCGACTTTGGGCTGTTTTCAGTCTTTGCTGAATTACTTTAACCTTCTCTATGGCTTGATAAACAAGATCCGATCTGAACAAAAGAGTTTCACCCACTTCGAACCATCCTATTAGTGATCTACACTTCCTTCCATATAAAGCTTCATATGGTGCCATTTTGATACTTGAATGATAGCTATTATTGTAGGCAAACTCAATAAGAGGTAAATGATCATCCCTATTGCCCTTAAAATCTATTACACAAACTCGTAGCATATCTTCAAGTGTTTGGATGGTACGTTCTGCTTGTCCATCTGTTTGAGGGTGAAAAGCTGTACTCAACTTCATTTGTGTTCCCAAACACCTCTGAAAAGACTTCCAAAAGTTTGCGGTAAATTGGGTTCCCCGATATGATATAATAGAGATTGACACTCCATGTAATCGGACTATCTCTTTAATGTACAGCTTCACATACTCTTCAACTGTGTAAGTGGTCCTAACTGGTAGAAAATGTGCGGATTTGGTAAGCCTATCAACAATCACCCATAGAGAATCAAACTTCCGGGATGTACGAGGTAAACCAATAACGAAATCCATGTTGATCATGTCCAACTTCCAGCTTGGAAGATCAATGCATTGCATATAACCTCCGGGTTTTTGGTGCTCAACTTTAACTCTTTGACAATTTGGACATTCAGCTACAAATTCTGCAATGCTCTTCTTCATGTCATTCCACCAATACATATCTTTCAAATCTTGATACATTTTGGTTGATCCTGGATGAATGGAACACCTTGAAAAATGTGCCTCTGTCATAATCTTCTTTCTTTGCCCGTCTACATTCGGCACACACAATCGGTTTTGGCACTGAAGTAATCCTTCTCGCGTAAGCTCAAATGCCTTGGTCGCACCACTTTGAACGTTCTCCTTAAGCTGTAATAAAATAGGATCTGTATATTGCTTCTCTTTCACTTCAGCTACTAATGAAGATTCCGCAGCATTATGTATGATAAGCTCTTTATTCGGAGTTTCAAGAAGGCGAACTCCCAAACTAGCTAACTGGTGAAGATCTTTAACCATCCCTCGCCTTTCTATAGGCGCCATCATAGCCTTACGACTTAACGCATCAGCTACCACATTTGCTTTCCCTGGATGGTACAAGATATCAACATCGTAGTCCTTTAATAGTTCAAGCTATCTCCGCTGCCTTAAATTTAGATCCTTTTGATTAAAAATATATTGCAAGCTCTTATGGTCAGTATATATATCAACATGAACCCCATATAAGTAGTGGCGCCATATCTGTAAAGCAAAAATAACTGCTGCCAGCTCAAGATCGTGTGTAGGATAATTTTTCTCATATGGCCGCAATTGTCTAGAAGCATATGCTATTACCTTACCATGCTGCATCAATACACATCCTAAACCAATTCTGGAAGCATCACAATACACTGTATACCCTTCGGTGCCTTCTGGAAGTACCAACACGGGTGTAGAAATCAACTTGTTCTTTAAATCTTGAAAACTCTTCTCACAGGCATCATTCCATTGGAATTTGAATGCTTTATGGGTTAGCTTGGTTAAGGGTGCTGAAATGGAAGAAAAGCCTTTAACAAACCTTCTATAATAACCGGCCAACCCGAGAAAACTACGAATCTCCGTAGGCGTTGTGGGCCTTAGCCAGTTCTTCACAGCTTCTATCTTTTGAGCATCAACCTTTATCCCTTCACTAGATACAATATGACCCAAAAATGCCACCGACTTTAACCAAAACTCACATTTAGGGAACTTTGCATAAAACTTACAATCACGAAGAGTCTGCAATGCCTGTCGTAAGTGATTGGCATGGTCCTCTTCTGATCTAGAATAAACAAGAATATCATCTATAAAAACTATCACAAATACATCCAGGAATGGCTTAAACACCCTATTCATCAAATCCATAAAAGCTGCGGGTGCATTTGTTAGCCCAAATGACATAACTAGAAACTCGTAATGACCATACCGTGTTCGAAAAGCTATCTTGGGTATATCCTTCTCTTTGACCCTCACTTGGTGGTAACCTGACCTCAAATCAATCTTAGAAAAGCACTTGGCGCCCTGTAACTGATCAAATAAATCATCAATTCTTGGGAGAGGATATTTATTCTTAATATTCACCTTATTCAATTGTCGATAATCAATACACATCCTTAGCGAACCATCCTTTTTGCGCACAAATAACACTGGTGCTCCCCAGGGGGACATACTAGGCCTTATGAATCCCTTCTCTAGCAAATCTTTCAATTGCTCTTTCAATTCTCGTAATTCTGCTGGGGCCATTCTATACGGAGGAATGGAGATTGGTTGGGTGCCTGGTATTACATCAATACCAAACTCTATTTCTCGTTCAGGAGGCAAACCTGGAAGATCTTCAGGAAATACATCAGAAAATTCATTTACCACCGGAACAACATGAAGAGTTGGTGGCTCCGCTTCTGTATCCCTTACTCTAGCTAAATGATATATGTATCCCTTGGAAATCATTCTTCTTGCCTTAAAATAAGAAATAAATCTACCTCTTGGCGCGCTAATTTCACCTTTCCATTCAAGGACTGATTCATTTGGAAAATGGAAATATACTTTTTTCGTGCAGCAATCAATTGTGGCATAACAAGACGCCAACCAGTCCATACCCATTATAACATCAAAATCTACCATTTCTAACTCCACATGATCAGCCATCGTATCACGACCACAAACAGTTGCTATGCAGTTTCGATAAACCCTTCTAGCTATAATAGATTCCTCAACCGGTGTGGATACTTCAAATGGCTTAACTAACAGTTCGGGTATTCTTTCAAACTTTCCAGCAACCAATGGAGTAACATAAGATAATGTAGAACTGGGATCAATTAAGGCATATAAATCAAATGAAAAGATAGACAACCTACCCGTAACCACATCTGGGAAAACCTCTAAATTCTGTCGATCCGCTAGAGCATACGTACGATTTTGAGCCCCGCTAGAACTCGTGGCTCCTCTATCACCTCTAACACGACCCATTGGTTGTGCACCCCTTCCTGAATAAGGCATCGATGATGATGATGCAACAAATGACCCCGTAGGTCGTGTCATACCCCCTATGTCCCTTCGTGGGCATTCCCTCATCATATGCCCCGACATACCGCACCAAAAACAAACATTGGTCCCCAGCCGACATGCGCCCAAATGATACCTTCCACATTTATTGCATGACTCTCGAGGAGGTCTCGATTGGCTCATATTCCCTTGCCCTTGGTACCCCACTGTCCACGAACTCTGACTCTCACTTCTGTGCCTAAATTGATTTCCTCTGGACCCTTGGAACTGTGGTGAGGCACTAGCTGCAGAATAAGAAGATAATGGCCTAGGTGATCTAGCAAAAAACTGTGGCCTGAACCCTCCTTGGGATGCCATGAACTGCCCTGTAGATCTGGCCCTCTTGGAATATCCTCTTTCTGATTCCTGTGTTCTTCTCCTCTGCCTCTGATCTTCCATTTTCTGTGCAAAAGCTTGGATCCTCGCTATGTCCATATCTTTGTTCAAAGCGGCAATAGTACAATCTCTAACCAGATATGGATCTAGCATATCTACATATTGATGAACTCTGTCATCCATAGTAGCTACAACATTAGGAGCATATCTCGACAAGGAATTAAATCGGAGACTGTACTCCCTCAAGCTCATATTCCCCTGACGAAGATTTAAAAACTGATTTGCACGGGCCTGACGAATCTCGAATGGAAGATAATGATCAAGAAATGCCTCTTTGAACTCTTTCCAAGTAGCTGGGGGTGCATCAATACCCCTAGATCGTTTCCAGTCTTCATACCAATATATAGCCTCCCCTTTAAATCTACACACCACTAACTCCATTGTCTCTCTACCCATTACATGCATAACACCTAAGGCCCTTTGAATTTGATCAATAAAGTCCTGTGGGTCCTCGTTAAGATCTGATCCAGTAAAAGTGGGAGGATCCATCTTAAGAAAATCCTGTGTTCGAAGGCTAGCCGCCCTATCTGTACCACTAGGACCCGTGGTAGGAATGGCTTGCCCTTGAGCTTGCCCAGCAACTATACGAGTCAAAAGTTGCACTGCATTTCTAAGATCTAGATCAACAACATTAATAGGTGGCTCTGGGGATATAGTTCTCCTCCCCCTTATTTCTTCCAGAGTGGAAGAAGTTTCTGATGCATGCTCAGCTGGAGCCTCACTTTGATTAGCTGGTATAGTGGGTGACTTACTAGTCCCTTCTCCGGCAGCCACATCTACTTGCTTACCGGTATTCTTGCTTCCGGTAACCGGCATCATTACTATAATAAGAGAAACAAAAAGATTCAGTGGTCAACTATGACTTCATATACAATATAGGCTCTATCGCACGATCTAAGACATAAAGAAAAGAAACAATTCCTAAATGTCCATAGCCTCCTGTTTATAGATGCGGTGCACGACACACCGATAAACAAGACTCTACGTAGACACGGCTTTGTAGACTCACTAGGACGGACTTCTCTGATACCACTTTTGTCACGCCTCAAATCCTATTGGGGCGGACTGGCACCCATAACCGAGGAGGCCCGGGAGAACCAGCTTATAACCTTATACTTCCCATGCACACCTCTATGACAACCCAAAATTCGGACAACATAATGTCGCATATAAAAGGAAATAATCACCTGTATAAGCTCGAGCACACATATATATGTATATACAATACTTGACCGTTGCAGCCATCACGTCTATTGACAAAATACCATCTTGACTGTACATTAGGTCTACAAAGCCTCTAGACAATACACAGAGTTTAACTAAGGTCGGAACACACCCCGCCATATAACTAACTTCTATACAATACCAAAAGTGACTGGATATGACACGGAAAGCCCCAAAGTAAACTGGAGCTCACCAAAAGCAGCTGGGTATCCTGGCTCCTACTTGTGCGGTGTATGAGCTGAGGTACCTGTGCCTGCAGCATGAAATGCAGGTCCCCCGTAGGGGACGTCAGTACAAAATATGTACTGAGTATGTAAAGCTGTAGATAATCACATATGATATAGGAGCTCAATAGAAATCAGAAACAAGTGAATAAATCGTAATAGGAGTGGACCACACTTACTAGAACTTGTGACAACCGGTACATTATATTTATTCAATCACTTTACCATCGTTCTTATCATCTTTGTAATCATTACTGTACTGTACTGTGACCATTAGGCTGCCTCCAGTACATATCAACTGGGATCGACCCATGCTAGGCTTATGCCCTAGGGATACCACCCATAAACACATAAATAGGGATCGACCCATGATAGGCTTATGCCCCTGGGATACCACCCGATAAGAGAGAACTTCCATCACTTAGTTCAATTAATCTTTGAGATTGTTATTTCGGTCGTCACCACATTTTTGATACTTTGAAACAATGATACATCAATAAGAGACATATAAATAGACCATCAATGCAATAACAATGAAGTAAGAACTCATTGGCACATCAATAAAGTGTTTTGGAGTCATCAATGTCATAACAATGAAGTAGGAACTTACTGTTATATCAATGAAACGTTTTGGAGTCATTAATAGCACATGGATCTTGTTTGAGTAACCGGATACCTTCTGACATTCATTAGTGCAATAAACATGTAAGATTTGGAAGACAAGTAAGTATTGGAATGTCTTGATATCTTGTAGGGTGGAAACAAGTTCATTGGTAACGTAGGACATCATACAAAACCATTATGGATCACATGTTACTGAATAACTATGGAAACTTTCTTAATAGAACAATTGTTCACTTTCATTCCAAAGATATGGTATAGAGTATGCTTTACATACCTAACTGTCAACCTTCAATACTAGTCCCAAATGGACTTCTCGTCTTTTCGGATTACTTGTCTACAATGAACATATATAGCAATCTAGTATTAGCGACCAAACGTCACAATTCAATTATTTGAATTCACCAAACTAATGGTTAAGTAGTAAGCCTTAATTACACCATAAAGGGTGTCACTTTAACCCTCTTATACTCCAATTACATTCACATGCCATGCATATTCATACAACATCCTCCAACATCAAGTTTGGATTCATTTATCCTTCCAACCAATCCATTAAACCAAATTGAGCCATAGACATAAATAATCATCAATCCAATAGTATATCACCATATCCACCTTCCATAACTCAATTACCATATCCACCCTCCACAATTCAATACAACCAAACCATGCAAAATAGTCCATAACCCTATTTTCATCACCTTTCAATAACAACCAATACATATAATCCTCTATCACACACATATATATGGAGGAGAACAAAGGCAAACAATATTCATCCCTTAGAATTCACCTCTTGATTATGCAATCCTGTTTGCACAAATAATAGGTGTCGTTCGAAGCTCTCGAGATGACAAACGCAGTTATCGGATTACTTTGGAATTTCTACGGTTGAATCAAAAGTTATTTAAAGGTCAAATTTGGCTAGGGTTTGTTCTTTCTAATTGATTGATGATGAAAATGAGTTTTTGAACTCATATACATGTATATATACACATATTCCCGTCCATAATATCATAGGGAATGACCAAAGTGTCTTTAAAATTTAAATAATGTCAAATCTGTCCTTTGGTGGACTGTTTTGATAAGCTAAAGTAGATCGACCATAACTCTTTACTCCGATATCGGATTTGGGTGAAATGGGTATCGTTGGAAAGATAATTCAAAGGGCTTTCATTTCATATAAAGTAGGACACCCAATTCGTCCTGTACAAGGAGTTATGATCGTTTGAAGTTGACCCTAAAAATCTATTTTGAGAGGCTGAAGTAAAACGAGTATAACTCCTTACTTAGACGTTGGATTTGGATGAAACCAATTGCATTGGAAAGAAGACTCAAAGATCTTTCTTTTGATAGGTCGTAGCTCTCCCAGTTCATTATATTAAGGGAGTTATGATAGTTCAAAGTTGACCCAAAAAATTGGTTGGCCTCAGTAGTTTGTGTGTAGAAAATTTTCCTGCACATTTACTATTCACAATATCCCGGCCACCGTTTTATAGTTTCGAACGTGCTCGATTATATCCGAAACTTATCCATTTTTGGAAATCTTTATATCGTTGGAAAGCTTATTCAATAACCTTCGCATGGAACCATCGACGGGCAAATTCCGGTATAAATAAAATAAAAAAATTAATTCCATATAAATAAGACCAATACACGTACTTGAATATGCCAATACACGTACTTGAATACGGGGTGTTACAGAAATATATTTTCACATATACACTTATATTCTCAAATTTCGAAAAGCAAAACAAAAATACATATGCAATGTTAACATAAATCATATCAAAAATACATATGTAGTGTTAACATTAAGCATATAAAAAAAATACATCTGCAACATACATAATTTGTAATTTGATATGTTTTATACATATTTGTCAAATGTCACTTGTTATAACGCGCACTTTTCAGATTTAAGTGCAAACAAAGTTACACAACCAACAACTCAATTTAAAAAATACATTTACACTACATTTCCTTAAAGTAAAATATCTTTTCAAATATACATTTATACTATAGAATTCCGACAACAAAGCAAAATACATATGCAGTGTTAACATTAAGCAAATCAAAAATACATATGCAGCAGATATTTTATACTTTTGTATGAGTTCATAGAATATCATCAAATTCAACAGATATATTCGATCATTCATTTATCTAGTATTTCAGAAAATAATTGAATCAACTTCAATTCGAAAGTTGTTTACAATTTGTTTTACTGTTAAAACAATCAAAATAACAACAAACGATCCTCAAGACAATATTCGAATACTAATTTTTTCCCCATTAAAACAACTTTAAAGCTGAAATTTGCAACAGATACTTGAATTTCAATTTTACTACTGCCTTGAATCTAACTCGAATTTGTTTTAAAATTTTTTCATATACAAATTAAAGTTGACAACCAAAACTTGATAGGCACATCAGAAAAGGTTAAAAAAAAATGAACTGGATAACAATAATGATTATGTACCTTAAACAGTAGTAATGGTTGAATTTTCAACAGTTGAATTCAAACAAATGGAACAGATGAATCAACAATTGAACTTGTTCTAATTTGTAAAGTAGACACTTCTACTTACACTTTTGTCATCTGGATCTTTTAACTCGTCGAACTAAAATATTTTAAACGCTTTACCCATTAAAACATAATATTTTAAATCTTTTTTCATCCAGCTAATATGAGTGTTGCATACGATACATTCTTGCGGTGGGGCCTTCCCCAAACACTGGACATAATGATAGCTTTAGTGTGCCAGACTGTTCTATCTTGCCTAACTCAAAGCTAAGTGGTAATATATATTTTTGACACAACTACAAATTTTACCGTCCAAATCAATGATAATCATCAAGCACAGAATCTATATATGTAAACCACATAAATATTTGCGTGAAATTACAAAGAAGACAAAATGGAGGAGCAACATAAAAAGGAGGTCTGAAATTTGCTTAAATCGGCTAACTTTTAAATAATTTTTAAAATGATTATATGAAAAAAAAATCCAATATTCGAATTAAAAACATTTATTTAAAAAATAGAAAGGTTGTGTCCATTCTGCCATTGTCCTAAATATTTTTTTTCTTTTAAAAGGAATAAGAAGTCCTGAATGATCGCTATTAGCTGAATTGACTTAAGTTTAGATGTTAAAATGAACTAATTTTCTTACAAAAACACTCCCCCGTGTTTAATGATTTATCATTTTAGTAATTTAAAACCAAATAACTTATTTTTCTTTTTAGAAAAATGATGCATAAATAAAGTAAATTTTCCATGACGAGAATTATATCTTAAGATGTATATAAGGACATAATAATCAAATATCTCTTCTAAAGACCAATATGGGTTGTAGTGTAGTGATGTGACTATTTCACCCTTAATCAGAGGTCTTAGGTTCAAGTTCTGGATATGGAGAAAATTCTGTTGGGAGTTTCACTTCCAGAAGGGCCTTGCAATGTACGTTTTGAATTAGTTGGAGCTCCAATACAAACATTGAATATCGAGTGAATCACGATAAATAATTTGAGATGACGAAAATAGACGTAATATGGTTTTGATCCTTTTATTTCAGGAGGGACAGTCGTTCATTATATTAGAACACAAACATTAATTATATAAATTTATTTCATTTTAGCATTGTTCGCTACGATATCTATACGAAAAAAAATTGAGATGGAAAATACTGAAACAATCCTTTTAAGTATAGTATGGTTGGGTAATTGCTCTGATTATTTTTCTTTTTCTAAAAAATAACATTAAATAATGACCAAGTGCTCTAACTGATATAATTTAATAATAATTGATTTTATTGATATTGAAGGGGTTACAACTGTATATATAGAGAACTGAAGAATAACTAATTACAGAATAACCCAGATGTATTTAATAATTATATAGGTAGTCTATTATCCCCCCGCAAGCTGATCAGCGGTAACGAGGGGCAGCTTGGAGCAGAGATGCCGAAAAGGCTGTAACGAAAGAGGCTTGGTGAGAATATCAGCAAGCTGGTCAGTAGATGGGACATAGTGCGTGGCCATCGTTCCTGCAAGTACCTCATCGCGAACAAAGTGACAGTCGGACCCAACATGCTTCATACGATCATGAAGGACTGGATTTTTGGTAACACAAATAGTGGACTGATTGTCACAATAAATCTGTGGTTTCGTCGGGGGAATGCCAAGTGCATCCGTAAGGTATCGTAACCACATGGCTTCAGCAACACCCGCAGCCATGGCACGATATTCTGCTTCTGTGGAGGAACGGGACACTCGCGTTTGCTTCTTGGTGCACCAGGAAATCAGATTCGATCCCAGCATAACAATATATCCAGTAGTGGACTTCCGATCATCTTTGTCGTTAGCCCAATCCGAATCAGAAAAAACAGATATATCAAACGAGCCCTTTTGAAATAAAAGTCCACAGTGAAGAGTACCTTTAAGATAGCGCAGAATGCGCTTCAAGGCCTGAAAGTGTTGTTCTGTGGGAGCATGCATTGATTGGGAGACTCGATTGACTGCATATTGGATGTCCGGACGAGTAACAACAAGATAATGAAGTCCACCGATGAGGCTCCGATATAGCGTAGGATCGGCAAAGGGAGTATTCGGCCCTGGGGATTGGCGGACTGCCATGGGAGTGACCGCGGGTTTGCAGTCTGTCATTCCAGCTCGATTTAGAAGTTCAAGGGTATATTTTGTCTGATGCATCAATATGGTTCCTGATTTGCGGATGAGTTCGAGGCCAAGAAAGAACTCCAGAGGACCGAGGTCCTTAAGTTTGAAGTCACGATGCATAGCCTCAGTAATTTCAGTGATGAGTGATGACGAGCTGCCTGTAATAACAATATCATCCACATAGATAAGAATGATGACAGTCCCTCGAGAACAGTGAAGGGTGAAGAGGCTGTTGTCATGATGGTAGGTGCGAAAACCAAGACCCTGCAGAAAAGTAGAGAGGCGTGTGTACCAGGCACGTGGGGCCTGTTTCAGGCCATACAGTGATTTGCGAAGCTTGCAAACATAGTGAGGACGGTTGGGATTAACATATCCCGGTGGCTGAACCATATAGATTTCTTCCTCAAGATGACCATGAAGAAAGGCATTGCTGACGTCTAACTGATGAAGCGGCCAATCATAGTGAAGAGCAAGAGACAAGACCAGACGAATAGTCTGTTGCTTAACAACAGGGCTGAAGGTCTCCTTATAATCCACACCATACTCCTGATGATACCCTTTTGCAACCAGACGTGCTTTATAGCGAGAAAGAGATCCATCTGAATTTCGTTTGATGCGAAACACCCATTTGCACCCAATAGACTTTCGGTTATTAGGCAGAGGTACCAAATCCCATGTACGTTGTTCAGTCAGAGCCTGAAATTCCTCATCCATAGCTTGGAACCAGAAACTATTTTTGGAGGCTTGGTTGTAGGTAGTAGGCTCAGTTATGGGATGTGCATCAAAGGGTATTTGAGTGTGGTAGGCTTTGGGTTTGAAGGTACCGGCCTTGGCTCGGGTTGTCATAGGGTGAGTGTTGATTGGAGGGTGATTAGCAAGGGGTGGTGGAGTTGTATGATGTGTGGACGGGGGTTGGGTGGGGCTGCCGTGGGAGCTGGGATGTGCAGCGGTGGATGGGGTGGCTGTATGTGTGGGAGGAGTATGATGTAGGGAAGTGGTGGGTTGTGTGGCAGTCGGCTGGGTGTTCGGGTGGGAGGTTTGGGGGTTCGGGTGAGTAGTGGTATAGTGGGGTACCGGGTTAGGTGTCGAGTGAGCCGGAGCATGAGCGGGTGAAAAGGACGGGAATAATGGCACAATGCCAAGTGGATTGGGGGAGTATGGAGTAGAGGAAAGACTTGTGTAAGGAAATTGTTCCTCCACAAAACGAACATGACGGGAAACATAGGTTTTCTGAGATACAGGATCGAAACATTTGTAACCTTTGATAGTGGGATGATAGCCTAGAAAGACACAAGGGGTGGACCGAGGTTGAAGTTTATGTTGAGTGTGTGGACGCAACCAGGGATAAACTAGACACCCAAACGGGCGGAGATGGATGTAGTCGGGTGGATGATTGTAGAGACGGGCATATGGAGTGGAGTTGGAGAGAGTGTGAGTGGGCATGCGATTTATGAGGTAGTTGGCAGTAGCAAGGGCATCAACCCAAAAGGAAACAGGTAAGGTGGAATCATGGAGGAGCGCAACAACTGTTTCTATTAGGTGACGGTGTTTGCGCTCAGCAACGCCATTTTGTTCAGGGGTATATGGACATGAAGTGTGATGAAGAGCCCCTAGATTTTGAAGAAAAACACCAAATGCATTGTTGACAAATTCTTTGCCATTGTCACTTCGAAAAATTTTGATTTTGGCATTAAATTGATTTTGAACCATTCGGTTAAAGTTGACAAAAACAGTATAAGCTTCGGATTTAAATTTCAGAGGATAAAGCCAAGTGAATTTACTGTAATCATCAACAAAACAGATATAATAACGAAAACCTTGAACAGAAGGAACTGAGGTTGGACCCCAAACATCAAAATGAATTAATTGAAATGGCGCAGTGGCCTTGTGTTCAAACAGTGAAAAAGGTAATCGACAAGATTTAGACACTGAACAGGACTCGCAATGTAATTTTTCTGAAAAATTAGAACCTAAGGAAGATAAAATGGATTTGGTGATGGCGGATGATGGGTGCCCAAGCCGGCGATGCCAGGTGGACGAGAGAACGGCTTGACTCACAACAGACGGAGACCTGGATGGAAGAGTGTATAGCCCATGCTCACAGCGGCCCGTGTACCGCACCCGGTTCGTGGTATTGTCCACTATCTGGAAATTGGTGTCATTAAAAATGAGGGTGCAGTTATTGTCTTTAGTAAAGCGATAAACAGATAAAAGATTGGATGTGAGGGAAGGGACGTGGTGAAGGGTTGAGAGATGAAATTTACCACTTGGGGTATAGACATACCCAGAGCCGGTGTTAGTGATGGGAAGGGATAGACCATTGCCTACTGTAATAGTTTCTGAGCCATGATACGGATGAGGAGCTTGAAGTTGTGAATAATCAGACGTCACATGGGTGTTACAGCTGTATATATAGAGAACTGAAGAATAACTAATTACAGAATAACCCAGATGTATTTAATAATTATATAGGTAGTCTATTACTAACATTTGTGACTTTAATTTAGAAATCTTAATTTCGCCATTAAAATGGAGAACAAAACTAACGGAGAAAGATGACAGAAATTGATATTTGGATTATAAAATTCTAGTTCTTTCATTCTCAAAAATATATTATTCTTTTTGTCCCGAAGTTATACAATGTAGTTTAACTAGACAAACTTTAAGAAAAAAATATTTTAAAATTTATAATCTAAATAAGTCATTAAAAAAAAGTGCATTGTTACCATTATCGACCAACGCGTGTCTAAATTTTTTCTTATTTATATTTGATATTTATATTAGACCAAACAATCAAATGTTAGAAATTCCTACAAATTAAAGTAAAAGTATATATATTAGTACTTAACTATGTATTAAATAATTATCAATTATATGTTTTGAGAAACATAAACTTTGTGTTTATTAATTTGATATGAACATTATATTATTTTCGAGTACCGGTCAATGATGATTGTGATTTGTTCAAATGATCCACCTAAACACGTTATACAACCAGTATTTTCCTTTCAACTCTTTAATTATTAAATTAGACCATATACTAAAATTGTGAAATTCAGTTATAGCCATGGACCATCGTGATTGCCTATTCAAAGCCATTTAATGATGTTTAAAATATAAAATATATACACTCATACAGTTATCTTTTATATGAAAGAAAAATATATTCCACGAAAAATATTTTTTGAAAATAAAATAAATAACTTTTTACTTATTTTCTGCGTTTATTAGTACTCATGTAAACAGAAATATGGCGTGTATTAACGCTAATAATTTATACTGGGCCATATATATTCAATCTATAATATAATAAAAATATCTCATTTATAATAATAATAATAATAACTGGACAACTCAATGAAACGGAACAAATATGTTAATTGCATATTTTTTGGTTTATTTAATGCCAAATATTTCATCATTTAATGTCAAAAGATTTAATCACTTCAATCTTACGTGCCCATATAAATAGGACCTTTCACTAAACCATCCATCTCATTTTCTGTCTTACTAAAACGTTCACTTTCTCCAAACAACCATGGCTAAAGACTCTCCTCAAACACCCTCATTTTCCATCCCCAAAAAACTCAAATGTCCAGGTGCACCCAAGAAACCTAAAAGGGTAGTTGTGCTATCTTGCAAGCGAAGGCTGCGATTCATCGAGGTCGCTGCTGAAGAAGAAAAAAAAAAATGTTTTTCAAGAATCATCTGGTATTTGAAAACTCATAGTCTTCGCGTCTCTATTAGATGTTGTTAGTTTTTATGAGTTCAGACTATTGGTTCTGAATTCTAGAATATTATGGGTGTATATCAATGAAGCATCCTGCATGTCTTTTTTATTTTTAGGGGTATGCTAGATTATCTGTTCTACCATTTTCATCTTAAATGAAATTTAATCAAACAGATAACTTTATTTTATTTGTTCGTTTTTATACTTTCGTTATTTCTTTCTTCTATATTGTTTTGAGTTGTGGCACATTTACTTGCTGAGACTACCGCCATCAAGAGTTATTAAAAGAACGCATGATTAGCCATGCCCAGAGAAAATGAACATCAACCGTAAGTACCAATTCTCTTCTCTCAAATTGGCCATACATACAGAAGAAAATAGACATCCATAAAATAGCGAAATGAACAAGGACCTAAATAAAATCCTGGACACATGTTAATAAATGAATAAATTTTCCCTTTGCATAACAGTAATGACACGGGTTAGAAATGAAATCAGGGATCAAAAGCCCTTATGGGATTTTCTGTGTGCAATATCACTGGAATAAATATCTTGCGGTGCAATATTCTAAAATTCTAGCTTTAGGCAACTTGTATAGTTTAATCCAAATTTAGCGTATACTGTGAGGCCCCGAATGTACACAAACCTACAAGTCATAGCATTTTATTTATACAACTCTCGGACTTTGATCGATCTGATTTACCAATTGAAAGCATTACACGTACTTTTCCACTTAAATCAACTTCAAACTACTTTTTTAATATTACCATCAATAGGTTACAAAATCTGACTAAATTTCTGAATTTTGAGTGTTTACTCGAACCATGTTAAATGGGATTGAGATGGAGAATAATTTCCAGAGAGAATTATATACAGCAAAAAAGTGAAAAGAAGAAAAAGAATTTCATCGGTTCTTAATAAGAAAGGTCGTACGTATGTCTACGGTCCTGTGTCTTGAGCCGGGGGTCAATCGGAAACAGCCTCTCTACTTCTTCGGAGGTACTGCGTACATTCTACCCCCAGAGGGAATATACTGGGTTTGTTCTTTTTTTTTTTGTTTGTTTAATAAGAAAGGTCGTATGAAATAGGCGGAGACTTATGCTTAGTTATGGCATTTTTCATGCCAAAGAATGCGTTAGAAAGGAACTTCAGAATTTGGGATGAAGCATGTGCTGACCATTAGTTAAGGGGCCATTTACTGCATAGTGCATTAGTGAAGTTCTTAAAGTGGAGCCTGGAATGTACTTTGACATAGTTGGATTGAATAACAATAATTTCCGAACACAAGCTACGGAGACGAGTTCTTTAGATTTGCTAAAATTTGACTCATCATGGCTGGAGGAACCAAATGCACAAAGAATTATGGATCACTCTACAGGTTTAGTACTAATGAGAAGGATAGGATTAAGACTTGGTCCCAGTTGGGACCATAGCATAGTTCTCATACCGTGAAGAATGTCATGAAGAGATCCATTCGGGGCATACTCATAGGCCAGCACACGAAAACCGCCATCCACACAATAGCCGAGCAATTCAACCACATTTTCATCCTTTAGTCTTGAGACCATTGAGACCTGCAATTACATGCAGCAAGGTAATAAAGGTTATGTGCAATATAACAGTCAGTTGAACGATAATAGGGCGGAGCTAACCTGTGCTAAAAACTCTCGATCAGGCTGCTTACTCGAGTCTAATTTTTTAATGGCTGCAGCACGTCCACTTTTCAGGACACCATGGTATACCCTTCCATATGAGCTAAACGCCTAACATTACTTTCAGTTGAATATCAGATTAGGCATATTGAAGATCAACTAATAATATGTTAACAAAGCATGTTGCTTATTTGTACCCACACTGGTGCATGATAACCAAAGGTCCCAAGAACACGCGTGGAATGAAGACGTGCTGCCATATCAGGGGCCTGATTTGATAAATCAAAATCTGCTATCTTAGCAACATCATCATCAAAGAGGATGAATGATATGAGGCTGCGCTTTTTCATGCAAGTATTCCAGTCCTTTTGCAGCCCCAACTGCAATTTTAACTCGTTGAACCCATGATAATACTGGTCCTGGCTGTGCACCTTTCACACCTTTTCTTCCTGCAGTCACAAACTGAAATATTATGCATTTTGCAGCAAATAACAAAATATGTTACAGAAAAACTGAACATAGCAGCCAAAAATATAATTCCCAGTCCTAGCACTCTTAAGTTTGACGTAATCTTTGCCCATCCTCATAATAGGCGCCCATGACGGTATTTTAGCAGTAGCCGTGATACACGTGGCACATTTACTTGCTGAGACTACCACCATCAAGAGTTATTAAAAGAAGCATGATTAGCCATGCCCAGAGAAAATGAACATCAACCGTAAGTTCCAATTCTCTTCTGTCAAATTGGCCATACATACAGAAGAAAATAGACATTCATAATCATACCAGAAAATAGCAAAATACAGATGAAATGAACAAGGACCTAAATAAAATCCTGGCGCATACACACTAAATGTTTAACCGACACACATGTTAATACAACAACAACAACAACAAACCCAGTGTATTCCCACCTGGTGGGGTCTGGGGGGGTAAGATGTACGCAGTCCATAACTCTACCTCTAAAGAAGTAGAAAGGCTGTTTCCGATAGACCCCCGGCTCAAGACACAAGATACCACACAAATACAAAGTAAAGCACCGAACAAGGTTACAAGATTACATAACATAACATGCATAACATAAATACGACATAAATACGGCAGCCATAAGTAAAAGAAAAAGAAAACAGGAAGGAAACAGAGGAAAGCACCCACCCAGATTCGTACTAAAACAAGGAACAAGGAACACGGAATCGTAACCAGGATACTATCCTCAGCAAGTAATCCCCTACACTAGCAACCCAAACTGGCCCTCGTCCTCTGCCCTAATTCGCGTCCTCCAGACTTTCCTATCTAGGGTCATGTCCTCGGAAAGCTGTAACTGCTCCATGTCCCGCCTAATCACCTCAGCCCAGTACTTCTTCGGCCTACCCCTACCCCGCCTAAAACCATCCAACGCTAGCCTCTCACATTTACGAACCGGGGCATCCATGCCCCTCCTCTTCACGTGTCCGAACCAGCTCAATCGGACTTCCCGCATCTTGCACTCCACTGGAGTCACTCCAACCTTCTCCCTGATAGTCTCATTCCGAACTCTATCCCCTATAGTCAGCCCACACATCCAGCGCAACATCCGCATCTCTGCCACCTTCATTTTTTGGATGTGGGAATTCTTAACTGGCCAACATTCCGCTCCATACAACATGGCCGGACGGACTACCACCCTGTAGAATTTGCCTTTAAGCTTGGGCGGCACCTTCTTATCACATAACACCCCCGACGCGAGCTTCCACTTCATCCATCCCGCCCCAATACGGTGCGAGACATCCTCGTCAATCTCACCATTACCCTGGATCACGGATCCGAGATACTTGAAACTATCCCTCTTACATACCACCTGCGATTCCAGCTTCACTACCACCTCATCCTCCAGCCTTACGTCATTAAACTTGCATTCCAAATACTCTGTCTTGCTTCTGCTCAACCTGAACCCTTTCGACCCGACACACATGTTAATAAATGAATAAATTTTCCCTTTGCATAAAAGTAATGACACGGGCTAGAAATGAAATCAGGGATCAAAAGCCCTTATGGGATTTTCTGAGTGCAATATCACTGGAATAAATATCTTGCGGTGCAATATTCTAAAATTCTAGCTTTAGGTAACTTGTATAGTTTAATCCAAATTTAGCGTATACTTTCCATTCTCTGAGGCCCCGAATGTACACAAACCTACAAGTCATAGCATTTTATACAACTATCGATCTGATTTACCAATTGAAAGCATTACACGTACTTTTCCACTTAAATAAACTTTCTAACAACTTCAAACTACTTTTTTAATATTACCATCAATAGGTTACAAAATCTGACTAAATTTCTGAATTTTGAGTGTTTACTCAAACCATATTAAATGGGATTGAGATGGAGAATAATTTCCAGAGAGAATTATATACAGCAACAACAACAACAACAACAAACCCAGTGTATTCCCACCTAGTGGGGTCTGGGGGGGTTAAGATGTACGCAATCCATACCTCTACCTCTAAAGAAGTAGAAAGGCTGTTTCCGATAGACCCCCGGCTCAAGACACGAGATACCACACAAATATATAGTAAAGCACAGAACAAGATTTCATAACATAAATACGGCACCCATAAGTAATAGAAAACAGAGGAAAGCACCCAGATTCGTAATAAAACATGGAACACGGAATCATAACAAGAATAATACCCCCACCAAGTAATTCCCTACACTAGCAACCCAAACTGGCCCTAGTCTTCTGCCCTAATTCGCGTCCTCCAGACCTTCCTATCTAGGGTCATGTCCTCGGTGAGCTGTAACTGCTCCATGTCCCGCCTAATCACCTCACCCCAGTACTTCTTCGGCCTATCCCTACCCCGCCTAAAACCATCCAACGCTAGCCTCTCACATCTACGAAACGGGGCATCCATGCCCCTCCTCTTCACGTGTCCGAACCATCTCAATCGGACTTCCCGCATCTTGCACTCCACTGGAGTCACACCAACCTTCTCCCTGATAGTCTCATTCCGAACTCTATCCCCTATAGTCAGCCCACACATCCAGCGCAACATCCGCATTTCTGCCACCTTCATTTTTTGGATGTGGGAGTTCTTAACTGGCCAACACTCCGCTCCATACAACATGGCCGGACGGACTACCACCCTGTAGAATTTGCCTTTAAGCTTGGGCGGCACCTTCTTATCACACAACACCCCCGACGCGAGCTTCCACTTCATCCATCCCGCCCCAATACGGTGCGAGACATCCTCGTCAATCTCACCATTACCCTGGATCACGGACCCGAGATACTTGAAACTATCCCTCTTACCTACCTCCTGTGATTCCAGCTTCACTACCACCTCATTCTCCAGCCTCACGTCATTAAACTTGCATTTCAAATACTCTGTCTTGCTTCTGCTCAACCTGAACCCTTTAGACTCAAGAGTTTGTCTCCACACCTCTAATTTGTCATTCACACCCCCTCGAGTCTCATCAATCAGAACTACATCGTCTGCAAAAAGCATACACCAAGGCACCTCCCCTTGAATACGCGGCGTCAACACATCCATCACCAAAGCAAACAAAAAGGGACTAAGAGTAGATCCCTGATGCAATCCTGTCAAGACAGTGAAATGCTCTGAGTCTCCTCCCGCCGTCCTCACCTGAGTTTTCGCCACATCATACATGTCCTTAATTGCTCTGATATATGCCAGCGGGACTCCACTCACCACCAAGCATCTCCATAGCACCTCCCTGGGGACTTTGTCGTATGCCTTCTCCAGGTCGATAAACACGATGTGCAGGTCCTTCTTCCTTTCCCTATACTGTTCCACCAGCCTCCGTACCAAGTGAATTGCCTCCGTCGTCGAGCGGCCAGGCATAAATCCAAACTGGTTTTCCGAAATAGACACTATCCGTCTCAGCCTCACCTCGACCACTCTCTCCCAAATCTTCATAGAGTGACTCAATAACTTAATCCCCCTATAGTTATTGCAGCTCTGGATGTCACCCTTATTCTTATAGAGAGGGATCATGGTACTCCACCTCCAAGCCTCGGGGCATCTTTGCCGTCTTGAAGATTTCGTTAAACAATTCAGTCAACCACCTTACACCAGCCTCTCCAACGAACTTCCAAAACTCCACCGGTATCTCATCCGGCCCCGTCGCCCTACCCCTTCGCATCCTGCGAACAGCCTCTCTAACCTCTTTTACCTTAAAACGTCTACAATAACTAAAATCCCGACACTCCTCTGAGTGCTCCAGTTCCCCTAACACAATAGCTCTATCCCCTTCGTCATTCAAGAGCCTATGAAAGTACGACTGTCATCTATTCTTAATGTGGCCGTCCTCCACCAACACTCTACCGTCCTCCCCCTTAATGCACCTCACCTGATCGAGGTCACGACCCTTCCTCTCCCTAGCCTTAGCGAGTCTAAACAACTTTTTCTCCCCTCCTTTCCCCTGTAACCCTGCATACAAGCTCTCAAAAGCGGCCGTCTTAGCTGCCGTGACTGCTGACTTAGCCTCCTTCCTAGCTAGCTTGTACTCTTTCCTGTTTACCCGCTTCTCTTCTTCGTCCTTACTCTCAACCAACTTAGCATACGCCCCTTTCTTGGTCCCCACTTTCTTCTCCACCTCTTCATTCCACCACCAATCCCCCCGATGATGCCCGGCCCGGCCCCTAGAAACACCCAACACCTCAATTGCATTCTCCCTGATGCACCTAGCCGCCCTATCCCACATACTATCCACGTCCCCCCTACACTCCCACACCCCCATTCACACTAACTTCTCCCCTATCTCCCACGCATTCACTGGCATCAAGCTGCCCCACTTAAATCTAGGTCTACACTCCTTACTCCTCCTCTTTCTATTCTTCTTTATACCCAAATCCATAACCAAGAGCCTATGCTGGGTCGAAAGATTCTCACTCGGGATGACCTTACAGTCCTTACACAACACCCTATCCCCTTTCCTAAGCAACAAAAAGTCAATCTGGGTCCTGGCTATCGCGCTTCGAAAGGTGATCAGGTGATCGTCCTTCTTCGGGAAGCCCGAGTTCACCACCACCAGCCCAAAGGACCTCGCAAACTCCAATAGAGTAGCCCCCTCTTCATTTCTCTCCCCAAAACCAAAACCACCATGCACATCACCAAAGCCTCCCGGTAACGCCCCGATGTGCCCGTTGAAATCTCCTGCTACAACAATCTTCTCCGAGCTAGGCACGCCTCTCACCACCTCCTCCAAAGCCTCCCAAAACAGCATCTTCTCCTCCCCCTCCGAGCCCACTTGCGGCGCATAAGCACTACACACATTCAGGGTAACCCCCCGAATGACCAACTTAATAGTCATCAACCTATCGTTAATCCTCTTCACCTCTACTACCTGACCTCTAAGCTCTTCATCTACTACGATGCCAACTCCATTCCTACGCATCTCGCTCCCAGAGTACCACAGCTTGTAACCATCCACATCCCTATCCTTAGACCCTACCCACTTGGTCTCTTGAACACACGCAATATTGATCCTCCTCTTCCTAAGAATCTTCACAAGCTCTATGGACTTACCCTGAAGGGTCCCTATATTCCAAGACCCAACCCTCAGCCTACCATCACTATCCACACGCCCTCCTCTACCACCCCCGCAGCCAAACCTTGGCCTCCCTCCCACTCCCGCCCTTTCCTCATCCCCCGCCCCCACAACGGCCCCACGCCCCAACCCCCTCGAACATGACCCTATCCAACCATTACCGCCCACAGCCACTACTACAAGAAAATATAAGAAAATATAAAAAATATAAACTATGGTAGTAGCAAAGCAGCAGCAAGAAATACAAGGCTCACACAAATTCAAAGAAATAATCAAAAAAACAAAACTAAACTCAAATAGAGAGCAAACACCACTGGACTCAACACCCACAGCCCCAAAAACAGAGCCCCAAGCCGATAATCCAATCAAAAGCAGTGCAAGAAACGACACAGCAACAGCAACAACAGACAACAGACAATATCAACAAATCAAACGCAAGTCAAAAAGTGAAAAGAAGAAAAAGAATTTCATCGGTTCTTAATAAGAAAGGTCGTACGTATGTCTACGGTCCTGTGTCTTGAGCCGGGGGTCAATCGGAAACAGCCTCTCTACTTCTTCGGAGGTACTGCGTACATTCTACCCTCCCCAGAGGGAATATACTGGGTTTGTTCTTTTTTTTTTGTTTGTTTAATAAGAAAGGTCGTATGAAATAGGCGGAGACTTATGCTTAGTTATGGCATTTTGAATGCGTTAGAAAGGAACTTCAGAATTTGGGATGAAGCATGTGCTGACCATTAGTTAAGGGGCCATTTACTGCATAGTGCATTAGTGAAGTTCTTAAAGTGGAGCCTGGAATGTACTTTGACATAGTTGGATTGAATAACAATAATTTCCGAACACAAGCTACGGAGACGAGTTCTTTAGATTTGCTAAAATTTGACTCATCATGGCTGGAGGAACCAAATGCACAAAGAATTATGGATCACTCTACAGGTTTAGTACTAATGAGAAGGATAGGATTAAGACTTGGTTCCAGTTGGGACCACAGCATAGTTCTCATACCGTGAAGAATGTCATGAAGAGATCCATTCGGGGCATACTCATAGGCCAGCACACGAAAACCGCCATCCACACAATAGCCGAGCAATTCAACCACATTTTCATCCTTTAGTCTTGAGACCATTGAGACCTGCAATTACATGCAGCAAGGTAATAAAGGTTATGTGCAATATAACAGTCAGTTGAACGATAATAGGGCGGAGCTAACCTGTGCTAAAAACTCTCGATCAGGCTGCTTACTCGAGTCTAATTTTTTAATGGCTGCAGCACGTCCACTTTTCAGGACACCATGGTATACCCTTCCATATGATCCCTCGCCAATCAAAGCTTTCGAACCAAAGTTGTCAGTGATGTCCTTTAACTCATCAACAGCGATGGAAGGAACAGCAATGGGCTGGATATTCACAGTCTGTGGCTCTTTTTGTGCACTTTCTGTGGCATGCAGACCTCCATTGTTGCCTATAAAAAAGTAGGGTTGAAATCACAAATTAATGAATAAACAAGCGTTCCATGACATTACATGAAGAAAATAGTCTAAAATGATCGGTTAAACCAAAAGCAATCAACGAAAGACGTGAACTTTCACTTGATCATTTATCATTTTTCAAGGCTACAACTGGAGCTGGTTACAAAGACATCAAGGTATAACAAATAAACAGATGCTCAAACTTGGCTAAGCACTCCAACATTGAGAGTGCACATCTAGACACCTCAACTCATCTCCACTGTGAAAGTTGAACACTCCAACTTACAAAATGATAATCTAGATTCTATAGTCTAGAAACCTCCATAATTGATGTGTCACGTCAGCTTCGGGTGTCCATGAGACACATTGGAGACAAGTTGGAGTGTTTAGTTGCCAGTTGAGGTGTCATGTCTTGACGTGCATTCTCAAAGATGAAGTGTTTACTTGCCAGATGATAACCATGGCCCGTTATCAGAAGCTCTGTTCATATCATCATCCTCACAACAACTGAAGCAGCTCATAGTTCTTTCAACAAATTCTAGAAAATACAACAACGCAAGAAGTTTTAAAATTATAAAATGTGTCTCAGAACAAGGAAACAACCCCATGATTCAGCAGTATAACAATAACAGAAACCAAAAACAATCATTTCCATAATCTAATCGATTCAGAACAAAGCTGCAGTACAAGCTGATGACATCAAACTCACAAACATTATAATATTTACATAGTCGAAAAAATCTTGGAAAAAAAAAAAAGATGCAAGTTTTTTGTTAGAGTTTGTGACCCAAATTTTGTTGATCCGGCCCTGAAAAGTTCGCGGTGCGACCCATGTTTGTGATTTTTTGTGGGGGTCTGTGGTGGACTGGTGGTAGTGGAGGGATCGGGCACTGTATGTTTTTGGGCTTAGGATTTATTTGTATGCATGTATTATATAAGTGCGTTTAGTGGGCTGTTTCAGGTAGTTTTATATACACGTAATTGAGACTATTGTCTCCACCTTGTATTCCTCTCCTTCATAGTGAATTTTCTGTGACTCTGCCCCTGGTTTTTCCCGTTAGGGGTTTCCACGTAAATCTGTGTGTTCTTCTTGTTTTTCTTTTGCTTGTGTTATTGCTTATTTCTATCCGTTTATAACACTTTTAAACTGGGGTTGCATCATCCTCACAACAGCTGATGCAGCTCATAGTTCTTTCAACAAAAATTCCAGAAAATACGAAGACTCAAAAACAGTTAAAGAATTATAAAAAGTCTCTCAAAAACAAGGAAGCAGCCCCATTAGTCAGCAGTATAACAACAACAAAGAACCAAAAACCAATCATATCCAGACTCATATTGATCAGAACAAAGCAACAACAACAACAACATACCCAATGTGGGATAGATCAGAACAAAGCAACAACAACAACAACATACCCAATGTAATCCCACAACTGGGGTCTGCGGAGGGTAGGGTGTACACAGACCTTAACTCTACCTCGCAGAGACAGAGTGCCTGTTGCCAATATGATCCAGAACAAAGAAACAAGAACAACACACCCAGTGTATTCCGACAAAGTGCGGATGATCCAGAACAAAGCATATTCTTAAGAATACGACTACTCAAAACAGTTGCAACTTACAAAGTGTAAATAAACAAGGAAACAGTCCCATTAATCAGCAGTATAACAACAACAACAAAGGACAAAAAAGAAAATCATTTCCAGATTCTTATTGATCCACAACAAAGCTACAATACAATCCAATGACATCAAACTGACAGAGGGAAATCACAAAAGAGTGACATTTAGCAAAAACAAGAAACATTATAATATCCACATAGTCAAAACAACAACAACACACACAGTGCAAATATTCCTTTTACTGGGATACCGCGGTGTCTGAGCCAGCTTTCGCGCACCTCGACTGAATCCACAGGAAACCTGCCACCTCCCACCAGCAAAAGTGCAAATAATCTTGAAAAAACAAACAAACAAACAAACAAAAGAACAATCTTTTTCTTTTCTTGAAACTGGTAACTGAAAAAAGATACAATCTCTTTAACTGGGGTTGCTCTTTTTTCCACAAAAATGAAGAATTACAAGAATCCCAAGATTAATATTAACACAAAATAGCACAAAATCAGCATAACACATAACAATCTCAGATTTCCGAAAAAGTACAAAAGGGGGTTTCTTAAAATAGAAAGTTCTTACAAGATTTTGCAGTAGATGTAACTTTCTTGAAAGTGTGTGTATGGATTTTTGATCTGTGAACTGCCAGAGAGAATAATCAAAAAATCCAAATCAATACCCAAAGAGAAAAATTACTATTATTTTGGGAGGATTTATTAGTCATAAATAGTCATTCAGTTCAGTTTACTTAAAAGTTTCAGACAGTCTTTTAGTTTACTTATTAAAAAAAAATATTTATTTCAATTTAGTATATTCACGTATAAACTGTTATGTACAGTATAGAATTTGGAAAAGTATCGAATTATAAGGGTCTATTGTACGCAGGATTATATTACATTTGTGCAAGAAGTTATTTTCACCAACTGAATCCGCAACCTTCTGATCATATGAAACAACTTTATTGGTTACTTCATGGTCCTTTATTGAATTATATTAAATTTAAAATTTAGATATTTAATAACTGTATAAATATTACTACTAATTTCCTTGTGTCAATTTTATTTGTAGTAATTTTCTTAGTTCGTTTAAAAATAATGTCTTCTTTTTATTGACATCTCTTTATTTTTAAATCAACCTTTTGTAGAAATGTATGATAAGAGCGTCGATTGATCTCTTGTAGAAATGTATGATAAGGGTGTCGTTTACAACCGATCTTTGTGATCCGGTCTTTTCTTTCAGATTTCACGCATAGCGAAAGTTTCAGTTCACCAGGATGCTCTTTGCCCTTTTCTCTAATTTTCAACTTTTCACGTTAAACGTTCAAGACTTCAAGATTAAAGAACATTTTGATAAATATAAGATTTACGTGTCTTTTTATTTTTTCAAATCTCGTGCTAAGTTAAAACAGGACAATCTAATTGAAATAGAGGGAGGATAAGCATTGCAGTTTTTCTTATACTAAATAATAAGATGAAAAAAAATAAAAAGGTCAGTCCGGTACACGCACTATGTTCAAAGTTTGAAAAAGCGTCCGACTATAAAGATTTTCAAGGCTTGAATTCGTAACCTTTCGATCACATGACAATAAATTCACCAGTTACTCTACGACTTTCTTTCAAGATGAAAAATATATTTCAAAACATTAGTTAAAGTTCATGTAACTTAATTCTCGAAAAGTGAAACTTGTCGAGTAAACATGAACGGAAAGAATAATAGAATGAAGAAAGAGTGTGGAAGAAAAGAATAGTTGGTTGGCTTAGTTGTTGTGTCTCTGTTTGAATCTGTGACCTCTCGATCATGTGACAACAACTTTATTAATTACTCTATGACTTGCTTTCAAAATGAAAAATATATTTCAAAACATTAGTTAAAGTTCATGTAATTTAATTCTCGAAAAGTGAAATGTGTCAAGTAAAACTGAACGGAAAGAATAATAGAATGAAGAAAGAGCGTGAATGAAAGAATAGTTGTGTGGCTTTAGTTGTTGTGTCTCTGTCATCCAACCTTATGGCCTTTTGACTTGTTCTTTCTATGCACACACTTGCATTGACACACATGATGTGAAGTGTTTCTACACATTTTTCTCTACTATATGGAATGGAATAACACTTTCCATTATTTTATACTAGTATGTCTTTTTTTATTGAGAACCTAATAAGTCAAAAGTATTTATTTTTGTTTAGAAAAATATCTTGTTTTAGATATTTGAGATATTAATCAAATTTTTAGAAAGGCGAAATCGTCTGGTGGGCTTTTATACTTGTTCTAATTTGTAAAGTAGACACTTCTATTTACACTTTCATCATCTGGATCTTTTAACTCGTCAAACTAAAACATTTTAAACACTTTACCCATTAAAATATAATATTTTAAATCTTTTTTCATCCAGCTAATATGAGTGTAATACACTCACTGACACGTGACATGTCATGTCGTTTTTTAATGACGCATAGAAAAATTAAATATTTAATATATATATATATATATAATATTTTTAAAAAGAAAAATTGTTAACCCCCCTCCCCCTCCCCTCAATAATTTTTTTTAAAAATTCAATATTCTAAAAGAAATTGATCAAAATAATTAGCTTCACGCGCTGAAACGTGCATGTTTTATACGCGTTTTGCCAAATCATTAAGTTAATGCCACGTATGCAAAAAGGGGTTCAAAAAAATCGTTTTAAATGGATTAAAGGATCCAAATGACAAAAAATGTAAGTAGAATGTCTACTTTACAAATTAGGACAAGTACAAGGATTCACGAGACCATTTTACCCTTTAGAAATAGAAATAGATGGTATTAGTCTATTTATAAAACAGTGGTAGAGACACAGTAAAGAAGTATTGTGAGGATGTAATTAGAGAACTCATGACCATCGTGAGCTTACCGAGGACATTACCTTAAATAAGAGAGTTTGTAGGTCGTAGATTAGGATGCAAAATTAGTTGGTAGTTGAACGTTCTCTCACTTTTCCGTGGAACACACTTGGTGATTGTACTTGAACCTCATTTTCTATCGGTGGTAATGGTATTAACATTATTGTCGTAATTTCTTTATGCTTCGAGTATTGCATTAGTTTCTTTTCATACTATTCGTTCCTTTATATATCGTAATACTTTTTAATTCACATTATTTCCTTATATTCCCTTTTTTTCAAACTACGTGGATATTCTTTATTTTAAGTCGAGTCTGGATTTATTAGAATGAACCTCTCTATTTCTCCGTATGTCTTTTTCTTTTCAAATAGAAATATATGTCACTTCCTTACTCAGAAGTCTCGTATTTCAATTGTCATATAAAAAGATCTTTGAGACCAAATTAAAAACTAAATAAATAAAAAATAAATAAATCTTATTTACAATACCTTATAATTTACTTGTGACTATATATATTCATTCTAAAAGCAAAATTTTCAATTTTTTTTTTTGTTTCCAAAATGGCAACCAATTCCATTTCTTTATCTTCTCCATCTTCAATCTTCCTCTCTCCTCTACTTCCGGCAGCCACGCGCCGTCTCTTCAGTTTCCGGCAGCCACGCGCCGCCGTGACTTGTTGTCATTCTTCTTCTTCCGTGGCATTTCCGAAGAAGAAAAAGCATTGGAAAGAAGGTGAATATCCAGGATTTACTGAACAAGATAAGAGTAAGAAGAGGACACCTATAAAGAATATTAAGAAGAAATTGGATAGAAAAAGTAATGCTAAAGCTTGGGTTAATACTGTTACTGAAGCACTTTCTGATCATATTGATAGAAAAGAATGGGTTCAGGCACTTCAGGTTGGTTGTTTCTAACACCCCTTTTCATTTATTGATTCTTGATTTTGTTGGTTTTTGATGTTCTTGTTTGTTTTTGCTACAACCCTGTTAGTTTCAGCTTAGTAAGGACACGGATGAGGATAGAAGGTTAATAGGTAGGAATGTGTCCATACTAGTAGGAGGTAGTAGTGCATTGTCTTGCTGTCCAAATTAGTAGTCGTACGTCAGTAGGTAGGTGTGGTCCATACTAGTAGGAGGTAGGAGTGCATTGTCTTGCTGTACATATTAGTAGTCGTAGGTAGGTGTGCATCCATACTGGTAGGAGGTAGTAGTGCACTGTCTTGTTGTCCAAATTAGTAGTCGTAAGTTAGTAGGTAGGCGTGCATCCATACTAGTAAGTGTTAGGAGTGCACTGTCTTGTTGTCCATGTTAGTAGTCGTAGGTTAGTAGGTAGGCGTGCGTCCGTACTAGTAGGAGTTAGGAGTGCATTGTCTTGTTGTCCATGTTAGTAGTCGTTGCATTATTTTTTACGATTGCTTACTATTCTTTGTTTACTACTCCTTATAGGTGGCGTATTTATGTCATGTCATATTGTTCCATGCTTTGTGTACGTTTTTGATGACTTATCTTATCTTGAGCCGGGGGTCTATTGGAAACAGCCTTGCTACTTCTCCGGAGGTAGTGGTATGGACTGCGTACATCTTACCCTCCCCAGACCTCACTATGTGGGAATCCACTGGGTTTGTTGTTGTTGTTGTTGTTGTTGATTATTGCATTGTTTTGATGTTGTTACTGTTCGTTCTCCTATTAGTTGTGTAACATTCCATTTTGCATTATTTTCTTCTTGTTATTGTACCCGTATCTCTATCCCCTTTTCCCAAACTGTTTTGTTAGGTTTTATTTAAGCTAGGGGTCCATCGGAAACAACCTATCTATCTCTGAGGTAGGGGTAAGGTGTGTGTACTCAGTACATTCTACACTCCCCAGACCCCACTTGTGGGATTACCACTCGATTCCTCAAAACCCCTTTTGCTCTTAACCTATTGGTATCCTCGTGCCACCTCGTTGAAAGTAATTGGCTGTGTGGATTTCTGTGTTTGTTGAAAATTGATTTAGTTACTGCAATAAATTTTAGTTAATAAGTTGTTTAGAATTAAGATAAGTTTGAATTTTAAATTTAAGGTTAGGTTGTTTTAGTTGTTGAGAAATTTTAGGTTTTTGAATTTGAAATTATGCAGATTTGTTGTTTCAAGTTGGCTATTTAAAGCCCTCTTATGCTTAATAAAATTATTGGAAAGCCATTGAAAGCTTGAAAGTCATTTCAATCCAAAGAGAGTCATTTTAACCCCTTTTCGCTGCCCCATCTTTTTTTTAAAAAACCAACAGTGTTTGTTGAAATAAGGGCCATTCAGTTTCTCGTAAAGGTTCTTTTCTTAAATTGTCCTTTTGATTGAGAAATCAGTTCATAGTTGCAACACTATGATGATTGACGATACTAAATGGAATGTGGTAGATCTGAAATCAAGTTCAATGTAGACTTGGGTTGCGTTTGGTATGGAGGTCCAATTTCCCACATTTTGTCGGTCAAAATGTTTTGAAAAATATTTTCTCTATTGCATTCCAAGCTCATTGTCACTCCCCGCTCCACCCCACCCCACCCCCATAGTGTTTTCCTAGATTACTTAGCAAATATCAGAAAACAAATAAATAAGAAATTTTCCAAGAAAACATTAACATTTTCCTTTTTACTCAACACATCCTTAGCTCGAGAAAAAAATAAAGGAAGTAGAGGATCCATCAAGGTGAATAATACGTTGTTGTTACACTTATACTTAGTTTGGTGCTTGGTAGGAGGAGTCTTCTTAGTCTAGTTAGAGACTTGTATGTCAGCGTGGAGGTAAGTTTGAGGTATAGAGATCCTTTAGTTTTAGAGATTTCTTAATTTTACTTCGTCGGCAAATTATTTACTGGTATTGAAATGAGATGATCCTGAATAGAGCCGAGTAGATATGGTGGATTCGTATAGCTAACCCTCCTGTTTGGGATTGAGGCCTAGCTGATTGACACACCGAATTCAAACGATTACTTAAAGCTCGAGTTCACCGTATTTGTTTCCATGTGTTGCAGCTGTTTCCATGCTCTTATATGAGGATTTGACAGAGAGGATTTCTTCCGATTCTGTCATTCATTTGATCATGTTACCCAGCCTACATTGCTTATTGGAGCTATATCTCGCTTCATGACGGTGACATCTATCTTCCAGCCATTCCCCCTTGTATAATACTACAAATTCAATCGGCAGCCTGCTGCCGTAACTTAGCCAAGGAAAGACTTCTCTAAGCCCCCACTCTCCGCAGGAAATCCAGTTATTCCATTAACGTCTGCGTCCTTCACTCCTCTTTCACGATGAAATTCACAACCATTTTTTATGGGGAAGACTAATGCATCTTTGTTCTTATTACTAATAACTTATCCGTGCATATGAGATGCATTCTGGACAATACTGTCCAAGGCTGGAGGATTCACTTCAGTCAGAACCACCCCGAGTACCTTAAGCTCTTAGTTTGAATACTTTTCACCGTCAAAAGCATAAATTGAAACCTGAACATGGAGTATCACTTTTCTGAAAAATCAAATCGTTCACCTTGCATTTTGTGAACGTAAGTTCTCCTCAGACTCCGTATTCCCTAAAAGCACAAACGTAAATGGAAGGATACCCGTTTCCTTTTTTCTTTTCTTTGTTAATCTTACTGCATATCATTGTTTTCTGGGCTTGCATTCAAATATTTCTCTTGCATAAGTAACTCCGTGGTGCGTTGTTTTTGCCAGTTGTATGTCTCTAACTCACTTCTTTTTTCTTCCCACTTCTAAACATATGGTTTCACTGATACAATGCATATTTGCCTTTAGGTATTCAAAATGCTGAAGGAACAACCCTTTTATCAATCGAAAGAAAGTACATACATGAAGCTTCTTGTACTTCTTGGGAGATGCGGTCAGCCAGGGAAAGCACAACAACTCTTTGATGCAATGATTGAAGAGGGATTGGAACCCACTACAGAATTCTATACAGCTTTGGTCGGTGCGTACTGTAGAAGCAACATACTTGACAAAGCATTGACTATTCTTCACCGGATGATCGAGCTCCCTTATTGTCGGCCAAATGTTTACACATACAGCATATTAATTAAGGCTTGTGTGGATGCATCCCGGTTTGACCTGGTTGACTCGCTTTATGAACAAATGGCTGAACGTTCCATCGTTCCTAACACTGTCACTCAAAATATAATCTTGAGTGGTTACGGGAGGGCAGGGAAATATGAAGAGATGGAGAAAGTGCTTTCGGGAATGCTGGAGAAGCCAGACAGCACACCTGATATCTGGACAATGAATACTATTCTGAGCTTATTTGCTAACAAGGGGCAGATTGAAACGATGGAGAGATGGTACGAAAAATTTTGTAGTTTTGGTATTGAGCCAGAGACACGAACGTTTAATATCCTTATTAATGCTTATGGGAAGAAAAGGATGTACGATAAGATGTCATCGGTGATGGAATACATGCGTAAACTTTCATTTCCATGGACAACATCAACTTACAACAACGTCATTGAAGCGTTTTCAGATATAGGTGATGCAAAGCATATGGAGTACACATTTGATCAAATGCGCGCTGAAGGTGTGAAAGCTGACACCAAGACTTTTTGCTGTCTCATTAGAGGATATGCAAATGCTGGCCTTTTCCCTAAGGTGATCAACGCTGTCCGATTAGCTGGGAAGTTGGAGATCCCTGAAAACACTTCCTTTTTCAGTTCTGTTATTTATGCTTGTGCAAAGGCCGATGACTTGATTGAGATGGAAAGAGTTTCAAGCGAATGAAAGAGAAGCGATGCCAACCAGACGACACAACTTACTCCATTATGATTGAGGCGTATAGAAAAGAAGGTATGACAGACAAAATCTATGATTTGGAGCAAGAGAAGCAGATGATGTCTGCCTCTGAAAAACTAGAGTTGATGCCTACTTGAAAGCTAAATATGCAATCGAATCTTGACAATGCATTGGAGCACCAAAGCTACATCTTTAGTGTTTTTTGCAGAGCTGTAGATTGATAATATCACTCAGCTGTCTGCTTGTAATTTGTCTTTTGTTCTGAGCTGGGGTCTATCGGAAACAACCTCTCTACTTCTTCGGGGTAGTGGTATGGACTGCGTACATTTTTCCTTCCCCAATCTCCACTATGTTATGTGGGAATACACTGGGTATGTTGTTGTTGTGGTGGTGGTGGTGTTGTCTGGTTGTAATGGGTAACTATCCTTGTCAACGCGTTCACGGAGAGGTTAGCCTGAGGCATGCAGGGGTGGCTCAAGGGTGAGACTAGTGAAGCTTTTGCTTTAGGCCCCAAAATCGCAAGTCCTCAAAAAATTGTAATTGTTAATTTTATAATTTTATTTTCTTTTTGACAATTTTGAATATAGTAAAAAAAAACTATCATCATTCAATAGAAATATTTTGTAACTTTGAATTGAACTACTCAAATCTTTATGATAATAATAATGGTCAAAATGCACAAAGTAGCATATCTATGTATTAAATTATAAAAAATAACACTAGTTTTATGAAGAAGGAATGCATATATAGGCCCCTGAACTATTTCATTTTTGCCGTATAAGTCAGGTACATATTGAACCCTTTACTCCTTCACAAATGGTTTCAATTGAGCCCAATTTGCTGACGTGACAAAAAATATGAACTGCGTGTAATACACACGCTGATGATGTGGCAAAGTGGCGAATTAAATAACGACATGTGGCATTTTAATTTAAAATAATTATAAAAATAATTTTTTAATAAAATTAAATCTACATTAAAAATAAATAAACTAATTAACCCCCCCCCCCCCTCAGCCCTTCTCTTCCAAACACCCCTACCCCTTCAACGATTGAACACCCCCCAGCCCCCTTGCCCACCCCCTTTGCCCTTCTCTTCCAAACACCCCTCCCTTTTTTGTCGATTGAAAACCCCCCTCCCCCCACCCCCAGCCCCCTTCCCCACCCCAGCAGCCTTCTCTTCCAAACAAACCCCCTTCGTCGATTGACCCCCACGCCTCCTTCGCGGATTGAACAAGAAAGTAAAAAAAAATTGTATCTTATTAAGGAAAATTGATGGTTATTTTTTTTTTATTTCTTCAATGTATTTTTTAAAGAAGCCATTAATGGAGAAGAAGATATCGAGAAGTCATTAATTATGGTTTCTCACTCAATTTATATATGAATGGTTTTTAAAGAAGCCATTAATGGTGAAGAAGATATGGAGAAGAAGATGATGCCTATTTCCTTTTTCTTTTTTCTTTATAATGTATTTTTTTAATTGGTTGGGGTTTTTATGTTTAATTTTGCTAATTAATTATGCTTTGTCACTCAACTTATATGTGAATGATTTTTGAAGAAGCCATTTATGGAGAGAAGATATGGAGAAGAAGATGATGGTTATTTTTTTAAAAAAAATTCTTTCATGTATTTTTTTTAATTGATTGGAATTGCTTATGTTTAATTTTTTTAATTAAAATGGTTTCTCACTCACCTTTAGGAGATTGCATTACACATGTCACGCTATGTGAGTGCCACGTCAGCAATTGGGCTTAATTGACACATTTTGTGAAGGAGCCAAGGGTCCAATAAGTAGATGGTTTAATTGAGTTGTCTATGCAGAAAAAGTGAAATAGTTAAGGGGTCTGTATATGTATTTAGCCTTTTATGAAATTACATTTCATAGCATTTATGGCATATTTTTATTGTGTTTCTCTTTTTTTTTACCGCATTGGAAAAGTAACCTTCAGTTACCCCTCTTTTCACGCCAGTATTCCTTCTCTCTCTATTTTTGAAAGATATTTTCCCCTTTTTTTCGCCATTAACAAAAACTTCCAGCTTCACTTTTACTTTCTTTTGCACGATTTTAGCTATATCAAATCTTCATATATTTCAGGTAACACTTAATTTAGCTATTGCATGTTTTTTTGGGGGGGAAATTTTTCGACTCTAACACATCTCAAATCAGATTTTAATTTTTTCTTTTGTTTTAATGGATGAACAAACACTAGAATCACAAAATAAAATTGCTGGCATACGAAATTTAAATTTGGTTTCAGATTGTGGACCATCTTTTAGTATCGGCTTAGCTCAAGAAGAAGTTGTTAAAGTTGTTTCATCTTCTTTACAGTTTAAGAAATCTCACAGATCGAAGAAGATTGGGTCAAAATTTTGCAACGATCCAGCTAAGATGACAGAAATTATGAAAAAAAAAGGTTGCAGAAAAAGCATTCTCCAAAGGAAACAAAAATTAAAAAAGGGACAGAGAAGAAAAGAAAAACTCAAGAAATTGAAGTTTTGAGTAGTAATGTTGATGAGGAAGTGCAGAATTCTTTTGCTGACGATTCTCAAGAAGATAGTGATGAAGAAGTATTTTTTTTGGTGTAAATGTATTTTTTAAGTAAATGTATTTTGCTATTAGTTTAGATGTTACTAAAGTTGTAAGTTATATGTATTTTTCGAAATACTGAATATGTATTTTATGTTTTTGATGATATGTGGAGGGCAAATTTAGTAGAAAACATATTTGTGAAGATGATAGGATAATTGTGAAAATATATTGTTAATAAATGAGTTAATACTCATGAATAGGGTTTTATTGCTATATGTATTTTTATATATTTAATATGTATTTTTTGAAGAATTTGTTATATTTTGCATTGATAAAATACATATGCATGTTACTTTTAGTTTAACTACCATATCAGTATATTCGCTATAGGGTATGCCATTGGCTATATGTATTTTTGGCTTACTTGATATGATTTTTTCAGTCTTGGTTGTATTTTTACCATAACTGATTTATATTTTTCAGTGTTGGTTGTATTTTTAGCATACTTGATTTGTATTTTTTAGTGTTGCTTGTAATTTTGATTATATGTGATATGTTTTTTTCAGTGTTGGTTGCATGTTATATATATTTTTTTTGTATGCTTGAATTTTGTTTACAGATTAAGAAGTGGTAGTTTTACTTTATATAGGTTATGCGGGACGAAATATTCATAGTCAGAAAACTTCCAAGATTTGCACCACACATGTGCTCGTACAGTGACAAAGATATTTATGGAAGCATACGCGAAATTTTAAACAAGGAACAGTCTAAAAACTTTTGCGACAATAATATTTTTGGTTATTTTATGAAGAAGCGGCAATGTGTAGTGCAAGCACAGTTGTGCAGATGCGTTATGACACTTGAGGTGAAGGGTAGTTCTTCTTCTGGGATTCTGATTTGTGCTAATGACACCTTTCTTAATTTTACTCCCAGGGAATTTGCTATCATAACTGAATTGAATTGTGTGTCAAATAGATATGACTTTATTTTTTACGAGGGTATACCAAATAGGATGGTTGAGAAGTATTTCAATGGGGCAGAAATTATACAGAAATTATCAACATACAGAAGTAAACCTGATCGTCCTCAACATGCTTGTGATGTGGGTCTGAGATAATCACCTCAACAATATCCATCTCAAAAAAATCTAATGCTTGTGTATCTTCACAAACCACCAAAGCTTCTTTATTTGTTGTATTTATAAATGTTTGCAAGTTGTTACAGTTGATTCCTCTTTCAGCAACACATATAGATGAACTTGCCAAGTTGTTCCCTACAACTTTATCCAAAATGCTTACATATAAAGAAAGACAATTCATGTCTTGTATCAGTTTTTTCTGCAATATAAACACCTTCAAACCTATATCGTTATGTATTTCTATCTGCCCTGCATTAGCAGTGATTTAATATTTCACTAAAATACATTTTCTGATTAAATTCACACTTAAGTGAGATGCCAAAACATCGTGCAGCTCAACAAATGTTGCTGATGTGCTCAACAGTATAGCATCGGTGACATATTCTTCAAAGTTCTTTTCGTATGTCCATCGGCTAGAGTGCTTCACAAGGACTGGTATGCTTCCCATTTCTACTTGATTTAACCAATAAACAAACAAATATACATATTTATCAGATATCACTTATTTTAACACACTATTTACAGCTTTTAGTGCATACAAAGTTACCCAGCCAACTTCTCAATTTATAAAATACATTTAAACAATATTTATTTAAAGTTACATACAAATATAACAAAAGTTTTCAACCAAATACATAAAATACTCCATCAAACGGAAGTAAAACAGGTACGAAATTGTCACGCCTCAAATCCTATTGGGACGGACTGGCACCCGTAACCGAGGAGGCCCGAGAGAACCAGCTCATAACCTTATACTTCCCATGCATACCTCTATGACAACCCGAAATTCGGACAACATCATGTCGCATATAAAAGGAAATAATCACCTGTATAAGCTCGAGCACACATATATATGTATATACAATACTTGGCCGTTGGAGCCATCACGTCTATTAACAAAATACCATCTTGACTGTACATTAGGTCTACAAAGCCTCTAGACAATACACAGAGTTTAACTAAGGTCGGAACACACCCCGCCATATAACTAACTTCTATACAATACCAAAAGTGACAGGATATGACACGGAAAACCCCAAAGCAAAGTGGAGCTCATCAAAAGCAGCTGGGTATCCTGGCTCCTACTTGTGCGGTGTATGAGCTGAGGTACCTGTGCCTGTAGCATGAAATGCAGGTCCCCCGTGGGGGACGTCAGTACAAAATATGAACTGAGTATGTAAAGCTGTAGATAATCACATATGATATAGGAGCTCAATAGAAATCAGAAACAAGTGAATAAATCGTAATAGGAGTGGACCACACTTACTAGAACTTGTGACAACCGGTACATTGTATTTATTCAATCACTTTACCATCGTTCTTATCATCTTTGTAATCATTACTGTACTGTACTGTGACCATTAGGCTGCCTCCAGTACATATCAACTGGGATCGACCCATGCTAGGCTTATGCTCTTGGGATACCACCCATAAACACATAAATAGGGATCGACCCATGATAGGCTTATGCCCCTGGGATACCACCTGATAAGAAAGAACTTCCATCACTTAGTTCAATTAATCTTTGAGATTGTTATTTCGGTCGTCACCACATTTTTGATACTTTGAAACAATGATACATCAATAAGAGACATATAAATAGACCATCAATGCAATAACAATGAAGTAAGAACTCATTGGCACATCAATAAAGTGTTTTGGAGTCATCAATGTCATAACAATGAAGTAGGAACTTACTGTTATATCAATGAAACGTTTTGGAGTCATTAATAGCACATGGATCTTGTTTGAGTAACCGGATACCTTCTGACATTCATTAGTGCAATAAACATGTAAGATTTGGAAGACAAGTAAGTATTGGAATGTCTTGATATCTTGTAGGGTGGAAACAAGTTCATTGGTAACGTAGGACATCATACAAAACCATTATGGATCACATGTTACTGAATAACTATGGAAACTTTCTTAATAGAACAATTGTTCACTTTCATGCCAAAGATATGGTATAGAGTATGCTTTACATACCTGACTGTCAACCTTCAATACTAGTCCCAAATGGACTTCTCGTCTTTTCGGATTACTTGTCTACAATGAACATATATAGCAATCTAGTATTAGCGACCAAACGTCACAATTCAATTATTTGAATTCACCAAACTAATGGTTAAGTAGTAAGCCTTAATTACACCATAAAGGGTGTCACTTTAACCCTCTTATACTCCAATTACATTCACATGCCATGCATATTCATACAACATCCTCCAACATCAAGTTTGGATTCATTTATCCTTCCAACCAATCCATTAAACCAAATTGAGCCATAGACATAAATAATCATCAATCCAATAGTATATCACCATATCCACCTTCCATAACTCAATTACCATATCCACCCTCCACAATTCAATACAACCAAACCATGCAAAATAGTCCATAACCCTATTTTCATCACCTTTCAATAACAACCAATACATATAATCCTCTATCACACATATATATATGGAGGAGAACAAAGGCAAACAATATTCATCCCTTAGAATTCACCTCTTGATTATGCAATCCTGTTTGCACAAATAATAGGTGTCGTTCGAAGCTCTCGAGATGACAAACGCAGTTATCGGATTACTTTGGAATTTCTACGGTTGAATCAAAAGTTATTTAAAGGTCAAATTTGGCTAGGGTTTGTTCTTTCTAATTGATTGATGATGAAAATGAGTTTTTGAACTCATATACATGTATATATACACATATTCCCGTCCATAATATCATAGGGAATGACCAAAGTGCCTTTAAAATTTAAATAATGTCAAATCTGTCCTTTGGTGGACTGTTTTGATAAGCTAAAGTAGATCGATCATAACTCTTTACTCCGATATCGTATTTGGGTGAAATGGGTATCGTTGGAAAGATAATTCAAAGGGATTTCATTTCATATAAAGTAGGACACCCAATTCGTCCTGTACAAGGAGTTATGATCGTTTGAAGTTGACCCTAAAAATCTATTTTGAGAGGCTGAAGTAAAACGAGTATAACTCCTTACTTAGACGTTGGATTTGGATGAAACCAATTGCATTGGAAAGAAGACTCAAAGATCTTTCTTTTGATAGGTCGTAGCTCTCCCAGTTCATTATATTAAGGGAGTTATGATAGTTCAAAGTTGACCCAAAAAATTGGTTGGCCTCAGTAGTTTGTGTGTAGAAAATTTTCCTGCACATTTACTATTCACAATATCCCGGCCACCGTTTTATAGTTTCGAACGTGCTCGATTATATCCGAAACTTATCCATTTTTGGAAATCTTTATATCGTTGGAAAGCTTATTCAATAACCTTCGCATGGAACCATCGACGGGCAAATTCCGGTATAAATAAAATAAAAAAATTAATTCCATATAAATAAGACCAATACACGTACTTGAATATGCCAATACACGTACTTGAATACGGGGTGTTACAGAAATATATTTTCACATATACACTTATATTCTCAAATTTCGAAAAGCAAAACAAAAATACATATGCAATGTTAACATAAATCATATCAAAAATACATATGTAGTGTTAACATTAAGCATATAAAAAAAATACATCTGCAACATACATAATTTGTAATTTGATATGTTTTATACATATTTGTCAAATGTCACTTGTTATAACGCGCACTTTTCAGATTTAAGTGCAAACAAAGTTACACAACCAACAACTCAATTTAAAAAATACATTTACACTACATTTCCTTAAAGTAAAATATCTTTTCAAATATACATTTATACTATAGAATTCCGACAACAAAGCAAAATACATATGCAGTGTTAACATTAAGCAAATCAAAAATACATATGCAGCAGATATTTTATACTTTTGTATGAGTTCATAGAATATCATCAAATTCAACAGATATATTCGATCATTCATTTATCTAGTATTTCAGAAAATAATTGAATCAACTTCAATTCGAAAGTTGTTTACAATTTGTTTTACTGTTAAAACAATCAAAATAACAACAAACGATCCTCAAGACAATATTCGAATACTAATTTTTTCCCCATTAAAACAACTTTAAAGCTGAAATTTGCAACAGATACTTGAATTTCAATTTTACTACTGCCTTGAATCTAACTCGAATTTGTTTTAAAATTTTTTCATATACAAATTAAAGTTGACAACCAAAACTTGATAGGCACATCAGAAATGGTTAAAAAAAAATGAACTGGATAACAATAATGATTATGTACCTTAAACAGTAGTAATGGTTGAATTTTCAACAGTTGAATTCAAACAAATGGAACAGATGAATCAACAATTGAACTTGTTCTAATTTGTAAAGTAGACACTTCTACTTACACTTTTGTCATCTGGATCTTTTAACTCGTCGAACTAAAATATTTTAAACGCTTTACCCATTAAAACATAATATTTTAAATCTTTTTTCATCCAGCTAATATGAGTGTTGCATACGATACATTCTTGCGGTGGGGCCTTCCCCAAACACTGGACATAATGATAGCTTTAGTGTGCCAGACTGTTCTATCTTGCCTAACTCAAAGCTAAGTGGTAATATATATTTTTGACACAACTACAAATTTTACCGTCCAAATCAATGATAATCATCAAGCACAGAATCTATATATGTAAACCACATAAATATTTGCGTGAAATTACAAAGAAGACAAAATGGAGGAGCAACATAAAAAGGAGGTCTGAAATTTGCTTAAATCGGCTAACATTTAAATAATTTTTAAAATGATTATATGAAAAAAAAATCCAATATTCGAATTAAAAACATTTATTTAAAAAATAGAAAGGTTGTGTCCATTCTGCCATTGTCCTAAATATTTTTTTTCTTTTAAAAGGAATAAGAAGTCCTGAATGATCGCTATTAGCTGAATTGACTTAAGTTTAGATGTTAAAATGAACTAATTTTCTTACAAAAACACTCCCCCGTGTTTAATGATTTATCATTTTAGTAATTTAAAACCAAATAACTTATTTTTCTTTTTAGAAAAATGATGCATAAATAAAGTAAATTTTCCATGACGAGAATTATATCTTAAGATGTATATAAGGACATAATAATCAAATATCTCTTCTAAAGACCAATATGGGTTGTAGTGTAGTGATGTGACTATTTCACCCTTAATCAGAGGTCTTAGGTTCAAGTTCTGGATATGGAGAAAATTCTGTTGGGAGTTTCACTTCCAGAAGGGCCTTGCAATGTACATTTTGAATTAGTTGGAGCTCCAATACAAACATTGAATATCGAGTGAATCACGATAAATAATTTGAGATGACGAAAATAGACGTAATATGGTTTTGATCCTTTTATTTCAGGAGGGACAGTCGTTCATTATATTAGAACACAAACATTAATTATATAAATTTATTTCATTTTAGCATTGTTCGCTACGATATCTATACGAAAAAAAATTGAGATGGAAAATACTGAAACAATCCTTTTAAGTGTAGTATGGTTGGGTAATTGCTCTGATTATTTTTCTTTTTCTAAAAAATAACATTAAATAATGACCAAGTGCTCTAACTGATATAATTTAATAATAATTGATCTTATTGATATTGAAGGGGTTACAGCTGTATATATAGAGAACTGAAGAATAACTAATTACAGAATAACCCAGATGTATTTAATAATTATATAGGTAGTCTATTATCCCCCCGCAAGCTGATCAGCGGTAACGAGGGGCAGCTTGGAGCAGAGATGCCGAAAAGGCTGTAACGAAAGAGGCTTGGTGAGAATATCAGCAAGCTGGTCAATAGATGGGACATAGTGCGTGGCCATCGTTCCTGCAAGTACCTCATCGCGAACAAAGTGACAGTCGGACCCAACATGCTTCATACGATCATGAAGGACTGGATTTTTGGTAACACAAATAGTGGACTGATTGTCACAATAAATCTGTGGTTTCGTCGGGGGAATGCCAAGTGCATCCGTAAGGTATCGTAACCACATGGCTTCTGTCACACCCCAAATCCCATTGGAGCGGACTGGCACCCGTAGCCGAGGAGGCCCGGGAGAACCCGTTCATAACCTATACTTTCACATTTACATTACTTATGAAAATTAGAAATTTGGGCAGCACTTCATTGTAAATAGAAGAAAACAGTACTTGTATCAACCCAGCAGACACGCATAAATATATATATGAACAGTAATTGGCCGTCAGAGCCATCACGTCTATCAACCAAACACTCCTATGGTTGTACAATATGTCTACAAAAGCCTCTACATAGATACACAACTGAGTTGGGGTCGGGACGAACTCCCGCCCACAAAAGACTTTTATACATATACCAAAGGTACATATAGAGACGACTTGGGATGCCCCGAAATAACTGGAGCTCACCACTAACAATAGAATGTCCTGGCTCTTACTGCGGAGGTGTACGACCTGAAGTACCTGTTCCTGCAGGCATGAATGCAGGTCCCCCGTGAGGGACGTCAGTACGGAAATATGTACTGAGTATGTAAGGCAGGGAGTATCAACATGAGATACAAAAGATCAACAGAACCCAAATACCAGTGAATAAACAGTATTAGTAGACCACACTTAAAAGAACTGATGGGATACCTGCACATTACTTTCATATCATTACTTCCCGTAATCCTTATCAATACATAACATATGTCATACAATGGCCAACTGATCAGTGGTACTAATACAATACATCAGGGACCACCCCTGGAATAGCATATATATACATAATCTTTATAATACAATGGCCAACTGATCAGTGGTACTAATACAATACATCAGGAACCAACCCTGGAATAGCATATATATACATAATCTTTATAATACAATGGCCAACTGATCAGTGGTACTAATACAATACATCAGGGACCACCCCTGGAATAGCATATATATACATAATCTTTATAATACAATGGCCAACTGATCAGTGGTACTAATACAATACATCAGGAACCAGCCCTGGAATAGCATATATATACATAATCTTTATAATACAATGGCCAACTGATCAGTGGTACTAATACAATACATCAGGGACCACCCCTGGAATAGCATATATATACATAATCTTTATAATACAATGGCCAACTGATCAGTGGTATTAATATAATACATCATATCATCAATTTAAAATATAGACATTCCATTTCTTAATTCAATTAATCTTTGAGATTGGTTACTTTGTGGTCACACTTTATGGAACTTGAAACCATGATACTTCAATAGGAAAAACATGTAAATAGGTAATAAATATCATGAAAATGGAGTAGAGAATCATGGATACCTCATTAAACCATTTCAGAGTCAACAATAGTATATGGATATGTTTTTCGACTAGCCGGACATCTTCAAAGTGAAAACAAGTTCAATTGGTAGTGTCGAAGATTATATGATGTTATTATGTGTCATGTGTCGTAGGACAATGTTGGAAGCCTACTTGAGAGTGCCATGGGTCATTATTCATGCCAAAGAGTAGACAGAGTATGTCTTACATACCTTGATATAACCACTTCAATACAAGTGACTTCCCGCACTCTTCGAACACTTATCTACAATAAGTCATTTGTGGCAAACTAGTATTAGCAACCAAACCTTACCATTTAGGTATTAACTTCACCAATTAATGTCTAGGAAGTAATCCCTTAGCTCATCAATAAGAGTACTACATACATCCTCTTATACTCTTATTACATTCACATATCATGCATTTTCATGAAATATCCCTCAACATCACTCTTAGCCTTTATTTCCCTTCTTAATCACCATCCAATACCAACATGATCACTAGGCATACATAACCACTAATATAATGATATATCACCACAATTCATTCTTCATAATCCAATACAGCAACTTCCATAACTTACTACTAACAATTTATACACAACAATTCATAACTATGTTTCTAGTTATCTTCCAACATCAAGACAATACTCATAATTCTTTATCAATACTTATTCATGGATAAGAATCAAGAATAAACAATATTCATACCTTAACAATGGACACTTGTATTTAGAATCCTCCTTACATAACCATGGGGTGCTTCTTGAAGTTTTCGAGATGGTGAACACAACTACGGAACCAATTTGAATTTTCTACGGTTGAATCTTGAGTTATTTGGGATTTTGTTTGAAACCCTAAAGGGTATTCTTGAGAGAAAATTAGAGAAAAGGGGTATATTTTGCTGAATTTGGAGCTGAATCAGATGTTATAGACGAATTAGGGGTGAGGTGAAATGACTAAAATGCCCCTAAGAAAACAAGAAAAGTCGAAACTATCCCTCAGTTGACAAACTGACAGGCTGAAGTAAAATGGATATAACTCCTTACTTAGATGTTGCATTTGGATGAAACTAGTTTCATTGGAAAGAAGACTCAAATATCTTTCGTTTGATATATTATAGCTCACACAGTTCATTATATACAGGGATTTATGATCGTTTGAAGTTGACCCTGAAATGCTTAAAAAAAAAACTGGGCAACAGGCTTTGCGTTTTGCTACTGTTTTGAAATCCAAACGCAGCCTTATGCATTCCGAAAAATTCCAAAACTTATGCGAGATGTACTATGAGATTGCCCGATCGTAACGCAACTTGAAAATCTAAAAATGAAGGTCGGGAAGGTCGAGAAGTTGTATCCCGAAGGTTGCCAGCTAAAATGACTCAAAGTTACACTTAGAAAATTTTTTCAAGTTTTTAAGTCTAAGAGCACTCTATTAAAGGCTAATCAATGCACGACTTTTACGGGGTGTTACATTATCTCCCCCTTGGGATCATTCGTCCCCGAATGATGGATTGGAAATGTTGAAGCCTTAAAGTTATGGAATAACGCAGGCACGACATGCCTTCTAATAAAGAATACACTGATCTGAAACATGACCATATGGATATAACTACTGATATTCTGAATTCTTATATCGGACATGCATATCTGATGCATGGAATACACGACTGGAGCCACTCATAAGCTGAGTTCTCATAATGAATATGCAAACCTAATGTATGGATTTGTTATTGAGTTGATCTCATGAACGCAGAACTGAATACATAGATAAGCTGAACTTTTTCTATTGAACGTGCATTTCTAATGCAGGCATATCTGACTGAGCTGACACAAGAACGTATGACTGAATATGCAGTATCAATTGATGCGAAGCTTATAATAAGAATCTATGCACGCAACCAAATGGGGTATCTCCCCCTTGGGATCCTACATCCCTCTATGAGTGTTCAATTCACTAAGATACTTGGAAAATGGAGGAAATGCACACGGCACCTATGATTTTGATTCATAACTGAACCTCTGGAATCTGAATCTAGTACATGACGCATGAACTGAATTATACTCGCAACTACTAGTATACTCAATCTTGGAATAGTAACATATCTGAGAATTCGGGTAGCATGATTAATTGAAAAGACAAGCAAACAAATCATGAGAATTTGACTTTCTGACTATTGAACTGACTTGCTGGCTGAACAGACTGAACTACACAGGAAACTTATACCCAATCTGGAGTATCTTATCAACACTCTTCGTAAAAAAAAATTCTAGTAGCATTAGGCAGCAAAAGATCTTGGGCATGAGTCACACGATACATCCGCCTATAGGATCCCAACATTGACATTACTCTGCAGCCTGGAATATAGACATATAACTCATAAATCATGATAGAATTGTCAGTCCTTAGTCAATGCGATTTCTTACTTCCAAGATCAGCACACTCCACGAATACTCCCTTAACTGTACTATTTCCCTTAGATACCACATTCATTCGATTCAACTTATAATTCTCATATGGACATTGATAGCTCTTTCTACAATGTCTATAGTAACTTAAATCCTTTCACTGCGATCAAGCCTAACTCCAAGTCCCAAAAATACAACATGTCATACCATGATACTAGTCTAAACAATATGATTCAATCTTCTATATCCTTTTAAAGTTTACACCCTAAGCATATCTGCCTTCCCACATTAATGACTAACTCTGAACTCTTACCATATATTCACTAGCGCATATTGCGCCCCTTTACTAAAATCCCAACATGTCGTTCAAGCCAATCTTTATAACCTCATATGAACTTCAACCCAAACACCCATGAAGAAACACTTCACATATTCTCTAAACCACTATTAATATAACTCCCACGCGCTACCCTAAGAACATACACATACAAATTTCCACTAAAACTCACATATATCAAAAACTTGGCCCCAGATCTTACTTCACACTTATGGTCTTATTTAAAACAAGCATACTATAAAGCGTGAGTACATGAGTCATGAGCTACATGACCTCAATTTGTAGTTCATAACTTATGGAATGGGATTTCCGACTACTGAATGAACTGAAACTTCTCATTTTAGAACTTGAAGAGTACATGATTCTCTATCATAAGCATGAACATCAATTTTGATCATTGGACTGAAACGTAAGGCATGAGCAGATATTGGGATAACTGAAAAAAATATACTGAGACAAGAATGGGTTGAGTCTCAACCTCACTTTCTGACGTTCTATATCATCATGACATCACGACTAGAATCTGAAGGCCTGACTTGGTTATTCGCTCTAACATCTCCCCCTTAGCTTCAAGCTCTGATATTAAGTTTGGGAGATCCCTTACTAGACTTTAAACTGAAGTACACTCACTGCACTCTGGGGTCTGAAAAACTACTATACACGCATATCATGGCACTTAACCCAAATGACTACACCTGAAAGTGGAAAACATACTGTTAATACTACCTTCTGAGATACACTTTATCATTCTATAGACCCAGCAGTCATCATATAATACTTGCACTTACTAACTTCGGTTCTTCATGAGTATCCCCATAGTCGGACAGCACACCCTCTAGTGCTTTAACTCTTATTTCTATTAGTTCAACCTTCAAAAACTCAAACTTAGAATCTAGCACTCAACATGGATATCACCAAGCCTTCAATGAAACATACTACTTCCGACATAGCCTATCAATATCGCGAGTTCAAACTTACATCTCTCTACTATGAGAATCAAGATCATATAAAAAGGCTCAACACTATCAATCAAAACTCCTTAACTTGACTATTTAGAACACCATATACCATCTAACTAGTCTTCCTCCACCTAGCAAATCAACGGTACCACTCGTCCCACAAAACGTGTAATAGTCTTAGAAAATACCGCAACCTCAGATCACCTTGGGCATATTTCTGCATTATATATGCAACATCATACTTCAATACGAATCAAATAAACTTAGGCTCTTGCATACACCATTCAAGCCTATTAGATTACTTCTATAAAACTAGTATCATTAACCAAGAAGTCATCACATCCACCTTCATGGGCATCAATTGTTCAAACTTAATGTCTAGTGCTTAACATGATTTACAATCCAACCTTATACATAATTCTTACAAAACATACATCATAAATCTTAAATCACTATTTTTACAACCACATTTTGACGCTCAACGTCACAACAGATTAAACTCCTCACGTTTTGGGCATGTTTAGAACTATTCGGGCGCGTTTTCGAGCTTGACGGGGCTTCGATAAATGCCCCGCATTGCTGCCAACGTTCCAGCACCTTCTAGATGGTCAAAATAGTCTGGCAGCACATTTATTAGACTTTAGGAAGTTCACGCGGGCTGGTATCAAACTGCAAATTTTCCACTTTAAAAGGTCCACAAAGGTTGGCAAGCATGTGCAGAAATTTCAGCAAGCATGTGCAGGATTTTCAGATTTTCAGCTTGTAGTTGATAATTGTATAGCTTGCATTTTTGTACCTTGTTGACTTAGGGACTTTTAGGTACTATAAATACATGGTGTAAGGCATCATAGGCATCAGCTCATACTTGTTTTATTCAGTAAATACCACCCATGAAGAATACAACATAATTTACTAGTCCATCAAATTGGGACATTTTACCCCAAATACTTGATTTTATCTAGATACTATCCACGACCAAAGCACCTTTATAACATTACTACTACCAAGGAAAAGAAGGTCAAGGGGTAAAGTCACATAATAGACATGATCGACATTAATCTTATATTGTAACCCCATACAATCTTATCTACTTATACGGCCTCTCACATCACGCTTACTTACTTAAGCATGCATTTAGTCTACCTTCAAGTTCCACAAACAACCATGAGTCTATACTTACAACTTACTGGCTAATATAGCCATTTTCACACTTCAAGCAACCTACAAATCACTCTAACTAACAACTCCTTCTCTACAATCTACTAAACAACACACAAGGACGAATAACCTCTTTACCAACTCAATCTCATGCAAACAAATTCAGCAATACATCTATTAAACCAACACAAGAACAACAAGTTGGACAACAAGTTGCTAGTGAATCGAAATAGGCCTCACACGGCTTCACTAGACTTTGATTTTGTATTTTGAACAAGAAAATGAAATGAATGACAAGTCAACTATGCTAGTGAATCGAAAGAGCCCCACACGGCTTCACTAGACTTTATTTTATTTTATTTTTTTTCAACAACACCTTGATGACAAGATTACATGAGATAGAAATTTAATACGCAACATCCAATGAACTAAGAATACACGTATTACTCTGTCTAAATAAAATCGGAGTCAAACACTTCCTCCACGGACTACCATACCATCCACACATGCTACTCGTTACCACATTAGTCTATCACCATAAGGGGGGTAAATCATTCTCGAACATTGGTTATTCAACTAAAATATTCATTTACACAAAAGTCACCCTCACTCTGACTTCTAACTTTGTGACTTCACATCACCAACTTCTTGGTCTAATTTCACTACCAATAGGTCATGCCAACAACACTTTAACGCATACTACTATTCGGGTGGAAATACAGTTCCAACATTCTACTACACATCATCCTCCCTTAAGCAAGACATTTGTAACATAAATTTGAAAGGGACTAAATGCAATTAATACCTGAAGCTGAAAAGCACGATTCCATCAAGATCAATGTCTACATCGGAATCAATACACATTGAAGCACTAACGGACTCTTCTCAAGTCCTTGCACAATTTAAACTCTTATATGGTTCAATCAGAAAGGACCATACCATTAGATTCTAAACTTCTACACTTGAATCACCTCAATAATGAGACATATCGGAGGACATTAGAGTAAGGAAAGAATTTGGGATGACTTTTTACTTTCATATGGGCGACATCAAAGCGCGAATAAGAGTATGAAAGAGGAACATTCTGACTCTATTGCACGAACTAAGAAATGGAGAGTGGAAATAATCCCTAAATGTCCAATAGCCTCCTGTTTATAGATGTGGTGCACAACACACCGATAAACGAGATTCTACGTAGACACGGCTTTGTAGACTCACTAGGACGAACTGCTCTGATACCACTTCTGTCACACCCCAAATCCCATTGGAGCGGACTGGCACCCGTAGCCGAGGAGGCCCGGGAGAACCCGTTCATAACCTATACTTTCACATTTACATTACTTATGAAAATTAGAAATTTGGGCAGCACTTCATTGTAAATAGAAGAAAACAGTACTTGTATCAACCCAGCAGACACGCATAAATATATATATGAACAGTAATTGGCCGTCAGAGCCATCACGTCTATCAACCAAACACTCCTATGGTTGTACAATATGTCTACAAAAGCCTCTACATAGATACACAACTGAGTTGGGGTCGGGACGAACTCCCGCCCACAAAAGACTTTTATACATATACCAAAGGTACATATAGAGACGACTTGGGATGCCCCGAAATAACTGGAGCTCACCACTAACAATAGAATGTCCTGGCTCTTACTGCGGAGGTGTACGACCTGAAGTACCTGTTCCTGCAGGCATGAATGCAGGTCCCCCGTGAGGGACGTCAGTACGGAAATATGTACTGAGTATGTAAGGCAGGGAGTATCAACATGAGATACAAAAGATCAACAGAACCCAGATACCAGTGAATAAACAGTATTAGTAGACCACACTTAAAAGAACTGATGGGATACCTGCACATTACTTTCATATCATTACTTCCCGTAATCCTTATCAATACATAACATATGTCATACAATGGCCAACTGATCAGTGGTACTAATACAATACATCAGGGACCACCCCTGGAATAGCATATATATACATAATCTTTATAATACAATGGCCAACTGATCAGTGGTACTAATACAATACATCAGGAACCAACCCTGGAATAGCATATATATACATAATCTTTATAATACAATGGCCAACTGATCAGTGGTACTAATACAATACATCAGGGACCACCCCTGGAATAGCATATATATACATAATCTTTATAATACAATGGCCAACTGATCAGTGGTACTAATACAATACATCAGGAACCAGCCCTGGAATAGCATATATATACATAATCTTTATAATACAATGGCCAACTGATCAGTGGTACTAATACAATACATCAGGGACCACCCCTGGAATAGCATATATATACATAATCTTTATAATACAATGGCCAACTGATCAGTGGTATTAATATAATACATCATATCATCAATTTAAAATATAGACATTCCATTTCTTAATTCAATTAATCTTTGAGATTGGTTACTTTGTGGTCACACTTTATGGAACTTGAAACCATGATACTTCAATAGGAAAAACATGTAAATAGGTAATAAATATCATGAAAATGGAGTAGAGAATCATGGATACCTCATTAAACCATTTCAGAGTCAACAATAGTATATGGATATGTTTTTCGACTAGCCGGACATCTTCAAAGTGAAAACAAGTTCAATTGGTAGTGTCGAAGATTATATGATGTTATTATGTGTCATGTGTCGTAGGACAATGTTGGAAGCCTACTTGAGAGTGCCATGGGTCATTATTCATGCCAAAGAGTAGACAGAGTATGTCTTACATACCTTGATATAACCACTTCAATACAAGTGACTTCCCGCACTCTTCGAACACTTATCTACAATAAGTCATTTGTGGCAAACTAGTATTAGCAACCAAACCTTACCATTTAGGTATTAACTTCACCAATTAATGTCTAGGAAGTAATCCCTTAGCTCATCAATAAGAGTACTACATACATCCTCTTATACTCTTATTACATTCACATATCATGCATTTTCATGAAATATCCCTCAACATCACTCTTAGCCTTTATTTCCCTTCTTAATCACCATCCAATACCAACATGATCACTAGGCATACATAACCACTAATATAATGATATATCACCACAATTCATTCTTCATAATCCAATACAGCAACTTCCATAACTTACTACTAACAATTTATACACAACAATTCATAACTATGTTTCTAGTTATCTTCCAACATCAAGACAATACTCATAATTCTTTATCAATACTTATTCATGGATAAGAATCAAGAATAAACAATATTCATACCTTAACAATGGACACTTGTATTTAGAATCCTCCTTACATAACCATGGGGTGCTTCTTGAAGTTTTCGAGATGGTGAACACAACTACGGAACCAATTTGAATTTTCTACGGTTGAATCTTGAGTTATTTGGGATTTTGTTTGAAACCCTAAAGGGTATTCTTGAGAGAAAATTAGAGAAAAGGGGTATATTTTGCTGAATTTGGAGCTGAATCAGATGTTATAGACGAATTAGGGGTGAGGTGAAATGACTAAAATGCCCCTAAGAAAACAAGAAAAGTCGAAACTATCCCTCAGTTGACAAACTGACAGGCTGAAGTAAAATGGATATAACTCCTTACTTAGATGTTGCATTTGGATGAAACTAGTTTCATTGGAAAGAAGACTCAAATATCTTTCGTTTGATATATTATAGCTCACACAGTTCATTATATACAGGGATTTATGATCGTTTGAAGTTGACCCTGAAATGCTTAAAAAAAAAACTGGGCAACAGGCTTTGCGTTTTGCTACTGTTTTGAAATCCAAACGCAGCCTTATGCATTCCGAAAAATTCCAAAACTTATGCGAGATGTACTATGAGATTGCCCGATCGTAACGCAACTTGAAAATCTAAAAATGAAGGTCGGGAAGGTCGAGAAGTTGTATCCCGAAGGTTGCCAGCTAAAATGACTCAAAGTTACACTTAGAAATTTTTTTCAAGTTTTTAAGTCTAAGAGCACTCTATTAAAGGCTAATCAATGCACGACTTTTACGGGGTGTTACAGCTTCAGCAACACCCACAGCCATGGCACGATATTCTACTTCTGTGGAGGAACGGGACACTCGCGTTTGCTTCTTGGTGCACCAGGAAATCAGATTCGGTCCCAGCATAACAATATATCCAGTAGTGGACTTCCGATCATCTTTGTCGTTAGCCCAATCCGAATCAGAAAAAACAGATATATCAAACGAGCCCTTTTGAAATAAAAGTCCACAGTGAAGAGTACCTTTAAGATAGCGCAGAATGCGTTTCAAGGCCTGAAAGTGTTGTTCTGTGGGAGCATGCATTGATTGGGAGACTCGATTGACTGCATATTGGATGTCCGGACGAGTAACAACAAGATAATGAAGTCCACCGACGAGGCTCCGATATAGCGTAGGATCGGCAAAGGGAGTATTCGGCCCTGGGGATTGGCGGACTGCCATGGGAGTGACCGCGGGTTTGCAGTCTGTCATTCCAGCTCGATTTAGAAGTTCAAGGGTATATTTTGTCTGATGCATCAATATGGTTCCTGATTTGCGGATGAGTTCGAGGCCAAGAAAGAACTCCAGAGGACCGAGGTCCTTAAGTTTGAAGTCACGATGCATAGCCTCAGTAATTTCAGTGATGAGTGATGACGAGCTGCCTGTAATAACAATATCATCCACATAGATAAGAATGATGACAGTCCCTCGAGAACAGTGAAGGGTGAAGAGGCTGTTGTCATGATGGTAGGTGCGAAAACCAAGACCCTGCAGAAAAGTAGAGAGGCGTGTGTACCAGGCACGTGGGGCCTGTTTCAGGCCATACAGTGATTTGCGAAGCTTGCAAACATAGTGAGGACGGTTGGGATTAACATATCCCGGTGGCTGAACCATATAGATTTCTTCCTCAAGATGACCATGAAGAAAGGCATTGGTGACGTCTAACTGATGAAGCGGCCAATCATAGTGAAGAGCAAGAGACAAGACCAGACGAATAGTCTGTTGCTTAACAACAGGGCTGAAGGTCTCCTTATAATCCACACCATACTCCTGATGATACCCTTTTGCAACCAGACGTGCTTTATAGCGAGAAAGAGATCCATCTGAATTTCGTTTGATGCGAAACACCCATTTGCACCCAATAGACTTTCGGTTATTAGGCAGAGGTACCAAATCCCATGTACGTTGTTCAGTCAGAGCCTGAAATTCCTCATCCATAGCTTGGCACCAGAAACTATTTTTGGAGGCTTGGTTGTAGGTAGTAGGCTCAGTTATGGGATGTGCATCAAAGGGTATTTGAGTGTGGTAGGCTTTGGGTTTGAAGGTACCGGCCTTGGCTCGAGTTGTCATAGGGTGAGTGTTGATTGGAGGGTGATTAGCAAGGGGTGGTGGAGTTGTATGATGTGTGGACGGGGGTTGGGTGGGGCTGCCGTGGGAGCTGGGATGTGCAGCGGTGGATGGGGTGGCTGTATGTGTGGGAGGAGTATGATGTAGGGAAGTGGTGGGTTGTGTGGCAGTCGGCTGGGTGTTCGGGTGGGAGGTTTGGGGGTTCGGGTGAGTAGTGGTGTAGTGGGGTACCGGGTTAGGTGCCGAGTGAGCCGGAGCATGAGCGGGTGAAAAGGACGGGAATAATGGCACAATGCCAAGTGGATTGGGGGAGTATGGAGTAGAGGAAAGACTTGTGTAAGGAAATTGTTCCTCCACAAAACGAACATGACGGGAAACATAGGTTTTCTGAGATACAGGATCGAAACATTTGTAACCTTTGATAGTGGGATGATAGCCTAGAAAGACACAAGGGGTGGACCGAGGTTGAAGTTTATGTTGAGTGTGTGGACGCAACCAGGGATAAACTAGACACCGTAACGGGCGGAGATGGATGTAGTCGGGTGGATGATTGTAGAGACGGGCATATGGAGTGGAGTTGGAGAGAGTGTGAGTGGGCATGCGATTTATGAGGTAGTTGGCAGTAGCAAGGGCATCAACCCAAAAGGAAACAGGTAAGGTGGAATCATGGAGGAGCGCAACAACTGTTTCTATTAGGTGACGGTGTTTGCGCTCAGCAACGCCATTTTGTTCAGGGGTATATGGACATGAAGTGTGATGAAGAGCCCCTAGATTTTGAAGAAAAACACCAAATGCATTGTTGACAAATTCTTTGCCATTGTCACTTCGAAAAATTTTGATTTTGGCATTAAATTGATTTTGAACCATTCGGTTAAAGTTGACAAAAACAGTATAAGCTTCGGATTTAAATTTCAGAGGATAAAGCCAAGTGAATTTACTGTAATCATCAACAAAACAGATATAATAACGAAAACCTTGAACAGAAGGAACTGAGGTTGGACCCCAAACATCAAAATGAATTAATTGAAATGGCGCAGTGGCCTTGTGTTCAGACAGTGAAAAAGGTAATCGACAAGATTTAGACACTGAACAGGACTCGCAATGTAATTTTTCTGAAAAATTAAAACCTAAGGAAGATAAAATGGATTTGGTGATGGCGGATGATGGGTGCCCAAGCCGGCGATGCCAGGTGGACGAGAGAACGGCTTGACTCACAACAGACGGAGACCTGGATGGAAGAGTGTATAGCCCATGCTCACAGCGGCCCGTGTACCGCACCCGGTTCGTGGTATTGTCCACTATCTGGAAATTGGTGTCATTAAAAATGAGGGTGCAGTTATTGTCTTTAGTAAAGCGATAAACAGATAAAAGATTAGATGTGAGGGAAGGGACGTGGTGAAGGGTTGAGAGATGAAATTTACCACTTGGGGTATAGACATACCCAGAGCCGGTGTTAGTGATGGGAAGGGATAGACCATTGCCTACTGTAATAGTTTCTGAGCCATGATACGGATGAGGAGCTTGAAGTTGTGAATAATCAGACGTCACATGGGTGTTACAGCTGTATATATAGAGAACTGAAGAATAACTAATTACAGAATAACCCAGATGTATTTAATAATTATATAGGTAGTCTATTACTAACATTTGTGACTTTAATTTAGAAATCTTAATTTCGCCATTAAAATGGAGAACAAAACTAACGGAGAAAGATGACAGAAATTGATATTTGGATTATAAAATTCTAGTTCTTTCATTCTCAAAAATATATTATTCTTTTTGTCCCGAAGTTATACAATGCAGTTTAACTAGACAAACTTTAAGAAAAAAATATTTTAAAATTTATAATCTAAATAAGTCATTAAAAAAAAGTGCATTGTTACCATTATCGACCAACGCGTGTCTAAATTTTTTCTTATTTATATTTGATATTTATATTAGACCAAACAATCAAATGTTAGAAATTCCTACAAATTAAAGTAAAAGTATATATATTAGTACTTAACTATGTATTAAATAATTATCAATTATATGTTTTGAGAAACATAAACTTTGTGTTTATTAATTTGATATGAACATTATATTATTTTCGAGTACCCCGTAAAACATGATGTTGGTCAATGATGATTGTGATTTGTTCAAATGATCCACCTAAACACGTTATACAACCAGTATTTTCCTTTCAACTCTTTAATTATTAAATTAGACCATATACTAAAATTGTGAAATTCAGTTATAGCCATGGACCATCGTGATTGCCTATTCAAAGCCATTTAATGATGTTTAAAATATAAAATATATACACTCATACAGTTATCTTTTATATGAAAGAAAAATATATTCCACGAAAAATATTTTTTGAAAATAAAATAAATAACTTTTTACTTATTTTCTGCGTTTATTAGTACTCATGTAAACAGAAATATGGCGTGTATTAACGCTAATAATTTATACTGGGCCATATATATTCAATCTATAATATAATAAAAATATCTCATTTATAATAATAATAATAATAACTGGACAACTCAATGAAACGGAACAAATATGTTAATTGCATATTTTTTGGTTTATTTAATGCCAAATATTTCATCATTTAATAATTTATACTGGGCCTATATATTCTATCTATAATATAATAAAAATATCTCGTTTATAATAATAATAACTGGACAACTCAATGAAACGGAACAAATATGTTAATTGCATATTTTTTGGTTTATTTAATGCCAAATATTTCATCATTTAATAATTTATACTGGGCCTATATATTCAATCTATAATATAATAAAAATATCTCATTTATAATAATAATAATAACTGGACAACTCAATGAAACGGAACAAATATGTTAATTGCATATTTTTTGATTTATTTAATGCCAAATATTTCATCATTTAATAATTTATACTGGGCCTATATATTCAATCTGTAATATAATAAAAATATCTCATTTATAATAATAATAATAATAACTGGACAACTCAATGAAACGGAACAAATATGTTAATTGCATATTTTTTGGTTTATTTAATGCCAAATATTTCATCATTTAATAATTTATACTGGGTCATATATATTCAATCTATAATATAATAAAAATATCTCATTTATAATAATAATAACTGGACAACTCAATGAAACGGAACAAATATGTTAATTGCATATTTTTTGGTTTATTTAATGCCAAATATTTCATCATTTAATAATTTATACTGGGCCTATATATTCAATCTATAATATAATAAAAATATCTCATTTATAATAATAATAATAACTGACAACTCAATGAAACGGAATAAATATGTTAATTGCATATTTTTTGGTTTATTTAATGCCAAATATTTCATCATTTAATAATTTATACTGGGCCTATATATTCAATCTATAATATAATAAAAATATCTCATTTATAATAATAATAATAACTGACAACTCAATGAAACGGAACAAATATGTTAATTGCATATTTTTTGGTTTATTTAATGCCAAATATTTCATCATTTAATAATTTATACTGGGCCTATATATTCAATCTATAATATAATAAAAATATCTCATTTATAATAATAATAACTGGACAACTCAATGAAACGGAACAAATATGTTAATTGCATATTTTTTGGTTTATTTAATGCCAAATATTTCATCATTTAATAATTTATACTGGGCCTATATATTCAATCTATAATATAATAAAAATATCTCATTTATAATAATAATAATAACTGGACAACTCAATGAAACGGAACAAATATGTTAATTGCATATTTTTTGGTTTATTTAATGCCAAATATTTCATCATTTAATAATTTATACTGGGCCTATATATTCAATCTATAATATAATAAAAATATCTCATTTATAATAATAATAATAACTGGACAACTCAATGAAACGGAACAAATATGTTAATTTCATATTTTTTGATTTATTTAATGCCAAATATTTCATCATTTAATAATTTATACTGGGCCTATATATTCAATCTATAATATAATAAAAATATCTCATTTATAATAATAATAATAACTGGACAACTCAATGAAACGGAACAAATATGTTAATTGCATATTTTTTGGTTTATTTAATGCCAAATATTTCATCATTTAATAATTTATACTGGGTCATATATATTCAATCTATAATATAATAAAAATATCTCATTTATAATAATAATAACTGGACAACTCAATGAAACGGAACAAATATGTTAATTGCATATTTTTTGGTTTATTTAATGCCAAATATTTCATCATTTAATAATTTATACTGGGCCTATATATTCAATCTATAATATAATAAAAATATCTCATTTATAATAATAATAATAACTGACAACTCAATGAAACGGAATAAATATGTTAATTGCATATTTTTTGGTTTATTTAATGCCAAATATTTCATCATTTAATAATTTATACTGGGCCTATATATTCAATCTATAATATAATAAAAATATCTCATTTATAATAATAATAATAACTGACAACTCAATGAAACGGAACAAATATGTTAATTGCATATTTTTTGGTTTATTTAATGCCAAATATTTCATCATTTAATAATTTATACTGGGCCTATATATTCAATCTATAATATAATAAAAATATCTCATTTATAATAATAATAACTGGACAACTCAATGAAACGGAACAAATATGTTAATTGCATATTTTTTGGTTTATTTAATGCCAAATATTTCATCATTTAATAATTTATACTGGGCCTATATATTCAATCTATAATATAATAAAAATATCTCATTTATAATAATAATAATAACTGGACAACTCAATGAAACGGAACAAATATGTTAATTGCATATTTTTTGGTTTATTTAATGCCAAATATTTCATCATTTAATAATTTATACTGGGCCTATATATTCAATCTATAATATAATAAAAATATCTCATTTATAATAATAATAATAACTGGACAACTCAATGAAACGGAACAAATATGTTAATTTCATATTTTTTGATTTATTTAATGCCAAATATTTCATCATTTAATAATTTATACTGGGCCTATATATTCAATCTATAATATAATAAAAATATCTCATTTATAATAATAATAATAACTGGACAACTCAATGAAACGGAACAAATATGTTAATTGCATATTTTTTGGTTTATTTAATGCCAAATATTTCATCATTTAATAATTTATACTGGGTCATATATATTCAATCTATAATATAATAAAAATATCTCATTTATAATAATAATAACTGGACAACTCAATGAAACGGAACAAATATGTTAATTGCATATTTTTTGGTTTATTTAATGCCAAATATTTCATCATTTAATAATTTATACTGGGCCTATATATTCAATCTATAATATAATAAAAATATCTCATTTATAATAATAATAATAACTGACAACTCAATGAAACGGAATAAATATGTTAATTGCATATTTTTTGGTTTATTTAATGCCAAATATTTCATCATTTAATAATTTATACTGGGCCTATATATTCAATCTATAATATAATAAAAATATCTCATTTATAATAATAATAATAACTGACAACTCAATGAAACGGAACAAATATGTTAATTGCATATTTTTTGGTTTATTTAATGCCAAATATTTCATCATTTAATAATTTATACTGGGCCTATATATTCAATCTATAATATAATAAAAATATCTCATTTATAATAATAATAACTGGACAACTCAATGAAACGGAACAAATATGTTAATTGCATATTTTTTGGTTTATTTAATGCCAAATATTTCATCATTTAATAATTTATACTGGGCCTATATATTCAATCTATAATATAATAAAAATATCTCATTTATAATAATAATAATAACTGGACAACTCAATGAAACGGAACAAATATGTTAATTGCATATTTTTTGGTTTATTTAATGCCAAATATTTCATCATTTAATAATTTATACTGGGCCTATATATTCAATCTATAATATAATAAAAATATCTCATTTATAATAATAATAATAACTGGACAACTCAATGAAACGGAACAAATATGTTAATTTCATATTTTTTGATTTATTTAATGCCAAATATTTCATCATTTAATAATTTATACTGGGCCTATATATTCAATCTATAATATAATAAAAATATCTCATTTATAATAATAATAATAACTGGACAACTCAATGAAACGGAACAAATATGTTAATTGCATATTTTTTGGTTTATTTAATGCCAAATATTTCATCATTTAATAATTTATACTGGGTCATATATATTCAATCTATAATATAATAAAAATATCTCATTTATAATAATAATAACTGGACAACTCAATGAAACGGAACAAATCTGTGGCTCTTTTTGTGCACTTTCTGTGGCATGCAGACCTCCATTGTTGCCTATAAAAAAGTAGGGTTGAAATCACAAATTAATGAATAAACAAGCGTTCCATGACATTACATGAAGAAAATAGTCTAAAATGATCGGTTAAACCAAAAGCAATCAACGAAAGACGTGAACTTTCACTTGATCATTTATCATTTTTCAAGGCTACAACTGGAGCTGGTTACAAAGACATCAAGGTATAACAAATAAACAGATGCTCAAACTTGGCTAAGCACTCCAACATTGAGAGTGCACATCTAGACACCTCAACTCATCTCCACTGTGAAAGTTGAACACTCCAACTTACAAAATGATAATCTAGATTCTATAGTCTAGAAACCTCCATAATTGATGTGTCACGTCAGCGTCGGGTGTCCATGAGACACATTGGAGACAAGTTGGAGTGTTTAGTTGTCAGTTGAGGTGTCATGTCTTGACGTGCATTCTCAAAGATGAAGTGTTTACTTGCCAGATGATAACCATGGCCCGTTATCAGAAGCTCTGTTCATATCATCATCCTCACAACAACTGAAGCAGCTCATAGTTCTTTCAACAAATTCTAGAAAATACAACAACGCAAGAAGTTTTAAAATTATAAAATGTGTCTCAGAACAAGGAAACAACCCCATGATTCAGCAGTATAACAATAACAAAGAAACCAAAAACAATCATTTCCATAATCTAATCGATTCAGAACAAAGCTGCAGTACAAGCTGATGACATCAAACTCACAAACATTATAATATTTACATAGTCGAAAAAATCTTGGAAAAAAAAAAAGATGCAAGTTTTTTGTTAGAGTTTGTGACCCAAATTTTGTTGATCCGGCCCTGAAAAGTTCGCGGTGCGACCCATGTTTGTGATTTTTTGTGGGGGTCTGTGGTGGACTGGTGGTAGTGGAGGGATCGGGCACTGTATGTTTTTGGGCTTAGGATTTATTTGTATGCATGTATTATATAAGTGCGTTTAGTGGGCTGTTTCAGGTAGTTTTATATACACGTAATTGAGACTATTGTCTCCACCTTGTATTCCTCTCCTTCATAGTGAATTTTCTATGCCTCTGCCCGCGGTTTTTCCCGTTAGGGGTTTCCACGTAAATCTATGTGTTCTTCTTGTTTTTCTTTTGCTTATTTCTATCCGTTTATAACACTTTTAAACTGGGGTTGCATCATCCTCACAACAGCTGATGCAGCTCATAGTTCTTTCAACAAAAATTCCAGAAAATACGAAGACTCAAAAACAGTTAAAGAATTATAAAAAGTCTCTCAAAAACAAGGAAGCAGCCCCATTAGTCAGCAGTATAACAACAACAAAGAACCAAAAACCAATCATATCCAGACTCATATTGATCAGAACAAAGCAACAACAACAACAACATACCCAATGTGGGATAGATCAGAACAAAGCAACAACAACAACAACATACCCAATGTAATCCCACAACTGGGGTCTGCGGAGGGTAGGGTGTACACAGACCTTAACTCTACCTCGCAGAGACAGAGTGCCTGTTGCCAATATGATCCAGAACAAAGAAACAAGAACAACACACCCAGTGTATTCCGACAAAGTGCGGATGATCCAGAACAAAGCATATTCTTAAGAATACGACTACTCAAAACAGTTGCAACTTACAAAGTGTAAATAAACAAGGAAACAGTCCCATTAATCAGCAGTATAACAACAACAACAAAGGACAAAAAAGAAAATCATTTCCAGATTCTTATTGATCCACAACAAAGCTACAATACAATCCAATGACATCAAACTGACAGAGGGAAATCACAAAAGAGTGACATTTAGCAAAAACAAGAAACATTATAATATCCACATAGTCAAAACAACAACAACACACACAGTGCAAATATTCCTTTTACTGGGATACCGCGGTGTCTGAGCCAGCTTTCGCGCACCTCGACTGAATCCACAGGAAACCTGCCACCTCCCACCAGCAAAAGTGCAAATAATCTTGAAAAAACAAACAAACAAATAAACAAAAGAACAATCTTTTTCTTTTCTTGAAACTGGTAACTGAAAAAAGATACAATCTCTTTAACTGGGGTTGCTCTTTTTTCCACAAAAATGAAGAATTACAAGAATCCCAAGATTAATATTAACACAAAATAGCACAAAATCAGCATAACACATAACAATCTCAGATTTCCGAAAAAGTACAAAAGGGGGTTTCTTAAAATAGAAAGTTCTTACAAGATTTTGCAGTAGATGTAACTTTCTTGAAAGTGTGTGTATGGATTTTTGATCTGTGAACTGCCAGAGAGAATAATCAAAAAATCCAAATCAATACCCAAAGAGAAAAATTACTATTATTTTGGGAGGATTTATTAGTCATAAATAGTCATTCAGTTCAGTTTACTTAAAAGTTTCAGACAGTCTTTTAGTTTACTTATTAAAAAAAAATATTTATTTCAATTTAGTATATTCACGTATAAACTGTTATGTACAGTATAGAATTTGGAAAAGTATCGAATTATAAGGGTCTATTGTACGCAGGATCATATTACATTTGTGCAAGAAGTTATTTTCACCAACTGAATCCGCAACCTTCTGATCATATGAAACAACTTTATTGGTTACTTCATGGTCCTTTATTGAATTATATTAAATTTAAAATTTAGATATTTAATAACTGTATAAATATTACTACTAATTTCCTTGTGTCAATTTTATTTGTAGTAATTTTCTTAGTTCGTTTAAAAATAATGTCTTCTTTTTATTGACATCTCTTTATTTTTAAATCAACCTTTTGTAGAAATGTATGATAAGAGCGTCGATTGATCTCTTGTAGAAATGTATGATAAGGGTGTCGTTTACAACCGATCTTTGTGATCCGGTCTTTTCTTTCAGATTTCACGCATAGCGAAAGTTTCAGTTCACCAGGATGCTCTTTGCCCTTTTCTCTAATTTTCAACTTTTCACGTTAAACGTTCAAGACTTCAAGATTAAAGAACATTTTGATAAATATAAGATTTACGTGTCTTTTTATTTTTTCAAATCTCGTGCTAAGTTAAAACAGGACAATCTAATTGAAATAGAGGGAGGATAAGCATTGCAGTTTTTCTTATACTAAATAATAAGATGAAAAAAAATAAAAAGGTCAGTCCGGTACACGCACTATGTTCAAAGTTTGAAAAAGCGTCCGACTATAAAGATTTTCAAGGCTTGAATTCGTAACCTTTCGATCACATGACAATAAATTCACCAGTTACTCTACGACTTTCTTTCAAGATGAAAAATATATTTCAAAACATTAGTTAAAGTTCATGTAACTTAATTCTCGAAAAGTGAAACTTGTCGAGTAAACATGAACGGAAAGAATAATAGAATGAAGAAAGAGTGTGGAAGAAAAGAATAGTTGGTTGGCTTAGTTGTTGTGTCTCTGTTTGAATCTGTGACCTCTCGATCATGTGACAACAACTTTATTAATTACTCTATGACTTGCTTTCAAAATGAAAAATATATTTCAAAACATTAGTTAAAGTTCATGTAATTTAATTCTCGAAAAGTGAAATGTGTCAAGTAAAACTGAACGGAAAGAATAATAGAATGAAGAAAGAGCGTGGATGAAAGAATAGTTGTGTGGCTTTAGTTGTTGTGTCTCTGTCATCCAACCTTATGGCCTTTTGACTTGTTCTTTCTATGCACACACTTGCATTGACACACATGATGTGAAGTGTTTCTACACATTTTTCTCTACTATATGGAATGGAATAACACTTTCCATTATTTTATACTAGTATGTCTTTTTTTATTGAGAACCTAATAAGTCAAAAGTATTTATTTTTGTTTAGAAAAATATCTTGTTTTAGATATTTGAGATATTAATCAAATTTTTAGAAAGGCGAAATCGTCTGGTGGACTTTTATACTTGTTCTAATTTGTAAAGTAGACACTTCTATTTACACTTTTATCATCTGGATCTTTTAACTCGTCAAACTAAAATATTTTAAACACTTTACCCATTAAAATATAATATTTTAAATCTTTTTTCATCCAGCTAATATGAGTGTAATACACTCACTGACACGTGACATGTCATGTCGTTTTTTAATGACGCATAGAAAAATTAAATATTTAATATATATATATATATATATATATATATATATATAATATTTTTAAAAAGAAAAATTGTTAACCCCCCTCCCCCTCCCCTCAATAATTTTTTTTAAAAATTCAATATTCTAAAAGAAATTGATCAAAATAATTAGCTTCACGCGCTGAAACGTGCATGTTTTATACGCGTTTTGCCAAATCATTAAGTTAATGCCACGTATGCAAAAAGGGGTTCAAAAAAATCGTTTTAAATGGATTAAAGGATCCAAATGACAAAAAATGTAAGTAGAATGTCTATTTTACAAATTAGGACAAGTACAAGGATTCACGAGACCATTTTACCCTTTAGAAATAGAAATAGATGGTATTAGTCTATTTATAAAGCAGTGGTAGAGACATAGTAAAGAAGTATTGTGAGGATGTAATTAGAGAACTCATGACCATCGTGAGCTTACCGAGGACATTACCTTAAATAAGAGAGTTTGTAGGTCGTAGATTAGGATGCAAAATTAGTTGGTAGTTGAACGTTCTCTCACTTTTCCGTGGAACACACTTGGTGATTGTACTTGAACCTCATTTTCTATCGGTGGTAATGGTATTAACATTATTGTCGTAATTTCTTTATGCTTCGAGTATTGCATTAGTTTCTTTTCATACTATTCGTTCCTTTATATAGCGTAATACTTTTTAATTCACATTATTTCCTTATATTCCCTTTTTTTCAAACTACGTGGATATTCTTTATTTTAAGTCGAGTCTGGATTTATTAGAATGAACCTCTCTATTTCTCCGTATATCTTTTTCTTTTCAAATAGAAATATATGTCACTTCCTTACTCAGAAGTCTCGTATTTCAATTGTCATATAAAAAGATCTTTGAGACCAAATTAAAAACTAAATAAATAAAAAATAAATAAATCTTATTTACAATACCTTATAATTTACTTGTGACTATATATATTCATTCTAAAAGCAAAATTTTCAATTTTTTTTTTTGTTTCCAAAATGGCAACCAATTCCATTTCTTTATCTTCTCCATCTTCAATCTTCCTCTCTCCTCTACTTCCGGCAGCCACGCGCCGTCTCTTCAGTTTCCGGCAGCCACGCGCCGCCGTGACTTGTTGTCATTCTTCTTCTTCCGTGGCATTTCCGAAGAAGAAAAAGCATTGGAAAGAAGGTGAATATCCAGGATTTACTGAACAAGATAAGAGTAAGAAGAGGACACCTATAAAGAATATTAAGAAGAAATTGGATAGAAAAAGTAATGCTAAAGCTTGGGTTAATACTGTTACTGAAGCACTTTCTGATCATATTGATAGAAAAGAATGGGTTCAGGCACTTCAGGTTGGTTGTTTCTAACACCCCTTTTCATTTATTGATTCTTGATTTTGTTGGTTTTTGATGTTCTTGTTTGTTTTTGCTACAACCCTGTTAGTTTCAGCTTAGTAAGGACACGGATGAGGATAGAAGGTTAATAGGTAGGAATGTGTCCATACTAGTAGGAGGTAGTAGTGCATTGTCTTGTTGTCCAAATTAGTAGTCGTAGGTTAGTAGGTAGGTGTGCATCCATACTAGTAAGTGTTAGGAGTGCACTGTCTTGTTGTCCATGTTAGTAGTCGTAGGTTAGTAGGTAGGCGTGCGTCCGTACTAGTAGGAGTTAGGAGTGCATTGTCTTGTTGTCCATGTTAGTAGTCGTAGGTTAGTAGGTAGGCGTGCGTCCGTACTAGTAGGAGTGCATTGTCTTGTTGTCCATATTAGTAGTCGTAGGTTAGTAGGTAGGTGTGCGTCCGTACTAGTAGGAGTGCATTGTCTTGTTGTCCATATTAGTAGTCGTAGGTTAGTAGGTAGGTGTGGTCCATACTAGTAGGAGGTAGGAGCGCATTGTCTTGTTGTCCATATTAGTAGTCGTAGGTTAGTAGTTAGGTGTGCGTCCATATTGGTAGGAGGTAGGAGTGTATTGTCTTGTTGTCCAAATTAGTTGTCGTAGGTTAGTAGTTAGGTGTGCGTCTATACTGGTAGGAGGTAGGAGTGCATTGTCTTGTTGTCCATGCTAGTTGTTTTAGTATTATTCTTGTAGTTTCTTGTATTTCGATTTCTGTTACTATATGTTGTTTCGTATAGTTTGATTATAGTATTATTTTGTTGTATTACTATTCTGCAACTATATGTTGTTTTTGTTACTATGTGTTTGTTTCTTGTACCTTCATTAATTCTTCAGTAGCATTTCCAAAGAAGAAAAAGCATTGGAAAAAAGGTGAATATCCAGGATTTACTGAACAAGATAAGAGTAAGAAGAGGACACCTATAAAGAATATGAAGAAAAAGTTGGATAGAAAAAGTAATGCTAAAGCTTGGGTTAATACTGTTACTGAAGCACTTCCTGATCATATTGATAGAAAAGAATGGGTTCACGCTCTTCAGGTTTTTTCTTGCTAACACCCCTTTTCATTTCTTGATTTTGCTTTTGAAGTATCTTATTGAGGACATGACATTAGATAGGAGTGTGTGGAGGATACAGATTAGTGCAGAAGGTTAGTTGGTAGGACCGTAGGATTACGTCTGTACTAGTAGATAGTATATAGGAGTGCATTGTCCCATACTAGTAGTTGTTCTTGCTAAAATTCCATTTCCTTTCTTGATTTTGATTTTGTTGTCTCTTCATATTCTTGTTTGTTTTTGTGTGTACCACTTATTGAGCATCGATTTTGAGTTCCTTTTCTTTTAGGAAAGCTAGTATTTTGTCATGACTTCTTCACACTTTGAGCTGAGGGTCTATCGGTAACAGCCTCTCTAGGACCCCACTTGTGGGATTACATTGCATATGTTGCTACTGTTTTTGTATTTTTGTGTGTATCGCTCAATTTCCCCAAACCCCTTTTGCTCCGATATCCCTGTTATCCCCTGGCTACCACTTTGAAAGCAAATGGGTCTGTGGATTTCTGTGTTAGTTGAAGGGCTACTCAATTTCTCGTAAAGGTTGTTCTTTTATTGTTTTTTTTTTTTTAAATATCTTTTTGTTTGAGAAATGAGATTAGCTGAAATCAGTTCATAGGTGCAAACTAAAACCCTTTTCATTTCTTGCTTTTGTGGGGAAGTAATTATATAGTACATGGCACATCTTGATCTTAATGAGGATATGCTTTAGATATGAGAGGTTGAAGGTCGCAGATTAGGGTAGAAGGTCGCGGATTAGGGTAGAAGGTTAGTTGGTAGTTGAGTGTTCTCTCGCTTTCCTGTGGGATAGGCTTGGTGGTCATTCCTGGACCTTTCTTCTTACAAAATGGTGTTAGCACTATTCTTGTAGTTTCTTTGACCTTTGGTTACGGCTACTCACTGGTGTTTTTCGTTCTCTGATTATTGCATTATTTTTTACGATTGCTTACTATTCTTTGTTTACTACTCCTTATAGGTGGCGTATTTATGTCATGTCATATTGTTCCATGCTTTGTGTACGTTTTTGACGACTTATCTTATCTTGAGCCGGGGGTCTATTGGAAACAGCCTTGCTACTTCTCCGGAGGTAGTGGTATGGCCTGCTTACATCTTACCCTCCCCAGACCTCACTATGCGGGAATACACTGGGTTTGTTGTTGTTGTTGATTATTGCATTATTTTGTTGTTGTTACTGTTCGTTCTCCTATTAGTTGTGTAACATTCCATTTTGCATTATTTTCTTCTTGTTATTGTACCCGTATCTCTATCCCCTTTTCCCAAACTGTTTTGTTATGTTTTATTTAAGCTAAGGGTCCATCGGAAACAACCTATCTATCTCTGAGGTAGGGGTAAGGTGTGTGTACTCAGTACATTCTACACTCCCCAGACCCCACTTGTGGGATTATCACTCGATTCCTCAAAACCCCTTTTGCTCTTAACTTGTTGGTATCCTCGTGCCACCTCGTTGAAAGTAATTGGCTGTGTGGATTTCTGTGTTTGTTGAAAATTGATTTAGTTACTGCAGTAAATTTTAGTTAATAAGTTGTTTAGAATTAAGATAAGTTTGAATTTTAAATTTAAGGTTAGGTTGATTTAGTTGTTGAGAAATTTTAGGTTTTTGAATTTGAAATTATGCAGATTTGTTGTTTCAAGTTGGCTATTTAAAGCCCTCTTATGGTTAATAAAATTATTGGAAAGCCATTGAAAGCTTGAAAGTCATTTCAATCCAAAAGAGTCATTTTAACCCCTTTTCGCTGCCCCATTTGTTTTTTAAAAACTAACAGTGTTTGTTGAAATAAGGGCCATTCAATTTCTCGTAAAGGTTCTTTTCTTAAATTGTCCTTTTGATTGAGAAATCAGTTCATAGGTGCAACACTATGATGATTGACGATACTAAATGGAATGAGGTAGATCTGAAATCAAGTTCAATGTAGACTTGGGTTGCGTTTGGTATGGAGGTCCAATTTCCCACATTTTGTCGGTCAAAATGTTTTGAAAAATATTTTCTCTATTGCATTCCAAGCTCATTGTCACTCCCCGCTCCACCCCACCCCACCCCCATAGTGTTTTCCTAGATTACTTAGCAAATATCAGAAAACAAATAAATAAGAAATTTTCCAAGAAAACATTAACATTTTCCTTTTTACTCAACACATCCTTAGCTCGAGAAAAAAATAAAGGAAATAGAGGATCCATCAAGGTGAATAATACGTTGTTGTTACACTTATACTTAGTTTGGTGCTTGGTAGGAGGAGTCTTCTTAGTCTAGTTAGAGACTTGTATGTCAGCGTGGAGGTAAGTTTGAGGTATAGATATCCTTTAGTTTTAGAGATTTCTTAATTTTACTTCGTCGGCAAATTATTTACTGGTATTGAAATGAGATGATCCTGAATAGAGCCGAGTAGATATGGTGGATTCGTATAGCTAACCCTCCTGTTTGGGATTGAGGCCTAGCTGATTGACACACCGAATTCAAACGATTACTTAAAGCTCGAGTTCACCGTATTTGTTTCCATGTGTTGCAGCTGTTATCAGCTGTTTCCATGCTCTTATATGAGGATTTGACAGAGAGGATTTCTTCCGATTCTGTCATTCATTTGATCATGTTACCCAGCCTTTATTGCTTATTGGAGCTATATCTCGCTTCATGACGGTGACATCTATCTTCCAGCCATTCCCCCTTGTATAATACTACAAATACAATCGGCAGCCTGCTGCCGTAACTTAGCCAAGGAAAGACTTCTCTAAGCCCCCACTCTCCGCAGGAAATCCAGTTATTCCATTAACGTCTGCGTCCTTCACTCCTCTTTCACGATGAAATTCACAACCATTTTTTATGGGGAAGACTAATGCATCTTTGTTCTTATTACTAATAACTTATCCGTGCATATGAGATGCATTCTGGACAATACTGTCCAAGGCTGGAGGATTCACTTCAGTCAGAACCACCCCGAGTACCTTAAGCTCTTAGTTTGAATACTTTTCACCGTCAAAAGCATAAATTGAAACCTGAACATGGAGTATCACTTTTCTGAAAAATCAAATCGTTCACCTTGCATTTTGTGAACGTAAGTTCTCCTCAGACTCCGTATTCCCTAAAAGCACAAACGTAAATGGAAGGATACCCGTTTCCTTTTTTCTTTTCTTTGTTATTCTTACTACATCTCATTGTTTTCTGGGCTTGCATTCAAATATTTCTCTTGCATAAGTAACTCCGTGGTGCGTTTATTGCGTTGTTTTTGCCAGTTGTATGTCTCTAACTCACTTCTTTTTTCTTCCCACTTCTAAACATATGGTTTCGCTGATACAATGCATATTTGCCTTTAGGTATTCGAAATGCTGAAGGAACAACCCTTTTATCAATCGAAAGAAAGTACATACATGAAGCTTCTTGTACTTCTTGGGAGATGCGGTCAGCCAGGGAAAGCACAACAACTCTTTGATGCAATGATTGAAGAGGGATTGGAACCCACTACAGAATTCTATACAGCTTTGGTCGGTGCGTACTGTAGAAGCAACATACTTGACAAAGCATTTACTATTCTTCACCGGATGATCGAGCTCCCTTATTGTCAGCCAAATGTTTACACATACAGCATATTAATTAAGGCTTGTGTGGATGCATCCCGGTTTGACCTGGTTGACTCGCTTTATGAACAAATGGCTGAACGTTCCATCGTTCCTAACACTGTCACTCAAAATATAATCTTGAGTGGTTACGGAAGGGCAGGGAAATATGAAGAGATGGAGAAAGTGCTTTCGGGAATGCTGGAGAAGCCAGACAGCACACCTGATATCTGGACAATGAATACTATTCTGAGCTTATTTGCTAACAAGGGGCAGATTGAAACGATGGAGAGATGGTACGAAAAATTTTGTAGTTTTGGTATTGAGCCAGAGACACGAACGTTTAATATCCTTATTAATGCTTATGGGAAGAAAAGGATGTACGATAAGATGTCATCGGTGATGGAATACATGCGTAAACTTTCATTTCCATGGACAACATCAACTTACAACAACGTCATTGAAGCGTTTTCAGATATAGGTGATGCAAAGCATATGGAGTACACATTTGATCAAATGCGCACTGAAGGTGTGAAAGCTGACACCAAGACTTTTTGCTGTCTCATTAGAGGATATGCAAATGCTGGCCTTTTCCCTAAGGTGATCAACGCTGTCCGATTTGCTGGGAAGTTGGAGATCCCTGAAAACACTTCCTTTTTCAGTTCTGTTATTTATGCTTGTGCAAAGGCCGATGACTTGATTGAGATGGAAAGAGTTTTCAAGCGAATGAAAGAGAAGCGATGCCAACCAGACGACACAACTTACTCCGTTATGATTGAGGCGTATAGAAAAGAAGGTATGACAGACAAAATCTATGATTTGGAGCAAGAGAAGCAGATGATGTCTGCCTCTGAAAAACTAGAGTTGATGCCTACTTGAAAGCTAAATATGCAATCGAAACTTGACAATGCATTGGAGCACCAAAGCTACATCTTTAGTGTTTTTTGCAGAGCTGTAGATTGATAATATCACTCAGCTGTCTGCTTGTAATTTGTCTTTTGTTCTGAGCCGGGGGTCTATTGGAAACAACCTCTCTACTTCTTCGGAGGTAGTGGTATGGACTGCGTACATTTTACCTTCCCCAGTCTCCACTATGTTATGTGGGAATACACTGGGTATGTTGTTGTGGTGGTGGTGGTGGTGTTGTCTGCTTGTAATGGGTAACTATCCTTGTCAACGAGTTCACGGAGAGGTTAGCCTGAGGCATGTAGGGGTGGCTCAAGGGTGAGACTAGTGAACCTTTTGCTTTAGGCCCCAAAATCGCAAGGCCTCAAAAAATTTTAATTGTTATCTCGTGTCTTGAGCCGGGGGTGTATCGGAAACAGCCTTTCTACCTCTTTAGAGGTAGAGGTATAGACTGCGTACATCTTACCCCTCCAAACCCCATTAGGTGGGAATACACTGGGTTTGTTGTTGTTGTTATTGTTGTAATTTTATAATTTTATTTTCTTTTTGACAATTTTGAATATAGTAAAAAAAAAACTATCATCATTCAATGGAAATATTTTGTAATTTTGAATTACACTACTCAAATCTTTATGATAATAATAATGGTCAAAATGCACAAAGTAACATATCTATGTATTAAATTATAAAAAATAACACTAGTTTTATGAAGAAGAAATACATATATAGGCCCCTGAACTATTTCACTTTTCCCGTATAGGCACCTCAACTAAGTCAGGTACATATTGAACCTTTTACTCCTTCACAAATGATTTTAATTGAGCCCAATTTGCTGATGTGGCAAAAATTATGAACTGCGTGTAATACACATGCCGATGATGTGGCAAAGTGGCGAATTAAATAACGACATGTGGCATTTTAATTAAAAATAATTATAAAAATAATTTTTTAATAAAATTAAATCTACATTAAAAATAAATAAACTAATTAACCCCCCCCCCCCCCTTCAGCCCTTCTCTTCCAAACACCCCTACCCCTTCAACGATTGAACACCCCTCAGCCCCCTTGCCCTTGTCTTCCAAACACCCCTCCCCTTTTTGTCGATTGAAAACCCCCCCTCCCCCCCACCCCTAACCCCCTTCCCCACCCCCAACAGCCTTCTCTTCCAAACAAACCCCCTTCGTCGATTGACCCCCACGCCCCCTTCGCGGATTGAACAAGAAAGTAAAAAAAAAAATTGTATCTTATTAAGGAAAACTGATGGTTATTTTTTTTTTATTTCTTCAATGTGTTTTTTAAAGAAGCCATTAATGGAGAAGAAGATACCGAGAAGTCATTAATTATGGTTTCTCACTCAATTTATATATGAATGATTTTTAAAGAAGCCATTAATGGTGAAGAAGATATGGAGAAGAAGATGATGCCTATTTCCTTTTTCTTTTTTCTTTATAATGCATTTTTTTAATTGGTTGGGGGTTTTTATGTTTAATTTTGCTGATTAATTATGCTTTGTCACTCAACTTATATGTGAATGATTTTTGAAGAAGCCATTTATGGAGAGAAGATATGAAGAAGAAGATGATGGTTATTTTTTTAAAAAAAATTCTTTCATGTATTTTTTTTAGTTGATTGGAATTGCTTATGTTTAATTTTTTCAATTAAAAATAGTTTCTCACTCACCTTTAGGAGAGTGCCTTACACATGTCATGCTATGTCAGTGCCACGTCAGCAATTGGGCTTAATTGACACATTTTGTGAAGGAGCCAAGGGTCCAATAAGTGGATGATTTAATTGAGTTGTCTATGCAGAAAAAGTGAAATAGTTAAGGGGCCTGTATATGTATTTAGCCTTTTATGAAATTACATTTCATAGCATTTATGACATATTTTTATTATGTTTCTCTTTTTTTTATCGCATTGGAAAAGTAACCTTCAGTTACCCCTCTTTTCACGCCACTATTCCTTCTCTCTCTATTTTTGAAAGATATTTTCCCCTTTTTTTCGTCATTAACAAAAACTCCCAGCTTCACTTTTACTTTCTTTTGCATGATTTTAGCTATATCAAATCTTCATATATTTCAGATAACACTTAATTTAGCTATTGCATGTTTTTTTTTTAGGGGAAATTTTTCGACTCTAACACATCTCAAAATCAGATTTTAATTTTTTCTTTTGTTTTAATGGATGAACAATCACTAGAATCACAAAATAAAATTGTTGGCATACGAAATTTAAATTTGGTTTCAGATTGTGGACCGTCTTTTAGTATCGGCTTAGCTCAAGAAGAAGTTGTTAAAGTTGTTTCATCTTCTTTACAGTTTAAGAAATCTCACAGATCGAAGAAGATTGGGTCAAAATTTTGCAACGATCTAGTTAAAATGACAGAAATTATGAAAAAAAAAAAGGTTGCAGAAAAAGCATTCTCCAAAGAAAACAAAAATTAAAAAAGGGACGGAGAAGAAAAGAAAAGCTCAAGAAGTTGAAGTTTTGAGTAGTAATGTTGATGAGGAAGTGCAGAATTCTTTTGCTGACGATTCTCAAGAAGATAGTGATGAAGAAGTATTTTTTTTTGGTGTAAATGTATTTTTTAAGTAAATGTATTGTGCTATAAGTTTAGATGTTACTAAAGTTGTAAGTTATATGTATTTTTCGAAATATTGAATATGTATTTTATGTTTTTGATGATATGTGGAGGGCAAATTTAGTAGAAAACATATTTGTGAAAATATATTGTTAATAAACGGGTTAATACTCATGAACAGGATTTTTTTGCTATATGTATTTTTATATATTTAATATGTATTTTTTGAAGAATTTGTTATATTTTGCACTGATAAAATACATATGCATGTTACTTTTAGTTTAACTACCATATCAGTATATTCGCTATAGGATATGCCATTGGCTATATGTATTTTTTTTGGCTATCTTAGCAACATCATCATCAAAGAGTAAAATGTTGCTAGACTTAATATGACGATGAATGATATGAGTCTGCGCTTTTTCATGCAAGTATTCCAGTCCTTTTGCAGCAACTCGTTGAACCCATGATAATACTGGTCCTGGCTGTGCACCTTTCACACCTTTTCTTCCTGCAGTCACAAACTTGAAATAGTATGCATTTTGCAGCAAATAACAAAATATGTTACAGAAAAACTGAACATAGCAGCCAAAAATATAATTCCCAGTCCTAGCACTCTTAAGTTTGACGTAATCTTTGTCCATCCTCATAATAGGCGCCCATGACGGTATTTTAGCAGTAGCCGTGATACACGTGGCACATTTACTTGCTGAGACTACCACCATCAAGAGTCATTAAAAGAAAGCATGATTAGCCATGCCCAGAGAAAATGAACATCAACCGTAAGTTCCAATTCTCTTCTCTCAAATTGGCCATACATACAGAAGAAAACAGACATCCATAAAATAGCGAAATGAACAAGGACCTAAATAAAATCCTGGACACATGTTAATAAATGAATAAATTTTCCCTTTGCATAACAGTAATGACACGGGCTAGAAATGAAATCAGGGATCAAAAGATGTATATAAGGACATAATAATTAAATATCTCTTCTAAAGACCAATATAGGTTGTAGTGTAGTGATGTGACTATTTCATCCTTAATCAGAGGTCTTACGTTCAAGCTCTGGATATAGAGAAAATTCTGTTGGGAGTTTCACTTCCAGAAGGGCCTTGCAATGTACGTTTTGAATTAGTTGGGGCTCCAATACAAACATTGAATATCGAATGAATCACAATAAACAATTTGAGATGACAAAAATAGACGTAATATGATTTTGATCCTTTTATTTTAGGAGGGACAGTCGTTCATTATATTAGAACACAAACATTAATTATATAAATTTATTTCATTTTAGCATCGTTTGCTACGATATCTATACGAAAAAAGAATTGAGATGGAAAATACTGAAACAATCCTTTTAAGTGTAGTATGGTTGGGTAATTGCTCTGATTATTTTTCTTTTTCTAAAAAATAACATTAAATAATGACCAAGTGCTCTAACATTTGTGACTTTAATTTAGAAATCTTAATTTCGCCATTAAAATGGAGAACAAAACTAATGGAGAAAGATGATAGAAATTGATATTATTTATATTTGGATTATAAAATTCTAGTTCTTTCAGTCTCAAAAATATATTATTCTTTTTGTCCCGAAGTTATACAATGCAGTTTAACTAGACAAACTTTAAGAAAAAAATATTTTAAAATTTATAATCTAAATAATTCATTAAAAAAAAGTGCATAATAACTCGACAACTCAAAGAAACGAAACAAAACTAATTTTGATATCATATGATGACTCTACTATTTCCTTAAATAATTTTAAAACACGTAACGCAGAAAAATTTAGTACCATGTTAATTGCATATTTATTGCTTTATTTAATGCCAAAGATTTAATCATTTTGGCATTAAATAAAGCAATAAATATGCAATTAACATGGTACTAAATTTTTCTGCGTTACATGTTTTAAAATTATTTAAAATTAACATGGTACTAACCTTTTGTATATTTTTATGTGTTTCTCTGAACTTGGACAGTTGATTTAGCATTGACAGTATGAACATTTTTGTTTGTTTCTGTGAGCTTGGACAGTTAAAAGTTTGAATCTTTTGCACATTTTTATGTGTTTCTGAGCATTTGATTTAGCATTGAAAGTTTGAATCTTTTGTACAGTTTTATGTGTTTCTGTGAGTTTGAACATGCCAACTTTTTTTCATGCTTCTCTTTCACTGTATTGCTAGGCACTACCAAACACTGATACTAAAGAAGTAAAGAATAGTATGAGATGGTGCATGCAAAGTTGAAAATAAGAGAAAACTCACGCTTTAGCAGTGCCCAGGAGAATCTTCATCCGGGTAACCGTGATGTTGCATAGCTCCATGTAGCCACTGCTCTAAATTCCCATTGTTTACTCACTCATAAACCAGTAACCTAAAACAAGGATCACCATACTAACTATTGATGGAATAATATAATGTTATCGGAACTTACAAATTGTTCAATAGCTTTTTAACAGCAACTTCAGTTCCGTTAATCAGCTTTCCCCGGTAAACACCCTCTCCAATGACATTATCCTTAGAGAACTTGTTCGTGGTCCCTCAGAGTAAACCAAGGTGAGAGAATTCAGGCAAACCAGAGAGAGGAGATGGGACATTATTTTGATGTACTGTTCCAGTAACTCCCTTGTCCCCCGACTCACATGTTCCGTCGAGTCTGATTGACTGTTAACGTCAAAATCTTTCATCTTTTCAATATTTGAATCTTTCTCACAATATGTATCCTGAAATGCGAGGGGATTCCTATAGTGGCTCCCGAATTTTGATCAACTCTTATTTCTTTCCACACCCAAGGAATTTTGCTTATCGGTAGTGTATCATGAGCCTTTCTTGATTTCTTATGCCAAAAAACAATACGAAAAACTAAAATTTCACATTTTTTAAGAGTTTTAAATAGAAAAAAAAATCTACATAATTATACCATATATAGCTCAATTAATTTCCGTTAATTAAGTACACATAAAAATATAAAAAAAATTCATTCTTTACATATATATGATGAGATCCCAGAAGTAAAACTAAGCCTCCAACAACACTACAACACAACCTCTACACGCACAATGATGAAAAATTCAAACCCCAGATCTCTTGTACTCCTAAAACACCCAAATCCCATTTAAGGAAATGAATCCATTTCAAATCAAATCATATCCCAAGAATCCCATTTCTCAAAAATGTAAATATGCACAAATCCCAAGAAAATAGAGGGACCCTATAGACACCTTCCTTAACTAAAACATATACAAAAAAGAAACCTTCCTTTGAAGTAATATACAAAGGCAAAGTCAAAGAGAAAATCTGAACAAAGAAACATGAAATCTTGAAATGGAAATGTGGGGTACCAAGTGTCTGTCAATGCTTACGGAGATGAGAAGACATCACCTATCTTTTTCATCTCTTGGGATTGGTGTAAATGTATTTTTTAAGTAAATGTATTTTGCTATAAGTTGTAAATATTTACGTAAAAAGTTATATGTAATATACTATGTAAGTTATATGTATTTTTCGAAATATGAAATATGTATTTTATGTTTTTGATGATATCTGGAGGACAAATTTAGTAGAAAGCATATTTGTGAAGATGATAGGATAATTGTGAAAATATATTGTTAATAAATGGATTAATACTCATGAACAGTGCTAAATCAACTGTTCAAACTCACAGAAACACATAAAACTGTACAAAAGATTCAAACTTTCAAGGCTAAATCAAATGCTCAAACTCACATAAACACAAAAATGTGCAACAGATTCAAACTTTTAACTGTCCAAGCTCACAGAAACACACAAAAATGTACAAAAGATTCATACTGTCAATGCTAAATCAACTGTCCAAGCTCACAGAAACACACAAAAATGTACAAAAGATTCATATTGTCAATGCTAAATCAACCGTCCAAGTTCAGAGAAACACATAAAAATATACAAAAGATTCTATCTTTGTATAATATTTTTAAAAAGAAAAATTGTTAACCCACCCACCCACCCCCCCGGCCCCCTCAATAATTTTTTTTTTAAAATTCAATATTCTAAAAGAAATTGATCAAAATAATTGGAGAAATAATAAGATGAAAAAAAATAAAAAGGTCTGGTACACGCATTATGTTCAAAGTTTGGAGAAGCGTCCGAGTATAAAGATTTTCAAGGCTTGAATTCGTAACCTTTCGATCACATGACAACAACTTCACCAGTTACTCTACGAATTTCTTTCAAGATGAAAAATATATTTCAAAACATTAGTTAAAGTTCATGTAACTTAATTCTCGAAAAGTAAAACGTGTCAAATAGAAATATATGTCACTCCCTCACTCAGAAGTCTCGTATTACAATTGTAATATAAAAAGATCTTCGAGACCAAATTAAAAACTAAATAAATAAATCTTATTTACAATACCTTATAATTTACTTGTCACTATATATTCATTCTAAAAAGAAAATTTTCAATTTTTTTTTTTTGTTTCCAAAATGGCAACCAATTCCATTTCTTTATCTTCAATCTTCCTCTCTCCTCTACTTCCGGCAGCCACGCGCCGTCTCTTCAGTTTCCGGCAGCCACGCGCCGCCGTGACTTGTTGTCATTCTTCTTCTTCAGTGGCATTTCCGAAGAAGAAAAAGCATTGGAAAGAAGGTGAATATCCAGGATTTACTGAACAAGATAAGAGTAAGAAGAGGACACCTATAAAGAATATTAAGAAGAAATTGGATAGAAAAAGTAATGCTAAAGCTTGGGTTAATACTGTTACTGAAGCACTTTCTGATCATATTGATAGAAAAGAATGGGTTCAGGCACTTCAGGTTGGTTGTTTCTAACACCCCTTTTCATTTATTGATTCTTGATTTTGTTGGTTTTTGATGTTCTTGTTTGTTTTTGCTACAACCCTGTTAGTTTCAGCTTAGTAAGGACACGGATTAGATAGAAGGTTAATAGGTAGGAATGTGTCCATACTAGTAGGAGGTAGTAGTGCATTGTCTTGTTGTCCAAATTAGTAGTCGTAGGTTAGTAGGTAGGTGTGCATCCATGCTAGTAAGTGTTAGGAGTGCACTGTCTTGTTGTCCATGTTAGTAGTCGTAGGTTAGTAGGTAGCGTGCGTCCGTACTAGTAGGAGTTAGGAGTGCATTGTCTTGTTGTCCATGTTAGTAGTCGTAGGTTAGTAGGTAGGTCCATATTAGTAGTCGTAGGTTAGTAGGTAGGTGTGCGTCCATATTGGTAGGAGGTAGGTGTGCATTGTCTTGTTGTCCAAATTAGTAGTCGTACGTTAGTAGGTAGGTGTGGTCCATACTAGTAGGAGGTAGGAGCGCATTGTCTTGTTGTCCATATTAGTAGTCGTAGGTTAGTAGTTAGGTGTGCGTCCATATTGGTAGGAGGTAGGAGTGCATTGTCTTGTTGTCCATGCTAGTAGTTTTAGTATTATTCTTGTAGTTTCTTGTATTTCGATTTCTGTTACTATATGTTGTTTCGTATAGTTTGATTATAGTATTATTTTGTTGTATTACTATTCTGCAACTATATGTTGTTTTTGTTACTATGTGTTTGTTTCTTGTACCTTCATTAATTCTTCAGTAGCATTTCCAAAGAAGAAAAAGCATTGGAAAGAAGGTGAATATCCAGGATTTACTGAACAAGATAAGAGTAAGAAGAGGACACCTATAAAGAATATTAAGAAAAACTTGGATAGAAAAAGTAATGCTAAAGCTTGGGTTAATACTGTTACTGAAGCACTTCCTGATCATATTGATAGAAAAGAATGGGTTCACGCTCTTCAGGTTTTTTCTTGCTAACACCCCTTTTCATTTCTTGATTTTGCTTTTGAAGTATCTTATTGAGGACATGACATTAGATAGGAGTGTGTGGAGGATACAGATTAGTGCAGAAGGTTAGTTGGTAGGACCGTAGGATTACGTCTGTACTAGTAGATAGTATATAGGAGTGCATTGTCCCATACTAGTAGTTGTTCTTGCTAAAATCCCATTTCCTTTCTTGATTTTGATTTTGTTGTCTCTTCATATTCTTGTTTGTTTTTGTGTGTACCACTTATTGAGCATCGATTTTGAGTTCCTTTTCTTTTAGGAAAGCTAGTATTTTGTCATGACTTCTTCACACTTTGAGCTGAGGGTCTATCGGTAACAGCCTCTCTAGGACCCCACTTGTGGGATTACATTGCATATGCTGCTGCTGTTTTTGTATTTTTGTGTGTATCGCTCAATTTCCCCAAACCCCTTTTGCTCCGATATCCCTGTTATCCCCTGGCTACCACTTTGAAAGCAAATGGGTCTGTGGATTTCTGTGTTAGTTGAAGGGCTACTCAATTTCTTGTAAAGGTTGTTCTTTTATTGTTTCTTTTTTTAAAAATATCTTTTTGCTTGAGAAATGAGATTAGCTGAAATCAGTTCATAGGTGCAAACTAAAGCCCTTTTCATTTCTTGCTTTTGTTGGGAAGTAATTAGATAGTACATGGCACATCTTGATCTTAATGAGGATATGCTTTAGATATGAGAGGTTGAAGGTCGCGGATTAGGGTAGAAGGTTAGTTGGTAGTTGAGTGTTCTCTCGCTTTCCTGTGGGATAGTCTTGGTGGTCATTCCTGGACCTTTCTTCTTACAAAATAGTGTTAGCACTATTCTTGTAGTTTCTTTGACCTTTGGTTACGGCTACTCACTGGTGTTTTTCGTTCTCTGATTATTGCATTATTTTTTACGATTGCTTACTATTCTTTGTTTACTACTCCTTATAGGTGGCGTATTTATGTCATGTCATATTGTTCCATGCTTTGTGTATGTTTTTGACGACTTATCTTATCTTGAGCCGGGGGTCTATCGGAAACAACCTTGCTACTTCTCCGGAGGTAGTGGTATGGACTGCGTACATCTTACCCTCCCCAGACCTCACTATGTGGGAATACACTAGGTTTGTTATTGTTGTTGTTGATTATTGCATTATTTTGTTGTTGTTATTGTTCGTTCTCCTATTAGTTGTTAGGTTTTATTTAAGCTAAGGGTCCATCGGAAACAACCTATCTATCTCTGTGAGGTAGGGGTAAGGTGTGTGTACTCAGTACATTCTACACTCCCCAGACCCCACTTGTGGGATTACCACTCGATTCCTCAAAACCCCTTTTGCTCTTAACCTATTGGTATCCTCGTGCCACCTCGTTGAAAGTAATTGGCTGTGTGGATTTCTGTGTTTGTTGAAAATTGATTTAGTTACTGTAGTAAATTTTAGTTAACGAGGGATGGCTCTGGCTCAGCGGTAAGCTTGCATACCGTGGTGTGCCAGGGTCGGGGGTTCGAAACGTCCCTTCAGCGAAGCTGGGGTGAGGACGCGTAGGTAAGGCCAAGTGGTCCCCCCCTCCCCGACACCTACGGAGTAGGTATGAACCGGGTCGTCCCTTCCCTTTTAGTAAATTTTAGTTAATAAGTTGTTTAGAATTAAGATAAGTTTGAATTTTAAATTTAAGGTTAGGTTGTTTTAGTTGTTGAGAAATTTTAGGTTTTTGAATTTGAAATTATGCAGATTTGTTGTTTCAAGTTGGCTATTTAAAGCCCTCTTATGGTTAATAAAATTATTGGAAAGCCATTGAAAGCTTGAAAGTCATTTCAATCCAAAGAGAGTCATTTTAACCCCTTTTCGCTGCCCCGTCTTTTTTTTAAAAAACCAACAGTGTTTGTTGAAATAAAATAAGGGCCATTCAATTTCTCGTAAAGGTTCTTTTCTTAAATTGTCCTTTTGATTGAGAAATCAGTTCATAGGTGCAACACTATGTTGATTGACGATACTAAATGGAATGAGGTAGATCTAAAATCAAGTTCAATGTAGACTTGGGTTGCGTTTGGTATGGAGGTCCAATTTCCCACATTTTGTCGGTCAAAATGTTTTGAAAAATATTTTCTCTATTCCTGTTATTCTTCCTATTCTTATTTTTATTCTTATTTTCTATTCTTCTTCTTGTTATGCTTTCGGTGTTCCATGTTTTATTACGAATCTGGGTGCTTTCCGATGTTTCCTACTACTTATGGGTGCCGTATTTACGTTATGAAATCCTGTTCTGTGCGTTACTTTATATTTGTGTGGTGTCTCGTGTCTTGAGCCGGGGGTCTATCGGAAACAGCCTTTCTACTTCTTCAGAGGTAGAGGTATGGACTGCGTACATCTTACCCCCCCAGACCCCACTAGGTGGGAATACACTGGATTTGTTGTTGTTGTTGTTGCATTCCAAGCTCATTGTCACTCCCCTCTCCACCCCACCCCACCCCTATAGTGTTTTCCTAGATTACTTAGCAAATATCAGAAAACAAATAAATAAGAAATTTTCCTAGAAAACATTAACATTTTCCTTTTTACTCAACACATCCTTAGCTCGAGAAAAAAATAAAGGAAGTAGAGGATCCATGAAGGTGAATAATATGTTGTTGTTACACTTATACTTAGTTTGGTGCTTGATAGAAGGAGTCTTCTTAGTCTAGTTAGAGACTTGTATGTCAGCGTGGAGGTAAGTTTGAGGTATAGAGATCCTTTAGTTTTAGAGATTTCTTAATTTTACTTCGTCGGCAAATTATTTACTGGTATTGAAATGAGATGATCCTGAATAGAGCCGAGTAGATATGGTGGATTCGTATAGCTAACCCTCCTGTTTGGGATTGAGGCCTAGCTGATTGACACACCGAATTCAAACGATTACTTAAAGCTCGAGTTTACCGTATTTGTTTTCATGTGTTGCAGCTTTTATCAGCTGTGTCCATGCTCTTATATGAGGATTTGACAGAGAGGATTTCTTCCGATTCTGTCATTCATTTGATCATGTTACCCAGCCTACATTGCTTATTGGAGCTATATCTCGCTTCATGACGGTGACATCTATCTTCCAGCCATTCCCCCTTGTATAATACTACAAATTCAATCGGCAGCCTGCTGCCGTAACTTAGCCAAGGAAAGACTTCTCTAAGCCCCCACTCTCCGCAGGAAATCCAGTTATTCCATTAACGTCTGCGTCCTTCACTCCTCTTTCACGATGAATTTCACAACCATTTTTTATGGGGAAGACTAATGCATCTTTGTTCTTATTACTAATAACTTATCCGTGCATATGAGATGCATTCTGGTCAATACTGTCCAAAGCTGGAGTATTCACTTCAGTCAGAACCACCCCGAGGTACCTTAAGCTCTTAGATTGGATACCTTTCACCATCAAAAGCATAAATTGAAACCTGAACATGGAGTATCACTTTTCTGAAAAATCAAATCGTTCACCTTGCATTTTTTGAGCGTAAGTTCTCCTCAGACTGAGCCGGGGGTCTATCGAAAACAGCCTCTCTACTTTTTCTGAGGAAGTGGTATGGACTGCGTACATTTTACCCTCCCCAAATCCGACTAGGTAGGAAATCACTGGGTATGTTGTTGTTGTTGTTGTAAGTTCTCCTCAGACTCCGTATTCCCTAAAAGCATAAATGTAAATGGAAGGATACCCGTTTCCTTTTTTCTTTTAGGTAATCTGACTGCATCTCATTGTTTTTTGGGCTTGCATTCAAGTATTTCTCTTGCATAAACAACTCCTTTGTGCGTTTATTGCGTTGTTTTTGCCAGTTGTATGTCTCTAACTCTCTCATTTTTTCTTCCCACTTCCAAACATATGGTTTCGCTGATACAATGCATATTTGCCTTTAGGTATTCAAAATGCTGAAGGAACAACCCTTTTATCAATCGAAAGAAAGTACATACATGAAGCTTCTTGTACTTCTTGGGAGATGCGGTCAGCCAGGGAAAGCACAACAACTCTTTGATGCAATGATTGAAGAGGGATTGGAACCCACTACAGAATTCTATACAGCTTTGGTCGGTGCGTACTGTAGAAGCAACATACTTGACAAAGCATTTACTATTCTTCACCGGATGATCGAGCTCCCTTATTGTCAGCCAAATGTTTACACATACAGCATATTAATTAAGGCTTGTGTGGATGCATCCCGGTTTGACCTGGTTGACTCGCTTTATGAACAAATGGCTGAACGTTCCATCGTTCCTAACACTGTCACTCAAAATATAGTCTTGAGTGGTTACGGGAGGGCAGGGAAATATGAAGAGATGGAAAAAGTGCTTTCGGGAATGCTGGAGAAGCCAGACAGCACACCTGATATCTGGACAATGAATACTATTCTGAGCTTATTTGCTAACAAGGGGCAGAGTGAAACGATGGAGAGATGGTACGAAAAATTTTGTAGTTTTGGTATTGAGCCAGAGACACGAACGTTTAATATCCTTATTAATGCTTATGGGAAGAAAAGGATGTACGATAAGATGTCATCGGTGATGGAATACATGCGTAAACTTTCATTTCCATGGACAACATCAACTTACAACAACGTCATTGAAGCGTTTTCAGATATAGGTGATGCAAAGCATTTGGAGTGCACATTTGATCAAATGCGCGCTGAAGGTGTGAAATCTGACACCAAGACTTTTTGCTGTCTCATTAGAGAGGATATGCAAATGCTGGCCTTTTCCCTAAGGTGATCAACGCTGTCCGATTTGCTGGGAAGTTGGAGATCCCTGAAAACACTTCCTTTTTCAGTTCTGTTATTTATGCTTGTGCAAAGGCCGATGACTTGATTGAGATGGAAAGAGTTTTCAAGCGAATGAAAGAGAAGCGATGCCAACCAGACGACACAACTTACTCCGTTATGATTGAGGCGTATAGAAAAGAAGGTATGACGGACAAAATCTATGATTTGGAGCAAGAGAAGCAGATGATGTCTGCCTCTGAAAAACTAGAGTTGATGCCTACTTGAAAGCTAAATATGCAATCGAAACTTGACAATGCATTGGAGCACCAAAGCTACATCTTTAGTGTTTTTTGCAGAGCTGTAGATTGATAATATCACTCAGCTGTCTGCTTGTAATTTGTCTTTTGTTCTGAGCCGGGGGTCTATCGGAAACAGCTTCCTACTTCTTCGGAGGTAGTGGTATGGACTGCGTACATTATCTTCCCCAGTCTCCACTATGTTATGTGGGAATACACTGGGTATGTTGTTGTGGTGGTGGTGGTGTTGTCTGCTTGTAATGGGTAACTATCCTTGTCAACGAGTTCACGGAGAGGTTAGCCCGAGGCATGCAGGGGTGGCTCAAGGGTGAGACTAGTGAAGCTTTTGCTTTAGGCCCCAAAATCGCAAGGCCTCAAAAAATTTTAATTGTTAATTTTATAATTTTATTTTCTTTTTGACAATTTTGAATATAGTAAAAAAAAACTATCATTTTGTAACTTTGAATTAAACTACTCAAATCTTTATGATAATAATAATGGTCAAAATGCACAAAGTAACATATCTAAGTATTAAATTATAAAAAATAACACTAGTTTTATGAAGAAGGAATACATATATAGGCCCTTAAACTATTTCACTTTTCCCGTATAAGCACCTCAATTAAGTCCGATACATATTGAACCCTTTACTCCTTCACGAATGGTTTCAATTGAACCCAATTTGGTGACGTGGCAAAAACTATAAACTACGTGTAATACACACGCTGATGATGTGGCGAATTAAATAACGACATGTGGCATTTTAATTTAAAATAACGACACTTTTGTCATCTTGATCTTTTAACTCGTCGAACTAAAATATTTTAAATGCTTTACCCATTAAAATATAATATTTTAAATCTTTTTTGATCCAGCTAATATGAGTGTTGCATACGATACATTACCGGACATAATGATAGTTTTAGTGTACCAGACTGTACTTTGGTATCTTGCCTAACTCAAAGCTAAGTGGTAATATATATTTTTGACACAACTACAAATTTTACCGTCCAAATCAATGATAATCATCAAGCACAGAATCTATATATGTAAACCCCATAAATATTTGCGTGAAATTACAAATAAGACAAAATGGAGGAACAACATAAAAAGGAGGTCTGAAATCGGCTAACTTTTAAATAATTTTTAAAATGATTATATTTTAAATGGTGCGCCACAAGCGGTAACCTGATGAATTTTCGTCATTAAAACTAAATTTATGTTTTATAAGAAAAAAAAAAAAATCCAAAATTCGAATTAAAAACGTTTATAAGAACCTTGCTGATGGAAAGGCCAAAGCCAAACTACAACTTTTACAGCCTAGTGGCTTGGTGGAATTTCAAAATCTCAATACAAATCCATGAAAATTAATATGCAAAATCATTTCCATTACAGTATTTAATTGGCATTCAATCGACAGAAAGATAAAAAAGGGAAATGAATAGGCTAGCTGGCTCCAGGGAACTTCATTTACCAATTTATAGGGAAAATAACATAAATTCCCACTTATTAGGAGCTTAATTATAGAACTTTTGATATTTTAATTTATTGCTGAAATCCCTATTTTGGATTTGCCAAGATACATAATTAGACTTCAATCTTGCATGCCCATATAAATAGGACCTTTCACTAAACCATCCATCATCTCACTTTCTGTCTTACTAAAACGTTCACTTTCTCCAAAGAAATGGCTAAAGACTCTCCTCAAACACCCTCATTTTCCATCCCCCAAAAACTCAAATGTCAATGTCCAGGTGCACCCAAGAAGAAACCTAAAAGGGTATTTTCATTATCTAGCAGGAGAAGGCTGCAGTTCATCGAGGTCAATGCTGAAGAAGGAAAAAAAAAAAATGATGTTCAAGAATCATCTGAAAGCTCATAGTCATACAAAAAAAAATGTTTTACTTTTCAATAAAGGTTTATTAAAATAATTATATGAATATTACTACTAATTTCCTTGTGTCAATTTTATTTGTAGTAATTTTCTTAGTTCGTTTAAAAATAATGTCTTCTTTTTATTGACATCTCTTTATTTTTAAATCAACTTTTTGTAGAAATGTATGATAAGAGCGTCGATTGATCTCTTGTAGAAACGTATGATAAGGGTGTCGTTTACAACCGATCTTTGTGATCCGGTCCCTTTTTTCAGATTTCACGCATAGCGAAAGTTTCAGTTCACCAAGATGCTCTTTGCCCTTTTCTCTAATTTTCAACTTTTCACGTTAAACTTCAAGATTAAAAAACATTTTGATAAATATAAGATTTACATGTCTTTTTATTTTTTCAAATTTCGTGCTAAGTTAAAACAGGATAATCAAATTGAAATAGAGGGAGGATAAGTATTGCAGGTTTTATTATACTAAATAATAAGATGAAAAAAAAATAAAAAGGTCAGTCTGGTACACGCACTATGTTCAAAGTTTGGAGAAGCGTCCGACTATAAAGATTTTCAAGGCTTGAATTCGTAACCTTTAGATCACATGATAATAAATTCATCAGTTACTCTACGACTTTCTTTCAAGATGAAAAATATATTTCAAAACATTAGTTAAAGTTCATGTAACTTAATACTCGAAAAGTGAAACTTTTCTAGTAAACCTGAACGGAAAGAATAATAGAATGAAGAAAGAGTGTGGAAGAAAAGAATAGTTGGTTGGCTTAGTTGTCGTGTCTCTGTTTGAACCTGTGACCTCTCGATCATGTGACAACAACTTTATTAATTACTTTATGACTTGCTTTCAAAATGAAAAATATATTTCATTAATATTTTAAATCTTTTTTCAACCGGCTAATATGAGTGTAATACACTCGCTGACACGTGACATGTCATGTCATTTTTCAATGATGCATAGAAAAATTAAATATTTAAAATATATATATATATATACCCCTCCCCCTCCCCTCAATAATTTTTTAAAAAAATTCAATATTCTAAAAGAAATTGATCAAAATAATTGGCTTCACGCGCTGAAACGTGCATGTTTTATACGCGTTTTGCCAAATCATTAAGTTAATTCAGTGGAACACACTTGGTGATTGTACTTGAACCTCCTTTTCTATCGGTGATAATGGTATTAACATTATTGTCGTAATTTCTTTATGCTTCGAGTATTGCATTAGTTTGTTTTCATACTATTCGTTCCTTTATATCGTAATACTTTTTAATTCACATTATTTTGTTATATTTCCTTTTTTCCAAACTACGTGAATATTCTTTATTTTAAGTCGAGTCTGGATTTATTAGAATGAACCTCTCTATTTCTTCGTATATCTTTTTATTTTCAAATAGAAATATATGTCACTCCCTCACTCAGAAGTCTCGTATTTCAATTATAATATAAAAAGATCTTCGAGACCAAATTAAAAAACTAAATAAATAAATCTTATTTACAATACCTTATAATTTACTTGTCACTATATATTCATTCTAAGAAAAAATTTTCAATTTTTTTTTTTGTTTCCAAAATGGCAACCAATTCCATTTCTTTATCTTCAATCTTCCTCTCTCCTCTACTTCCGGCAGCCACGCGCCGTCTCTTCAGTTTCCGGCAGCCACGCGCCGCCGTGACTTGTTGTCATTCTTCTTCTTCAGTGGCATTTCCGAAGAAGAAAAAGCATTGGAAAGAAGGTGAATATCCAGGATTTACTGAACAAGATAAGAGTAAGAAGAGGACACCTATAAAGAATATTAAGAAGAAATTGGATAGAAAAAGTAATGCTAAAGCTTGGGTTAATACTGTTACTGAAGCACTTTCTGATCATATTGATAGAAAAGAATGGGTGCAGGCACTTCAGGTTGGTTGTTTCTAACACCCCTTTTCATTTATTGATTCTTGATTTTGTTGGTTTTTGATGTTCTTGTTTGTTTTTGCTACAACCCTGTTAGTTTCAGCTTAGTAAGGACACGGATTAGGATTGAAGGTTAATAGGGAGGAATGTGTCCATACTTGTAGGAGGTAGTAGTGCATTGTCTTGCTGTCCATGTTAGTAGTCGTAGGTTAGTAGGTAGGCGTGCGTCCGTACTAGTAGGAGTTAGGAGTGCACTGTCTTGTTGTCCAAATTAGTAGTCGTACGTTAGTAGGTAGGTGTGCGTCCGTACTAGTAGGAGGTAGGAGTGCATTGTCTTGTTGTCCATATTAGTAGGCGTAGGTTAGTAGTTAGGTGTGCGTCCATATTGGTAGGAGGTAGGAGTGCATTGTCTTGTTGTCCATGCTAGTAGTCGTAGGTTAGTAGGTAGGCGTGCGTCCATACTAGTAAGTGTTAGGAGTGCACTGTCTTGTTGTCCATGTTAGTAGTCGTAGGTTAGTAGGTAGGCTTGCGTCCGTACTAGTAGGAGTTAGGAGTGCATTGTCTTGTTGTCCAAATTAGTAGTCGTAGGTTAGTAGGTAGGTGTGCATCCATACTAGTAAGTGTTAGGAGTGCACTGTCTTGTTGTCCATGTTAGTAGTCGTAGGTTAGTAGGTAGGCGTGCATCCGTACTGGTAGGAGTTAGGAGTGCATTGTCTTGTTGTCCATGTTAGTAGTCGTAGGTTAGTAGGTAGGCGTGCGTCCGTACTAGTAGGAGTGCATTGTCTTGTTGTCCATATTAGTAGTCGTAGGTTAGTAGGTAGGTGTGCGTCCATATTGGTAGGAGGTAGGAGTGCATTGTCTTGTTGTCCAAATTAGTAGTCGTAGGTTAGTAGGTAGGTGTGCATCCATACTAGTAAGTGTTAGGAGTGCACTGTCTTGTTGTCCATGTTAGTAGTCGTAGGTTAGTAGGTAGGCGTGCGTCCGTACTAGTAGGAGTTAGGAGTGCATTGTCTTGTTGTCCAAATTAGTAGTCGTAGGTTAGTAGGTAGGTGTGCATCCATACTAGTAAGTGTTAGGAGTGCATGTCTTGCTGTCCATGTTAGTAGGTAGGCGTGCGTCCGTACTAGTAGGGGTTAGGAGTGCATTGTCTTGTTGTCCATGTTAGTAGTCGTAGGTTAGTAGGCAGGTGTGCGTCCGTACTAGCAGGAGTTAGGAGTGCATTGTCTTGTTGTCCATGCTAGTAGTCGTAGGTTAGTAGGTAGGCGTGCGTCCGTACTAGTAGGAATGCATTGTCTTGTTGTCCATAGTAGTAGTCGTAGGTTAGTAGGTAGGTGTGCGTCCATATTGGTAGGAGGTAGGAGTGCATTGTCTTGTTGTCTAAATTAGTAGTCGTACGTTAGTAGGTAGGTGTGGTCCATACTAGTAGGAGGTAGGAGCGCATTGTCTTGTTGTCCATATTAGTAGTCGTAGGTTAGTAGTTAGGTGTGCGTCCATATTGGTAGGAGGTAGGAGTGCATTGTCTTGTTGTCCATGCTAGTAGTTTTAGTATTATTCTTGTAGTTTCTTGTATTTCGATTTCTGTTACTATATGTTGTTTCGTATAGTTTGATTATAGTATTATTTTGTTGTATTACTATTCTGCAACTATATGTTGTTTTTGTTACTATGTGGTTGTTTCTTGTACCTTCATTAATTCTTCAGTAGCATTTCCAAAGAAGAAAAAGCATTGGAAAGAAGGTGAATATCCAGGATTTACTGAACAAGATAAGAGTAAGAAGAGGACACCTATAAAGAATATTAAGAAGAAATTGGATAGAAAAAGTAATGCTAAAGCTTGGGTTAATACTGTTACTGAAGCACTTTCTGATCATATTGATAGAAAAGAATGGGTGCAGGCACTTCAGGTTGGTTGTTTCTAACACCCCTTTTCATTTATTGATTCTTGATTTTGTTGGTTTTTGATGTTCTTGTTTGTTTTTGCTACAACCCTGTTAGTTTCAGCTTAGTAAGGACACGGATTAGGATAGAAGGTTAATAGGTTGGAATGTGTCCATACTAGTAGGAGGTAGTAGTGCATTGTCTTGTTGTCCAAATTAGTAGTCGTAGGTTAGTAGGTAGGTGTGCATCCATACTAGTAAGTGTTAGGAGTGCACTGTCTTGTTGTCCATGTTAGTAGTTTTAGTATTATTCTTGTAGTTTCTTGTATTTCGATTTCTGTTACTATATGTTGTTTCGTATAGTTTGATTATAGTATTATTTTGTTGTATTACTATTCTGCAACTATATGTTGTTTTTGTTACTATGTGTTTGTTTCTTGTACCTTCATTAATTCTTCAGTAGCATTTCCAAAGAAGAAAAAGCATTGGAAAGAAGGTGAATATCCAGGATTTACTGAACAAGATAAGAGTAAGAAGAGGACACCTATAAAGAATATTAAGAAAAAGTTGGATAGAAAAAGTAATGCTAAAGCTTGGGTTAATACTGTTACTGAAGCACTTTCTGATCATATTGATAGAAAAGAATGGGTTCAGGCACTTCAGGTTGGTTGTTTCTAACACCCCTTTCATTTATTGATTCTTGATTTTGTTGGTTTTTGATGTTCTTGTTTGTTTTTGCTACAACCCTGTTAGTTTCAGCTTAGTAAGGACACGGATTAGGATTGAAGGTTAATAGGGAGGAATGTGTCCATACTTGTAGGAGGTAGTAGTGCATTGTCTTGCTGTCCATGTTAGTAGTCGTAGGTTAGTAGGTAGGCGTGCGTCCGTACTAGTAGGAGTTAGGAGTGCACTGTCTTGTTGTCCAAATTAGTAGTCGTACGTTAGTAGGTAGGTGTGCGTCCGTACTAGTAGGAGGTAGGAGTGCATTGTCTTGTTGTCCATATTAGTAGGCGTAGGTTAGTAGTTAGGTGTGCGTCCATATTGGTAGGAGGTAGGAGTGCATTGTCTTGTTGTCCATGCTAGTAGTCGTAGGTTAGTAGGTAGGCGTGCGTCCATACTAGTAAGTATTAGGAGTGCACTGTCTTGTTGTCCATGTTAGTAGTCGTAGGTTAGTAGGTAGGCTTGCGTCCGTACTAGTAGGAGTTAGGAGTGCATTGTCTTGTTGTCCAAATTAGTAGTCGTAGGTTAGTAGGTAGGTGTGCATCCGTACTGGTAGGAGTTAGGAGTGCATTGTCTTGTTGTCCATGTTAGTAGTCGTAGGTTAGTAGGTAGGCGTGCGTCCGTACTAGTAGGAGTGCATTGTCTTGTTGTCCATATTAGTAGTCGTAGGTTAGTAGGTAGGTGTGCGTCCATATTGGTAGGAGGTAGGAGTGCATTGTCTTGTTGTCCAAATTAGTAGTCGTAGGTTAGTAGGTAGGTGTGCATCCATACTAGTAAGTGTTAGGAGTGCACTGTCTTGTTGTCCATGTTAGTAGTCGTAGGTTAGTAGGTAGGCGTGCGTCCGTACTAGTAGGAGTTAGGAGTGCATTGTCTTGTTGTCCAAATTAGTAGTCGTAGGTTAGTAGGTAGGTGTGCATCCATACTAGTAAGTGTTAGGAGTGCATGTCTTGCTGTCCATGTTAGTAGGTAGGCGTGCGTCCGTACTAGTAGGGGTTAGGAGTGCATTGTCTTGTTGTCCATGTTAGTAGTCGTAGGTTAGTAGGCAGGTGTGCGTCCGTACTAGCAGGAGTTAGGAGTGCATTGTCTTGTTGTCCATGCTAGTAGTCGTAGGTTAGTAGGTAGGCGTGCGTCCGTACTAGTAGGAATGCATTGTCTTGTTGTCCATAGTAGTAGTCGTAGGTTAGTAGGTAGGTGTGCGTCCATATTGGTAGGAGGTAGGAGTGCATTGTCTTGTTGTCCAAATTAGTAGTCGTACGTTAGTAGGTAGGTGTGGTCCATACTAGTAGGAGGTAGGAGCGCATTGTCTTGTTGTCCATATTAGTAGTCGTAGGTTAGTAGTTAGGTGTGCGTCCATATTGGTAGGAGGTAGGAGTGCATTGTCTTGTTGTCCATGCTAGTAGTTTTAGTATTATTCTTGTAGTTTCTTGTATTTCGATTTCTGTTACTATATGTTGTTTCGTATAGTTTGATTATAGTATTATTTTGTTGTATTACTATTCTGCAACTATATGTTGTTTTTGTTACTATGTGTTTGTTTCTTGTACCTTCATTAATTCTTCAGTAGCATTTCCAAAGAAGAAAAAGCATTGGAAAGAAGGTGAATATCCAGGATTTACTGAACAAGATAAGAGTAAGAAGAGGACACCTATAAAGAATATTAAGAAGAAATTGGATAGAAAAAGTAATGCTAAAGCTTGGGTTAATACTGTTACTGAAGCACTTTCTGATCATATTGATAGAAAAGAATGGGTGCAGGCACTTCAGGTTGGTTGTTTCTAACACCCCTTTTCATTTATTGATTCTTGATTTTGTTGGTTTTTGATGTTCTTGTTTGTTTTTGCTACAACCCTGTTAGTTTCAGCTTAGTAAGGACACGGATTAGGATAGAAGGTTAATAGGTTGGAATGTGTCCATACTAGTAGGAGGTAGTAGTGCATTGTCTTGTTGTCCAAATTAGTAGTCGTAGGTTAGTAGGTAGGTGTGCATCCATACTAGTAAGTGTTAGGAGTGCACTGTCTTGTTGTCCATGTTAGTAGTTTTAGTATTATTCTTGTAGTTTCTTGTATTTCGATTTCTGTTACTATATGTTGTTTCGTATAGTTTGATTATAGTATTATTTTGTTGTATTACTATTCTGCAACTATATGTTGTTTTTGTTACTATGTGTTTGTTTCTTGTACCTTCATTAATTCTTCAGTAGCATTTCCAAAGAAGAAAAAGCATTGGAAAGAAGGTGAATATCCAGGATTTACTGAACAAGATAAGAGTAAGAAGAGGACACCTATAAAGAATATTAAGAAAAAGTTGGATAGAAAAAGTAATGCTAAAGCTTGGGTTAATACTGTTACTGAAGCACTTTCTGATCATATTGATAGAAAAGAATGGGTGCAGGCACTTCAGGTTGGTTGTTTCTAACACCCCTTTTCATTTATTGATTCTTGATTTTGTTGGTTTTTGATGTTCTTGTTTGTTTTTGCTACAACCCTGTTAGTTTCAGCTTAGTAAGGACACGGATTAGGATAGAAGGTTAATAGGTTGGAATGTGTCCATACTAGTAGGAGGTAGTAGTGCATTGTCTTGTTGTCCAAATTAGTAGTCGTAGGTTAGTAGGTAGGTGTGCATCCATACTAGTAAGTGTTAGGAGTGCACTGTCTTGTTGTCCATGTTAGTAGTTTTAGTATTATTCTTGTAGTTTCTTGTATTTCGATTTCTGTTACTATATGTTGTTTCGTATAGTTTGATTATAGTATTATTTTGTTGTATTACTATTCTGCAACTATATGTTGTTTTTGTTACTATGTGTTTGTTTCTTGTACCTTCATTAATTCTTCAGTAGCATTTCCAAAGAAGAAAAAGCATTGGAAAGAAGGTGAATATCCAGGATTTACTGAACAAGATAAGAGTAAGAAGAGGACACCTATAAAGAATATTAAGAAAAAGTTGGATAGAAAAAGTAATGCTAAAGCTTGGGTTATTACTGTTACTGAAGCACTTCCTGATCATATTGATAGAAAAGAATGGGTTCAAGCTCTTCAGTTTTTTTCTTGCTAACACCCCTTTTCATTTCTTGATTTTGCTTTTGAAGTATCTTATTGAGGACATGACATTAGATAGGAGTGTGTGGAGGATACAGATTAGTGCAGAAGGTTAGTTGGTAGGACCGTAGGATTACGTCTATTCTAGTAGATAGTAGATAGAAGTGCATTGTCCCATACTAGTAGTTGTTCTTGCTAAAATCCCATTTCCTTTCTTGATTTTGATTTTGTTGTCTGTTGATATTCTTGTTTGTTTTTGTGTGTACCACTTATTGAGCATCGATTTTGAGTTCCTTTTTTTTAAGGAAAGCTAGTATTTTGTCATGACTTCTTCACACTTTGAGCTGGGGTCTATCGGTAACAGCCTCTCTAGGACCCCACTTGTGGGATTACATTGCATATGTTGCTGCTGTTTTTGTATTTTTGTGTGTATTGCTCAATTTCCCCAAACCCCTTTTGCTCCTATATCCCTGTTATCCCCTGGCTACCACTTTGAAAGCAAATGGGTCTGGATTTCTGTGTTAGTTGAAGGGCTACTCAATTTCTTGTAAAGGTTGTTCTTTTATTGTTTTTTTTTTTTTTTTTTAAATATCTTTTTGTTTGAGAAATGAGATTAGCTGAAATCAGTTCATAGGTGCAAACTAAAACCCTTTTCATTTCTTGCTTTTGTGGGGAAGTAATTATATAGTACATGGCACATCTTGATCTTAATGAGGCTATGCTTTAGATATGAGAGGTTGAAGGTCGCGGATTACGGTAGAAGGTTAGTTGGTAGTTGAGTGTTCTCTCGCTTTCCTGTGGGATAGGCTTGGTGGTCATTCCTGGACCTTTCTTCTTACAAAATGGTGTTAGCACTATTCTTGTAGTTTCTTTGACCTTTGGTTACGGCTACTCACTGGTGTTTTTTGTTCTCTGATTATTGCATTATTTTTTACGATTGCTTACTATTCTTTGTTTACTACTCCTTATAGGTGGTGTATTTATGTCATGCCATATTGTTCCATGCTTTGTGTACGTTTTTTATGACTTATCTTATCTTGAGCCGGGGGTCTATTGGAAACAGCCTTGCTACTTCTCCGGAGGTAGTGGTATGGACTGCGTACATCTTACCCTCCCCAAACCTCACTATGTGGGAATACGCTGGATTTGTTGTTGTTGATTATTGCATTATTTTGTTGTTGTTACTGTTCGTTCTCCTATTAGTTGTGTAACATTCCATTTTGCATTATTTTCTTCTTGTTATTGTACCCGTATCTCTATCCCCTTTTCCCAAACTGTTTTGTTAGGTTTTATTTAAGCTAAGGGTCCATCGGAAACAACCTATCGATCTCTGTGAGGTAGGGGTAAGGTGTGTGTACTCAGTACATTCTACACTCCCCAGACCCCACTTGTGGGATTACCACTCGATTCCTCAAAACCCCTTTTGCTCTTAACCTGTTGGTATCCTCGTGCCACCTCGTTGAAAGTAATTGGCTGTGTGGATTTCTGTGTTTGTTGAAAATTGATTTAGTTACTGCAGTAAATTTTAGTTAATAAGTTGTTTAGAATTAAGATAAGTTTGAATTTTAAATTTAAGGTTAGGTTGTTTTAGTTGTTGAGAAATTTTAGGTTTTTGAATTTGAAATTATGCAGATTTGTTGTTTCAAGTTGGCTATTTAAAGCCCTCTTATGCTTAATAAAGCTTGAAAGTCATTTCAATCCAAAGAGAGTCATTTTAACCCATTTTCGCTGCCCCATCTTAAAAAACCAGCAGTGTTTGTTGAAATAAAATAAGGGCCATTCAATTTCTGGTAAAGGTTCTTTTCTTAAATTGTCCTTTTGATTGAGAAATCAGTTCATAGGTGCAACACTATGATGATTGACGATACTAAATGGAATGAGGTAGATCTGAAATCAAGTTCAATGTAGACTTGGGTTGCGTTTGGTATGGAGGTCCAATTTCCCACATTTTGTCGGTCAAAATGTTTTGAAAAATATTTTCTCTATTGCATTCCAAGCTCATTGTCACTCCCCGCTCCACCCCACCCCACCCCCATAGTGTTTTCCTAGATTACTTAGCAAATATCAGAAAACAAATAAATAAGAAATTTTCCTAGAAAACATTAACATTTTCCTTTTTACTCAACACATCCTTAGCTCGAGAAAAAAATAAAGGAAGTAGAGGATCCATGAAGGTGAATAATATGTTGTTGTTACACTTATACTTAGTTTGGTGCTTGATAGAAGGAGTCTTCTTAGTCTAGTTAGAGACTTGTATGTCAGCGTGGAGGTAAGTTTGAGGTATAGAGATCCTTTAGTTTTAGAGATTTCTTAATTTTGCTTCGCCGGCAAATTATTTACTGGTATTGAAATGAGATGATCCTGAATAGAGCCGAGTAGATATGGTGGATTCGTATAGCTAACCCTCCTGTTTGGGATTGAGGCCTAGCTGATTGACACACCGAATTCAAACGATTACTTAAAGCTCGAGTTCACCGTATTTGTTTCCATGTGTTGCAGCTGTTTCCATGCTCTTATATGAGGATTTGACAGAGAGGATTTCTTCCGATTTTGTCATTCATTTGATCATGTTACCCAGCCTACATTGCTTATTGGAGCTATATCTCGATTCATGACGGTGACATCTATCTTCCAGCCATTCCCCCTTGTATAATACTACAAATTCAATCGGCAGCCTGCTGCCGTAACTTAGCCAAGGAAAGACTTCTCTAAGCCCCCACTCTCCGCAGGAAATCCAGTTATTCCATTAACGTCTGCGTCCTTCACTCCTCTTTCACGATGAAATTCACAACCATTTTTTATGGGGAAGACTAATGCATCTTTGTTCTTATTACTAATAACTTATCCGTGCATATGAGATGCATTCTGGACAATACTGTCCAAAGCTGGAGGATTCACTTCAGTCAGAACCACCCCGAGTACCTTAAGCTCTTAGTTTGAATACTTTTCACCGTCAAAAGCATAAATTGAAACCTGAACATGGAGTATCACTTTTCTGAAAAATCAAATCGTTCACCTTGCATTTTGTGAACGTAAGTTCTCCTCAGACTCCGTATTCCCTAAAAGCACAAACGTAAATGGAAGGATACCCGTTTCCTTTTTTCTTTTCTTTGTTAATCTTACTGCATCTCATTGTTTTCTGGGCTTGCATTCAAATATTTCTCTTGCATAAGTAACTCCGTGGTGCATTTATTGCGTTGTTTTTGCCAGTTGTATGTCTCTAACTCTCTTCTTTTTTCTTCCCACTTCTAAACATATGGTTTCACTGATACAATGCATATTTGCCTTTAGGTATTCGAAATGCTGAAGGAACAACCCTTTTATCAATCGAAAGAAAGTACATACATGAAGCTTCTTGTACTTCTTGGGAGATGCGGTCAGCCAGGGAAAGCACAACAACTCTTTGATGCAATGATTGCAGAGGGATTGGAACCCACTACAGAATTCTATACAGCTTTGGTCGGTGCGTACTGTAGAAGCAACATACTTGACAAAGCATTTACTATTCTTCACCGGATGATCGAGCTCCCTTATTGTCGGCCAAATGTTTACACATACAGCATATTAATTAAGGCTTGTGTGGATGCATCCCGGTTTGACCTGGTTGACTCGCTTTATGAACAAATGGCTGAACGTTCCATCGTTCCTAACACTGTCACTCAAAATATAATCTTGAGTGGTTACGGAAGGGCAGGGAAATATGAAGAGATGGAGAAAGTGCTTTCGGGAATGCTGGAGAAGCCAGACAGCACACCTGATATCTGGACAATGAATACTATTCTGAGCTTATTTGCTAACAAGGGGCAGATTGAAACGATGGAGAGGTGGTACGAAAAATTTTGTAGTTTTGGTATTGAGCCAGAGACACGAACGTTTAATATCCTTATTAATGCTTATGGGAAGAAAAGGATGTACGATAAGATGTCATCGGTGATGGAATACATGCGTAAACTTTCATTTCCATGGACAACATCAACTTACAACGACGTCATTGAAGCGTTTTCAGATATAGGTGATGCAAAGCATATGGAGTGCACATTTGATCAAATGCGCGCTGAAGGTGTGAAAGCTGACACCAAGACTTTTTGCTGTCTCATTAGAGGATATGCAAATGCTGGCCTTTTCCCTAAGGTGATCAATGCTGTCCGATTAGCTGGGAAGTTGGAGATCCCTGAAAACACTTCCTTTTTCAGTTCTGTTATTTATGCTTGTGCAAAGGCCGATGACTTGATTGAGATGGAAAGAGTTTTCAAGCGAATGAAAGAGAAGCGATGCCAACCAGACGACACAACTTACTCCGTTATGATTGAGGCGTATAGAAAAGAAGGTATGACGGACAAAATCTATGATTTGGAGCAAGAGAAGCAGATGATGTCTGCCTCTGAAAAACTAGAGTTGATGCCTACTTGAAAGCTAAATATGCAATCGAAACTTGACAATGCATTGGAGCACCAAAGCTACATCTTTAGTGTTTTTTGCAGAGCTGTAGATTGATAATATCACTCAGCTGTCTGCTTGTAATTTGTCTTTTGTTCTGAGCCGGGGGTCTATCGGAAACAGCCTCCTACTTCTTCGGAGGTAGTGGTATGGACTGCGTACATTATCTTCCACAGTCTCCACTATGTTATGTGGGAATACACTGGGTATGTTGTTGTTGTTGTGGTGGTGGTGTTGTCTGCTTGTAATGGGTAACTATCCTTGTCAACGAGTTCACGGAGAGGTTAGCCCGAGGCATGCAGGGGTGGCTCAAGGGTGAGACTAGTGAAGCTTTTGCTTTAGGCCCCAAAATCGCAAGGCCTCAAAAAATTTTAATTGTTAATTTTATAATTTTATTTTCTTTTTGACAATTTTGAATATAGTAAAAAAAAACTATCATTTTGTAACTTTGAATTAAACTGCTCAAATCTTTATAATAATAATAATGGTCAAAATGCACAAAGTAACATATCTAAGTATTAAATTATAAAAAATAACACTAGTTTTATGAAGAAGGAATATATATATAGGCCCTTAAACTATTTCACTTTTCCCGTATAAGGACCTCAATTAAGTCCGATACATATTGAACCCTTTACTCCTTCACGAATGGTTTCAATTGAACCCAATTTGGTGACGTGGCAAAAACTATAAACTGCGTGTAATACACACGCTGATGATGTGGCAAAGTGACGAATTAAATAACGACATGTGACATTTTAATTTAAAATAATTATAAAAATAATTTTTTAATAAAATTAAATCTACATTAAAAATATATAAACTAATTAACCCCCCCCCCCCCCTCCAGTCCTTCTCTTCCAAACACCCCCACCCCTTCAACGATTGAACACCCGCCAGCCCCCTTGCCCACCCCCCTTGCCCTTCTCTTCCAAACACCCCTCCTTTTTTTGTCGATTGAAACCCCCCTGCCCCCACCCCCAGCAGCCTTCTCTTCCAAACAAACCCCCTTCGTCGATTGACCCCCACGCCCCTTTCGCGGATTGAACAAGAAAGTAAAAAAAAAATTGTATCTTATTAAGGAAAACTGATGGTTATTTTTTTTTTTATTTCTTCAATGTGTTTTTTAAAGAAGCCATTAATGGAGAAGAAGATACCGAGAAGTCATTAATTATGGTTTCTCACTCAATTTATATATGAATGATATTTAAAGAAGCCATTAATGGTGAAGAAGATATGGAGAAGAAGATGATGCCTATTTTCTTTTTCTTTTTTCTTTATAATGTATTTTTTTAATCGGTTGGGGGTTTTTATGTTTAATTTTGCTGATTAATTATGCTTTGTCACTCAACTTATATGCGAATGATTTTTGAAGAAGCCATTTATGGAGAGAAGATATGGAGAAGAAGATGATGGTTATTTTTTTAAAAAAAATTCTTTCATGTTTTTTTTTAATTGATTGGAATTGCTTATGTTTAATTTTTTTAATTAAAAATGGTTTCTCACTCACCTTTAGGAGAGTGCATTACACATGTCACGCTATGTGAGTGCCACGTCAGCAATTGGGCTTAATTGACACATTTTGTGAAGGAGCCAAGGGTCCAATAAGTAGATGGTTTAATTGAGTTATCTATGCAGAAAAAGTAAAATAGTTAAGGAGTCTGTATATGTATTTAGCCTTTTATGAAATTACATTTCATAGCATTTATGACATATTTTTATTGTGTTTCTCTTTTTTTTACCGCATTGGAAAAGTAACCTTCAGTTACCCCTCTTTTCACGCCACTATTCCTTCTCTCTCTATTTTTGAAAGATATTTTCCCGTTTTTTTCGCCATTAACAAAAACTTCCAGCTTCACTTTTACTTTCTTTTGCACGATTTTAGCTATATCAAATCTTCATATATTTCAGGTAACACTTAATTTAGCTATTGCATATTTTTTTTTTGGGGGGGGGGGGGGGGATTTTTCGACTCTAACACATCTCAAAATCAGATTTTAATTTTTTCTTTTGTTTTAATGGATGAACAAACACTAGAATCACAAAATAAAATTGTTGGCATACGAAATTTAAATTTGGTTTCAGATTGTGGACTGTCTTTTAGTATCGGCTTAGCTCAAGAAGAAGCTGTTAAAGTTGTTTCATCTTCTTTACAGTTTAAGAAATCTCACAGATCGAAGAAGATTGGGTCAAAATTTTGCAACGATCCAGTTAAGATGACAGAAATTATAAAAAAAAAAAAGGTTGCAGAGAAAGCATTCTCCAAAGGAAACAAAAATTAAAAAAGGGACAGAGAAGAAAAGAAAAGCTCAAGAAATTGAAGTTTTGAGTAGTAATGTTGATGAGGAAGTGCAGAATTCTTTTGCTGACGATTCTCAAGAAGATAGTGATGAAGAAGTATTTTTTTTGGTGTAAATGTATTTTTTAAGTAAATGTATTTTGCTATAAGTTTAGATGTTACCAAAGTTGTAACTTATATGTATTTTTTGAAATACTGAATATGTATTTTATGTTTTTGATGATATGTGGAGGGCAAATTTAGTAGAAAATATATTTGTGAAGATGATAGGATAATTGTGAAAATATATTGTTAATAAATGGGTTAATACTCATGAACAGGGTTTTTTTGCTATACGTATTTTTATATATTTAATATGTATTTTTTGAAGAATTTGTTATATTTTGCACTGATAAAATACATATGCATGTTACTTTTAGTTTAACTACCATATCAGTATATTCGCTATAGGATATGCCATTGGCTATATGTATTTTTGGCTTACTTGATATGATTTTTTTAGTCTTGGTTGTATTTTTACCATAATTGATTTATATTTTTCAGTGTTGGTTGTATTTTTAGCATACTTAATTTGTATTTTTTAGTGTTGCTTGTAATTTTGATTATATGTGATATGTTTTTTTCAGTGTTGGTTGCATGTTATATTTTTTTTTTTTGTATGCTTGAATTTTGTTTACAGATTAAGAAGTGGTAGTTTTACTTTGTATAGGTTATGCGGGACGAAATATGCATAGTCAGAAAACTTCCAAGATTTGCACCACACATGTACTCGTACAGTGACAAAGATATTTATGGAAGCATACGCAAAATTTTAAACAAGGAACAGTTTAAAAACTTTTGCGACAATAATATTTTTGGTTATTTTATGAAGAAGCGGCAATGTGTAGTGCAAGCACAGTTGTGCAGATGCGTTATGACACTTGAGGTGAAGGGTAGTTCTTCTTTTGGGATTTTGATTTGTGCTAATGACACCTTTCTTAATTTGACTCCCAGGGAATTTGCTATCATAACTGAATTGAATTGTGTATCAAATAGATATGACTTTATTTTTTACGAGGGTATACCAAATAGGATGGTTGAGAAGTATTTCAATGGGGCGGAAATTATACAGAAATTATCAACATACAGAAGTAAACCTGATCGTCCTCAACATGCTTGTGATGTGGGTCTGAGATAATCACCTCAACAGTATCCATCTCAAAAAAATCTAATGCTTGTGTATCTTCACAAACCACCAAAGCTCCTTCATTTGTTGTATTTATAAATGTTTGCAAGTTGTTACAGTTGATTCCTCTTTCAGCAACACATATAGATGAACTTGCCAAGTTGTTCCCTACAACTTTATCCAAAATGCTTACATATAAAGAAAGACAATTCATGTCTTGTATCAGTTTTTTCTGCAATATAAACACGTTCAAACCTATATCGTTATGTATTTCTATCTGCCCTGCATTAGCAATGATTTAATATTCTACTAAAATACGTTTTCTAATTAAATTCACACTTAAGTGAGATGCCAAAACATCGTGCAGCTCAACGAATGTTGCTGATGTGCTCAACAGTATAGCATCAGTGACATATTCTTCAAAGTTTTTTTCGTACGTCCATCGGCTAGAGTGCTTCACAAGGACTGGTATGCTTCCCATTTCTACTTGATTTAACCAATAAACAAACAAATATACATATTTATCAGATATCACTTATTTTAACACACTATTTACAGCTTTTAGTGCATACAAAGTTACCCAGCCAACTTCTCAATTTATAAAATACATTTAAACAATATTTGTTTAGAGTTACATACAAATATAACAAAAGTTTTCAGCCAAATACATAAAATACTCCATCAAACGGAAGTAAAACAGGTACGAAATATATTTTCACATATACACTTATATTCTCAAATTTCGAAAAGCAAAACAAAAATACATATGCAGTGTTAACATTAAGCATATAAAAAAAAATACATCTGCAACATACATAATTTGTAATTTGATATGTTTTATACATATTTGTCAAATGTCACTTGTTATAACGCGCACTTTTCAGATTTAAGTGCAAACAAAGTTACACAACCAGCAACTCAATTTAAAAAATACATTTACACTACATTTCCTTAAAGTAAAATATCTTTTCAAATATACATTTATACTATAGAATTCCGACAACAAAGCAAAAATACATATGCAGTGTTAACATTAAGCAAATCAAAAATACATATGCAGCAAATATTTTATACTTTTGTATGAGTTCATAGAATATCATCAAATTCAACAGATATATTCGATCATTCATTTATCTAGTATTTCAGAAAATAATTGAATCAAATTCAATTCGAAAGTTGTTTACAATTTGTTTTACTGTTAAAACAATCAAAATAACAACAAACGATCCTCAAGACAATATTCGAATACTAATTTTTTTCCCATTAAAACAACTTTAAAGCTGAAATTTGCAACAGATACTTGATTTTCAATTTTACTGCTGCCTTGAATCTAACTCGAATTTGTTTTAAAAATTTTTCATATACAAATTAAAGTCGACAACCAAAACTTGACAGGCCCATCAGTAATGGTTAAAAAAAAATGAACTGGATAACAATAATGATTATGTACCTTAAACAGTAGTAATGATTGAATTTTCAACTGACAGTTGAATTCAAACAAATGGAACAAATGAATCAACAATTGAACTTGTTCTAATTTGTAAAGTAGACACTTCTACTTACACTTTTGTCATCTGAATCTTTTAACTCGTCGAACTAAAATATTTCAAACGCTTTACCCATTAAAACATAATATTTCAAATCTTTTTTCATCCAGCTAATATGAGTGTTGCATACGATACATTCTTGCGGTGGGACCCTTCCCCAAACACTGAACATAATGATAGCTTTAGTGTACCAGACTGTACTTTTTCTTTTGGTATCTTGCCTAACTCAAAGCTAAGTGGTAATATATATTTTTGACACAACTACAATTTTACCGTCCAAATCAATGATAATCATCAAGCACAAAATCTATATATGTAAACCCCATAAATATTTGCGTGAATTTACAAAGAAGACAAAATGGAGGAACAACATAAAAAGGAGGTCTGAAATTTGCTTAAATCGGCTAGCTTTTAAATAATTTTTAAAATGATTATATTTTAAATGGTGCACCACAAGTGGTAACCTGATGAATTTTCGTGGCATAGAATTCATTAAAACTAAATTTATGTTATATAAGAAAAAAAAAATCCAAAATTCAAATTAAAAACGTTTATTTAAAAAATAGAAAGGTTGTGTCCATTCTGCCATTGTCCTAAATATTTTTTTTCTTTTAAAAGGAATAAGAAGTCCTGAATTGACTTAAGTTTAGATGTTAAAATGAACTAATTTTCTTACAAAAATACTCTCCCGTGTTTAATGATTTATCATTTTAGAAATTTAAAACCAAATAACTTATTTTTCTTTTTAGAAAAATGATGCATAAATAAAGTAAATTTTCAATGACGAGAATTATATCTTAAGATGTAGAGGACATAATAATTAAATATCTCTTCTAAAGACCAATATGGGTTGTAGTGTAGTGATATGACTATTTCGCCCTTAATCAGATGTCTTACGTTCAAGCTCTGGATATGGAGAAAATTCTTCCAGAAGGGCCTTACAATGTACGTTTTGAATTAGTTGGGGCTCCAATACAAACATTGAATATCGAGTGAATCACGATAAATAATTTGAGATGACGAAAATAGACGTAATATGGTTTTGATCCTTTTATTTTAGGAGGGACAGTCGTTCATTATATTAGAACACAAACATTAATTATATAAATTTATTTCATTTTAGCATCGTTCGCTACGATATCTATACGAAAAAAAACTGAGATGGAAAATACTGAAACAATCCTTTTAAGTGTAGTATGGTTGGGTAATTGCTCTGATTATTTTTCTTTTTCTAAAAAATAACATTAAATAATGACCAAGTGTTCTAACATTTGTGACTTTAATTTAGAAATCTCAAAATTCGCCATTAAAATGGAGAACAAAACTAACGGAGAAAGATGATAGAAATTAATATTATTTATATTTGGATTATAAAATTCTAGTTCTTTCATTCTCAAAAATATATTATTCTTTTTGTCCCGAAGTTATACAATGCAGTTTAACTAGACAAATTTTAAGAAAAAAATATTTTAAAATTTATAATCTAAATAAGTCATTAAAAAAAAGTGCATTGTTACCATTATCGACCAACGCGTGTCTAAATTTTTTCTTATTTATATTTGATATTTATATTAGACCAAACAATCAAATGTTAGAAATTCCTACAAATTAAAGTAAAAGTATATATATTAGTACTTAACTATGTATTAAATAATTATCAATTATATGTTTTGAGAAACATAAACTTTGTGTTTATTAATTTGATATGAACATTATATTATTTTCGAGTACCGGTCAATGATGATTGTGATTTGTTCAAATGATCCACCTAAACACGTTATACAACCAGTATTTTCCTTTCAACTCTTTAATTATTAAATTAGACCATATACTAAAATTGTGAAATTCAGTTATACCCATGGACCATCGTGATTGCCTATTCAAAGCCATTTAATGATATTTAAAATATAAAATATGAAAAATATTTTTTGAAATTAAAATAAATAACTTTTTACTTATTTTCTGTGTTTATTAGTACTCATGCAAACAGGAATATGGCGTGTATTAAAATGTTTTTTCAATTTAATTTAAAATACCACGCCTTATTATGACGTGAGTAAAGTAAGATCTATTATACTCTTCTCAAATTCTACTTATGAGATTTCACTTTCTTATTACACTGAAGTAATCATATTACTAGGATATTGACGAGTACTAGACTGACAGCTAGGATAATTAATATCATTAACGCTAATAATTTATACTGGGCCATATATATTCAATCTATAATATAATAAAAATATCTCATTTCTAATAATAACTCGACAACTCAATGAAACGAAACAAAAATGATTTTTTCCTTAAATAATTTTAAAACACGTAACGCACAAAAATTTAGTACCATGTTAATTGCATATTTAATGCCAAAGATTTAATACCATGTTAATGGAGTTATTTATAATGATTTGATTGTGTAAATATCTTTTATATATGATAGTACTTATAATTTAAATTAAATAAAAAGGGAATAACTGCAATTAGGGCTTAAACAGTAAGATACTTATAAATGGAATAAAGAGAAACCGCAAAAGGAAAGAAGATATTAGCTGGCTTAGAATATATATAGTAGTAATTAAGAATATAATCTTTATATATTAATGCATAATTGTAGAAAAAGGAATACAAGATAATTTTAGGGTACAAATGAAATGATATTTAATTAACGTTTTTGTTTTTTCCTAGTTTTTCATTTTGAGTTCACTATATAAGTTAAAAAAAAATCTGATTAATTTTCTAGGATTTCTTGCCATTTATTAATATAGGAGAGAATTATTCCCTTTGATTACACAATTATTCACTTTAATTTTCTAGGATTTCTTGCCATTTATTAATATAGGAGAGAATTATTCCCTTTGATTACACAATCAAATTCCCTCTATTTTTTCCTCCTCACTCATATAAATAATAAAAAAATAAACCATCCATCTCATTTTCTTTATCCTAAAACTTTCACTTTCTCCCTTGTCTCTGTTCCCCAAACAACCATGGCTAAAGACCTCCAATTCCCAAAAGATTCCTTGGAAAACCAATCACCAAACTTGAAAAACATTTTTTTTTTCCTTATGAATTTACATACACCTTGACCTCTTGATTTTCCTGTTACATTCATCGTCAACAACAGCTTCAATGATTCTGAAAAGAATTCAACTTCTTCGATGACGAAACTACCCTTTTGGCTTTTAGGTTTCTTAGGTGCACCTGGACATTTGAGGTTTTTTGTATTCCAAAAAACGCCAAATGTCCAGGTGCACCTGAGAAACCTAAAAGGGTAGAGAAGGCTGCGATTCATCTTAAATGAAATTTAATCAAACAGATAATTTTATTTTATTTGTTCGTTATTTCTTTCTTCTATATTGTTTTGAGTTGTTTTACTTTTGTATAAAGCGTTTATTGAAATAATTTTTCTACCTTCCAGGGAGAGAAAAATTGACGGTGTATACTTGATCATGTGTTCAACCATTTCATCTTCAATGAAACAGTCTTTCATTCATTTATCTGCTTTTTTACTTCCGTTATTTCTTTTTTTTAATAGTGTTTTACTTTGGGTTGATGTATTTTTTTTCTCGAAAATGAAATAAATAAAGGATCTGATGTAAACAAATATGCACCATGTGTATTTGTGATTATATCATCTAGCTAGGCTTTACATTCAACGTGATGTAAACAAGCTGAAATGATTGGAGTGAATCATTTTTGTGTGTATGAAAGTCAGAGTCATTGAGTTAGTATATATAACTTCTTCATTTTGACTATGTTTTATCTACAGAAATCATACGTATAGATAGATAGTATATACATATTTTAACTACCACCATCAAGAGTTATTAAAAGAAGCATGATTAGCCATGCCCAGAGAAAATTAAGTTCCAATTCTCTTCTGTCAAATTGGCCATACATACAGAAGAAAACAGACATCCATAATCATACCAGAAAATAGCAAAATACAGATGAAATGAACAAGGACCTAAATAAAATCCTGGCGCATACACACTAAATGTTTAACGGACACACATGTTAAATTTTCCCTTTGCATAACAGTAATGACACGGGCTAGAAATGAAATCAGGGATCAAAAGCCCTTATGGGATTTTCTGTGGAATAAATATCTTGCGGTGCAATATTCTAAAATTCTAGCTTTAGGTAACTTGTATAGTTTAATCCAAATTTAGCGTATACTGTGAGGCCCCGAATGTACACAAACCTACAAGTCATAGCATTTTATTTATACAACTCTCGGACTTTGATCGATCTGATTTACCAATTGAAAGCATTACACGTACTTTTCCACTTAAATCAACTTCAAACTACTTTTTTAATATTACCATCAATAGGTTACAAAATCTGACTAAATTTATGAATTTTGAGTGTTTACTCAAACCATGTTAAATGGGATTGAGATGGAGAATAATTTCCAGAGAGAATTATATACAGCAAAAAAGTGAAAAGAAGAAAAAGAATTTCATAGTCCTCATACCGTGAAGAATGTCATGAAGAGATCCATTCGGGGCATACTCATAGGCCAGCACACGAAAACCGCCATCCACACAATAGCCGAGCAATTCAACCACATTTTCATCCTTTAGTCTTGAGACCTGCAATTACATGCAGCAAGGTAATAAAGGTTATGTGCAATATAATAGTCCGTTGAACGATAATAGGGCGGAGCTAACCTGTGCTAAAAACTCTCGATCAGGATGCTTACTCGAGTCTAATTTTTTAATGGCTGCAGCACGTCCACTTTTCAGGACACCATGGTATACCCTTCCATATGATCCCTCGCCAATCAAAGCTTTCGAACCAAAGTTGTCAGTGATGTCCTTTAACTCATCAACAGCGATGGAGGAACAGCAATGGGCTGGATATTCACAGTCTGTGCCTCTTTTTGTGCACTTTCTGTGGCATGCAGACCTCCATTGTTGCCTATAAAAAAGTAGGATTGAAATCACAAATTAATGAATAAACAAACGTTCCATGACATTACATGAAGAAAATAGTCTAAAATGATAGGTTAAACCAAAAGCAATCAACGAAAGACGTGAACTTTCACTTAATCATTTATCATTTTTCAAGGCTACAACTGGAGCTGGCCACGAAGACATCAAGGTATGACAAATAAACAGATGCTCAAACTTGGCTAAGCACTCCAACATTGAGAGTGCACATCTAGACACCTCAACTCATCTCCACTGTGAAAGTTGAACACTCCAGCTTACAAAATGATAATCTAGATTCTATAGTCTAGAAACCTCCATAATTGACGTGTCACGTCAGCGTCGGGTGTCCATGAGACACATTGGAGACAAGTTGGGAGTGTTTAGTTGTCAGTTGAGGTGTCATGTCTTGACGTGCATTCTCAAAGATGAAGTGTTTACTTGCCAGATGATAACCATGTTTGAGTGTCTGTTTATTTATTATGCCAAACATAAAATACAAGCATGATAAGTTTTTGAGCTTCCGATTTACTGAGACCCAAGTTAGGAGTTTCAAGAATTTTTTCCCATTTCAACAACAAAATCCATCCGGAATGCTCAAGTATTCACCATAAGCCTAGTAGTCTTGAAATCAAATTCCACTTCTCTAAGCTTTCCCTTACCCAAAACTAACAAAACAACAATTACTACCATGCCTCAACCACAAACAAGTCAGTTAGCCATATCAATCGCCAATACCCATTCAGCTCTATTAGGATCCATTCCCAAGAAAACGAGAACCGAAATAATACCCGGTACAAGGAGGAAACTAACCTGCTGAATTGTGTGCCATGAATGGCCCGTTATCAGAAGCTCTGTTCATATCATCATCCTCACAACAACTGAAGCAGCTCATAGTTCTTTCAACAAATTCTAGAAAATACAACAACGCAAGCAGTTTTAAAATTATAAAATGTGTCACAGAACAAGGAAACAACCCCATGATTCAGCAGTATAACAATAACAAAGAAACCAAAAACAATCATTTCCATAATCTAATCGATTCAGAACAAAGCTGCAGTACAAGCTGATGACATCAAACTCACAAACATTATAATATTTACATAGTCGAAAAAATCTTGGAAAAAAAAAAAAAAGATGCAAGCTTTTTGTTAGAGTTTGTGACACAAATTTTGTTGATCCGGCCCTGAAAAGTTCGCGGTGCGACCCATGTTTGTGATTTTTTGTGGGGGTCTGTGGTGGACTGGTGGTAGTGGAGGGGTCGGGCACTGTATGTGTTTGGGCTTAGGATTTATTTGTATGCATGTATTATATAAGTGCGTTTAGTGGGCTGTTTCAGGTAGTTTTATATACACGTAATTGAGACTATTGTCTCCACCTTGTATTCCTCTCCTTCATAGTGAATTTTCTGTGCCTCTGCCCGTGGTTTTTCCCGTTAGGGTTTCCATGTAAATCTATGTGTTCTTCTTGTTTTTCTTTTGCTTGTGTTATTGCTTATTTCTATCCGTTTATAACACTTTTAAACTGGGGTTGCATCATCCTCACAACAGCTGATGCAGCTCATAGTTCTTTCAACAAAAATTCCAGAAAATACGAAGACTCAAAAACAGTTAAAGAATTATAAAAACTCTCTCAAAAACACGGAAGCAGTCCCATTAGTCAGCAGTATAACAACAACAAAGAAACAAAAACCAATCATATCCAGACTCATATTGATCAGAACAAAGCAACAACAACAACAACATACCCAATGTAATCCCGCAACTGGGTCTGCGGAGGGTAGTGTGTACACAGACCTTAACTCTACCTCGCAGGGACAGAGTGCCTGTTGCCAATATGATCCAGAACAAAGCAACAAGAACAACACACCCAGTGTATTCCGACAAAGTGCGGATGATCCAGAAAAAAGCATATTCTTAAGAATACGACTACTCAAAACAGTTGCAACTTACAAAGTGTAAATAAACAAGGAAACAGTCCCATTAATCAGCAGTATAACAACAACAACAAAGGACAAAAAAGAAAATCATTTCCAGATTCTTATTGATCCGCAACAAAGCGACAATACAATCCAATGACATCAAACTGACAGAGGGAAATCACAAAAGAGTGACATTTAGCAAAAACAAGAAACATTATAATATCCACATGGTCAAAACAACAACAACACACACAGTGCAAATAATCCTTTTACTGGGATACCGCGGTGTCTGAGCCAGCTTTCGCGCACCTCGACTGAATCCACAGGAAACCTGCCACCTCCCACCAGCAAAAGTGCAAATAGTCTTGAAAAAACAAACAAACAAACAAACAAAAGAACAATCTTTTTCTTTTCTTGAAACTGGTAACTGAAAAAAGATACAATCTCTTTAACTGGGTTGCTCTTTTTTCCACAAAAATGAAAAATTACAAGAACCCCAAGATTAATATTAACACAAAATAGCACAAAATCAGCATAACACATAACAATCTCAGATTTCCGAAAAAGTACAAAAGGGGGTTTCTTAAAATAGAAACTTCTTACAAAATTTTGCAGTAGATGTAACTTTCTTGAAAGTGTGTGTACGGGATTTTTGATCTGTGAACTGCCAGAGAGAATAATCAAAAAATCCAAATCAATACCCAAAGAGAAAAATTACTATTAGTTTGGGAAGATTTATTAGTCATAAATAGTCATTCAGTTCAGTTTACTTAAAGTTTCAGACAGCCTTTTAGTTTACTTATTAAAAAAAAATATTTATTTCAATTTATTACATTAACGTATAAACTGTTATGTACAGTATAGAATTTGAAAAAGTATGGAACTACAAGGGTTTATTGTACGCAGGATCATATTACATTTTTTTAAGAAGTTATTTTCACCAATTGAATTCGTAACCTTCTGATCATATGAAGCAACTTCATCAGTTACTTCATGGTCTCTTTATTGAATTATATTAAATTTAAAATTTAGATATTTAATAACTGTATAAATATTACTACTAATTTTCTTGTGTCAATTTTATTTGTAGTAATTTTCTTAGTTAGTTTAAAAATAATGTCTTCTTTTTATTGACATCTCTTTATTTTTAAATCAACTTTTTGTAGAAATGTATGATAAGAGCGTCGATTGATCTCTTGTAGAAACGTATGATAAGGGTGGTTTACAACCGATCTTTGTGATCCGGTCCCTTTTTTCAGATTTCACGCATAGCGAAAGTTTCAGTTCACCAGGATGCTCTTTGCCCTTTTTTCTAATTTTCAACTTTTCACGTTAAACGTTCTAGACTTCAAGATTAAAAAATATTTAAGATTTACATGTCTTTTTATTTTTTCAAATTTCGTGCTAAGTTAAAACAGGACAATCAAATTGAAATAGAGGGAGGATAAGTATTGCAGGTTTTATTATACTAAATAATAAGATGAAAAAAAATAAAAAGGTCAGTCCGGTACACGCACTACGTTCAAAGTTTGGAGAAGCGTCCGACTATAAAGATTATAAATTCACCAGTTACTCTACGACTTTCTTTCAAGATGAAAAATATATTTCAAAACATTAGTTAAAGTTCATGTAACTTAATTCTCGAAAAGTGAAACTTGTCAAGTAAACCCGAACGGAAATAATAATAAAATGAAGAAAGAGTGTGGAAGAAAAGAATAGTTGGTTGGCTTAGTTGTTGTGTCTCTGTTTGAATCTGTGACCCCTCGATCATGTGACAACAACTTTATTAATTACTTTATGACTTGCTTTCAAAATGAAAAATATATTTCAAAACATTAGTTAAAGTTCATGTAACTTAATTCTCGAAAAGTGAAACGTGTCAAGTAAAATTGAACGAAAAGAATAATAGAATGGAAAAAAGAGTGTGGATGAAAGAATAGTTGTTTGGCTTAGTTGTTGTGTCTTTTTTATTGAGAACCTAATAAGTCAAAAGTATTTATTTTTGTTTACAAAAATATCTTTTTTTAGATATTTGAGATATTAATCAAATGGCGAAATCGTCTGGTGGACTTTTATATTTGTTGTTCTAATTTGTAAAGTAGAACTAAAATATTTTAAACGTTTTACCCATTAAAATATAATATTTTAAATTTTTTTTCATCCAACTAATATGAGTGTAATACACTCGCTGACACGTGACATGTCATGTCATTTTTCAATGATGCATGGAAAAATTAAATATTTAAAAAAAAAAAAAAAATATATATATATATATATATATATATATATATATATATAATATTTTTAAAAAGAAAAATTGTTAACCCCCCTCCCCCTCCCCTCAATAGTTTTTTTAAAAAATTCAATATTCTAAAAGAAATTGATTAAAATAATTGGCTTCACGCGCTGAAACGTGCATGTTTTATGCGCGTTTTGTCAAATCATTAAGTTAATGCCACGTATGCAAAAAGGGGTTCAAAAAATTCGTTTTAAATGGATTAAAGGGTCCAAATGACAAAAAAATATAAGTAGAATGTCTACTTTACAAATCAGGACAAGTACAAGGATTCACGAGACTATTTTACCCTTTAGAAATAGAAATAGATGGTATTAGTCTATTTATAAAGCAGTGGTAGAGACACGGTAAAGAAGCATTGTGAGGATGTAATTAGAGAACTCATGACCATCGTGAGCTTACCGAGGACATTACCTTAAATAAGAGAGTTTGTAGGTCGTAGATTAGGATGTAAAATTAGTTGGTAGTTGAACGTTCTCTTACTTTTCCGTGGAACACACTTGGTGATTGTACCTGAACCTCCTTTTCTATCGGTGGTAATGGTATTAACATTATTATCGTAATTTATTTATGCTTCGAGCATTGCATTAGTTTCTTTTCATACTATTTGTTCCTTTGTATATCGTAATACTTTTTAATTCAAATTATTTCTTCATATTCCCTTTTTTTCAAACTACGTGGATATTCTTTATTTTAAGTCGAGTCTGAATTTATTAGAATGAACCTCTCTATTTCTTATATCTTTTTCTTTTCAAATAAAAATATATGTCACACCCTCACTCAGAAGTCTTGTATTTCAATTGTAATATAAAAAGATCTTCGAGACCAAATTAAAAACTAAATAAATAAATCTTATTTCCAATACCTTATAATTTACTTGTCACTATATATTCATTCTAAAAAGAAGATTTTCAATTTTTTTTTTTGTTTCCAAAATGGCAACCAATTCCATTTCTTTATCTTCAGTCTTCCTCTCTCCTCTACTTCCGGTAGCCACGCGCCGTCTCTTCAGTTTCCGGAAGCCACGCGCCGCCGTGACTTGTTGTCATTCTTCTTCTTCAGTGGCATTTCCGATGAAGAAAAAGCATTGGAAAGAAGGTGAATATCCAGGATTTACTGAACAAGATAAGAGTAAGAAGAGGACACCTATAAAGAATATTAAGAAAAAGTTGGATAGAAAAAGTAATGCTAAAGCTTGGGTTAATACTGTTACTGAAGCACTTCCTGATCATATTGATAGAAAAGCATGGGTTCAAGCTCTTCAGGTTTTTTCTTGCTAACGCCCCTTTTCATTTCTTGATTTTGCTTTTGACGTATCTTATTGAGGACATGACATTAGATAGGAGTGTGTGGAGGATACAGATTAGTGCAGAAGGTTAGTTGGTAGGACCGTAGGATTACGTCTGTACTAGTAGATAGTATATAGGAGTGCATTGTCCCATACTAGTAGTTGTTCTTGCTAAAATCCCATTTCCTTTCTTGATTTTGATTTTGTTGTCTCTTCATATTCTTGTTTGTTTTTGTGTGTACCACTTATTGAGCATCGATTTTGAGTTCCTTTTTTTTTAGGAAAGCTAGTATTTTGTCATGACTTCTTCACACTTTGAGCTGAGGGTCTATCGGTAACAGCCTCTCTAGGACCCCACTTGTGGGATTACATTGCATATGTTGCTGCTGTTTTTGTATTTTTGTGTGTATCGCTCAATTTCCCCAAACCCCTTTTGCTCCTATATCCCTGTTATCCCCTGGCTACCACTTTGAAAGCAAATGGGTCTGTGGATTTCTGTGTTAGTTGAAGGGCTACTCAATTTCTTGTAAAGGTTGTTCTTTTATTGTTTTTTTTTTTTTTTAAATATCTTTTTGTTTGAGAAATGAGATTAGCTGAAATCAGTTCATAGGTGCAAACTAAAACACTTTTCATTTCTTGCTTTTGTGGGGAAGTAATTATATAGTACATGGCACATCTTGATCTTAATGAAGATATGCTTTAGATATGAGAGGTTGAAGGTTCTCTCACTTTTCCGTGGAACACACTTGGTGATTGTACTTGAACCTCCTTTTCTATCGGTGGTAATGGTATTAACATTACTGTCGTAATTTCTTTATGCTTCGAGTATTGCATTAGTTTCTTTTCATACTATTCGTTCCTTTATATATCGTAATACTTTTTAATTCACATTATTTCGTTATATTTCCTTTTTTTCAAACTACGTGGATATTCTTTATTTTAAGTCGAGTCTGGATTTATTAGAATGAACCTCTCTATTTCTCCGTATATCTTTTTCTTTTCAAATAGAAATATATATCACTCCCTCACTCAGAAGTCTCATATTTCAATTGTAATATAAAAAGATCTTCGAGACCAAATTAAAAACTAAATAAATAAATCTTATTTACAATACCTTATAATTTACATGTCACTATATATTCATTCTAAGAAGAAAATTTTCAATTTTTTTTTTTTTGTTTCCAAAATGGCAACCAATTCCATTTCTTTATCTTCTCCATCTTCAATCTTCCTCTCTCCTCTACTTCCGGCAGCCACGCGCCGTCTCTTCAGTTTCCGGCAGCCACGCGCTGCCGTGACTTGTTGTCATTCTTCTTCTTCCGTGGCATTTCCGAAGAAGAAAAAGCATTGGAAAGAAGGTGAATATCCAGGATTTACTGAACAAGATAAGAGTAAGAAGAGGACACCTATAAAGAATATTAAGAAAAAATTGGATAGAAAAAGTAATGCTAAAGCTTGGGTTAATACTGTTACTGAAGCACTTTCTGATCATATTGATAGAAAAGAATGGGTTCAGGCACTTCAGGTTGGTTGTTTCTAACACCCCTTTTCATTTATTGATTCTTGATTTTGTTGGTTTTTGATGTTCTTGTTTGTTTTTGCTACAACCCTGTTAGTTTCAGCTTAGTAAGGACACGGATTAGGATAGAAGGTTAATAGGTAGGAATGTGTCCATACTAGTAGGATGTAGTAGTGCATTGTCTTGTTGTCCAAATTAGTAGTCGTAGGTTAGTAGGTAGGTGTGCATCCATACTAGTAAGTGTTAGGAGTGCACTGTCTTGTTGTCCATGTTAGTAGTCGTAGGTTAGAAGGTCGGTGTGCGTCCGTACTAGTAGGAGTTAGGAGTGCATTGTCTTGTTGTCCATGTTAGTAGTCGTAGGTTAGTAGGTAGGCGTGCGTCCGTACTAGTAGGAGTTAGGAGTGCATTGTCTTGTTGTCCATGTTAGTAGTCGTAGGTTAGTAGGTAGGCGTGCGTCCGTACTAGTAGGAGTGCATTGTCTTGTTGTCCATATTAGTAGTCGTAGGTTAGTAGGTAGGTGTGCGTCCATATTGGTAGGAGGTAGGAGTGCATTGCCATGTTGTCTAAATTAGTAGTCGTACGTCAGTAGGTAGGTGTGGTCCATACTAGTAGGAGGTAGGAGTGCATTGTCTTGTTGTACATATTAGTACCAACAGTGCTTATTGAAAGTTTGAAAGTCATTTCAATCCAAAGAAATAAAATAAGGGTCATTCAATTTCTGGTAAAGGTTCTTTTCTTAAATTGTCCTTTTGATTGAGAAATCAGTTCATAGGTGCAACACTATGATGATTGACGATACTAAATGGAATGAGGTAGATCTGAAATCAAGTTCAATGTAGACTTGGGTTGCGTTTGGTATGGAGGTCCAATTTCCCACATTTTGTCGGTCAAAATGTTTTGAAAAATATTTTCTCTATTGCATTCCAAGCTCATTGTCACTCCCCGCTCCACCCCACCCCACCCCCATAGTGTTTTCCTAGATTACTTAGCAAATATCAGAAAACAAATAAATAAGAAATTTTCCTAGAAAACATTAACATTTTCCTTTTTACTCAACACATCCTTAGCTCGAGAAAAAAATAAAGGAAGTAGAGGATCCATGAAGGTGAATAATATGTTGTTGTTACACTTATACTTAGTTTGGTGCTTGATAGAAGGAGTCTTCTTAGTCTAGTTAGAGACTTGTATGTCAGCGTGGAGGTAAGTTTGAGGTATAGAGATCCTTTAGTTTTAGAGATTTCTTAATTTTGCTTCGCCGGCAAATTATTTACTGGTATTGAAATGAGATGATCCTGAATAGAGCCGAGTAGATATGGTGGATTCGTATAGCTAACCCTCCTGTTTGGGATTGAGGCCTAGCTGATTGACACACCGAATTCAAACGATTACTTAAAGCTCGAGTTCACCGTATTTGTTTCCATGTGTTGCAGCTGTTTCCATGCTCTTATATGAGGATTTGACAGAGAGGATTTCTTCCGATTCTGTCATTCATTTGATCATGTTACCCAGCCTACATTGCTTATTGGAGCTATATCTCGCTTCATGACGGTGACATCTATCTTCCAGCCATTCCCCCTTGTATAATACTACAAATTCAATCGGCAGCCTGCTGCCGTTACTTAGCCAAGGAAAGACTTCTCTAAGCCCCCACTCTCCGCAGGAAATCCAGTTATTCCATTAACGTCTGCGTCCTTCACTCCTCTTTCACGATGAAATTCACAACCATTTTTTATGGGGAAGACTAATGCATCTTTGCTCTTATTACTAATAACTTATCCGTGCATATGAGATGCATTCTGGACAATACTGTCCAAAGCTGGAGGATTCACTTCAGTCAGAACCACCCCGAGTACCTTAAGCTCTTAGTTTGAATACTTTTCACCGTCAAAAGCATAAATTGAAACCTGAACATGGAGTATCACTTTTCTGAAAAATCAAATCGTTCACCTTGCATTTTGTGAACGTAAGTTCTCCTCAGACTCCGTATTCCCTAAAAGCACAAACGTAAATGGAAGGATACCCGTTTCCTTTTTTCTTTTCTTTGTTAATCTTACTGCATCTCATTGTTTTCTGGGCTTGCATTCAAATATTTCTCTTGCATAAGTAACTCCGTGGTGCGTTTATTGCGTTGTTTTTGCCAGTTGTATGTCTCTAACTCACTTCTTTTTTCTTCCCACTTCTAAACATATGGTTTCGCGGATACAATGCATATTTGCCTTTAGGTATTCGAAATGCTGAAGGAACAACCCTTTTATCAATCGAAAGAAAGTACATACATGAAGCTTCTTGTACTTCTTGGGAGATGCGGTCAGCCAGGGAAAGCACAACAACTCTTTGATGCAATGATTGCAGAGGGATTGGAACCCACTACAGAATTCTATACAGCTTTGGTCGGTGCGTACTGTAGAAGCAACATACTTGACAAAGCATTTACTATTCTTCACCGGATGATCGAGCTCCCTTATTGTCAGCCAAATGTTTACACATACAGCATATTAATTAAGGCTTGTGTGGATGCATCCCGGTTTGACCTGGTTGACTCGCTTTATGAACAAATGGCTGAACGTTCCATCGTTCCTAACACTGTCACTCAAAATATAATCTTGAGTGGTTACGGAAGGGCAGGGAAATATGAAGAGATGGAGAAAGTGCTTTCGGGAATGCTGGAGAAGCCAGACAGCACACCTGATATCTGGACAATGAATACTATTCTGAGCTTATTTGCTAACAAGGGGCAGATTGAAACGATGGAGAGGTGGTACGAAAAATTTTGTAGTTTTGGTATTGAGCCAGAGACACGAACGTTTAATATCCTTATTAATGCAAATGCTGGCCTTTTCCCTAAGGTGATCAATGCTGTCCGATTAGCTGGGAAGTTGGAGATCCCTGAAAACACTTCCTTTTTCAGTTCTGTTATTTATGCTTGTGCAAAGGCCGATGACTTGTTATGTGGGAATACACTGGGTATGTTGTTGTTGTGGTGGTGGTGGTGGTGTGGTGGTGTCTGCTTGTAATGGGTAACTATCCTTGTCAACTAGTTCACGGAGAGGTTAGCCCGAGGCATGCAGGGGTGGCTCAAGGGTGAGACTAGTGAAGCTTTTGCTTTAGGCCCCAAAATCGCAAGGCCCATAAAATTTTAATTGTTAATTTTATAATTTTATTTTCTTTTTGACAATTTTGAATATAGTAAAAAAAAACTATCATCATTCAATAGAAATATTTTGTAACTTTGAATTAAACTACTCAAATCTTTATGATAATAATAATGGTCAAAATGCACAAAGTAACATATCTATGTATTAAATTATAAAAAATAACACTAGTTTTATGAAGAAGGATTACATATATAGGCTCCGAACTATTTCACTTTTCCCATAGGCACCTCAATTAAGTCAGGTACATATTGAACCCTTTATTCCTTCACAAATGGTTTCAATTGAGCTCATTTTGCTGACGTGGCAAAAAATATGAACTGCGTGTAATACACACGTTGATGATGTGGCAAAGTGGCGAATTAAATAACGACATGTGGCATTTTAATTTAAAATAATTATAAAAATAATTTTTTAATAAAATTAAATCTACATTAAAAATAAATAAATTAATTAACCCCCCCCCCCACCCTCCAGCCCTTCTCTTCCAAACACCTTTACCCCTTCAACGATTGAACACCCCCCAGCCCCCTTGCCCACCCCCCTTGCCCTTCTCTTCCAAACACCCCTCCCCTTTTTGTCGATTGAAAACCCCCACTCCCCCCACCCCCCAGGCCACTTCCCCACCCCCAGCAGCCTTCTCTTCCAAACAAACCCCCTTCGTCGATTGACCCCCACGCTCCCTTCGCGGATTGAACAAGAAAGTAAAAAAAAAATTGTATCTTATTAAGGAAAACTGATGGTTATTTTTTTTTTATTTCTTCAATGTGTTTTTTAAAGAAGCCATTAATGGAGAAGAAGATATCGAGAAGTCATTAATTATGTTTTCTCACTCAATTTATATATGAATGATTTTTAAAGAAGCCATTAATGGTGAAGAAGATATGGAGAAGAAGATGATGCCTATTTTCTTTTTCTTTTTTCTTTATAATGTATTTTTTTAATTGGTTGGGGGTATTTATATTTAATTTTGCTGATTAATTATGCTTTGTCACTCAACTTATATGTGAATGATTTTTGAAGAAGCCATTTATGGAGAGAAGATATGGAGAAGAAGATGATGGTTGTTTTTTTTAAAAAAAATTCTTTCATGTATTTTTTTTAATTGATTGGAATTGGTTATGTTTAATTTTTTTAATTAAAAATGGTTTCTCACTCACCTTTAAGAGACTGCATTACACATGTCACGCTATGTGAGTGTCACGTCAGCAATTGGGCTTAATTGACACATTTTGTGAAGGAGCCAAGGGTCCAATAAGTAGATGGTTTAATTGAGTTGTCTATGAAGAAAAAGTGAAATGTATTTAGCCTTTTATGAAATTACATTTCATAGCATTTATGACATATTTTTATTGTGTTTCTCTTTTTTTTACCGCATTGGAAAAGTAACCTTCAGTTACCCCTCTTTTCACGCCACTATTCCTTCTCTCTCTATTTTTGAAAGATATTTTCCCGTTTTTTTCGCCATTAACAAAAACTTTCAGCTTCACTTTTACTTTCTTTTGCACGATTTTAGCTCTATCAAATCTTCATATATTTCAGGTAACACTTAATTTAGCTATTGCATGTTTTTTTGGGGGGGGAATTTTTCGACTCTAACACATCTCAACATGCTTGTGATGTGGGTCTGAGATAATCACCTCAACAGTATCCATCTCAAGAAAATCTAATGCTTGTGTATCTTCACAAACCACCAAAGCTCCTTCATTTGTTGTATTTATAAATGTTTGCAAGTTGTTACAGTTGATTCCTCTTTCAGCAACACATATAGATGAACTTGTCAAGTTGTTCCCGACAACTTTATCCAAAATGCTTACATATAAAGAAAGACAATTCATGTCTTGTATCAAGTTTTTCTGCAATATAAACACCTTCAAACCTATATCGTTATGTATTTCTATCTGCCCTGCATTAGCAGTGATTTAATATTCCACTAAAATACGTTTTCTGATTAAATTCACACTTAAGTGAGATGCCAAAACATCGTGCAGCTCAACGAATGTTGCTGATGTGCTCAACAGTATAGCATCAGTGACATATTCTTCAAAGTTCTTTTCGTACGTCCATCGGCTAGAGTGCTTCACAAGGACTGGTATGCTTCCCATTTCTACTTGATTTAACCAATAAACAAACAAATATACATATTTATCAGATATCACTTATTTTAACACACTATTTACAGCTTTTAGTGCATACAAAGTTACCCAACCAACTTCTCAATTTATAAAATACATTAAAACAATATTTGTTTAAAGTTACATACAAATATAACAAAAGTTTTCAACCAAATACATAAAATACTCCATCAAACGGAAATAAAACAGGTACGAAATATATTTTCACATATACACTTATATTCTCAAATTTCGAAAAGCAAAACAAAAATACATATGCAATGTTAACATAAATTATATCAAAAATACATATGCAGTGTTAACATTAAGCATATAAAAAAAATACATCTACAACATACATAATTTGTAATTTGATATGTTTTATACATATTTGTCAAATGTCACTTGTTATAACGCGCACTTTTCAGATTTAAGTGCAAACAAAGTTACACAACCAGCAACTCAATTTAAAAAATACATTTACACTACATTTCCTTAAAGTAAAATATCTTTTCAAATATACATTTATACTATAGAATTCCGACAACAAAACAAAAATACATATGCAGTGTTAACATTAAGCAAATCAAAAATACATATGCAGCAAATATTTTATACTTTTGTATGAGTTCATAGAATATCATCAAATTCAACAGATATATTCGATCATTCATTTATCTAGTATTTCAAAAAATAATTGAATCAACTTCAATTCGAAAGTTGTGTACAATTTGTTTTACTGTTAAAACAATCAAAATAACAACAAACGATCCTCAAGACAATATTCGAATACTAATTTTTTTTCTCAGTAAAACAACTTTAAAGCTGAAATTTGCAACAGATACTTGAATTTCAATTTCACTGCTGCCTTGAATCTAACTCGAATTTGATTTTAAATTTTTTCATATACAAATTAAAGTCGACAACCAAAACTTGATAGGCACATCAGTAATGGTTAAAAAAAAAATGAACTGGATAACAATAATGATTATATACCTTAAACAGTAGTAATGGTTGAATTTTCAACTGATAGTTGAATTCAAACAAATGGAACAGATGAATCAACAATTGAATTTGATTCAATCAAATTACTGCATCGTTTTGCAATTGTTGTTGATTTCGAAGAAGAATCAATCTAATTTGATTCAGCAACACCAATGCTTGAATTTTCAAAACAGGGTAAGTTTAAAACAAATTGCTAAGAAAAGATGCAGCTGTTAATGGGGAAAAACTAAAATTTGAATTCTCAAGTTATAACGGATGTCACGTTTTTTAAGAGTTTTAAATAGAAAAGAAATCTACATAATTACTTGATTGGTAATTATACCATATATACCTCAACTAATTTCCGTTAATTAAGTGCAGTAATTTTTTTGTACATGTATTTTCTAGCAACATTTTACAAAAATACAAAATATAAGTTGCTATAAAATGTAATTATCAAACTGTTGCTATAAAACTAATAATTAGGCTCTTAAGTATGCTATATCTGAATTTTGCCCATAAATAATTTGTATATAATAACATCCAAGGTAATGTATTTAAAATGTGTGGTTAACGTATTATTTACTTAAATCAATCCTCATTATGATAAATAATAATATTACTAGGCGAAACATAATACTACATTAAAAAAAATCAATTATAAAAAACAAGAAAAAGAAACATAATTTTTATTTATTATGTATATATATATTTCAAGGCTCAGATTAAAATTAGGCTTTACGCCACTAATTTTACTGAGACGTTTTTGGAGGCATGTAACTCAATGTTTATCATGTGGTGTTTGTCATATTTGTTCTCTAACTTAGGATCAAGAGTGTCTTCTGTTACCAAAATAGAGAGCTATTATGTCAACAATGCTACATTTGAAGTTCCAAGCAGGTTGTGCTGCCCTTGTACTTTGTTTTTGTTGTCTTCTGTAGTTAAAATACCAATTCAGCTTCTGGCTATGTTTATTATATGATGGATTATTCCTAGTACTAGTTTTCTCTTCATTTTCTTTTATTTGCAAAACATAAAACGGTCTCTTTACTTGACAAGGTGGAGGTAAGGTCTGCGTACACTCTACTCTCCCCAAGACCCCACTTGCGAGATTATAGTGGTATACTATTGACAAGGTAGAGGTTAGGTCTGCGTACACTCTACTCTCTCCAAGACCCCACTTGCGAGACTATATTGGTATATTGTTGTTTCAAAACATCTGGTTATGCTGCCGGCCGATAATAGTAAAGGGCAGCCCGGTGGCACTAAAGCTACCGCTATGCACGGTGTCCGGAGAAGGCCCCACCACAAGGGTGTATTGTACGCAGCCTTACCTGCATTTCTTCCAAGACTTGGAAAGAGGAGATTTAAGGATAAGTCACTCTTGCTCAAAACTCATAACAAAAGCCAAGATTTCAATCTCTCAAATCCATGATATCATATTCCTCAAACTTTATCCAAGAAACTCAGAACAATACCCCTTGTAAAACCACAATAAAAGAACAAATATAAGATGTAAAAAATAAAAAGAAAACGCGAAACTATAGCCAAGAGGCATGAAACAATTATATTCCAGTTTAAGCTTGAGGCTTGTCCCACTTGAGAGGCTTAACTACTTCCCATGTGAAGTCAGGATCATCTCTACCAAAATGCCCATATGCAGCAGTCTTCAAGAATCGACCGTTGCCACCCCTCAGTAAATCGAGGTTAATGGAAATCATACCAGGCCTGAAATCAAAGTTCTCCTTCACAATGTTGAGAATGTCCTTATCGGGGATCTTTCCAGTTCCATAAGTGTCGACAAAGACAGACAGAGGTTCAGGCACACCGATGGCATATGAAACCTGAACAATGCACCTCCTAGCAAGACCATTGGCAACGATGCTCTTAGCTGCTTGCCTCACGATATAGGCTCCACTTCTGTCGACCTTGGTTGGATCCTTTCCTGAGAAAGCACCACCTCCGTGGGCACCCCAACCTCCATATGTGTCGATGATGATCTTACGACCAGTGAGACCAGCATCACCGTGAGGTCCACCAATGACAAAACGGCCTGAAGGGTTAAGGTGGAAAATGGTCTTCTCATCAAGATACTTCTCTGGGATAACAGGCTTGATGACATGCTCTTTGAGATCACGAGCAATTTCATCATTCGTAACGGTCTCATCATGCTGAGTGGAGATCAAAACAGTGTGAACACGTAGAGGAACCATGGCACCGTTGTCGTTGTGATACTCGACAGTCACTTGGGTCTTACCATCGGGTCTAAGCCAAGAGCAAGTTCCATTCTTGCGAACCTCAGTAAGACGAGCTCCAAGTTTGGTAGCAAGAACATGGCTAAGGGGCATCAACTCAGGTGTCTCATCAGTGGCATAGCCAAACATGTGACCCTGGTCACCAGCACCAATCTCCTCGGGACGCTTAGTCAAATGACCATGAACACCTTGAGCAATATCAGGACTCTGCTGCTCAATGTTCACAAGGACCTTGCAATTGTCAGCATCCAAACCAACATCAGCAGACACAAATCCAATTTCGCGGCAAGTGTCACGTACAATCTTCTCATAATCAATGGTGGCTTTGGTAGTGATCTCTCCAAAAACCATAACCAAGTTAGTCTTGGTACAAGTCTCACAAGCTACTTTGCTCTCAGGGTCCTGAGCTAGACAGGCATCGAGCACTGCATCTGAGACCTGGTCACACAGCTTGTCAGGGTGTCCCTCGTTCACCGATTCAGATGTGAACAAGAAAGTCTCCATTTCTCTAAATCTGCACGGACGAAATAAATCATATCACTAACCAAAACACAAAGTGAACCACAGAAATGACCCAACAAAATTCTGTAAATACAATCTCTAACGGTAAAGTCGTAAAGATATGACACTTGAGCGTAGCTCAACCACAAAAACTAGCTCACGAAGGGGGGAACTGATCAAGTCCATATAAGCAAACCACCCGTCTAGCCCACTCTTACACCCCTTCACGCCTAGGACCCAAATTGAAGCATGGACCGGGAGTCCAAACGAGGACACCTGGGCCAAACTCAATCTCATAGCTAACTCATAAGGGTAGCTCAACCCCAAAAACTAGCTTGCGAAGGGGAAACCACCCAAGTCCATATAAGCAAACCACCCATCTAACACACTCTTACACCCCTTCACGCCCACGCCCCAAATTGAAGCATGGATCGGGAGTCCAAACGAGGACACCTGAGCCTAAATCTCATAGCTAACTCATAAGGGTAGATTGCCTAAATCCATTCAACCAAAACAACCGGACCATTCCCCAACTAATGTGAGTCAAATACTCTAGATACCTACAAGAAAACTGTAAAAATACTGTCTTTGTGAGGAAAAAAATATCAATTAATATGAATATTATGATAAAACACTCATATCAAATCATGATTAAAAAACGCACAATGTCAAATCGTACAAGTAAAAGTGAACAAAAGGAGAAAACCACACTTCAAAAACTCAAATTTTCAAATATTTAAACTTCAAAATCTAAGACTAAACATCAATGAACATGAATATTATGATAAAATACTCGTATCAAATCATGATTAAAAACATGCAAAGTTAATACTGAACAAGTAAAAATAAACAACAATCTAAGACTAAACTTCAATTAACATGAATATTATAATAAAACACTCATATCAAATTATGATTTAAGACGTGCAAAGTTAATTCTGGACAAGTAAAAAATAAACAAAATCCCAAGAGTAAACATCAATTAACATGAATATTACAATAAATACTCATACCAAATAATGATGTAATGCGTACAAAGTCAAAACTAAACAAGTAAAAATTGAAAATCTAAAACTAAACTTTAATTAACATGAATATTATAATAAAGCACTCATATCAAATCATGATTTAAAGAACACAAAATTAATACTCAACAAGTAAAAATGATTGATAATCTATGACTAAACTTTAATTAAAATGAATATTATAATAATGCACTCATATCAAATCATGATTTAAGACAACAAAATTAATATTGAACAAGTAAAATGAATCGGTAATCTATGACTAAACTTTAATTAACATGAATATTATAATAAAGTACTCATGTCAAAGTATGATTAAACATATGTAAAAGTCAATACTTAACAAGTAAAAATGAACGTAACCAAAAGAGAGAGATTGACCTTTTGATTGAAGTAGAATATAGTCAATTAAGAGGCGAAGATAAATGTGCAAGGAAAAGGGAAAATGGTGAGGAGATTATATAGGAAAATGATAAAGATCCCCTTATGTCATAATTATGTCTACATTCATTTTTTTGTTCATTTTTGGTGGGTAGTTTTGGTTATTATTCAATCAGCGGTTCACAATCAATCTCTATTTTCTAACAACCGTTGGATTAATAATTTTATAATTTAGGCATGAAAAATCGTCGGTGGATTTAATATATTGCCTGTCATTCATTGTCAAACGACGCGGTTTTGCTCACTAAGACGTGGCGGTGCATTCGTGGATACGTAAAATATGTCACCTCCTTTAATTATAAACATATCAGTTGCATTAATTAAAAATTTTACAATTTATTAAGGATATGTCACATTCTTTAATTATAAATGTATCAGTAACATATATTTGAAATTTTACGATTTATTAAGATTCATGTACATAATAATTGAAGGAAGTAACATATTTAAGTATTCTTTTTATTTCGTATTAGTTGATCACTATTATTTTGATACACGCATTAAGAAATTAATAATTAGAGATGCGTTTTATATATCTATCTTTGTATATCTTTTAAAGTGTAATAATCAATTTAATAATTAAGTGTTGAAATTTGATATATATTACCTCATCCCATGCATTACGTCTAGAATATTGAGTATTTATAATTAAAACTAGTAATAGTTATTTAATTTTGATTTTGAGAATTGGGGTCATTTATCCATCATTCAATAATTTTGAAAATATGTATTTGATATTCCTGTCGAGGGTACAATGAGAAACATATATAAAGTACTCTTGATTTTAGAATTTTGACAATTAAATTAAAAAAAGTATTTTTGAAAAAAAAAAAGGTCAATTAATATAAAACGAAGGAAATAGTTAATTTATCGAAGTAATGAACGTTTGGAAATATGTGTGATTTTTTATTTTTCAAAATTTTTGTTAGAAATATCTAATAAAAGTAATTTATCGCGTGATCATGTACTTAATCAGAATAAATTATAATTTGATGTCTAAATAAAATTTACTTGTAAGTATAAGAGGCTATAAATGTATTTGACCTTTCTAATTTGATTTTTGTGGATGGTGAGTTGATATATATATATATTTTTAGCTCATTTATATAGAAAAAAGGTGTGACATATATATTATTTTTAATATTATATTGCACTCAAATATAAAGTAATTACATAAATTTGGCATAATACATAAATAGTAATTACTCTTGATATTATTCCACTTCACGTTAAATTACATCAAATTTAAAAAAGATGATCAGAAAAAAACAAATACGTCATTGCATTTTAAATTGTTTCACATATTACAAAATAATGGGACAGAAGAATAAGGAAATGCACACAATCGAGGACACAACCAAATTTCAATTTCAATATAATATTAACCATTCATTAGCCAACCACTAGAGTTGGCACGCTGGTTAAGCGTCATGTCCCTTAAATAAAAGATCGGGGATTTGATCTCTTTCTCTGACGAATGGAGCAAACTCTATGGCTAGTTTGCTACTGCTTAGGGCGTTGACAGAGGAATTTAAAAACATTAATAATGTTATGTTTCTGTGACTAGTTTCTTACCGCTTAGTGCGTTGACAGAACCGTGAGATTAGTCTCACGATTGTGATTTAAAAACATTAATAATGTTATGTTTCTCCATTTCCTTTAATGGAATTTCGTGCCACGATACGGTGCAGTGTAGATAGGAGAGCTTTGTCGTGTGATCTGTACTAGCTAGTAATCATGGTGTTACGGCTGTAGTTTCTTGTTCTGTTGTGGTGATACTTACTCTATCGGGTAAATTGATTACAATATTATTTCGTGGTAGTCTTGCTTCTAATACTATCTGTTATTTGATAGTTTTACCTATTGTTTTCAGGTGCGGATGCACAACATAAAGTGCGGGTTCCCGGGAACCCATAACTTTCGTCCTGTTCTTGAATTTATATTGAAAAAACTAGTAAATATATAAGAATTATAAGTTGGGAACCCACAAACAAAGTGTGTTATTGGTCCAGTGGTAAAAATTATAAGTTGGGAACCCACAACCTTTAAATTCTAGATCCGCCTCTGATTATTTCTTGTACTTTCATTACGGCTTTTTCTATACTATTATTCTCTTGAGCATAAGGTCTACTGGAAATGGGTTCTCTACCTCATCTCTAGGGTAGAGGTATGAAATACCATACGCTCTACTCTGCTCAGATCCCATTTCAATAAAAATACACTGGGATGTTGTTCGATTTATGTTTAATATAGAAAAAGCAGTTTGATGAACTATATTCTTGCAAAGTATACGAGATTCAGAAAAGGTCAAAGCATTAGAGTATATTATATGTAATCTTATCTTATATTACAGCTGTAATACGTTACATGTCACCTCCTAATCGTATTATATATATTACTATGTCCTATCATTTTAGATCAACATCTTCAACAATAATTGGGAATGGGTTTGGGACCCAATGATCAATCTTGTTTATGCATTACATGTCCCAAAAAATATCTTGTATATTAAGATTCGGCAGGTAGAAATCGGTTTATTGTATAACAAATGTAGTACTCACAACCACCAAAGAATGTGGTGCATCAAATGGGGCTGCTCCTTCCTTAATCAGAGGTCTCGAGTTTGAGCCCTGAGCATGAAAAAATTTTTGAGAGGGAGGATTCCCCCCGAATGGAGCCCTACGTGACACAAATCTAAATTAGTCGGATTCCAATATATGTACCGGACACCGAATAAAAACCAAAAAAAAAAAATGCAGTATTCACAAAGCTAGAAATTAAAGTTAAAACATCATTTTCACTTTTGATAGTGCAAAGTACAACTACCCCTACCAAAATCCCACCATATTCAAAGCCAACAACCACCACCAAACTAAAAATATTTTAAATCAATGTGACATAATATAACATACCATTTTATACCTTGTGACATAAATATGTCATAATATTTATCGGGCATAATACATAAATCTGATCCTAAACTTGATATCAAATTATAATATTGAGCTTAAATTTTGACAGTACACAAATAAGATCTTTAACTATTCAAAACCTAAACAAATAAACATCCCGATCCTATATGGAAAAATGCGTGTTGTACACGCAAAATGGTGTGCGCCCGAGTTGGAATTAAAGGTTTTTTTTTTCAATTTTTGTATAGTTAAATGACCTATTTTTGCACCGACAAAGTTAAAGGTCAGAGCAAGTGAGGTACACGCGTGTAGTTGCAAAATTAAAGTGTCTTTTTGTTCAGGTTTTGTATAGTTAAAGGGCCTACTTGTGCACTATCAAAGTTTAAGATCAATGTTATAATTTGGTGTCAAGTTTAAGGTTATATTTATGTATTATGCCTATATTTATTGCCACTAATAAGATTTACTTGATTTTTCAAACATATAGTCACTTTGTAGTGTTTTCTAATGGTTGTCGACCTATTCTAGGTGTATATGTGTGTATATATAGAGATATGTAAGTTAGATTAGAGGTTGAGTCAGGATTTCAAGTAAAGGAGTTTAATATTTAAAATAAATTAAGTTGAAGGAGGTTCAACACCTACTATAACCACATAAAAATAATTTTAATCATGTATAAATAATAATTTTTTCCGTCGAAGGGGGTTCTGGCTCCGCCTCTAAGTTAGATTACGCCCTTTATTAAAGGGTGTTTACATCACTGCTACGATACTATAATATCAGTGGCAAAAGCTGACTCTGTGAGCGGGAGTTAGCGTCAATCTCACGCCTTATCATCAGATTACAAGTTGATTTACAAGAAAGATAACCAATTTTCATGTATAATCCCACAAATACTATGATTTTGAAAGAGTAAGATTTCGTAAATTTTATCCCTATCTTTTTGGGGTCGAAATGAATTGGTATATATGTTCTCCAATTTGCCTTCCAAGCATCAATGATCTCCAACAAATAAATAAAAATAAATAAATAGCCTCAACATTGAACCTCGTAAAGAATATATAATAAAGTAATTGTTCATTAGATTTAAGTTCTACGCATTAACAATGTAAAAGAAAATTATTTGTATTTTACACTATCAAATTACACGCTCCATCTATCTCAATTTACGTGATGGTATTTATCGGACACAAAATAAAAGAGAAAACAAAATATATATATATATTTGTGTGCACATAAAGGGTCATTCTTTTCTAGACGAAGCTAATAATAACAATTCAAAATATATAACAAGTATGTAACTAGTGGTAAATTAAAGCCACAAAGGAATCCCTCTAACTCCTCTCTACCACAGAGATAAAACAAATCAATAGAAAGTCATTGTTCATTCTGTTCCTTCACCTGGTGGAGGTAGATATCAATTCCGCTACAAGCTGGTCGCCTCCGGCACGGATGACGGCGGCATCGTAGAAGAAAGAAATTATGGATAATAGCAACATCCAAACACCGACACCATCTTCGACTATAACTGCAGACTCTTCAATATCTTCCCAGCAGTCTGTTTTCCCGCATGGTCTTTTAGGTTCCCCAAACAGCAACCATGTTCTGGAAATCACCCTTATTTCTGCACAAGATCTTTCTCCTGTCTGCAAATCTCTTCGAACATATGCATTGGCTTGGGTCAATCCCAATCGCAAGCGCACCACTCGCGTAGATAATCAAGGCCACACCAATCCCAATTGGAATGACAAGTTTTCTTTCCGCGTTGATGATGAATTCCTTAACTCCGAATCCTCTGCTGTCCACGTTGAAATATATACGGTTTCTTGGTTCCGTGATATTCTTGTAGGAACTGTTAAAGTTGTTCTCGATAATCTCATTAACCCTTTAGATAGAATCAACAATCAGAATCAGAACAAGAAATTTGTAGCTCTACAAATCCGTAAGCCTTCCGGTAATCCACAAGGAATACTCAACATGGGTGTTGCCCTTGTTGACAAGACCAAACGAAGCTTGCCTTTATTCAACGAAATCACCCCATTGTCATTGGATCATCGAGACATTTTAGACAGGAAAATAAATGCTCAGGATCAAAATCAAATGACCAACGGCAACAACACTAATCAACACGATGATGAGGAGAAATTGCAAATAAGCAACAAAATTCAGATGTGGCAATCACAGAACAACCTAGGATATTCCGATATCACTAATACCGGAGAATTTCCTAACCAAGCAGGCTCAATTTGCAATGGTTCAATAGCAAACAACGGCTCGGAACTGTGCTCAGACATAGGGCCATCTGCTTCCATTGTGGCAGCTGAGATAGCAAAGAAGTTGCATCCAATGCAACCACGACGACTGTCTTCCAGAGCAATGAACAACAAGGAGTCTGTAGAAGGGAAAGACGGAGAGAAGAACTCTATATTGGAGGAGCTGACAGCGGAGGAAGCGTACGCTAAAGGGTTGGAGAAAAAGAACAACAAAGAGGAGACAGCAACAGCAGAAAGAGCAACCGGAGGACGTACACGGCGTAACACAGACGGAGGAGGATTATATTCATGCTTTGGAAATGCATATTGTTTTGAGTTCACAATTGTGTGTGGGGCGAGTAACACCAACAATCAGAGGAATCATAGAGATAATAACAACAGTAATAGTACTGGCAAGAGCAGGAAGAAGACGAATTCTGCTTAATATATATTGTACGTGCCCTTTTTGTATACTAAACTAATACATCAAGTAAATAGCATAATAGTGAACAAACCTTTTTTAGCAGGCGTTCGACCATGAAAATTAAAACTAAACTTTTTTGAAGTTGAAGTTGTGTTTGGCCGTGTTTTTTTGAGAGACTTTTTATCAAAATCACCCAACCAACTAATTTACCTACTAACACACAACCGAGAAGGATCCAAATAACTTTTGTTATGGTGTTACCCAAGCTAACCAAATAACTATACAACAGCAAACCAAATAACCAAATAACAAGTTGGTGACTTCACATTTTGTAGCATCGCTTTAACAGGTGAACTGCTTTCTTGCCTTTCTTCTGATGCACTAGTACTGGTAACCTAAGTTGCTCGGACTCTTCAAAAATGTGGCCGAACCCGTGTCGGACCCTTCAAAAATGCACTACATCCAACACGTACCCAATGACATTTTTGAAGAGTCCGAGCAACATAGCTGGTAACATTTGCCTGATTAGCACTCATTAACAACTGATGCAGCTTTGGTGCAGGGATAATTTTTAACAACCTATGGAGAGCTTTGGCGAAGACATGCTGCAAGTACAACTGAGGAATTAGATGTTGTTGATAAGGAGAGACATAAATCACAATTAAGCCTTATTTTAAGGTGTATATATTACCATATGGATTCAATTAGATATACATATACTGTATTAGTATCCATTGTTCTTTTCTCTCACAAAATTAGGAGGATTGACATTTGGCCAAGATGTGATCTATCTCTTTCCTTGGTTTGTATTCGAATTTTACCATTTCACTTGGCGAAAAATGATCAAAGTTCACTGAAATCAATGAACTTTTTTTCAGACTTTACAAGTATTCGACAGTGAACCAGTGAATAATATATGCTATTAATTTTAGGTCTTTTATGAATCCATCGGCAATTATATATGATTCAGAAGAAGTCAGTAGTTTCACTCTGTTATTTCCATGTTTGATATATAGGTGCCAAGACAGAGTCGAGAGCCAACTAACCACCATTTAAAACTGGAAGCACAGGTGCTATGATAGGCCGCCCGAGCTTTGTGCATGAGCTAATGCAACTGTATGCATGCATAATGATCCATTGTACATTATCTTTGCTAGAATTTGAAGGAAAACTTGAGCAGCTTGGAGCATATACTTGTGTCAAGGAAACTCAAAATTGAAGGATTAGTTTTATACGGACTAGCCGATGAGCTTCAAAAGTTTTCTGCTGCGGTTTCTTCCATCCAAGCAGTACTCAATGATGCAGACGAGCAGCAGGGAAGTAGCCATCAATCAGGTGAGGGACTGGATAATAAGGGTTAAGAAAGTGTTGGCTGATGAGATGACGATTACCACTGAAGTTAAAACATCGAAAATTGTTCGACAAGGTAGGCATATCTTCTTCTATGATTTATAATCCTACGATGATGACTCATCGTCTCAAGGACATTCTACGAGACCTAGATGCAATTGCAAGAGATACGGTTGCATTAGCTCACGCACAAAGCTCAGCAAAGCTTGACGGCCTTACAGCAGCAATATCATATCACCTGTACTTCCGGTTTTAAATGTTGATGTTCAATAATGTTCGAAGAAGCACTTGGATACCTCAACATTGAACCCGTGACCTCCTGGTCACATGACAACAACTTTACCGGTTACTCCAAGGCTCCCCTTCTGGATACTAATACAGTATATGTATGTATAATTGGACCTCTCTATTAGAATTAATCAATTCAGATTCATTGTACAATCCCTTGTAAAAATGTTTACCGATCCGTTTCAATCAACACCTTAAAATATAAAATATGTTTTCATTACTCTAATTATTATAACAAGTATGTGGAAGAGTTAAAAACATAATAATATGGCCTATTCCATAGAAATTGAAATTAGCACAAAGATGAGGTGCAGATAAGAACTCAATGTATGGCTTACTTAATTTTTCAAACTTATATTCACTTTATATTATTTTAGAATGGTTGTCCACCTATTATATGTGTATGTATGCATATACATAAAGATATGTAAGTTAGATTTCACCCTTTACTAAAGGGTGTTTCCATCACTACTACCATACTATAACATTAGTGCAAAAACTTTGATTCTGGGAGTGGGAGTTAGCGTTAATCTCACGCCTTATCATCAGATTACAAGTTTATCACATCAATTTCGATTTTAGCTATAGCCCTTAGTATATATGTTCTCCCATTTGCTTGATCCTCGTGAAAAATAAAGTAATTGTTAATTAGATTTTATGGGAAAAAACTATTTATATTTTACGAACACGTCTACTTGTCCAACTTTATACAAGTTTAAGTGTCTACTTGTGCGCATGGACGCCAAGTTAAAAGGACACGTTTATGTATTATGCCAAAAACATAACACCATAAACAAATATAGGAGAATGAATTGAATTAAGAATTTCCAACTTGATAACAAACGCAAAATTAAGAAAGTTGGAAAGCAAAGTGCTAACAGAAACAATGTGATATCCATGACAACAATGGACTGTACCTATAACCTATTTTGCTGGGACTCTTCAAAAATGTCAGCGAGTGCTTGTCCGATTCACCAAAAATAGTGTATTTTTGGAGAATCCGATACGGGTGCAGTGAAGAGTCCGCGCAACTTAGCCTCTATAACCAAGAACTCTGCATACTACAAACAGACTTCAGGTAAAACCAATCTAGCAACAGATCTTCAAATGACCGTCTTCTGTTCCAACGACAAAGAGCCTCGAAAAAGGTAAAACATTTATACTTGATAAAACAGATACGTTCTTTGACTCGCGATCACCCATGTAGAGATACTGAGGCGTAACAAATTGCTGTCCATCCTGCCACGTTACGTTAAAACCAGTAAGTAAGAAGCAAACTATGAGCTGTAAAGAAAGCAGCGATTCAGGCAATGTTTTCCAGAGGCAAGGAACAAACTTAAAGAGGATGAGCCACAACAGAATTTGTTAGTTCTACGCCAACTTAGGACCAGTACAATAACTAGTAACTCCTAAGCCACCATATGTTTCGTTTATTATGCACAACTACTATTTTTTTTAGGTAGAAATCCTTCGTAGACTTCTCGTTCAACTCCAATTGTGCAAAGGTTATAAACTCTACGGAGTCAGTCCCGCTCCTCTACAACAACAACAACAACAACAACATAGCCAGTGTATTCCCACATAGTGGGGTCTGGGGAGGGTAAAGTGTACGCAGTCCATACCGCTACCTCCGAAGAAGTAAGGCCCGCTCCTCTACCCTTCCCAATTTAAATAACAAACTTTTTCCATGGCACGGTCAGAACCCAAACATCACGTGTTGCGTCCTTCCCATTGAACCAAACACCTAGGTGTAGCATATTCTGCAGCTAGTATACTCTTCATAATCAATGAATCGTCACAGCCTTAATTTGGCACAAAAATTAGTGATCGGAGAAGGGTAGTCGCTGCTACTTAATGACAATACGCATTTCATATTTACTTTTATACGCTGGAAAACATAAACTTAATAGTAACACTTTAAACTAGCAATCTCTCGTTTTCTTAAGGTCATACTATTAGAGTTTCATTTCCTTCTTTTGGGATAAGCAAGGTATCGTATCTGGACATGTCTACTGGCTACCTCAGGTGCTCATTCTGAATAGAACGACACTCCAATTTCAGGTATCACGACTCTCACCCTATACATTTTTCAATATACTAGATAGAAATGCACTCCTCGAACATACAGGATCCTACAAAAACTAGACGACCTAACCTTTTTAATTATTTCACATACTACTCTATCTTAACAGGATTAATTCGGTGGAGCAATACTTAGTAAGGTGTCTTGACAGTCGGTAATTAGGCACCAAATCATATTCTTTAGTGAGTTTCTACAAATGCGCCAACGCACAGGACATAAAAACATCAAATAATATATCTAGCTAGCTTAGATATCTTAAGATAATATCTTCTGTGCAAGCAAGCAGAATATCCAAAATTCTGTGGAAGGAGAAAGAAGTGTCTAAAAAGAGAAAAGATACAGCGAGGTACATACTTCATCCGGAGAGCTGGCCAACGAAGAAAGCCCAATTTTACTGCGGAAAATTGAAATCACATTTTGTCCCCATATGGAGAAATCAGAAACAGCATCAGTGTGACCTCTGGAAGCCAAAGGTATCGATTTCCAATTTCTGTGATATAAAATAAAATAAATAGAAAAAAATTAAAAATCTCAAACAACAAAAGGCGCAGTAACGGCATTGACTAAACATGATATGAATCTAATAAACTTAAGTATCTGTGGTCTAAGTTTGTTTCTTCATCCTCTCGCGGGTTTCATCTCTAATAGGCAGAAGGAAAGAATCCTTTATAGTGGAGATTCTTAAAATAAATCACTAGATAAAACACACAACAAAATTATCAAGGATCTGCACTTATATACTGAATCTAATAAAAGGCGATTAACTTTTTATCATGCATGGTTGGCTTTGTGACAGATGGAGAAGAAATACGTTCGGCTATCTCAAACATGAAATTTCTCAATGATAATTTAGACAGAAATATATTGGAATTGAAACATAGACAATATTATCGTATGGCCTGGCCGCTTATGAGTTACTGCTTGATGACTTTAAGCTATGTAGTTTTCGGGAGATGAATTACAGTTCAATGAATTTAGCTATGCAGAAATTTCCACGCTGACTAAACAAACTATATATATGCTAGATTGCAGTCACAGATAAGATGTAGCGTAATCTAGGCCAGGCGGGGACATTGCTGAGCTTAAGATTAATGTATAACACCAAAGTAACCTTCTCAAGTTAAGATGTAGCGTAATCTAGGCCAGGCGGGGACATTGCTAAGCTTAAGATTAATGTATAACACCAAAGTAACCTTCTCAAGTCCCAAATCCTTAAGGTGCGATCAAGAGAGCTTGAAACCAGCAAATGCTCTTCCGGCGTCGCTATCTGTAGGCAGCAAGTAAACAAGAACACCAAAGTAAGTAAAACCACTTTATTTCCATCTATCGAAAGCAAAATCCAACTCTACCTTTGTGACGAAACCATCATGAGCTTGCCATGAGGAAATAATTTTGCCACTCCTCACATCAAATAACCTGCAATAGCCAGAACTTTGCCCAACAGCAACCCAAGATGGATATTGAGTATTTCCGTATTGCTGTTTAGTAGAAGCACATGAGCATATGGATGAAATCAGAGAAGGAAAATTCGATTCAGTAGCTTCACTCCTCCATAAATGAAGTTTTTGACCTTGTCTGACATCAATGAATCTGGATACCAAAGTAGACGATCAAATAAACCATGTAAGAGAATGTATCTGTATCAATTTAAATACAACACAAACTCAAGAAAACGCTGACCTGAGAGAGCCATTTCCAGTACCCACAACAATATTGTCCAGATATTCCGAGTAATACATGCTAGTGTACAAATTACCATCGGTGTTCAAGATTCCACCTGATAATGGATTGAAATGTAGCATATTAGCCTGTTCCAAATTCAACTTTGACGCCTTTGGTAAAGAGCTTGTATGATGCCCAGAGCTTGTAGAAAACTCTGCAAACACAGTTATCAGCTTCCCTGTTTGGCCATTCCATACATGTACCGTTCCATCACAGGAAGCCACCCTTCCACTTGATGCCAAAAGAGAAATGTCATTCACAACCTGTAAAGGGAAGACAAACAAATGCAACGAAATTTCAGTGCATAGACTTGTCACATATATCTCAGCCTGATTATGTGAGATATTAACCAGTGGCTCACTAGTAAACGTTATGAACGTTAGAGAATTTAGCAGGGTGTAGTTTTAAGGTGCAGAACAAACTCATGCTTGGTAAATGTCATGCTCAATTCCTCTCACAAAGAACAACAATAAGACAACAAGTTGTTAGGCACAATATAAAGACGAATGCCTACGACTTGATAGCAAAACAAGACAAGGAATCCGGAAAATAGAATAATGTAACAAACAACGGATAGATTAGACAGACCTCCTCATGGCCGTAATAACCAGATACCGAATCAAATCTTGACAACTCCCACTTCTGAACAGTTCCTTTGAATCCTGGAGCAACTCCAGCAGTGAAAAGATTGCATTCATCTTGGCAGACTGCTATAGACCTAAGCACTCCTTGATGTGCTCGAACAGAGTGCAGAACTGATGCTTTGATTTTCCATGGAAGTTCATCCTTTGAACCACCAGGACGGCCAATAAAATCAGGGCCACTCCAATTAGCAGCTGGACTGGGGAACCAATACCAGGGATCAATCTTGCTAAAATCTGAACCTCTTGCATTCTTATCAGCAGAATCCTGATGTTGGCTAGACACATTTCTAATTACTGTAGGAGGTTTGGCACCCCTTTTTCCTTGTGATTGAGGCGTTGACCACCCTAACCCATTCAGCAACATCTTATCTGGAGTATGTCCAGATGTTAAGCTCTCACCACGAGTTGGTTTTCTAGCATATAGACTAGATGGACCACTTCGAGAAGATTCCCCTGTGGATTCCCACTGAATCATGACATTTCAGAAATTGACACACAAAGGAAAAGTGTATGCAAGAAAAAAAAGATAATAGCTTTTTTTAATAAAAGTAATATTTTTTGTAATGCAAAACGGCACTCATGGTGCTGAAAAGAAAAATCTATAGTTCTACACATGCTATATTTAAAAGTTATTGGTTCTTGCTCAGAATTAAGTCACTTCTGAAGCAGTTTTATCTGACGTAATGGATCCCTTGACAATACTCAATTGATCTAGGAGCTTAAGTTAGTTTCATATTTCTTATTTGTCAAATTCATTGTGTAACAGCAGCATCAGCAGCACCCTAGAATCTATTTTAGTATTTCATCTTGATTTTGATAACCATTTTAGGCAGTTATTACCAAACTTGGCATGTTATTGTGTAGCAAATAGAATTTGGTCCTCTCCAACTTAAAAATCCTATTCCGAGAAGTATTAGGAAACACACCTTCCAGTTATAATGGCGCAGAAGAAATTGCTCTAGTAGCAACCATGTGGCACAACCTTGGCGAAGCTTCTCTATACCAAGTAGAGATGCAAATGATGGATATAAAAGCATCCTGCATAGATTAAACTTCATTCCATGACAAGAAAAATAATAAGACGAGGGAATCCAATCGAAAGACAAAAACAAAAAAAACCCACACAAGGTCCAAACGGTTTGTAATTTTGTTCTTATCCTCCCCCTTGGTGTTGGGACCTCGAAGGCTTCCTCCCTGGATGCTAGAATAACCTGCTTTCTCCTGGGAGAAAGCAAGCTCATCAAAAAGTTGCTTGAGTTTTGGAAGGACGTGCAACACTGTTAAATCTGATCCAATTTGCTGACAAAGAGCTAGCAGATTTCTTGCAGCACCCTTGCATGCAAAAGAATACCATCATCTACACAGATAACAAGCATAAAACATCAAGGAATAAAGAAAGAGAGTCTAAAAATTTCACTTGAACCTCCAGATATTTTCTAAGAATAGAATAAAACCCTTCATAGTTCTCTATAACCGCAAAACATATAGACTGTAAATAAGGGAGTAACTTAGGAAAGATGCTCCCTATATTGCTAATGAAACCCAGAGAGTATCAAACTATCATCTCTCTCAGAAAAATAATACTATAAAGTTCAATACTGATGATTTTTAAAGTAGGAAGCTCGATACAAAATCATGGCCTAAGTACATTAAAAAATCAATTTACAACATCTTCTAGTAGCTTGAACTATACATGGACTGTGTTCAAATATTCAGGGAGATGAGTATCTCTGATGCTAGTAAGAGCACAAATGTTGTACTACCTTGTCCAAAAGTGATGAGCATATGGAAATGTTCTAGCGCTACACATAACCATGCGGAGTGAGTTTTATAATTTGGGACATCAAATCTGGAAAGTATCCTCTATACAAATGATTTCATCAAATGTAGCTCACTAGTTTAAGAAAGTGCAGGTTTGTAGCTGAGCTTCGGAAAGAGCGGAGTCCAAGAAAAAAAATGAGAGAAAAGTGGGAATACCTCGACCACCTGAATTCCTAAGTTGGTCTGCATGAGAACTTGAAGATATAAGAATTTGTTATCCTACACAAGCATTTCAACACATTACTAACTGGAGGGAGAGCTGAATATTCTAGTGAAACTGAAATTAATAGAAAGTGAATATCGAATTCCATACTTCAACAAGCTCCTTAACAAGCACCTCCTTGGTCAAGGAAGCAGTGAGACCATCTAAAGTCATTAGAGTGTCAATTAGGGACAAAGTACTCCAACTCTGTGCAGTTTCATGCTTATTTGCAAATGCATTATCAATGCACGAAAGAATGACAATTCTTAGTAATGGTAGAATCTGTTTGACTATGAAATCTTCTCCAAAAAGAATACCTGAAAGATAAGAAGCACCTAGTTAGGCTGTGAATTAGAAGCATGATTTGTAAAACAGAACAAAAGTCTGCACTTCTTGATTTATGAATACCAATTCTAACTAAGACATCGATTCCGTCATCACTGAGCCCCTTGCCAAAGCAGTGAAGGAGAGGTAAAATTGTCTGTGAGAAACCAAAATGTCAAGTCATATTACGTGAGAATCACCTTTCAACAAATTCACAAAATGTCTAAGTACTTCCACATATCAAAGAGTAGAGTGGATGGGGAGGGGAACAGCGATTGACTACAACCTGATGAACAGTAATTGGAATACCAAGTTCCTCACTAGAGCCAATCAGCAGGACAGAAGCAGCGGCAGCAGAGTTCTTGCAAGGAGTACCGTGTAAGTTTAATAGCACAAATGGGTGTATTGTCTCCACATATGCCTGTTTTCCAATCTTGTCCCATATATCCAGCACAAAGGAGCCTTGGAGAAGAGATACCTTCAAATGTGAAGGACCAATCCCCTGATAGAAAAGAAATATACAGTAGGTTTCAGAAGCAAAGGCAGATGATATACACAGATCAGTTATTTTTTTTGATAACCTAGACAGATCACATATTTAGACAGTGGTTGACCTGAAGAATCTTCTGGATAGCAGGTATGACAAGCTTCTTTACAGCTTCCGGATTCAGACACCTCAAAAATTCTGTCAGTACTATGCAACCCCATTCAGCTTCAGAATCTGATAGAGGATTCAAGACTAATTTCAAACAGTTAGGAGCACACATTTCGGCAGCAAATGTTCCCATTGCTTTTAAGGCTCCTTGTCGAGCAAAAGCTGCAGCATAACGAAGTCGTGATTCATCTTTTGCTATAAGCTGAAGGGGGGCAAGAAACAAATAGGATGACTTGATTGTTGCTAGAAAATAAGGAGAGTCCAAAAGACATTTGGCAGTAGGCCTCCTAATTAAAGGAAAAAAGAACAGTTAGTTTTGGATGGTCTCTTCTCTTCTGCAGATATTGCCACTAATAAGGAGTTTAGGAAGTAACATCAAGCAAGCTGTTAAAGATGGGAAAGTGAATACAGAACTATACCTCCTCCAGTCCTTTTGGATGCAGGATTCAACAACAACTTGAGTGTCAGGGGGAAGCTCATGTACTAAAGCAGGTAAGACACCGCTCTCTAAGTACACAGCCAAAGAGGCTGGATCAAAAAGTGGTCTTCTCAAGTGGAGTTCTGCTAAGATGCAGCCTACTGCAAAGATATCATTAGCAACATCTTCAGAATAAATGTGTGAACGGTAAAATTTCGGCTTCCAGAGCAATAGTGCTTGATATCCCGCAGATACAGCATCACCCACTTCAATATTCTTGAGAAGGTAATTCACATCAATAATAGATGGCATGACAGTATTGGTGCTAGAGCCAGTTTTTCTGGACATAATATTCTCGAATGTCTTAGTTGATCGACCTTTCCCAGGTGAGTCAAGCTCTTTGTGAACATCTGGATGCAAGTTGTAGATAGGATTCAAATGAGGTGCATGCTCAGAAAACACAGCTGCTTCTTCCAATTCATGCAAGAATGAAGTTTCAAAAGCCAGAGCTAGCTCAGTCACATCACTTATTGGGAGCTGAAACATTTCTGCTTCACTAATCTTGTCACAAACTCCCAAGGTGGCAAGCCGACGACGAGGATGTGGTTTAGTAAAAAGTTGACGGCGTCCCACTGACTTCGGTTTTGTAGGTGCGGATGAGGGCAACATAACATTTTTTGCAGCAACAGCAGCGTCACCACATAATTTGTAGCCAAAAGTGATATCAATCCAGTGATGTAGTTGGTGTGAAACCCTATCGCTTTCAAAAGCATCTCTATGCAACTTGACAAACTCCTCAGGGGTGCCAGCCCATGAAGGCACAGCCAAATCAGACATCCCAGAATGTACAGAATAAAATATCCGGGGATCACAATAAAATTCAGGAATGCACTCATCTGGTGTCCATTGATATAGTCTTTGCATAGTAGAAGGATATTCATTTGGTTCATAAACTGAACGAACGGCCATCTTCAGAACAGTCAAAGGCAACCTCCTTGCCTTATAACTGCAGACAGCCAGCTCAGACAGGCACTCATCTGATATATGATGAGGAATTTCAGATGTTGAATATGTGAAGTCCAATTGCTCGTCACCCTTTGCCAACCGCCATTTGCTCTTAGTTAAATCTCTCCATCCAGTGTCATTATTCTCATCAGGTTTCACACTAAAATCTATCACCCATGGCATTACAATATAAAAGGTATTATCACCCCACCTTCTCCCTGCTAATTGGTTTAAGATTAATAGATATTCAAAGTTACTTATTTCACCCCTCCACCAACGTTTAAAGATAGAATACCAATCTGTAGACTGGTAGAGCTTTAGATCTGCATAAAGGCCTTGTAAAGGGCAACCATCAAAACAGCAACTAACTTCAGAATCAGGACTATCCTCTATTTTGGAAATTGAAACAGAACTCTGGAGGAACTTACTACAAATGGGTAGCCAACACCATAAGGAATCAACCAATGATATACTGGACGGATGGACATTACCATGAGAAACACCTAAACTATGCATGTACGCCAACCCTGATAGTATCTGGAAGAGTAAATATCGCATATGCCAGTCGGACTTTAAGGCATCAGGGCTAAAGTGAAGAATGTTTTCCAACGTATGTGGCATTTTTGGAAGCAACAAATTAAGTTGACCGGAATTTTTTAGCATTCCCAAAGTTGGAGAAATGTTTGGATGCCTTATGCAGCCAGGAAGTTGTTCTTCACCAAATGAAGGAATCCCCACTAAACTAAGAAAGTTCACACTCTCTCGACCTGATCTTTTACCTTCTATCATGAGAGTTAGAGAATTTAAAATATGATCTTCAAGGGATCCAGCCAAGAACTCTGAAACAATACCTTCAACTAATGAAGATGAAGAAATCCCAATCCGAGCAACTGGAGCCAGGGCAGGCAGTGTCCTAAAGCAAGAAAATGTACCAGAAAAGTTACAGGTCTCATTTTGACACCCTAATCCATATAGGGACTTATGTCTGCCACCGTTCTGCAAATCTTCACATTCAGATAATCTAGTTTCTAATGAAGAAGTTTTATCACTGGAAAGTCCAACACTGACCTCAGCTTTAACCTGATCAGTTGCCACCGGAACTGCACACCCACTGCCACTATTAGTTCTAGCTTCAAGATCTTCCAAATAATGCTGATCACTACACCGAAGGGCAGCAAGTTGTATAAGATCATACAGGGACCAACTATTCACTAATATATAGAAGGGAAAAGGCTCAAATATGCCATCCAACTTTGAGAAAAGTCTCATTTATGCCATCCGTTTAAAGTTTGGCTCATTCATGCCATTGCCGTTACAAAAAAGGCTCATTCATGCCATTTTCCGTAACAGTCTGGTTTGGTGGTTTTTTACAAAACCATTTAGTACACGTGGCCAACAATAATTCGTCCACATCATCAATTAAATCAACACTAGAAAAAATTTTAAAAAGTGAACTTTCTTCTAAAAGGTGAAATTGAAATTTTATTTTCTACACTCAAAAATCTTTGATATATTTGATTCTTCAAGTTCTGATTTTAATTTGATTTTGGTGAAATATTCTTCGTTTCTTCTCTTTAATTTCATCGATTATAGAATTCTCCTGAGTATTAAATCAAAGTTTGGGTAAGCTTCTAACTCCTTTATAGACACTGCGAAGAGTTCATCCGTTTTCAATTTCTTCAGAATCGCCGAACATAATTCTGCAGATATCAAGACCAATTCAAACAAACAGACATCAACTATTTCAAACAATGAATCAATTAGTTTCCGAAACATAATTTTTCATAACGTGTACTTGAAGCAATTTCAATTGGTACTTAAAGCAAAAATTAGAAGAATTCTATAATCGGTGAAATTAAAGAGAAGAAATGAAGAATATTTCAGCAAAATCAAATTAAAATCAGAACTTGAAGATTCTTATGAAGAATCAAATATATGAAAAATTTGTGAGTGTAGAAAACAAAATTTCAATTTCACCTTTTAGAAGAAAGTTCAATTTTTAAGATTTTTTATTTGGCTGATATAATTTATGACGTGGACGAATCATTGTTAGCCTCGTGTACAAAATGGTTTTGCAAAAAACCAGCAAACCAGACTGTTACGAAAAATGGCATGAATGAGCCTTTTTTGTAACGGCAACGGCATGACTGAGCCAAACTTTAAACGGATGGCATAAATGAGCCTTTTCTCAAAGTTCGATGGCATATTTGAGCCTTTTCCCTATATAGAATGCACATTAATATCTTAAACTTTGTGCCTAGTGAAAAAAATGTCATATAAAAAGAAATGGAGGGGGTATATCGATACAATGTCTTTGATGTACATAAAACACCATGACAAGAAAAAGATAGAAATACAACAGAGATAAAAGTAACAATAGTCATGGTAAAGCACTGAAACTACAACCCCCTTTCCCCCTACGTCAATCAATCAACATCATATTCATTAGGCAGATGAACTAAAGGAATGACACCCCTATAGAAGTTAGCAAACTAATAATAGCTACAAGAAAAAACAGATTCTCGTATAACATGCTACTGGGATCCCAGGAATTCATGAGTTTTCCAAATAATTGATAAAACAATTTGCCAATTGAGATCAAATTCCCACTCATTCCTAGAAACATCCTCTGAAAAGATCTAACCGGCCTCTTCAAATGATCAATAATCGTCACTGTCATTTTTCACCCACAAAAAATGCTGACATTATCAATCAACTATGGCTGAGGTCAACGATATTAATCCATAGTTCAATTATATATTCTCCATCACAATCAGATTACTTTTATATAAGCTACTAACATACTGCAACTGTCCTCATGTATCCGTGCTTGAAATTGGCTATGCTTTCACATAGACAATAAGTTACTCTAACGGGGAATGGCATGGGACGACGTTTCAATCCTAAACTAGTTTGGCTCAGTCACATGAATCCTATATCCACTGAGAATCCACTATTAGTGTAGTTTTAGTTGGTGGTCAACCAACCATAACCTTATCTAACTTGCTACTCAATTAGGCTTTCACATACAACAATAAGTTCTTTTGTTTGTTTCTCAAGAAGAAAAAAAGGGGAAGCTCGGTAGCGAAGCCAGGATTTTCACAAACATGAGGAAGTAAATACACAAAGAAGTCGAAGGGATTCTACATCTGCCATATATGCATATTGGTTCTGATGAATCCCTTTGTAACCCCTAGCTCCGCTCATGGGGAAGAGTGTGGGAAATGTAAGAACAACGCATAGACAATAAGCTTCTTTCTTTCACATAGACAACATCCAGTGTAGTTCCACAAACTGAGGTCTGGGGAAGGTAGAGTATACACAGACATTACCCCTGCGTCAAAGGTAGAGAGGTTGCTTCCAAATGACCCTCGGCTCAAGAAAAGTTAAAAACATCACGTAGACAATAACTTCCTTTTTTCAAAAGGAGATAGGAAATGCAAAGGAAAAAACACAAGATCTTACATGTAATTGGCCAAGCAACCATCTTTATGAAGAGTCATACACGTCAGCATAAACTGTGGCGACCCTTCTCCATTTGAACTTGAAGGCTGCAAAAATTAACAGCTCACATGATCAGTAAACACGCAAAGAGCTCTTCTTGCTACACAAATTACAAAAGTTGTTGGTTTTTTCTCCTCATACAATCAGTGAACACCCAAAGAACTCTTCTTGCTACACATATTACAAAAGGGGTTGCCCTTTTTCCCATCAGACTACCAGTAAACACCCAAAGAACTATTCAGAAACTACAAAAGGGATTGTTTTTGTTACCTGATATGATCAGTAAACACCCAAAAGAACTCGTCTTGTTACACAAATTACAAAAGGGGTTCTTTTTTTTTTTCAAAGAACTCTTCTGCTACACATATTACAAAAGGGGCTTTTTCCCCACCAGACCACCAGTAAACACCCAAAGACCTATTCTTGGTGCAGAAACTACCAAAGGGATTGTTGCTTTTACCTTATATGATCAGTAAACACCCAAAAGAACTCATCTTGCTACACAAATTACAAAAGGGGTTCTTTATTTTCAAGAACTATTCTTGCTACACAGATTACAAAAGGGATAGTTTCTTTTCTTTTCTTTTCTTTTCTTTTTCCACCTTTTAGTTTCGCGTAACCAACCAACTGAGCTACTAAAATTCCCTTATAACTAATCTTGCTACACAAATTACAAAGGGGATTGTTTCTTTTCTTTATTCCACCTTTCAGTTAGGCAAAAGTTCGCGTAACCAACTAACCGAGCTACTAAAATTGCCCGTATAACTAATCTTGCTACACAAATTACAAAAGGGGTTGTTTATTTTCCATTTTTAAGTAAAGTATACCTGAACAACAGCAGTAGAACCAAATGGAAAAGGAGAATCAGAAAGACCATAACTGAATATGAGCTGATCACACAAATCTGATTCAATTCTGCGTTGTAAGCACTCAAAGCACATTTCTCTTCCCATTTTTATCAATTTTTCACTGCAAATTTCGAAGCTTTTTCATCAAATCAGAAGCTTTTCTGTACCACTGAAGAAGAAAGAAAAATAGTACAGAAATTTTTAACGAATTTTCCAGCAGTTTAGCATGTTAATTGTTTTTATGGGATCAAATTGTAATTTGTGAAATTGTTAGTGCTCATAATATTAAAATATTTCTTTAATTATTACTCCATCCATCCGTTCCAAAATAATCAAATTATTGAAATATAGACATAAATTAGTTATGTTTTTCTAATTTTATCCTTTTCAAACTGTATAATATTAATAATGATCATTAGAATTCAAACTTGAATAATATTAATTAATGAAGGGCAAAACTAAAAAAAAAAAAAATCTTTCCTGAATAATGAACAATTCAATTATTTTGAATATTAAAAGATACCCCAACAAAATCAAATACTTTTGTAATGATGGCATTTGTCAAAAAAAAAAAAATGATGTTGTTTCTATTGAGATACACCTAACGAAAATATATTTTTTCCTTTGTAAAGATATATAATTAGCTTTTGATATATTTTTTTAAAAAATTGGATCTGTCGAGTTACATAATTAGCATCGATGCATCCAACGATGATACATTTTTCTTTATAAAGATCCATAATTAGCTCCCGATACATTTTTTTGATGTTGTTTCTATCGAAATACATAATACATCCAACAAGGATATATTTTTTTCCTTTATAAAGATACATAATTAACTATCGATATTTTTTTTATTTTAAATCTGTCGAGATACATAATACATTCAACAAATATACATTTTTTTCCTTTATAAAGATACATAATTAGCTTTCGTTACATTGTTTTTCAATTCTGGATCTATCGAGATACATAATTAGCTTTCGATATATCTAAAGAAGATACATAATTAGTTGATTTTTTTGTAATTACTTTAAAAAGTTGAAAATTTGTGTAAATATGGTAAGTTAAGGTGTGCGTTTATGTTATTTAAAGGTTTTTATTTTCGGTTCGATATAACCCATTGAAACGGACGGGTCATGGGTCCAAGCCCAAATTAACATTTGTAGGCCCAAATTAGAACCCAATAAATTCTCCATAAACCCTAAGCTCAACCAGCATCTTCTTCTTCCTTAAACTCTTTGTGCGGCGGCGGCGCTCTTCACCTTCAATTCGTAAGTTCCTATTTCTCTCTATTCAATAATTTACTTATTTAGTAAAATGCACAATTTTTTTCTTTTTAGTAAATTTGATTATTTATGCTGTGTTTGCTCATATTTTTTTAATTATTCTTTGTGATTTAGTTTCAATTATAATACACAAAAAAATTTGTTACTTGGAATTGTTGATGTTGTGGCATTTACGTGCAGAAATGCCGGGTAAGTTTGTGTATAATAGACCTTTGTGGTTCGGCCTTATGTGGGCCCCATACATTGCAGTAGTTAGTGTACCGAGCTGCCATTTTTATCCGAGTGTTCCTTGTAGTATGTGTTGTTTGTTTGATTTGGTTTCAAGTGAAACACAAAAAAAAATTGTTTCTTGAAATTGTTAATGTTGTGGCATTTACGTGCAGAAATGCAGGGTAAGTCTGTGTATAATAGAGATCTCTGTGGTCCCGCCCTTATGTGGACCCCACACATAGCAGTAGCTTAGTGTACCGAGCTGTGATTTTTATACAAGTGTTCCTTGTACTATGTGTTGTTTTATTTGATCTGGTTTCAAGTGAAACACAAAAAAAATTTTTTACTAATGTTGTGGAGGTTACAGGTTTGAGCTGCAAGAACAGACTCTTACAGAAATGCAGGGTAAGTCTCTATATAATAGATCTTTGTGGTCCGGTTCTTTTGTGGACCCCGCGCATAGCAGGTGCTTAGTCAACCGAGTTATCCTTTTTATACGAGTGTTCCTTTTATCACGTGTTGGATGGTTGATTTGGTTTCAAGTGAAATATTAAAAAATTGTTAATGTCATAGAGGTTATAGGTTCAAGCTGTGGAAATAGTTTCCTTTAGAAATGTAATGCAAGTTTGTGTACAATGGACCTTTGTGGGTTGGCCCTTTTGTGGACCCCGTGCGCATAGCAGGAGTTTAGTGTACCGAGCTGTCCTTTTTAAACAGAGCGTTCTTGTGTTATGTGTAGTTTGTTTGATTTGGTTTCAAGTGAAACGCAAAATTGTTAATGTTTTAGAGGTTACGGGTTTGAGCTGTGGAAACAGTTTCTTGTAGAAATGTAGTGTGAGGTTGTGTACAATGCCCCTTTGTGATCGGGGCCTTTACTGGCCCCGTACATAGCGGGAGCTAAGTGCACCGAGCTGCAATAAGCTGGGTTTTGAATAGATTTTACTATTAATAGTTACAGAGATTTCTTTACATAGATGAAAGCTGACCTCATTTTTCAGATTTTGGTGTTTCCTGTGATCTGTATATGTTAATATGTGTATTTTCATTTGATCTTAGCTAGAATAGACTGAAGTAGTTACAGAGGAACTTGATTTTTCTCAATTGGAATTGGGACTAGATGCTTTACTCAATTTTTAGCATAAGTTGCTTCCATGACCGTGTGGAAACAGCCTCTTCTATGGTTACATTGAAACTGCAATTTTTTTTTGGAATAGAAGCCTAGGCAACAATTGATGAAATATTTTTTTTGGCATGAATAGACCAAAATGGGAACATAAGGTTTGTATAGTCGACTTCATTTCTGTTTGTAGTTGAGGCGTAGCCATTAATTTGGCTCAAATAGATTTAGTTGCAGCGAATTGATACAGCTGCTCCAATCTTTTGCGTGTCATTGTTTCTTCTGATTTTTACAAGTTATATCTGTTCTTCCTATCTGGTCCTGAATAGACAATGGTGACAGAAAAACTCTAAATTTTTATTTTTTTGTGGGTGAATAGAGGCTCTTTGTTGATTAATAAAATATTTGTTCTTTGTTTGAGTTGTGCAGTGGGTGCACCAAGTGGTGAAAAATGCAGATCTTTGTGAAGACCCTGACGGGCAAGACTATTACCTTAGAGGTAGAGTCATCGGACACCATCGACAATGTTAAGACCAAGATTCAGGACAAGGAAGGCATTCCACCAGACCAGCAGAGGTTGATTTTCGCAGGTAAGCAGCTCGAGGATGGTCGAACACTAGCTGACTACAACATCCAGAAGGAGTCCACTCTCCATCTTGTCCTTCGTCTCCGTGGTGGTGCTAAGAAGCGTAAGAAGAAGACTTACACTAAGCCAAAGAAGATCAAGCACAAGAAGAAGAAGGTCAAGCTCGCTGTCCTCCAGTTTTACAAGGTTGATGATTCCGGCAAGGTCCAGAGGCTCCGTAAGGAGTGCCCAAACGCTGAGTGTGGTGCTGGGACTTTCATGGCTAACCATTTCGATAGGCACTATTGTGGTAAATGTGGCCTTACCTATGTTTACCAGAAGGCTGGTGGTGATTAGATGAGTGTTAGTTTGCTTATCGCGTCATCTTAGTTAACTCTTTCGCTTGCAGTAGAACTAGTTTTCTCCATATCTGTGTCCCTATACTCTCCTAATGTCTTGTATGTGACAAGATGTAATGAATTTGAATTATGGGATTATATTTGCAGCTTTATAAGAAGCCAAGGATTTTGTCAGCTAAAATATTTTTGCCCCTTTTGCTTTTGTCAATTGATTTTGTGCTTGTGTGATGATTTGCTTGGGTAGCTAACCATGTTGTTTCTATTGTTTGAGCTGTTTTGGGCTTAATGTTTTTTTTTTTTTTTTTTTTCTGTTTTTCATCCGGTGTTGGTACCTGCATTGGAGCCCGGCTAATTCGGATTTGCGTCGGGTAGGATCCCATTTGGGGTAGCTCTTCCTACCAAGGATTTCTTCATAATCAGGGCTCGAACCCGAGGTCTCTGGTTAAGGGAAGAGCAGTCTCATCCACTACACCACATCCTGGCTTAGTAAAGTATAATCATTAGCGGCCAACTCTTCATAGTCAGTAGCGCGGAAGAGGGCGTAGCTTTGATTGCTCAAATTTCATGGTTGAACGTGAAAGAGAATCTCTTATGTTTAGCAACAGTCTTATAAGGATGATGCGATTTCACCAAATTGCTGGTTACATAAAGTATATGGTACAATAAACTTTAAGTAACAACAAGACAACCATATACTTGTTCAGTTTGAAAATTCAATGATAATTTAGCCATTTATGTCCATTTTGTCATTGATATTAAATAATATTCATTATCTCAAAGCATTAAATTAAATTTATTATATTATATAATAAAAATGTCCATGTTATTTACTATTTCTTAATATGTATTAAGTCAATAGTGAACAAGTATTGTTGGTCGAACGAAGCATAATCTATCCAAATGTTATATTTATTAAAACAATATAATAAGATTTACAGTACAGCCCAATACTATATGTAATGAAACAATACGTCAGTAGTGAATAAGTATTGCTGGGCAGAGAAAGCATAATCTATCCAACTAGTATATTTACTAAAACAATACAACACAACACAATACTATATGTAATGAAACGATATATATACAATACGACACAATACTATATATTATGAAATAATATGTAACAATCGTCCAATACATTAGGCAACATAAAAGTTGATAAGATCACAATTGAGTTATTTATTATTATTCCTTATAAATCTCTTGCATTATAATCTTTATAATATAACTTATCATCGAAAATTAAGGTAGACCTTGACTTTCCCAATATATTTGTGAGTAAAACGAGGAAACAATTAGTTATGTTTACTTAAAAAGGATTAATTATTACTTAATTAAAATTAATCAATAGCAATAATCTACATATGGATAATATAAATAACCACATGAAACTTAAAAGCTTCATATTTCTCCTTCTACCTTCATTTTCTGAATTTCTTCATGCAAAACATAAGGTAGTATTTATCTTTATGAAATTAAATTACTAATTATTAGCAAAAAAAAATAATTAGTTATAATTTTCATGATATTTTCTTTGTAATTATGTTAATTTTATGAAGATTTTTAAATATTTGCATGTTCATATTGTATGAAGATTTCATTTATTAGGGTTTATATATTGTTTCGATTTTGCATGTATTATTGTAATGTATATGGTTTTTAAATATTTGCATATTCATATTGTGTGAATATCTCATCTATTAGGTTAATTTTTCTATTCAAAAGTGATTTTCCTAATGGTTATATATTGTTTCAATTTTTCATGTATTGTAATGTATATTGTTTATATAATACTGGACTCAGAGAGGCAGATCGAGGATTTAAATTTGACGAGTTCAACTTTACGTTCTCATTGGCTATTAATATTTGTTGAAAATTGATAATGACTTTTTTAGATATACACATATATACGATTTGTGTAAAAGTTATTGGGTTTAATTGAACCCGTTAATTATGTGTTGTGTCTAATTGGAAGGGTTCATATAGTCAACATCAACTTGCGTGATGGAATCGAGGCATTGTTATTGTTAATAGCATGTAATGTAATGTTGTCCCGGTGATGAAATCAAGGATTTCGTTAAGTTATCTAGGATTTAACAAATATGTATAAATGAGTAATTTTCGACTTATATAATTAGTTGGGGTAACGTTTGCTTACACACTATCCTCCCTAAACCCCAGTTGTGAAATTACACCCTGGGAATGTTGTTGTTATTCGTTACTAATACTTAGTATAACATTTTATAAATATGGTATAATTTTTCGACGAAGGGTGTTCAACTGAACCTAGTGTTTTTTATTTGTAACCTAATGTGTATGTGAATAATTACTACAATATTTTAACAAATACTATGTTATGAACCTGGCTTTAGCCGGGGGTCTATCGGAAACAGCCTCTCTACTTCTTCGGAGGTAGCGGTATGGACTGCGTACATTTTACCCTCCCCAGACCCTACTATGTAGGAATACACTGGGTTTGTTGTTGTTGTTGTACTATGTTATGAACCTATAATTTTATGTTGCTTGAACTCTTCAAAAACGTTGACGGATGTGTGTTGGATTCTCCAAAAAAAAGTAGTGCATTTTTGGACGATCATTATTGGAGAGTCTGAGCAACATAGTCTGAACTCGTCAAATTTAAATTCTGAATCCGCCGCTTGTTGTTGTTGTTGTAGTAGTAGTAATTCTGTTCACTTTCATTTTGCAGTTGAAGCAACCAAGAATTTATACAAAATGGTAGAGGGAGCAATAAGCAAAGCAGATAAAACAGAATTTACAGAATGTTGGAATGCAGTATGGAGAACTCCTTATATTATGAAGTTGGCTTTATCAGCTGGTATTGGGGGATTTCTTTTCGGTTATGATACCGGTGTTATATCTGGCGCGCTTCTTTACATAAGGGAAGATTTTAAAGAAGTCGATAAGAAGACGTGGCTGCAAGAAACTATTGTTAGTATGGCTGTTGCTGGTGCAATCTTTGGTGCTGCTACTGGTGGTTGGCTTAATGATACGTTTGGAAGGAAATTTTCGATTCTCATAGCTGATGTTCTCTTCTTTGCTGGTGCACTCGTTATGGCTATTGCACCGGTTCCTTGGGTGATTATCATTGGAAGGATATTCGTCGGTTTGGGAGTTGGGATGGCCTCAATGACTGCTCCGCTTTATATTTCTGAAGCCTCGCCTCACAAGATCAGAGGCGCCCTTGTTAGCATGAACGGTTTCCTCATTACTGGAGGCCAATTCCTTTCATATCTAATCAATCTTGCCTTCACTGATGTAAATATTACGAGTTTTATTTGACTGTCTTTTTTCCTTTCGTATGAGATTAGACGTGCTGTATCTGTTGGATGCGCCTTATGCATGTTTTCTTGGTCTAGTTAGTCTATCTAAGAACTGTAGTAAATCATGTCCGGCTTGTCTTCAGGTGAAAGGAACGTGGCGTTGGATGCTTGGCATTGCTGGACTTCCAGCAGTTATTCAGTTTGGACTCATGCTTATCCTCCCCGAGTCACCGAGATGGCTTTACAGAAAGGTACTTGATCGATGACCAATTATAGTAATAACTGTGCTTGATTGACATTAACATACCGTTTATCAATGTAGTTTAACCCGCGATAATGCTTATCGTAGAGATTTATCTGTATTTACCTTATGAATGACCTGATTGTGTACTTATACAGTAAGCGCGTAGAGCTTAAACTTTTTATAAACATTAGCGAAAAGTGGATGAGGCCAAGGGAATCTTGGCGGAAATTTATGTAATAATGATGTTTGATTCGTATATATTAGGGGAAAGTGGATGAATCGAGGGATATCTTGGCGAAAATTTATCCAGCAGAGGAAGTAGAGAACGAGATGTTGGCTATGAAGAAGTCGGTGGAAGAAGAAAAGGAAATTGAAGGTAGCATCGGGAGCAGCACATTCACTCAAATCAAGAAAGCATTTGGGAACGCAGCATGTAGAAGAGCACTATATGCCGGTATTGGTGTTCAAGTGGCTCAACAATTCGTCGGTATCAACACTGTCATGTACTACAGTCCAACTATCATGCAATTTGCTGGATTTGCATCTAATAGGACTGCTGTAGCACTATCGCTTATCACCTCTGGTCTCAACGCGGTTGGATCCATAGTCAGTATGGCATTTGTCGATAAATATGGTAGGAGGAGACTCATGATCGTCTCCATGGTGGGTATCATTTCTTGCCTCATTGTCTTGTCTGTCGTCTTCTTCCAAGCATCGGTTCATGCACCAAAAATCAGTAGCGTTGAATCTGCTCATTTTGGCAACAATACTTGTAAAGCCTACGCCAATGCCCCGAATCCATCCTCTTGGAATTGCATGAAGTGCTTGGCTAAACAAGCCGATTGTGGATTTTGTTCAAGTACCAATCTGGTAAGTCAGTTACAAACTCTATCGTCGAATCTTTAACTCATTTCAAATACTTTCTCCTCGTCCCAATTTATGTGATGGTGTTTGACGTGGACATGGAGTTCCCTATGTTGCTCAGACTCTTCCAAAAATACCCTTAGGTGTGTGTCCGATCCTCCAAAATCTATGAAATTTGGAGGATCTGAGTCATCTGACAGACGTTCAACATCATTTTTAGAGAGTCCGAGCAGCAAAGACATCATCCGTACATACATGAAAAATGCCTTCTGGCATGAGGACTCGCATGAGGAGGTGTCGGTATAGATACAACACACCTATGTGTCGAGATAAGCTAGATATCTATCATGTGATGGTGTTTGACGTGGACATGTAGTTCCCATATGTTGCTCAGACTCTTCAAAAAGTACCATCAGGTGTGTCCGATCCTCCAAAAGCTATGAACTTTTGGAGGATACGAGTCATCTGACAGAAGTTCAACATCATTTTTAGAGAGTCCGAGCAACAAAGACATGATCTGTACATACATGAACAATGCCTTCTGGCATGAGCACTCGCATAAGGAGGTGTCGGTATAGATATAGCACACCTATGTGGCAAGATAAACTAGATATCTATCAAAAAAAGTTCCGTTCTACTTTATTATAGCAGTTTTAGATGTGTCAGTCGCTTCTTACAAGTGCTCGTCTAACTCCCACTCTAATATATCTCTTCTACTAACATCTGTTATAATGTGCAGTATGCGCCCGGAGCATGTATAGCAAAAACGGATGCACTACAAGGAGCATGCAAAGCAGAGAAGCGTGTCTGGTACACGAAAGGTTGTCCTAGCAAGTTTGGCTTCTTAGCAGTCGTTTTCCTCGGCTTATACATCATAGTATACTCCCCGGGTATGGGAACAGTACCTTGGATCGTCAACTCTGAGATTTACCCTTTACGATTCAGAGGAGTTGGCGGAGGCATTGCAGCAGTTTCAAACTGGACTTCAAATCTGATTGTTAGTCTAACATTCCTGACATTAACCGAACATCTTGGCTCCTCTGGCACGTTCCTTCTATTTGCGGGGTTCTCATTTCTTGGACTCATCGCGATCTTCTTCCTCGTTCCTGAAACCAAAGGATTGCAATTCGAGGAAGTCGAAAAGATGTTGCAGAAAACATACTCTCCATTTAGAAAGAACATAGCTACTAAAGAAATCTCTGAGCACACAAAGTGATGTTCATAGTGTAGATCAAGAGAGGACTTGGATGTTTTTTTTGTTTTAGTATTGCTCATTTATATGTGTCATTGTGTACATATATTAATTGGAAGCCAACTGAAATAAGTTTGAAAGAGGTTGTTTGCCTATTGTGTTCAGGGGTGTGCATAGGTCGGTTCAGTTCGGTTCGGTTTTATATATTGTTGGTTCGATTTATCGCTTTTCGGTTTTTTAAATATGCTAAATCAATAACCAAACGAATAACAATGTGTTATTCCATTCTTTTTTGCTAAGTTGCTTGGACTCTTCAAAAATGTTGTCGCACCCATGTCGGATCCTTCGAAAATACATTATTTTGGAGGATCCGACATGCACCTGTAGACATTTTCGAAGAGTTCGAGCAACTTAATTAACTTTTTTGCACTTGTAGAAGTGAAGGGGTGCCTTGGAGTAAGTAAAGTTGCTGCCGTGTGACGTGGACGCCGCGAGTTCAAGTCTTGAAAATAGCCTCTTGTAGAAATGCTAGTAAGACCGAGTCCGATAAATCCTTGTGGTTCGGACCCGCCGGACCGGATCTGCCAAGATATTGGTTGTTATCTAGGTGTTTCAATAGCGAAAAGAATGATCGATTCGTTAGGATACTTCATTTTTTTAAAACGAAAGGATGTCTCAATCCCAAACAAGTAGGAATCGGTTATATGAATCCGCATCGACAATCGTACCATATGTATTATCATAATTTAACTAGTTTAGTGCTACTTGCCAGACTACCGTAACCCTTCTCTGTCTTGACTTGAGACCGACAATATGAACAAGCTCGCAATTGCGTGGGTGGAGTTATGTTAGAAAACCCAAATAATTAAAGAGAAATATTTTTAAAGTCTACTAGTTTGGTATTTTTGAGAAATGGTATTTTTCATTAACAAGAAAAACAGAAAAAAATGAAAGAAATGCAGTATTTTTCAGAGTTTAACCGCATAATCATTATTTTATTGGTTCATTTATTCAAATTAGTATTTTGAATTATTTACATAATAGGGAGCTTCAGTAATTAATTTTGTGGTCTCTATATTATCCATATTAAACTAGAACTCGGAATATCATTTTCTATGAGAAAAGGAGAAGTCACCGCCTATTTCTCCTTGCGTTGGGAGAGTATCTCTATAAATACGAATCTCCCTAGTCAAGTTTAGTATTCTATTCACCACCCAAGTACTGAGAAAGTTCGACTGTGAATTTGGAACCACCGTAGAAGACCAGACATTTGCTCACGCTTCGAGAGGTATTCATGATTAATTTTAAGCATTCGTTGCGTGAATTATGTGTTTATGTTGATTATCTATTATTCACATAAGCAGTATGATTCTGATATGCTTTCGCAGCGTCACATTTACACTTTATATAATTCTCGATTTTGTTCACATCAATTTGTGATAACAATTTTTTTTTTTAAATGCTTCAAAATACTAGAAAAACATAATCTATCTTTGCTACGATTTGAAACTGAGACCTCGTTATGCTCAATCTGCATATACACTTAACATAAATCTCTACACGTTCACACGCTTAACATATTATTTCCAAGCTTCTATATATTATTATTCAAAACTTATATATATATATGGCACAAAAAAAAAGAGAAAAATTAATTGTAGGACTTTCCTTCTAATCGAAAATTTGACAAAATATTTTTAATATATGATCAATTAGTACCATACTTTCACATGTCATTAAGCCACATTAACAAATTCAACTATTTTTTCTTTTAATTTTGTAGATAAAAAAAATACATATCAAAGGAACATAAAAATAGTGAAATGTGGGTTTACCTATAACCCAATAAAATCAGAATCGAATAAAACTTTTCTTTGTTGAAAGTTTATTCTCTTTTTCTGTTCCTATTTTTATTAATAAATAAATAAATTTAATAGGTGGTTCAATCTCATTTATTTATTCTATACTTTTCTGTTCCTTTTTTTAAATTCCCAATTTAATTCACAAGGCACTAGATGCTTCTAAACAACTCAAACGACATCGTTTCATTTCCTTTTTTCCTCTTACTCCTCAATATATACCCCACCTTTGTTTGTATTTTATCAAAATAATTTCATTATTTATATTTAAAACATTTAAATTTTACTACTATTTATATTTTATATAAATAATAAAATCAATATTGAAAGAATGATAGTTATTTTAATTTTATAAATTAAATAAATTAATTGAAATAATTATTTTTGACAAGGATCAAATAAAACGAAATGAAAGAAGTACTGTGCCCCAACTTGTGTAATGTTTTTCCCTTTTTAAGAGTTAATTATTTAACTTTGATAGTAAATTTGGACACAAATTTTTTTTTTTTTTTTTTGAAATAAAACTTATAAAAAATTTGAAAAATATTAAAAAGATATACTGGAAGCAAGAAGAAGAAATTAAAATCAATGATAAACTTATATAAATTTTGAAATTCGAAATATGTCGTATAAATTGAGAGACGGAGCAAGAAGAAAGTATATAAGAAGTGTCACTGTGTTAGAAAAATAAAAAGGGTACATCAATATACTTTCGTGCACCGCCTTCGTGTTGTGCACTGTTCCATCTGCCTCCACCCGCCCACCCCCTCTTTAGTGCCCCACCCCACCCCACTCCCACCCACCCCACTTTTAATACCCCACCCTCACTCTCCTTTCCAATTTTCCAAAAGTCCGCCATTTTTTTTGGTCTTTTTTCAATTTCTAGGGTTAGGGTTTTTGAATGTTTTGAACAATTTAAGGTTGTTTTTAGCTCTGCAGGTCAACTTATGTGCTGAATCTGCTCTCCTATTGGTAAATTTTTGTTCAGAATTTAGCAATTTTTTTTGTATTATTTGCGTTTTTAGGACTTTATTGTTGTTCATTATTTGCCTTTTTTGTGTTTTAGGACTTCTTTGTTCTTCAATATTTGTCTATTTTGTGTGTTTAGGACTTTATTGTTATTCAATATTTGCCTATTTTGTGTTTTTAGGACTTTTTTGTTATTCAATATTTGCCTATTTTGTGTTTTTAGGACTTTGTTGTTATTCAATATTTGCCTATTTTGTGTTTTTAGGACTTTGTTGTTCTTCAATGCCTTCTTTTTTTGTTTTTTGGACTTTGTTGTTCTTCAATATTTGCCTATTTTGTGTTTTTAGGACTTTATTGTTATTCAATATTTGCCTAATTTGTGTTTTTAGGACTTTGTTGTTTTCAACATTTGCCTATTTTGTGTTTTAGGACTTTATTGTTCTTCTATAAATGCCTATTTTGTGGTTTTAGGACTTTGTTGTTCTTCTATAAATGCCTATTTTTTGTTTTTAGGACTTTGTTGTTCTTCATTATTTGCTTATTTAGGACTTTATTGTTCTTCAATATTTGCCTGTTTTGTGTTTTCAGGACTTTGTTGTTCTTCAATATTTGCCTATTTTGTGTTTTTAGGATTTCATTAATCTCCAATATTTGCTTATTTAGGACTTTATTGCTCTTCAATATTTGCCTGTTTTGTGTTTGTAGGACTTTGTTGTTCTTCAATATTTGCCTATTTTGTGTTTTTAGAACTCCATTAATCTCCAATATTTGCTTATTTAGGACTTTATTGTTCTTCAATATTTGCCTGTGTTGTGTTTTTAGGACACTATTGTTATTCCATATTTGCCTGTTTTGTGTTTTTAGGATACTATTGTTATTCAATATTTGCCTATTTTGTGTTTTTAGGACTTTGTTGTTCTCCAATATTTGCATATTTAGGACTTTATTGTTCTCCAGTATTTGCCTATTTAGGACTTTATTGTTCAATATTTTCCTGTTTTGTGTTTTTAGGACTTTATTGTTCTTCTATAAATGACTATTTTGTGTTTTTAGGACTTTATTGTTGTTCAATATTTTCCTGTTTTGTGTTTTTAGGACTTTGTTGCTCTTCAATATTTGCCAATTATGTGTTTTTAGGACTTTGTTGTTCTTCAATATTTGCCGATTTTGTGTCTATGTTGTTTTTTTGTATAAAGTTATGATTTTCTTTGATAGTCGAGTTATATGCCCCAAACTATATTGGGATTGAGGCGTCGTAGTTTGTGTAGTTTGTGGTGTCTGTGCTAACTATTTTGGGATTGAGGCGTCTTAGTTGTGGTGTCTGGGCTAACTAGTTTGGGATTGAGGCATAGTAGTTGTGGTGTTCGTTCTCCGTATTCTCTAGTTTGGGAATGAGGCGTCGTAGTTGTGGTGTCCGTGCTTACTAGTTTGGGATTGAGCCGTCGTAGTTGTGGTGTTTGGGCTAAGTAGTTTGGGATTGAGGCGTCGTAGTTGTGGTGTCCGTGCTAACTAGTTTCGGATTGAGGTGTTGTAGTTGCAGTGGATTGAGGCGTCGTAATTGCGGTGGCCGTGCTAACTAGTTTGGGATTGAGGTGTTGTAGTTGCAGTGGAGGCGTCGTAATTGCGGTGGCCGTGCTAACTAGTTTGGATTTGAGGCGTTGAAGTTGTGGTGTCCGTGCTAACTAGTTTGGGATTGAGGTGTCTTAGTTGCGGTGATTGTGCTAACTAGTTTGGATTTGAGGCGTCGTAGTTGTGGTGTCCAACCTAGTTTGTGTCACAGTAGTCTTATTCCACGAGATATCTGCCACCTCCTAGCAAAAGGTACCGTGTAATTCCGTCCACCAAGGCTAGGACAGATATGAGGAAATCAACCTAGACCTCATGGTTCTTAACCCACTTTATTGACTATTAGGCTACATCCTTGGTATGTATTTGGTGTGTCTGCTGTTTTATGGCATGAATTTTTGATTTCTTGGGATAATGGGGTCGTATGCCGCAAACTAGTTTGGGATTGAGACATCGTAATTGTGGTGTCCGTGCTAGTTTGGGTCATAGACTAATTCCACGGGATACCTGCCACCTCCTAACAAAATGTACCGTGGTAACTTTGTACACCAAGGTTAGGATAGACTGGAAGAAATCACCTAGTGTTTGTTGGAATTTGAACTTGAAACCTCATGATTCTTAATCCAATTTGTTGACAATTAGGCCACACCCTATGCTGTTTTCTGGTTTGAAGTTTTGATTTTTTTTGATAGTCGGGTCGTATGCCGCAAACTAGTTTGGGATAGTTTTTTTTTTTTTTTTTTTATAGTCGGGTCGTATGCCCCAAACTAGTTTGGGATTGAGGTGTTGTAGTTGTGGTGTTCGGGTTAACTAGTTTGGGTCACGCAGTAGTTCCACGGGATACCTGCCACCTCCCAGCAAAAGTTACCATGGTAACCTTGGTAACCAAGGTTAGGACAAATAAAAATAAATCACAGTGTGTATTGAACCTAAGACCTCATGATTTCTTAACCCAATTTATTGACAGTTATGCCACAACTTATGCTGTTTTATGGATAGTCGAGTCATATGCCCCAAACTGGTTTGGGATTAAGGCGTCGTAGTTGTCTGTCCGGGATGACTAGTTTGGGTTACAAGCTAATTCCACGAGATACCTGCCATCTCCCAGCAAAGGTACCGTGTAACTCCGTCCACCAAGGTTAGGACGTATATGAATAAATCACCTAATATTTTGGTCTTTGATAGAATTAGAATTTGAACCTGATATCTCATGATTCTTTACCCAGTTTCATTTCCAATTAGGCAACACCCTTGGGTGCTAGGTGTGTTATTTATTTGTATACATGGCAGAAAATTGCACTATCTATACTGGGTTAAATATATATATATATATATATATATATATATATATATATATATATATATATATATATATATATATTTGGTGTAGATATTCTAGATGCTGAACCTGCTTTGGCTTCTTCATATGTTGAACCCCTTTAGTGAAAATCCCTCCACAACTCCTACCGATTACACTAGGTTTGTTGTTGTGTGTGTGTGTTTAATGTGCGGAATATAATTGACTAAGTTTAGGGTTGCGGTGTGGTAGTTGTATTTTATGCAGAACATGTTGATTTTCTTTCGGGCTTTAACTTTTATTGTTTAGTGACTTAAAACATTGTGGTAATTATTTCTTCTCAATTCAGCAAGTTTTTTTAAACAATAAAATCTGTCTTTTTGGACTTAATTGTTCTTCAGTATTTGGTGCGTATGCTGTTTTTTTGGCATTTAAGTTTAGATTTCTTTTGATAGTCGGAATGTTGTCGATCCGAAACTAGTTTGGAATTGAGGTTTGGTAGTTGTGTTTGTTGTGTTCTAGAAAAAACTAATTTTATCTCTTGTGTTTGTTGTTGTTTTTGGTGTTGAGGAGTGTATTTTTGCTTCTGCTTGTTGCCGCTGGTGTAGTTTTCATCTGTTTTGTGCGGAGGGTCTGTTAGAGCCAACCTCTCTACCTTCTCAAGGTAGGGGTAGGCTATGAGTACACACTACCCTCTCCAGAGCCAATTTGTGGGATTGCACCGGGTATTGTTGTTGTGTGTTTAATGTGCGGAATATAATTGACTTCTAGTTTAGGAGTGAGGTGTGGTAGTTGTATTTTATACATAACATGTTGATTCTCTTTTGGGTTTTATCTTCATCTGCTTAGTGAGTTAAAACATACTTAAACCTCCATGGTTTGGGTATTCTGCTTTTTGGATTTGCTAATTTGCTTTGCAATCATTCCATTTCAGCTTATTTTGAACTTTATGGTCCAGTTCTCCTGCTTATGTGAAAATTCAGAGCGCTTATGTGAACTTTACAAAATATTCTTGGTGCCAAGCCCAGATATAGGAGCAAGATTTTTGTAGGTTGACGGCCTGGCTTAAATAGATCAACTAGTATGAGGATTTTGCATAGCTGACATTAGCTAGTTTATTATTTGAGATGTAGTTGATTGATTGATTGTACATGTCAAAAGAGGTTTCTAGTTTTTTTTTTTTTTTTAAAAGATCAGGGCAAAGGAGGTTTCTATTATAGCTTGGATTATATTCGTGCTTAGTTTGTTTTTCTAATGTATCATTTTCTTGTGTGATTTGAGTTGTGGCTGGAATGGAGACTGATGTGGCAAAATTTTTGAGCATATGTGGGTGGTGCTTAACTAGTTGGATGCATTAGATCATGAAATGAAATTGATGGATGGTAGTGCATTTTAGGTTTCTTTCCTATTGCGATTAAAGTATAAAATCAGAATCCAAATAAAATTTGTTGAAACATGTTCCCCATCTAGAATATTTTGCCATTAACTCATTAGGTGGTTCCATCTTATTTATTACGCTCTTTTTCTGTTCCTAATTTATTTATTTTCTTATTCTGTTCCTTCTTTAAATTCTTAATTTAATTCATTATTCACTAGATTGTTCCAAAAAAATTCACGCCGACATCGTTTTGTTCCCTTTTTTCCTTTTCCTCCGCAACATATGTAGAACTGTCGCTATGTATGGAAAAAGTACAATACAAAACTTTCGTGCACCATTCTCGTGTTGTGCACTGTTACATCTGGCCATCACCCACCCATTCCCCACCCCCACTCCCACCCCCATCCCACCCTATTAATACCCCCACTCCAGTCTTCCAATTTTTTTGTTTTGCAAAAGTCTGCAGTTTCGTTTCTCTTCTAGGGTTAGGGTTTTCTCTCTTTTTATGTTCAGCAATTGTTCAATTTAATCTTCATTCAGTTCTGCTTTGCAATTTTAATTTTTTTCTTCTTAATTTAGCAAGTTCTTATAAGATCTGTGTTTTTAGGACTTTATCGTTCTTCAGTATTGGGTGTGTGCTTTTTTAAAATGAAGTTTTGATTTTTTTGTATAAAATAGTTTGGCATTGAGGCGTGTTAGTTGTATTTTAAAGAATCATTGTCTTTTTTGTGTGTTTAATGTGCTGAGTCTGCTTTGTGATTGGTATTTTTTTCTTCTCAATTCAGCAAGCATTTATTAAATGTGTCTTTTTAGAACCTTTTTGTTCTTCAGTATTTAGTGTGTTTGCTGTATCTTTTGGGTGTGTAAAGTTTAGATTTTTTTTGATAGTTGGATCATATTCAAGCTGAAACTAGTTGGGATTGAGGTATGGTGGTTGTGTTTTAGACTTTAAAAAATGTCTTTTTTTTTTTTTTTGGATTGATGTTTGTGTTGTTGTTTCTGCTTGTTGCTACTGGTGTGTTTTTCATCTGTTTTTTCCGAGGGCTAGCGGAAACAATCTAACCTTCTCAAGATAGGTGTAAGATATGCGTACACACTACCCTGACGAGGGTGTTTATCTGAACCCCCATAGATGGGAATTTGCACTATTTATACATGTTTAAAACTATTTCTTTTAATCTATATAAAGTAGATTTATCTTGAGTTGAGCATCTATTGGAAACAAACAGTTGCTCTACCTCTGAGGGTAGAGGTTTGGTCTGCATACACTGTATGTTGTTGCAGTAGATGTCGAACCTCCTTTGGCTTCTTTGTGCTTTATTTCTTTGTATTTTGTTGAACCCCTTAGTGAAAATCTTTGCTCCGCTGCTACTACCCTCCCCAAACCTACTTGTGGGATTACATTGGGGTGATTGTTCTTATTGTGTGTTTAATGTGCGGAATATAATTGACTTCTAGTTTAGGATTGCGGAATGTGGTAGTTTGGGTGTGCTGCTTTTTGCATGGTTAATTTGCTTTGCGATCATACTATTTCAGCTTTTATGGTTTCACTTCTCCTGTTTATGTGAAATCCAGAGTGCTTATGTGAGCTTTACAAAATATTCTTGGTCCCAAGCCCAAATATAGGAACTGGTTTCGTTAGGTTTGACAGCCTGGCTAAAATAGTCTAACTAGTATGAGGATTTGCATAGCTGACGTTAGCTAGTTTATGATTTGAGATATAGCTGATTGTGGTTGACTGTACATGACTAAAGATGTTTCTAGTTATATGTTGGATTATATTCGTGCTTAATTTATAGTAGTATGTTTTTTCTATTGTGTCATTTCCTTGCGTGATTTGAGTTGTGGCTGAAATAGAGACTGATCTGACGAATTTATGAGCATATTTGGGAGTTTAGCTTTAGCTATTTGGATGCACTAGATGTTGGAGAAAGAGTTTTGTCAAACATGTAGTATAACTTTTTGTTGATGAAATTGATGGATGGTAGTGCATTTTAGATTTTGTTTCCTTTTATTTTATGTGGGTCGGCTGCTTAACTTTTGTTTGTTTTATAGCAGTTCTGACAAATTGCTGCATTTTTCGTTTTTCTTTTGACATAATTTTTTGCTTCTTTTAAACCAACGAGCCTGTTAAGAGTGACACATGCCTATTAGTTGTTAGATTTTTGTGTTACTTCTTTTCTGTGAAGGAGTGGTAGTCTTGAGTAATATTCCTGAGCAAAGATGGGTAGATTAGTCTTGAGTCTATAATATTCCCGAGCAAGTATATGTGGATGATTATACGGTGAAGTTTGGGATTTGTATGGGATATTTAAGACAGTTTTGCCCCTATTAACAAAAATATTCAGCGACTTTCAGTGTCTCTTTATTTTAGTGTGTGATGGTTCAAATAATAAAGGTATTTTGTCTGTGTTACCAGATTCAGGGTACTGAGGCAAACCTGCAGATCACCAGTCCGCTGCTTCAGAACTTTCAAGCTATGTATAATGAAGGAGTCCCAGAGTTTGTTGTTGATCAGGGATTATATTATCCACCTGCCACCAATTATGGTTATTTCTGTACAGGTATGATACTGGATTTTTTTTGGTTTAGCTTTATTTGTCAAGCAAGGTACGACACTGGAATTAACTTGAGATGCCAAATTGCCAATGTTAGTGGATCACTTATGTTTATGTTTTATTTGGTCAGGATTAGAATCGCCCGGTGATTGGGATGGCCACCAAGGATTTTTTGGTCTGGATGGTCAAGATGTTCAGTATATGGTTAGTTCATTCTTCGACCTAGATAACCAAAGTACATTAATATTTTTATTCATTTTTGTTGCAGTGTATTGTCTGTGTTGACTGTATCTGTAACTCCTTTATTTTTTATTTTTTGCATTTCAGGATGCTCAAAATGAAAGTTACCCGTATGTATATTATACACCTAACTATGGATGTGCACAGTCTTCATATAACCCATACAACCCTTACATTCCCGGTGCTGTAGTAGGAGTTGATGGTCCATGTGCAGGGCAACAACATTACTACACAATCCCCCCTTACGAAAACGTGGGATCATCATCGTACTTTCCCATGACAGTACCATCTACATCTGGTATTCCTGCGAGTGCTGCAGACCCGATAATGGATGGTGTTCTATCTTCTACTAATAGAGCTGATGGTCTTCGTCTTAAACGTAATTTATCCCCAACATCTCCAATCTTTACCCCAACATCATTAGGGCCAGCTTCAGGTTATAGAATTGCATCTAACAGGGGATCTGAAAATGCAAAGGTCAATGCTGCATCGAGCAAGCAGCATGTGTCACATGGTTTTTCCAGTCAATCCTCTCAAGTACACCCGGTAAGGAACTGTCTTTCGTGTTTAGAAGGTGTCCGATATGGCTTCTTTTATGTGGGTTGATTTGTTAGTTTTATCCTAATTTCAAGTATGCTCTTGGTACTTATTGTGGAAATTCTAACTTGTATCTTTTCTTCACCTCTTCATGGTGCTGTGGCTCATGCATCTCTGATTTTTTATGTGAATCCTTTGATAGGGTAAAGTTGCTCAAGCTATAGGAAGCATTATTCATGGGAAGGCTTTGTCTAATCACGGTCAGCTGAGGGCTCCTCTGCCATCTGAAATTGACTTGTCTAATCTCAGATCAGGTGCTCATGAGCGTGCTAATACAGATAAAGTCAGGCCAAAGTTTCTTAATGGAATAACCCCAAGTGATGGGAAGGTTAGTCCTGATACATTGTCAGAACAGAATCGAGGACCTAGAATTGACAAAATGAAAAAGCAACTGGTTGTGAAGGCCTACACTACAAGGGCAGGAAATGTTGATGTGCAAGGCAATATAGTTATTCATGCTGAGGAGTATAATAGAGGTGATTTTCTGATGGACTTCGTGAATGCCAAGTTTTTTGTAATCAAATCGTACAGTGAGGATGATGTGCACAAGAGTATAAAGTACAATGTTTGGTCATCAACCCCTAACGGGAATAAAAAGCTGAATAGTGCTTATGAAGATGCTCAGAGAATTGCTGCTGGAAATCCAAGAGGGTGCCCAATATTCCTTTTTTTCTCGGTTAGTTGATTTCTAACATTTAGGTCTAATCAGCAATAAGCACCAATTATTTTAGCGTAATATTTCGTTTTCCAAATAAGCCCAACTAATTTGATATTGTCTTTGAATCTTGAATATGAAGGTTAATGCAAGTGGCCAGTTTTGTGGTGTCGCTGAAATGACTGGTCCTGTGGACTTCTACAAGGATATGGATTTTTGGCAGCAAGATAAGTGGAGTGGTAGCTTCCCTGTGAAGTGGCACTTCATAAAGGATGTCCCAAACCCTAATTTTAGGCATATTATATTAGAGAACAATGAGAACAAGCCAGTAACTAACAGCAGAGACACACAAGAGGTTTTCTATCTAACTCTGCATGTTTGCAACATATATTGTTGTCTTTGCTTCTGCCTCTTGTTTTTTCATCCGTATGTTTACCTGAACTTAGTATTTTTGGTCTGAGGTGGCTAATATACGGAACATATATTGGCAATGCCATAAAACCTGCTACTAAATAAACTCCATATGTAAATGCCATAGAACCTGCCGCCAAATTTCCTGGCTCTCTTTATTGTTCGTTTCTCTAACTCGATATCAATGATTTATCCTTCCATTTCACTCTCCTTTTTCCGCATTATTCATTGCTTTTTCTCTGCGGTCTTCTCCTTTTTTCTTCTATTACATTATCTTTTTTGGAGCCAATGGAGGTAACACTCACTCGAGCACTTCTTCAATTAATTTCTACTATTCATGTTTTTGTCATTTGTAGACAAGTGTTGACCAATCACTATTTTTTTTCCCGTGTGTGATGCTACTGCAATCTTATTTATGCTCTTCGTTCCCAGTCCTTTCTCCCCATTTGATTCACATTCAGTTGCAGAGTATGCTTTATGCTTTGTGGGGCATTGTATTTTTATTTGTGGTTTCTTTTGCTGCCCGCAAGGAAGGCACTGGAAGAAATCTGACATTCTTTATTTTCAATGTGCAGATACGCTACAAGAAAGGCATTGAGATGCTGAAAGTATTCAAGGATTATGCATCGAGGACATCATTACTAGATGACTTCATGTATTATGAAAACAGACAGAAAGTCTTGCAGGAAGAGAAATCCAAGCTGCTAATCAGGAGCTACGATAGCCCATTTCATGTTCCTGTACTAGATCCTCCGCGCAAGCTAAATTCAATTTCTGGTTTACCTTCTGGTGAAAGTGAGAAGATCTCAAAGTGTAGTGAACACCAACAATCTGGAAATGGCAAGGCTGTTCCTGCAGAACCGGATCCTATAGATTCTAAAGCTAACAAAGGAAATTGCAAGGCTGTTCCTGCAGAACCGGATCCCATAGATTCTAAAGCTAACAAAGAGAACACAAGTAATGGTGACAAACTTGTGGCTGAAGAAGGTCCACACATTAATAGTGCATTGAAGATTGGTTCCTTAACTATCAACCCAAAACCATCGAAAGATCAGCCCCTGGATGTACATACTGTAGGTAACAACACAGAAGCCACCACCCAGTCGGTTGATGTCGTCACCGTGGGATCTATGCCTGTTAAAGTTAATGGACGAGCTGAATCTTCTGGTTTCCTAACGATTGGAACCATTCCGCTTGATCCTAGAGCTTTCCAGCGTGATGAGGCCAGTGGGTCTGGAAAAACAATCCTCAAGTGAGTATGCATGACCTCAGTAAGTTGGGATATTGGAGGAAAAATTTAGTTCCCTATCGTATAATATACTTGGGCCTACCAAAGTTGATCGGATAATAAGTTTCCTTGGGTAATGTTATGTTCTGCATCCTTTCGAGGAGAATATGGTTGAGGTACTAATTTTTAGTTTGTGGTTGGGTTGGGGTTCGGATGATGGCTGATATTGCTTCAAATACAGTGCAAGTTTCTTCCTTTTGGCTTCCTTTTTTCAACAGATTCAAGGTTTCCATATCTTTTCTTCAGCATTAAGATAAAAAGAAAAAAGCAAAGTGCTTACTTTTGGTATTCTTTAGTCGTATCGTTGACTCTTTAAGACAAATGTAATGTTCGCGGCCTGGCCTTGTTGAAATGGAAGTTTAGACCTTTGCTTGATGTTTATCCTAGACTTCAGTAACTGAGTTTCTCCAGTTTGAATTGTCAGTCATGTGTTGCAAATTTGTTCAATTATGGTTCTTGTGTGTGTTTCTGTTGTAGCTCTTTATATTCCTTTATGTGCCTGTGCATTTAGTAGTTTCTTGTCACTTATATCTCTTCAATTATTCGTCGTTGTTGCTGTTCTTTTTGCTGAATGCGCTGTATTGATTTCCTTATTAATCGACATGTTTCCGTTACTTCGTATTTTCATTTGTCTGCATTCTAGCTCCTTGATACCTAAAAAGGGCGGCTGTCCGGTGCATTAAAGCTTCTATTATGTGCAAGCGCTAGGGAAGATTCGGCCCACAAGGGTCTATTGTACGCATCTGCATTTTGGTACGAATCTCTTGGCCATATGATAGCATCTTTATCAGTTACTCCAATGCTTTCTTCATTTCGGTAAGAATCTCCTGGTCACATGATAGCATCTTTACCTGTTACTCCAATGCGATACATGGTTGATACTTCATAGTAGTTGATTGTGTGGATATGAGAAGGGTAAAGGCCTGCAATTTGAGAAATGATTTGGATTTGCCTTGTGTAGTTTGGGTTAATTCTTCTTACTTTTAAGTATTAACTAGAGGCAAATGCTTCCCAATACACACAATCAAATTATATTATCATTATATAAAATAATATTGCAAACTTGACATAACACGACTAAATTAAGTTCAATTAAGTCGTAGAACGATTGGTAATTATAGTATATTATATTTATAAGTTTCACAAACAAAAGGATTAAAAATGCACAATCTAATTATTTGAAGACTTAATTGTGCTTAGCAAGGGTGGCAACGGACCGGAACCGGAAACTCCGGACCGGAATTACCGGATCCGGAACGTTTCCGGAACCTCGTTACCGGGTTATGTCTCCGGAACCGGAGTTACCGGAACCGGAATACCGGAATATATACCCTGTTCGGACCGGTCCGGTAGGTACCGGTATGGAACCGGAACGGACCGGTCCGATACTGGAATGTTACCGGAATTTTGGTCGGCTACCAGTTTTTTTTTTTTTTTTCTTTTTTTAACTTTTAATTGAAATTGTAACTTAATTGAGATTAATTTATAAGTTAAATATATATATTTTTAACTTATATAGTTTATATAATTTATTAACTTTTTTTAATAAGTTTAAGTTGTAATTATTGTAAATTAAAATCCAAATTCTGACCGTTATTCCGGATCGGAAACCGGTCAACCGGTACCGGAACCGGAAATACCGGAACCGGAATTACCGGAAATTTTCGAAGGTCCGGTCCGGTTTCGTTATCCGGAACATTTGGTACCGGTAAACCGGAACCAACCGGACCGGTTTGTTACCGGAACCGGAATTCAACCGGAACCGGAACTACCGGAACGGAACGGAAGGTTCCGGTTCCGTTGCCACCCTTAGTGCTTAGTGAGATATTATGGGTACTAAAATAATCACACCCCAATGTATTCAATATAATCTCACAAACGAGAGTCTGAGAAGAATAGAGTGTATAAAGGCCTTTCTCTACTTTGTATGCAGAATCTCGACTTAAAGAAAGCAACAACACACCATTTATGAAAAGGGGTACTGAACAATTCAACAACGACATACTAGTATATTCCTTCCAAAGTGGGATCTGAAAAGGATAAGTGTACGCAGTTTCGTACCATTGTTTGAAATAGTATAAGTACAAAATATAATAGAAATTACCATGCTGAATAACATCATAAAAAGACTCACAAGTAATACAACAAACGATACGATATTCTGAAATAATATCGGTACTATAACTACTAACACGGATAACAAAGTCCTATCTACTAGCACCGACACACTTTTTTTACTGTCCTTCTATCCTAAGTTGCCTCCTTCACATCTTTCTATTTAGGGTCACGTCTTCGATAAGCTGAAGCTGCTTTACGGGTACTAAACAACTATTTAGCAATAATTTAGAGACCAAAGTGCTATTAACTGAAAAAAGAAAGAACAAAAAGTACCAAATAAAACTTTCCCCTCCCTCTTCAACAACTCAACATTTTCCCATTACCAAAATCTCCCAAAATTGACCAAAAAGCCCCTACCGGAATTCCACCGGAACTCCCCCGCCCGTTCACCGGAAGCTCACAATTCCGATTACCGATCTTCACTAATGACGATTTTAACCTTATCTAGACGAAAATTGTCAACTTATCTATCATCCAGATTTCTCTACAGCAATTCAAAGTATTCGTTCTCTTTGACGCGAAGTTTTTCATCAGGATCCGATGAAAACGACGTCGTTGTTATCGGCGGTGGTCCCGGTGGCTATGTGGCGGCGATTAAAGCAGCGCAACTTGGACTTAAAACTACTTGTATTGAAAAACGGGGTACTTTAGGTGGTACTTGTCTTAATGTTGGTTGTATTCCTTCTAAGGTACTGTACTTTTTTGTTATTTTGATTTGAAACTTATGTGATTTTTTCATAATCGTGGTATTTGAGCCAGCTTTCGTGCAGCTTAGATTAGTTTGAACGGAGATTTTTATTTGCGATAATCGTGGTGTTCGAGCCAGCTTTTGTGCAGCTTAAATTAGTAGTTTGAAAGGAGATTGTTTTTTGATAATCATGGTGTTTGAGCCAGCTTTCGTGCCGGTTAGATTAGTTTGAAAGGAGACTTTTTTTTTTTGATAATGGTGGTGTTCGAGCCAACTTTCGTGCAGCTTAGATTAGTTTGAAAGGAGATTTTTTTTTGTGATAATCGGGGTGTTCGAGTCAGCTTTCGTGCACCTCAACTAATTCAAAGGGACAATTTTTTTGATAACCATGGTGTTCGAGCCAGCTTTCGGGCACCTTAGATTAGTTTGAAAGGAGATTTTTTTTTGATAATCGTGGTGTTCGAGCCATTTATCGTGCACCTTAGACTAATTCCATGAGATAATGGTGTTCGAGCCAGCTCTTGTGCAGCGTAGATTAGTTTGGAAGGAGATTTTTTTTTTGATAATCGTGGTGTTCGACCAGCTTTTGTGCAGCTTAGATTAGTCTGAAGGGAGGATTTTTTTTTTTTATAATCGTGGTGTTCGATCCAGCTTTCGCGCACCTCGACTAATTTAAAAGGAGATTTTTTGTGATAAACATGGTGTTCGAGTCAGCTTTCGTGCACCTCAACTAATTCAAAAGGAGACAATTTTTTGATAACCATAGTGTCTGTGTCAGCTTTCGTGCAGCTTAGATTAGTTTGTCTTTTTTTGATAATCGTGGTGTTCGAGTCAATTTTCGTGCACCTCAATTAATAGAGACAATTTTCTTGATAACCTTGGTGTTCGAACCAACTTTCATGCACCTTAGACTAATTCCACGAGATAATGGTATTTGAGCCAACTTTCGTGCATCTTAGACTATTCCACGAGATAATGGTGTTCGAGTCAGCTTTCGTGCACCTTAGACTAATTCCACAAGATAATTGTGTTCGAGCCGACTTTCGTGCACCTTAGACTAAATAAATGGAAAGAAATCACTTTTTCTTTTTATCTCTGTTGAGAATTGAACATAAGATCTCACGGTGCTTAATCCACGTCATTGATCACTAGGCCACATCTTTGGTAGCAAGAAATTTATGAGATTTGGAGAGCATATTAGAATTGTTATGTTACACTTACATTAAGGTTCAATATCCGTGAGGAGTCTTCTAATTTTGGCTGGAGAGTTGGATATGGTGAGATCTAGAGAGCTACTAGTTCGTTGTAAAGCACAATTATTTAGTATTGAAATGACATAGACCCTAAATAGAGTATAATGGACACAGATTTCTTGATAACGAGTAGAATAGATAAAGATTTTCATATAGTAGGTCTGACTACATTGGGATTGAGTTTAGTTGATTGATTATGAGTTTTTAATTAACACAAGAACAATGGCCTCTACAGATATCATTGTGCATTTCTGCTATTGAATATTGAGCAAAATTATGTGTTCTAAAATTTTAGGTATGTGAATTTGAAACTTCAGACCATTGTCAAACATCAGTTTGGGTAGTTGAGGGATTATGTGCTTACTATGCGCCAATGTGGTTGTTTGGGAGCTGATTGGAGATGTATTATTCCAGGATTTCAATACTTTACAAAGACTTCTAGATGTTTCATCGGAGGTTTAGGTTAGTTGACCTTGTTTGGGAGTGTGCTGCTGTTGTATATAGAATTAATTACATAATATCAATTTAAACTTGACCTTATAATTATAGATGTTTGATTGATAAAAGTACTTTTAGTTTGTAATTACACTTTTTTGATCGATATCATATCAAAGTCACTAATTACTATCATTACTTAGATATATGCTGCGAAATCAACAAGGATATTATTATAGTCAGAGGCGAACCCAGGATTTGAAGATAGGGGGTGCACCATTATCTTTTACATAGTCATGTCAATTATCAACTACATAATTTAGCATACAATTCTTTTAAACTTAAAAATTACAAAAAATTATGAGCAAAATAATCAAATGTCAATTATCAACTACATGTAATGAAGGAATCACACCGCTCGAAAAAAATAAGGGGACGCAGACAATTTCAATAGGGGAATCACACCCCTCCTTATAAAATAACAAAAATGATATAATATGTAATGGATGAATCACGTTTCCTACTTCCCTTCATTCGTAAGACAAAATAAATAAATATGACATTTTCAATAAAAAAATTATACCCCTCTTTATGTTTCAAGATAATAATAATATACAATAAAGATACAGATACAATCTAACTTGTATTGTTGTTTGTCGGAATGACTCCGTGTTTTCGTTGGCCCTTGGCCGCCGCTGCTGCTGATGGTTGCGTGAGTTGGTGAGTATTTTGAAGTTGGAGTGAATTTTGGGGAAAATAATTTAGAATTTAATTTTCAAGTTGGAGTGAATTTTGGGGGAAATAATTTAGAATTTAGGGATTTGGGAATTGGGGACAAAAAAACGTGTGGGATTGGGATTTGAGAATAGAACATTCCATGGGTTATTGTATTTGTAAAGGTAAAAGCAACAAAGTGGGGCCAGATGAGGTGGCAAGTAAAGCTATAAAGGAAGAAATTTGTAGAAAAAAAAATATCCTCCCGCATCTAGGATCGAACCCACGACGTTGAGGCATCAATGACGCCCACAACTGAGTGCACCAAGACCCAATTTGATATTGAGGATGCACAATCTATTATATTAACCTTATTCGGATATACATGACAACAACAACAAACCCAGTGTATTCCCACCTAGTGGGGTCTGGGGGGGGTAAGATGTACGCAGTCCATACCTCTACCTCTAACGAAGTAGAAAGACTGTTTCCGATAGACCCCCGGCTCAAGACATTATATATATAAATTTTTTAAAAGGTTACCGGGTGCACGTGCACCCTCATGGTGACACGTGGGTCCGCCCTTGATTATAGTTGATGTAGAACAACTTACTTTTCAAGTACTAAATGGATATGACTTGTAACTGCTACCAGAAGTCCTCTTTATAACTAATGGTTCTGGAGTACCCAAGGGTGTGGCCTAGTGGTCAATGACGTGGGTTGAGCACCATGAGGTCTCAGGTTCAATCCTAGCAGAGACAAAAACCAGGTGATTTCTTCCCATTTGTTCTACCCTTGGTGGACAAAGTTTCCTGATATCTGTTGCTGCCAGATATCCCGTGGAACTAGTTGATGTGCGCAAGCTTGTCCAGGCACCACAGTTATCCCAAACAAAAAAACTAGTAGGTTCTGGAGGAATCTGTACTAGTTTCCTGGAGGATATGAATTCAGAAGGCTTCAGAACTGCAAATTATGGAACGTCTGAAAATCTGAGTTATGCACTTGAAAACAGATTTGTGGCAATTTGTGGGAAAATGCTACAAAAGAAAGTGAGAGCCTCTTAGACACTCAGAGGAGAATTGTGTAAAGGGAAATTATTGGTAGGAAATTGGAAGTTCTGATATATGACCAGAAATTGAAATTTAACTTATATATGACCAGAAATTGAAATTTAACTTACAGTGAAAATTATATGTACCTACCACCTAGACCTTTTCTGCTTTTGAGTTTTGTATTTTCCGAGTTTTAAATACGAGAGAATTCAGTTTCCTTTTCCAAATTTTATTTTTATTTTTATTTTATATAATATTGGCCTTAGATTTAAATGGAGTAACATGATAAGTGAAGATTCACATAGTTGGACCCAACTTGTTTGCGAGTGAGGCATAACTGTTGTTGTTTTTAGTTTCCTTTTAATACTCTATATTCAAGTTAGTTACAGTCCGGCACTCCTGGTTGACTATCCAAGAAATGGGAAGGATACTGTCCCAGATCATATCTTGACTTTCAGAAAGCTTTTCATAATGCTTATAGTTTCTTTTACTTTTTAAGGCTTCTCAATGTTAATAGTTGTTTCGTGATTGTCTGATCTTCCCTTGGTTTGGAAATTTAGCAAGACAATTGAGTTGAGGGGTCTTGCGGAATGCTGCATGAGATGAATTACATGTCCACCATTTCCAATTTTCCATTATTTGCCGAAATGTTTTCATCGATGCCCTTAAATGCGACATGATGGTAGGTTCTCATGTACCAACTCCAATGGTATAACTTCCCTGAGAGGTCGGTCCATTTGTTCAGTGATGACAAATAACCTGGTGCATTTTTATTAAATGGGATGGACTTACTGTTGTCTTTCCCCTCGCTTTTGATAATCCATACTCAGAGTTCACAAGGTAATAATTCGCCTGGTATGCTGTTTATGTGACATCATGTAAACATTATATGACTCTTCTGCATATTAAGTTTAAATGGCATTCTGTAAATATCGTTGTATAGTGGTCCACTATTTTATTATATTTTGTCACTGACTGCTTGAAACCTTTTTAGTAGTCAGTTTGTGAAGTCTACAACTTGTTTACATCTAATCTTCTAATATTCTCTTTACGTGTTGCGTCAGGCACTGCTTCATTCGTCCCACATGTTTCATGAAGCGCAACATTCATTTGCCAATCACGGTGTGAAGTTTTCTTCTGTCGAAGTTGATCTCCCTGCCATGATGGGACAAAAAGACAAAGCCGTGTCCAACTTAACACGAGGTATTGAGGGTCTATTCAAGAAGAACAAAGTAAACTATGTTAAGGGCTATGGTAAATTCCTCTCGCCTTCCGAAATTTCTGTTGACACCAACGAAGGTGGTAACTCTGTCGTTAAAGGCAAAAATATTATTATTGCAACTGGCTCTGATGTCAAAGGTCTACCTGGCATAACCATTGATGAAAAGAGAATTGTGTCATCTACTGGAGCATTAGCTTTGACTGAAATTCCAAAAAGACTAGTTGTTATTGGTGCTGGCTATATAGGCCTTGAGATGGGATCTGTCTGGGGTCGCCTCGGCTCAGAGGTGACTGTTGTTGAATTTGCAGCTGATATTGTTCCAACCATGGATGGTGAAGTTCGCAAGCAGTTCCAACGCGCTCTTGAGAAGCAAAAGATGAAATTTATGCTAAAGACTAAGGTGGTATCAGTTGATACCACCGGTGATGGTGTGAAATTGACTCTTGAACCTGCATCCGGCGGTGAGCAAACTACTCTCGAGGCTGATGTTGTTCTCGTCTCCGCTGGAAGAGTTCCATTCACTTCAGGGCTTGAATTGGACAAGATAGGAGTTGAAACTGACAAAGGTGGTAGAATTTTGGTCAATGAACGTTTTGCTACCAACGTCCCAGGTGTATATGCTATTGGTGATGTCATTCCTGGACCGATGTTGGCTCACAAGGCAGAGGAGGATGGTGTTGCTTGCGTAGAGTTCATTGCAGGCAAAGAGGGTCATGTAGACTATGATATGGTTCCTGGAGTTGTTTACACTCACCCTGAGGTGTCTTATGTTGGGAAAACTGAGGAACAGGTAAAGGCACTCGGAGTTGATTACCGTGTAGGCAAATTTCCTTTCCTAGCAAACAGTCGAGCCAAGGCAATTGATGATGCTGAGGGAATTGTCAAGGTTATTGCTGAGAAAGAGAGCGACAAGATACTGGGCGTCCACATTATGTCACCTAACGCAGGGGAGCTTATTCACGAAGCTGTCTTGGCATTGCAGTACGGAGCATCAAGTGAGGACATTGCTCGTACGTGCCATGCACATCCAACAATGAGCGAGGCACTCAAAGAAGCGGCCATGGCTACTTATGACAAGCCCATTCACATGTAGGCTAGCGTTATATCCTCGTTAGTCTTGTTTTTCTTGTTCCGTTGAGAATCTTGAATGCTCAGAATAGGCTTTTTATCGCTGCCGTTACTCGAGCAGCAGCCCTTTTACCCCTTTATTTGGGATCCCAGATACATCATATCAATGTTTGCATTTTTCCATAATAAAGATAGATGTATGTAACCTGTTGATGCCAGTTGAGTCCATGTCTGAAAGCATCAACTGCCTAGCACTAACATGGTGCTAGAGCTAGACATTACAAAACTTCCAATTTACTTGCTCTTCTGGCATGTATATCTAAATTCTATATTTCTCTTGTTTGACTTGTAGATCAGTCAATTTGGTGATATTTAGAAAAGGGCAGCCCGGTGCGCTTAAACTCCGGTATGCGCGGGTCCGGGGAAAAGGCCGAACCATAAGGATTTATTATACACAGTCTTCCCTTGCATTTGATGATACTTCAACAACAACAAACCCAGTGTATTCCCACATAGTGAGGTCTGGGGAGGGTAAGACGTACGCAGTCCATACCTCTACCTAGGGCTGTCAACGGACCGGAACCGGAACCCCCGGACCGGTTTGACCGGATCCGGAACGTTACCGGAACCTCATTACCGTTTTATATCGCCGGAACCGGAGTTACCGGAATCGGAATACCGGAAAATGTCCCTTGTTTGGACCGGTCCGCTAGCTACCGATGTGGAACCGGAACGGACCGGAGCGATACCGGAACGTTACCGGAATATCGCGACTACCAGTTTTTTTTTTTTTTTTTTTTAAGTTTTAGTTTAAATTGTAACTTAATGAGATTAATATATAAGTTATATATATATATATATATATATATATATATATATATTATTTTTTTTTTAACTTATATAGTTTATATAATTTATTAACTTTTTTATAATAAATTTAAGTTTTAATTATTGTAAAAGGTTTTAAATTTTAACTTAAAAAATATATGTTAAGTTAATATAATATTTTTAGTAAGTGTAAGAAGTTAAAATTTTTTCTAACTTTATAAACTTAAATACTTAATATAATATATTTTTTTTTTCATAATTGCAACAAACAAAAGAGAAAATTTAAAACAAAATTAGGTGAACATTTATTACAAAGATATTAAATGTAAATCTAATCTACGCAGCCACCTTTTAGGAAGGGTTCTGTGTGAATTAGATTTTTATTGTAGAATCTTATTAATATCTAAATTGTCTATAATTTTTTTGGCGTAACTTTTCTAATTCTTCGACGGATAAATCCTCCGGAATTGGTCTATTTCCTTATTGCTCCATTGCTTCCATTCCATCATCACTATTTTGGTCAAAAATTTCATCTATTTTGTCTTCAATATGGGGCGGTAATTTGGGGAGCCCAAAATTTCTTCGTTCGGCATTGATCCAATCTCTAAATAATACCGAAATATCCAAACTATCCCTTGCTAACGAATACCGATGATCTCCTATTATAAATCTTCTTGCGCTGAAAGCTTGCTCCGAAGCAACTGAAGAAGCTTGAGCTGATAACAAATCTCGAACCATCCTTTAAAGTTTTGGAAATTGTCTGATCCGGGTCTTCCACCAGGATAAAAGTTGTTGTTTTCCAGTTTCATCTCTAATATTTTCCCGGTCCTGCGAAAGATACGAATCAAAATCATTACTCCTACAACATTGAAGACCAAGTTCTTCGCCCATCTCGTCATCTAAATCATCATATCTACGTCTAGAACTAGGAGGTTCAATCGGCCCAATATTTTGTTCCATAACTTGATACAAGTTATATAAACTCCTAGCTGTAGGTACTATGCTAGCACAACAAGTTTCAACTGATGGCTTTTGATGAAGTCCAATTTCTAAATTGTTGTATAATTTTCTAACCAACATCACTGTACCATGTTCTTTATAAAATGGATTTAATAAATTAGTTGTTAAAAGAATTTGTGGAATTGGAAAATAATATTTTTAAAAATTTTTCAATCATAGCTTCAATTGCCTCTTTGTTAGGACATATTTTTTTATAGGACATATTTTTTTATATTCAACAAGTACTTTAGAAATAGCAGTAATAGTTACTAAAACAGAACAAATAGTTGGAGTATATTGAGCAGATACTGTGTTCGTAGCTTGATAAAAAGTTTTTAAAAATTTACAAAGTTCTTCTACTTCAGTCCAATCATCTTCATCTAGCATTAAATTAACATCCTCATTATAAGAATTATAAACTAATTGTATAGGTTTACGATATATAACAGCAACTTCAAACATTTGAAACAAAGAATTCCATCTAGTAGGAATTTCTTTGGAATTTTTCTATATGGAAGGTCACATTGTTCACATTTACGTTTAAAATCATCCATTATAGCCTTTTTTTTATTTTTAAACATAGAACTACAAGCAATTCACACTTTAAGACAACCATTTCCAAACAAATGAATACCATCATGTACTATCAAATTTAAAATATGTGCAGAACATCTAACATGAAAATGATCTTGATACATTAAACATAATCTAGTTTTTAACTCGTCAATCGCTTTCAAATTATTAGAAGCATTATCTAATGTGCATGCCATAGGTTTACCAATAAATCTAAAATATTTCATGCTCTCCGCTATTGTATTAGCTATATACATACCGGTTTTAGACTCATCGACATATTTATAAGCAATAATTCTTTTTTGCATGTTCCAATCATGATCAATTCAATGAGCCGTGAGAGTAAAATAATCATTACTGACAATACTAGTACCCATATCAGAAGTAACAGATATTCTATCATCAAATTTATCAAATAAGCAACGAAGAAAATGACAATGTTCAGCTTGAAATTTAAAAATATCATTTTTAATTGTATTTCGTGAAAAACCTTTAAAAGAGGGATTATATACTCGTTGAATATAATGAATAAAACCAGGATGCGAAGGAAAACTAAAAGTCAAACCCATAACAGCAACCATTTTCGCTAGTTCTTCTCTATCTACATCTTCACTATATGTCGAGGATGAACTTGCTTCAGCCGGGTTAAACATGTCTAAACGTGTTTGAACCATATTACCTCCTACAGATTCATGTACAAATGTTGTACCATCTTTTTTTTGCCTTAGCCTCGTTTTTTAGACGAATAAATTCTTTATTACATCTCATCAAATGCGAAGTTAGCAATCCTGTCCCGCCATTTGGGCCCCCCCCCCCCCCCCCCCCCAGTCAAATGTTTAAAAACATTCTTGCATTTATTGCAAGTAGCAGTACTTTTTACCCTATCATGCTCCATAAATTTCCAAACTAAAGACCTTTTAGTACGTTCGGTACCTTTGGCCCTAGTAAATTTCGGTAAAGGGGACAGTTCTTCACCGTGTTCCGGTAATTCCGTAACCGGACTAGTAGGGGTAGGGCTATCACCTAATTCTTATTCTTCTATATCATCTTCCTCTGGTAAGTCTTCCTCAAAATTATTATAACGCCTATTCAGGGTCTCATTATCTAATTCCATACCGATACCAACATCGAAACCATTAGGTTGTGATAATGAAGTTTCATTAAATCTACCCGGTAATGAACTAGTACTAGCCTTACTTTTTTTATTTCTACGAGAGACCTTACCAAAATTTGATTTTTTACCACTACTATTTTTTTCAAAATCCATATTTCAAAATAAAATATTAAAACAAGCAAACAAATACAAATTGATGTTCGTAAATAAAAAAAATATAGATAATTAACGTAAATAAAAAGAGATTAAAGTTGGAACGAATATACCGAACGTCTGCGTAAAAGCAGACGTATAACAAATGTCGGAATTAAAAGATGATAATTGAAGCTTGTAATATCTTCAAAAAATCTTCAACTCCAACTAATATAATAAATGAATCCTCAACTTCAAGTGTTCAACTAATATAATAAAACTAGAAATATTTAGAGAGAATTTGAGAGAATATTAAGAGAGAGTATGAAAATTGATAATATTTGTGTGAAAGAAATAATTGAAATGAAGTATATTTATAGTAAAAATTTTAAAGGGTGGTGGGTGGTAATTGGAAGGTGGGGTAGGGGGGGGGGGGATAACGGCTGAAATGCAACGACCAAAAGAGCCGTTGCAAACTAATGTTTAAAAAAAAAAAGGCTAAATCTTTAAATTACGGACAGGAAATCGGTCAACCGGAATCGGAAATACCGAAATTTTTCGTAGGTCCGGAACGGTATCGTTTTCTGGACCATTGGGTACCGGTAAACCGGAACCAACCGGACTGTGTCGTTACCGATACCGGAAATCAATCGGAAACGACACTATCGGAACGGAACGAAAAGTTCCGATTCCGTTGCCAGCCCTACCTCTACCCCTAAAGAAGTAAAAAGGCTGTTTCCGATAGACTTCCGGCTCGAGAAACGGAATACTAAACAAATTCATAGTAAAGCATGGAACAAGATGGCATAACATAAATACGACACCCACAAGTAATAGTAAACAGAGAAAAGTAAACAGATTCGTAATAAAGCCTGAAATAAGGTATCATAACAAGAATAATTACCCCACCATGTAATTCCCTACACTAGCGACCCAAACTGACCCTAGCCTTCTGCCCTAATTCGTGTCTTCCAGATCTTCCTATCTAGGGTCATGTCCTCAGTGAGCTGTAACTGCTCCATGTCCCGCCTAATCACCTCTCCCCAGTACTTCTTTGGCCTACCCCTACCCCGCCTAAAACCATCCAAAGCTAGCCTCTCACACCTACGAACCGGGGCATCCATGCTCCTCCTCATCACGTGTCCGAACCATCTCAATCGGACTTCCCGCATCTTATTCTCCACTAGAGTCACACCAACCTTCTCCCTGATAGTCTCATTCCAAACTCTATCCCCCCTAGTCAGCCCACACATCCAACGCAACAGCCGCATTTTCGCCACCTTCATTATTTGAATGTGGGAGTTCTTAACTGGCCAACACTCCTCTCCATACAACATGGCCGGACGGACTGCCACCCTGTAGAATTTGCCTTTAAGCTTGGGCGGCACCTTCTTATCACACAACACCCCCGAAGCGAGCTTCCACTTCATACATCCCGCCCCAATATGGTGCGAGACATCCTCGTCAATCTCACCATTACCCTGAATCACGAACCCGAGATACTTGAAACTGTCCCTCTTACATACCACCTGTGATTCTAACTTCACTACCATCTCATTCTCCAGCCTCACGTCATTAAACTTGCATTCCAGATACTCTGTCTTGCTCCTACTCAACCTGAACCCTTTAGACTCAAGGGTTTGTCTCCACACCTTTAATTTATCATTCACCCCCCACCCCCCGCGTCTCATCAATCAAAACTACATCATCTACAAAAAGCATACACCAAGGCACCTCTCCTTGAATACGCCGCGTCAACACATCCGTCACCAAAGCAAACAAAAAGGGACTAAGAGTAGATCCCTGATGTAATCCTGTCAAGACAGTGAAATGCTCTGAGTCTCCTCCCGCCGTCCTCACTTGAGTTTTAGATCCATCATGCATGTCCTTAATTGCTCTGATATATACCACCGGGACTCCATTCACCTTCAAGAATCTCCAAAGCACCTCCCTGGGGACTTTGTCATATGCCTTCTCCAAGTCGATAAACACCATGTGCGGGTCCTTCTTCCTTTCCCTATATTGTTCCACCAGCCTCCGTACCAGGTAAATTACCTCCGTCGTCGAGCGGCGAGGCATAAATCCAAACTGGTTCTCCGAAATAGACACTATCCGTCTCAGCCTCACCTCGGCCACTCTCTCCCAAATCTTCATAGAGTGACTCAATAACTTAATACCCTTATAGTTATTGCAACTCTGAATGTCACCCTTGCTCTTATAAAGAGGGATCATAGTACTCCACCTCCAAGCCTCGGGCATTTTCGTCGTCTTGAAAATTCCGTTAAACAATCCAGTCAACCACCTTAAACTAGCCTCGCCAGAAAACTTTCAAAAATCCACAGGTATCTCATCAGGCCCCGTCGCCCTACCCCTTCGCATACTGCGAACAGCCTCTCTAACCTCCTCTACCTTAAAACGTCTACAATAACTAAAATCCCAACAATCCTCTGAGTGCTCCAGCTCCCCTAACACAATAACTCTATCCCCTTCGTCATTCAAGAGCCTATGAAAATACGAATGCCATCTATTCTTAATGTGGCCGTCCTCCACCAACACTGTACCGTCCCCCCTTTAATGCACTTCACTTGATCGAGGTCACGACTCTTCTTCTCCCTAGCCTTAGCGAGTCTAAATAACTTTTTCCCCTCCTTTCTCCTGTAACCCCGCATACAAGCTCTCAAAAGATGCCGTCTTAGCCGCCGTAACTAATAACTTAGCCTCCTTCCTAGCTAACTTGTACTCTTTCCTGTTTACACGCTTCTCTTCTTCGTCCTTACTTTCAACCAACTTAGCATACGCCCCTTTCTTGGTGTTCACTTTCTTCTTAATCTCTTCATTCCACCACCAATCCCCCTGATGATGCCCGGCCCAGCTCGGCCCCTAAAAACACCCAACACCTTACTAGCATTCTCCCTGATACACCTAGCTACCCTATCCCACATACTATCCACGTCCCCCCTACACTCCCACACCCCCATTCCCGCAACTTCTCATTTATCTCCCATGGATTCACTGGCGTCAAGTCGCCCCACTTAATTCTAGGTGTACACTCTTCACCCCTTCTCTTCCTAACCTTCTTTATACCCAAATCCATAACCAAGAGCCTATGCTGGGTCGAAAGATTCTCACTCGGGATGACCTTACAGTCCTTACACAACACCCTATCCTCTTTCCTAAAAAATAAAAAGCCAATATGGGTCTTAGCTATCGAGCTTCGGAAGGTGATCAGGTGATCGTCCTTCTTCGGGAAGCCCGAGTTCACCACCACCAGCCCAAAGGACCTCGCAAAATCCAATAGAGTAGCCCCCTCTTCATTTCTTTCCCCAAAACCAAAACCACCATGCACATCACCAAAGACTCCCGGTAACGCCCCGATGTGCCCATTGAAATCTCCTGCTACAACAATCTTCTCCGAGCTAGGCACGTGTAACACCCCGTACTTAATTACGTGCATTAGCCAGGTTATATGTGTTGGAGTATATGTATTTATCATAAGTTAGGTATATATGAGTTTAAGTATGAGTATTGATTATTTTGAGATGGTTTCAAGTGTATAGTTGGATTATATGTGTATAGGAATCGACTTTATTTATACCGAAATTTGCCCGTCGATAGTTCCATACAAAGGTTATTGAATAAGCCTATCAGCGATACAAAGATTTCAAAAAACGGATAAGTTTCGGATATAATCGAGCATGTTTGAAACTATAAAACGGTGGCCGGGATATGTGAACAGTAAATGTGAAGGAAAGTTTCATGCACACAAACTACTGAGGCCTGCCAGTTTTTTGGGTCAACTTTGAACGATCATAAATCCCTCAATATAATGAACTGGGAGAGCTGCGACCTATCAAAAGAAAGATCTTTGAGTCTTATTTCCAATGCAATTGGTTTCATCCAAATCCAACATCTGAGTAAGGAGTTATACTCGTTTTACTTCAGCTTCTCAAAATAGATTTTTAGGGTCAACTTCAAACGATCATAACTCCTTGTACAAGACGAACTGGGGGGCCTACTTTATATGAAATGAAAGACCTTTGAATTATGTATCCAACGATACCAGTTTCACCCAGATCCGATATCGGAGCAAAGAGTTATGGCCGATTTACTTTAACCTATCAAAACAGTCCACCATGGACAGATTCGGATTTACTTAAATTTTTAAGGGCAATATGGTCATTTTCCATTACCTCATGGACGAAAATTGGTCATTATATTCATAAACTTAGCCTCATATCCATCATTCATCATCCAATTATTGAAAATAAGAAACCCTAGCCTAATTTTAACTCCAATTATCTTGTGATTCAACCGTAGAAAGTCCAAATTGATTCCGTAGTTGTGTTCACAGTCTCAAGGGCTTCGAGAAGCACCCCTTATTTGTGCCAACAGGACTTCGAAATCAAAAGGCCATTTTATGGTAAGGATGTAAATTATGTTGGTGTTATTTATATGGATATGTATATATATGCATGTGAGCATAAGAAGTATGTTATTTGATTGTTGTTGAAAGATGATTGGAAATGATGTTGGATTATTCTTGTGCATGGTTGGATTATGTTGAATTGTGAAGGGATTTGGTATTGATGATGTGGTATTGAAATGATGATTATATATATATATGCACATAAACCTATTGTTCAAGTTGGTTTTTGGAATGTTTTGCAAATATTGGTTGTATGGAATTATGGAAGAGAATTGTGGTGTTGGGTTGCTAATCCTAGATGCCAAACATTTCATTGTTGATAAGTGATTTGTAAAGACAAGAAGTTGTGTTGAATTGGTATCCGAATCTACAACGAGGTATGTAAAGCATACTCTAACAATGTTCTTTGGCATGAAAACACCAATGTTCCATCAAGTAAGATTCCGAGGTTGTCCAAAAACATGTATTGTTCTACATTACCAACGAAGTTGTTTCCATTCTATAAAGTGTCAAAATGTTTCATTGATATACCAAAAGGCTCCTATTTCATTATTGTGATATTGATGATTCTGAAACACATTGTTGATATACCAATGAGTCTTTATGACATTATTATTGTATAGAAGGTCTATTACTTGATTCCTATTGATGTATCATTGTTCCAAAGGTACTATATTGACATGAACACTAATGTAATAATCTCAAAAGCTTTTGAACTAAGTTATTGGAAAGATCTCTTATGTGTGTTACTTGATATACGTGTGGGTGGTATCCCAGGGGCATAAGCCTAGCATGGGTCGATCCCTATTTATGTGTTTATGGGTGGTATCCCAGGGGCATAAGCCTAGCATGGGTCGATCCCAATTGATATGTAGTGGGTCAGCCTAATGGTCACAGTACGATACAGTATTGATTATTGTTAGGTGGTTGGAGGTTCGGGAGGAGGAGGTAATGGCGATTGATAATTGTAAAGAATGAAATGAGCGAATGTATACCGTTCCACAAATGTGTTTGAATTCAAGAACCCAATTCAGATTAATGATAATGTGCATGATCCTAAAAGTGTTTATGAAGTGTAGTTCACTTCTATTATGATTTATTCACTTGCGTCTGATTTTCTTGATCCCCCATATCATATATGATTATTTACAGCTTTACATACTCAGTACATATTTCGTACTGATGTCCCTCACGAAGGACCTGCATTTCATGCTGCAGGCACAGGTGCTTCAGCTCACTCACAGCATAGATAGGAGCCAGGTCATACAACTATTGTTGGTGAGCTCCAGTTTGCTTCGGAGCTTTCCGAGTCGGTTCCTTATGTTTTGTCATTGTACAGGAGTCGTGTGTGGGCGGGGGTTTGTCCCGACCCTAGTTATGTCATGTATATCCTAGAGGCTTTGTAGACATAAGGAAGGATAAAGTCATGGAAGTTTATATAGTGATGTTATATTTGTATATGTGGTGGCCCCGACGGCCAAGTATTATATATATATTTGTGCCTGTTGTGCTGATACAGGTAATTAGATTCTTCTATATGCAACGAAGTGCTGTCCAAATTTTTGGTGACATGTAAGTGAAAGTACAGGTATTTGAACGGGTTCTCCCGGGCCTTCTCGGCTTCGGGTGCCAGTCCGGCCCGATGGGATTTTGGGGCGTGACAACATGCCTCTCACTACCTCATCCAAAGCCTCCCAAAACCGCATCTTTTTCTCCCCATCCAAGCCCACTTGTGGCGCATAAGCACTACACACGTTCAGGGTAAACCCCCCAATGACCAACTTAATAGTCATCAACCTATCGCTGATCCTCTTTACCTCTACTACCTGACCTCTAAGATCTTCATCTACTAAGATGGCAACTCCATTCCTACGCCTCTCGCTCCTAGAGTACCAAATCTTGTAACCATCCACAACCCTAGCCTTAGACCCTACCTACTTGGTCTCTTAAACATACGCAATATTAATCCCCCTCTTTCTAAGAATCTTCACAAGCTTTATGGACTTACCCTGAAGAGTTCCTATATTCCAAGACCCAGCCCTCAGCCTACCAACTCTATCAACACGTCTTCCTCTACCGCCCCTGAGGCCAAACCTTGGCCTCCCTCCCACCCCCGCTCTTTCCTCTTCCCCCACCCCCACAACAGCCCCCCGCCCCAACCCCTTCGGACATAACTCTATCCAACCATCAATGCCCACAGCCACTACTACAAGAAAATATAAGAAAATATAAACAATGGTAGTAACAAAGCAGCAGAAGGAAATACAAGGCTCACACAAATTAGAAGAAATAATCAAGAAACAAAACTAAACTCAAATAGGGAGAAAAAACAAAACCAAGCAAATGACAAAACTAACAGTAAGAAAAATAGAGCACACTAATGGCCTGGCACCAAGGACAGCCAAACAAATAATAAGGAGCGGTGCAAGTCACAAATATACTACAGCAGACACGCAAGTCAAGATACAGGAGATAGTACGATAAATAATATGAAGCAACATAAGAGGTTCAAAAACAGCAAGACAATAAAGACACCCTCAAAGCACACACTATATCCAAATTTTAAGAACAATAACTGCTAGAAATCCAAATAACAAATAGGAAATCCCACGCAAATTACAGGCAACAAAAATATCGAAAAATCGCGCGATAAAATAAAGTTCAAGGGTTAGAATTCACCGAAATACGTATATCATGTAATCTGCTCTTGCTTGTTGTGCTGGAACCTGGCAAATTGGGTCATCGAAATCACTTCGCCAGAAAGCCGCCGGCCAAATCTAGACAATAGTTGCAATATCCGGTAGAGACCCCCACCTGGATTTTTTGGCTCCTCCGCCTTCACCACCGACGTCCATCAAACCAGTCGAACCAGTTCGCCAAATTCGAGTATCACAATGGAGTTTACCAAAAATAGATGATACTTGTGCTTTCAAAATTCTATACTTGTTGAAAAATATTGGGATAACATTGAAAATCACGAAAATTCTCGTATCTTAAGGTGTGTCTCTACGACACTGTCCTTAAGGATATTTTACTCGGTGTAGTTGTGTATTTTCCAAGCTTCTATAAACTCTTCTAGTTTTAAACATCATACCCGGTGTATCGTTACAGAGTGAGGTTTGGAGAGGGTAGAGTTGCATAGTCCATATATCTACCTCAGAGGTGAGGTAGAGAGGATGTTCCGATACTTTGAGGTAATTTATAACAACAACATCATACCCAATGTAGTTGTAACGCCCCGCATTTCGGGCTACAATATAGACAATGATTCCGATGTGTTGATAATCCCGAAGCCATAAATCTTATGCCAATATGGCATGTTAATTATTTGCATAGTATGTGAATCCATTCAAGCTTGAATTTAGATCATAGAGGTCCTTCAACTCAAGGACGAGTTGAAACTATTTCGATCGATTAAGTTTTAGTGGACGTTGTAATTTGTTTTAGCTTCCATTGACCATAACTCTCTGTATATGTCGAATTAGATAGCCTAATGTGTGTCAAATGATAGGTCTTTGAGTTAGCTTTCCAACGATATCAATTTTGCTAAAATCAGACACCCCAGCAAGAAGTTATGGCCTTTCAAAGTAGTAGGCGACGCCTATGTAAACATAGGCGATAGCATAGGCAGCGCCTATGTAAAGGTTTCAAGTGACTTAAACACTTCGTTTTGGGGTAAAATGGTCCTTTTCCACCCTTACTTAGCCCTAAACACGAAATTTAGTTCCCAAAGACCCCAAAATACACCTCCATTCATCAAAATTGTTCAAGAACTCTCTCTAGGGTTTCAAAATAAAAACCCAAGTAGTTCAAGATTCAACCATGGGTTTTCAAAACAAATTGAAGATTTGGAATCTCCGCAACGTAGGCTTCAAGAAGCACCTATCATATTCGTATATAGAGGTACGTGGGGTTATCTCAAAAATCTCATAGGCTTTAAAAATTCATGTTTTCAAAATGGGGGTTTTGAAATTACGAATATGATTATGTTTTAAACGTTTTATGATATTGATTTGGTCTTTAGGCCTAATTCCAATGTGATTTGATATATTATATATGGATATGCATATATTTTATAATAATGATAAATTGAGAGCATGATTTACATGGAACCCCTCTCTTAATATGATTTTGTTTTAATTTTTCACATGATATGAATCGTTTGAAATCATCTTGAAATGCATGTCATGAAATGTCTTAAAAATGTCATGATTTGGATATGGATTTTGACTTTCAAAGAGAGGGTTGTTTTGTTCATGTTGAAATATGTTGCATATGATGATTGAATGAAGAGAATGATATGATACTGATGACTTACAAATCGGGTATGATGATACCTTACAGAGTATGACATGTGATTGATTTGAACAAAGTTTGAATGCATTGATTTTCATGAGAAAGGTGGATGCCTGAAGAAGGCGTTTGAGTGAAAGGGCTCATCGTTGGAAATCGTAGTTGCCGATGCGGGTCATATGATATTGTATCCTACATGGGAGGATAATAAAATAATTGGGACATCTCACATGGGGGGATTCCCTTCGGTGTACTCACATGGGGGGTATACCGGCTCCAACTCCTGGCGGCTACTTGCATTGGAGGCTTGGCCTCCGAGCACCAGAGGTGGATTCCACATAGCCATGGAATTACTTTTGTAGGGTATCCCACCTAGCTCAATCGCATTACATTGGTATTGAAAACTTTTACATTATGCCTATGTGTTTTCAAATAACTTGATATGAAACTGCTTTATAATGGCTCTCACCTATATTGTGTAAAAATATTATATTTCTGTTTTGATTTCTCTGCGTACCAGTACTTTTGTATTGACCCCTTCCCCTCCCAGGTTCGAAGGCACAGTCTAGGGGTCTAGACAACCAGTAGATTCCTTCCGACAGATCGCAGAATCAAGTGGTGAGCCTTCTATATTTCAGAAGGCCTGATGTCTGCAGTTTAATTTATCATTTATTAGTTTTGGGTCTACTGGGGGCCTTGTCCCAGTTTTCAGATAGACATTTGTTTTAGTCATGTAGTAGAGATTTTTTCAGACGTTATAGAGATGTTGTGTTGAAGTTGTGGGACATTATTCCCCATTATTACTTTCGCATGATTCTTGACCATGTCTCCGTTATATTGTGTATCTTCAGCATTTCTTTTATCATATGAATTGTGTGCGTGATTACCAGACAGATAGGAGTGTTTTAAGTCTCATGGTTCGGAATACTCGTCACGGCCAGGGCCCGGTTCAGATCGTGACAGTATTCTCATAAAATAAAGTGTCTGGGGAGGGTAGAGTGTACGCAATTCATATCTCTACCTCACAGATGAGGTAAAGAGGTTGTTTTCGATACTTTGAAGAAATTTATATAGGAGAAAGATCATGTCAAATTTTTCTTACCAACCTTTTAAAATAATTTGAAGTTACAAAGATCTACACTATTGTCCATAAAGACAATCTAATCTATCAAATCCAAAATTTAAATATTGGCAATCACTTAAATTTTGACCAAAAATGAGAGTTAGATGAATACTTACCAAAGCTAATAATTATACAATTAATTCTTTTAACCAAATGTTTTCTCATAAGTTCACACTATCACAACACAAACACACAACCTCTTTTCCTTTTGTATAAAACAACACTCTCCCCCAACACCCCTAAGTCAAAATGTATTTCGATCGTCGTGCAAGTTACTGAATGAATCTGATCCGATCGATTTGATCTGAGAAGAAAAAAAAATGACTTCTTCTTTCACATTAGTACTTCTCTTATGTACTATGTTTCTTGTCAAAGGTGATTTGGTTGATCACATTTGTTCTCAATCGGACAAAGATTACCATTGTTCTTTTATACTAAGATCAAATCCCAACATTAAACAAGACAACATCATAGATCTAAGCAATACTATATTGTCTAAAATACAAGACACTTGTGGTATTGCTAGATTTGAACTCTACCCATTACTTCAAAAAGAGTCAAAACTTTAATAAGAGGCTTAGTCTTGGATTTTGTTTTGACACATATTACAATGTGCTTCACAAAATTGTGGGTTGTTTAGATGATGGAGATTACAAACTATGCAAAGTTAAGATATTTTATGCTCAAACAATTATCAAGAATTGTGATAATCAATTCAATGTGCCACCATTTGAACCTATTTTCCTAAAAAGAACTAGTCAAGATGTTCAACATCTTCTTAACATCCTTTTAGTTATTTGTAATCATGTCTTGTCAAGACAAAAAATGTAACATGTTGTACTATGTTTAGATAGTCTATATGTTAGACTTGTTTTGATCCAATAGACATCGTCGTTTTAATCTGTTCGTCTTACTTTTTTTTTTTTTTTCAGTCTGCTAGAAAAAAATTAATAGTATTTTTTTCTTAACTTGTATTTCTTTTATTTCAAGATTTCACCTGTCGTATTTAAAATTATAAAATCAAAGAACATTCTAGTACACTATATATGTACTTTTAATTTCTTAAATTCCATTTTTAGTAAAAAAAACAAACTAGGAGGGAGTACTAATTTGCTTCAACGAGTTTGTGAAATGATCTAAATATGTCAAACATTAATAATTCGGATCAAGAAATTACTTCCTTCGTCTCATATTATTTATAGTTGAATAATTTTACATCAATCAATAATTAGTTGTTCAAACAACCCTTTAAGTTCAACACTAAGACGGAAAATAGAGAGCAAAAATCGTATTTCTTTCTCGATTCTAATTTTTCTCAATAAAAAAAAAAGTATTTTTTTTGAGATTGGTGATTGAAGGACATCTCTGATCGTTCACCTTTACTATGACATATTTCATTCCAATTATATGATCAAACAGAGCAGTCAATTCGAGAGCGAACTTATTCTTCTTTCGGGGAGACAAAGTCGTCCCTTCTACTGATCGAACCCTCAGTTCGGAGGCCTTTATAGACATGTTACGAAACTTCGGTCTTTGATGAGTCATCATTACATGACTTAGAAAGGCAACATCTGCACAAAGGAGAACATAGTGAAATGACTTTCATTTTTTTTCTTTTAATGATATTTCAATTATAACTATTAGTTGAATGACTACACGAAAAATTAATTCGTAAAAAATATTATAAACCACAATAACAAATAACTTAAATATTTAGTAGGCATTTAGCTAAGAAAATCAAAATTTTTTAAAACTGAAATTGAAATTGAATATGAAGTTGAAATTATGTTGATCGTGAATATAAATTGAAATTGTTTTTGAATTTTCGTCAAAATAATTTGTCTCCTTTAAGCTCACTTATCTACCCCACAAAATCCATGACAACTTTCTTTCTTCAAAAACCCTTAAAGAACAGTCAAGGCACCATTTTTTTTTTTTTTTTTAATTTACAAAAAATGGCATGTTTAACTAACCAATTTGTTGGATTAAAATGTCCAAGAATTTTAAGAACAAGAAACAAGAATCTTGGAAATCCCATTATTATTCATACAAAGCAAAAAACTGTGTGTAAAGCAACATCAGTGGGGACTACAAATGCACAAACAAGGGAGAGACTTAAGCTTAAGGAAATGTTTGAAGAAGCTTATGAAAGATGTAGGATAGCTCCTATGGAAGGTGTTGGTTTTACTGTTGAAGATTTTCATTCTGCACTTGAAAAATATGATTTTGATTCAGACATGGGTACCAAGGTTAGCTCATACTGTTTGGATTATGAGATTTTGTTATGTGGTTTAATTATGTATATCTGGTTGTATATCTCTAATTGTCTGTGCTTATGAATTGGTATTTTGATGATTTTGGATGATGGGGTTGCTATTATTTGGCTTAATTATGTCTTAGCACTTCTGTTTTTCAGATTATTAGGCTTAAAGATGGATTCTTGGATTGTTAGGTATCCATAGATTCTGTGCTTATGAATTTGTTTTTTTGATGATTTTGGATTGTGGGGTTGCTGTTATGTGGCTTAATTATGTCTTAGCACTTCTGCTTTCAGATTATTAGGCTTAAAGATTGATTGGGATAGGGGTTACTGTTTCCATTGAAAAAAAAAAATGGTGTCTTAACACTTTTGTGCGTGATCTCATGTTCAAAAATGGAATCTTGGATTGCTATATTTTGTCAATTCTGTGTCTACCAATTTGTATTCCGAGGCTTTGGATATCTGGGATTGCTATTTTTATAAGTTTTTATAAGTGAATTACGCCTATCACTTATGTTTCTTTGAGTTTGTGCTTAAAAATGGATTCATGGACTATTCAAAAAGCACGAAAGGAGAACTATATGCGTGTTCTTTTGGGATTCGAGTGTCGTAATTCTTCTTCTTTGCTTACGTCTTTATAAGGATTTCTTTTAAATGTAACATGGGTCACATTTTAGGGGACACTAAAAGATGGATAAGAAGTTTAAGATTTTAATGCCACTTATGTTTTATATTCGTCATTGTGGGAGAAAATATTAAAGTAATTGTATCATTGTATGAAAGTTAGGTGACAGGACGTCCCAAGATCAAAAGAGTCATATAATTGAATAGAGAATGTATATAATTTCCTCTCAAGTTTTTTGTGGCTGCGAATTTTCTTGAGCTCCTTTTACGGAGATTCTGTTATTATTTATCAACCTTTGCTTACTAGTCAAAAATCTCAAAACAGAAGCGGAAATTATGGGGATATTTCTGATTCTGCTCAAGGTGAAGCAAGAAACAAATGCATTTTATTTTCTCTATATTTCTTCTTTTTAGGTCAAAGGGACAGTATTTAAAGTAGATGCCAATGGAGCTTTAGTTGACATCACAGCGAAATCGTCAGCATATTTGCCCGTAGAGGAGGCTTCGATTCACAACATCAAGCATGTAGAAGAAGCTGGAATATTTCCAGGTTTCAGAGAGGAGTTTGTGATTATTGGTAAAAATGAAGCTGATGATAGTGTGGTATTGAGTTTGCGTTCAATTCAATATGACCTTGCATGGGAAAGGTGCAGACAACTTCAAGATGAAGATGTTGTTATCAAAGGTAAGGTATGTATTGGCTTCCAAATCATGTGCCTGTTTAATTCTCTGCCTACTGTTCTATAGCTTAAAAATATAAATGTTTTAACAGATATCGTGGCATGTCAAAAGCTCCAGATTCTTTCATATGGTCTAACTTCTGTTCCTCTGGATGATACTGCAGGTGGTTGGTGCAAATAAAGGTGGAGTGGTGGCATTGGTTGAGGGCCTTCATGGGTTTGTTCCATTCTCACAGATATTTTCGGTTAGTTATTGATCGTTCCAGTTTACAATTAAAATTCTAGTTTCTTCAAACTTCAAAGTTATTAAAATCTCTTGAATTTCTAACATCGGGATTTTGGACCAACTATTATGATTCTCTTGGGATGCTTGCATCTCATGTTGACGTTTCTTTTGCTTTTACTGATCAGTCATAGATACTAGAAGATACTTGTGCTCCTTCTTCTAGGCTGTTTACGCGTTCCGCTATCAGCCAATTGTCAACTTAAGGACCAACTTACGCAGCACACTTTCATCACATGAGTCTTACAATTTAAAGACTGAATAATCATTATGGACTTCACCTCGAGTTTTAAGACACTGGACTTTCAGCTTATATTCGTTATTCGGAACTTATGAAGTTTTTGTGTTTGAAGGTTTGGCTAAACAACGAGTATTTGCTTTAATTCACTAGACTAATTTGAGATTCTCTAGAATAGTTACAACAATCTGTGTTCTTCTTCAACCAAGTTCCTGGCCATTCTTATTTATGATGGAACAACTGAGTAGACCAAAAAGGTTGGGATCTCTCAATGGTTAGGGAGATGCGTCCCACCTAAGATGAATCACATTAAAGGACGATCACTCAACCTCTCGCAAGCTCTATGCCAGCGCATCGTCAGCTAAAAAGAAATATATAAAATTAAGCTACTAACACTTTCATTAAGACTGGCTAGCTTCCATAAATAGGCTCAGAGATGGGGGCAATAGATATGGAGGAATCTTTGCCTTTCCAATGATCGAGGGAATCGAAAATAAGCATTTCAAAAATACTGAGTAGACATTTTAAGCGTGTTAAGAAATCAAGATTTGTGTGAACCATCTCGACTTTGATTCACTGAAAAGGGTATTCTTTTGAGGCTATTTGTGGCCTCAAAGTTAATATAGCTAACAGTTGCTTCTTTGGTGTAAATGCAAGTCCATTAAGCGAGGAGCTGGCCGGTATTAATGGATTGCAAAATTGAAAATTTCAGTACAACTTATCTAGGTCTGCCCTTGGGAGCTAAAAAGAATAATCAGGGGATTTGGTTAGGAGTTTTTGATAAATGTATTAAAAAGCTGTCCCCGGGAGGAAGGCTAGTAGTTTTCAGGATGGAAGTCCCACCTACCTGATGTTTCTGTCTAGTTACTTCATCATCTAAAGGGGCAGTGTGGAAGCACATTTGTAGGCTTTGGATGGATCTGTGTCATTAAATGGACATTTGACTCCGGACACATTACTGAAGCCGTAACTGGTAAAGTTGGTGCCATGTGACCACAGGTTCAAGCCGTGGAAACAGTCTCTTGCAGGGTAAGGCCTTCCCCAGACCCTCGCCTAGTGGGAGCTTTAGTACACCGGGCTGCCCTTTTATGTTTTTCGTCTGTGGAAGCCACCAGGAATCCGTAATGTTAGGGAATGAACATAGACTCTTTCCTAGTAATGTACATAGCATATAAATTGATAGCAGATTTGTAAGAATCTCTTTTATTCTTTCCTTAGTTAGCACCTTACGTACATGCATTTATACAGCTTACCTCTTGTAATGAGATAACAAGTTATTCTCAATATCTTGTCTATTACACGTAAATCATGTTTTTCAACATTGTAATCGAACACGGTAGATATGGATACTATTTTCGATTATTGTGGACTGCAATAGGTGATGCCTCGAGTGTAAAGGGTTTACTGAAATGCTGATAGAATCAGAGGAACCTTGAAGCAGATCGAAAAGGCCATTTCTCTGTGCATCATGTGGACCATATGCCTAGAAGGAATAAAAGAAGTTTTGAAGTGGAAAAACTTCATATTTCATTTGTGAAAACAAATGCGTAGTTGCTTAGAGAGTCTTTATGTTTGGTTCAACAATGGTATGATTAGGAAATACTTCATAGTATGTTGAGTTTTTGGAGTCGATCCAGTTAAGGAAATGAAAGACATGATGTGAATTTTGCGTTTTGTTGTACCTCCTTGGTACGATGTTAATAAAATTACCTTGTCTAAGTTACATTTAGAAGTACAATTCAAATGATGGTGCAATTGCACTTGTCAGACCAATATTTGCAATTTTAAAGAAAAAGGGACTTACTCATCTACAAGTTTAGCTATCTATAATTATCTATTACTGGTCCGAAGTTTCTGCTTCACGTGGAAAATTAGTTCTTGACAAAAGAAAATGCGGTACTCTCTCAGTGTGGGAAAGCTGATTATCGTCGAAATTGGACTTACCATAGATCTCTTTTAATGTACCAGAAATCGACAGCAGAGGAGCTTTTGGAGAAGGAGCTTCCTCTGAAATTTGTTGAGGTTGATCAAGAGCAAACTAGAGTCATACTCAGTAACCGTAAGGCGATGGCCGACAGTCAGACGCAGTTGGGAATTGGGTCAGTTGTACTTGGAACTGTCCAGAGCTTGAAACCATATGGTGCCTTCATCGACATTGGTGGGATCAACGGCCTTCTTCATGTCAGCCAGATTAGTCATGATCGCGTGTCAGATATCGCGACCATCTTTCAGCCTGGTGACACTCTTAAGGTTTGTATAGGAAAGAATACTTGAGTTCTTACCAGCTTCATCCGCTTTTCGAGGAAAAGTGACAATCATCTGCTCAAATATATCATAGGTCATGATATTGAGCCATGACCGTGAGAGAGGTAGAGTGAGCCTCTCTACAAAGAAGCTAGAACCTACACCTGGTGACATGATTCGCAATCCAAAGCTCGTCTTTGAGAAGGTATCATTTTTTCCATGCGGTATTAATAAATCTAAATTTTTACTGCAATCATCAAAATGTTGGTTTACTTCTTGCTCATCTTCTCGAGTTTTTACTTTGGCGATGTTTCAAATAAATTTACTTGATCGGGGTATTCTTGATGTAGTAACGCTACTTGCTCATATTGCTTTCCATATCAGTTCTCATGTTTTCTTCGTTGCTGTATTTCCTCGTTCTTAACTATTTTGACTTGATGCACTTGAGCCGAGGGTCTTTTGGAAACAACTTCCTACCACCATGAGGTACGGTAAGGTTTGCGTACACCTTACCCTCCCCCGACCCCACTTGTGGGATTACACTGGGTATATTATTGTTGTAGTAACACTACTTGTTGCTATTGGTCATATGCGTTTTTTGCATCTGTTTCTTGTACTAATAACTAATATCCATGAAGTCGGTTTACACTTTTGACGTGCTTTTTAACTAGTATGTCACCGGAAAGGACATTTATGCCAATATTTGCTTTACTTTAATTTGAGATACTGCAGAAAAGAAAAATGAGCATATTGGGCATTTTCACTCGTGTTGGATGATATTTTTCTGCGGCAACTTTGTTGTTCTCCGCATTTGTTAGTCTTTTGATCAAATGCTGTTTCAAGATAAAATTTTGTTTCGTTTGTCTGGGAAAAGAAATAAAGCTTTAGAGCTAACGGCTAAGATACATTTCTTGACTACATAAATCGCTAGACTATTATGACTAAGCTCGCAATTTTTTCAACAGGCCGAAGAGATGGCTCAGACATTCAGGCAGAGAATTGCCCAAGCTGAAGCCATGGCTCGTGCCGATTTGCTGAAATTCCACCCTGAGGTAATTGCCATTACAATCGCTTTGGATCACAAATATTTATGCAATTTCTAGTGTGATTCCGCTAGAAAAAGTTGTCTCTCGATACTCTTCTACGAGCATCAAGTTCGATATCAGTTCTTTCTATAGCACCATCATCTGTCAAATAGGTTCTCGATTAAATGGATCATTTACCTGCATTTATGGACGTCTTAGAATGACTTCCTCATGATGTGTCTTACGTTCTATAGCAAGTGAACTTTAATTTTGCCTCACCGAGGATAGACCAGTCGCATGGGAGAAAGTAACTCGACTTCAAATGGATCATTTACGTACATATTTTATGGACATTAAGAGTCGCTTCTTGCGAAGGCGGAGTTAGTATATGACATGGGTTCACGTGAACTCAGTAGCTTTAAGAACTCCACTAAATATCTATAAAGGTTTCATTGTGAACCCAATTATTACGTATATTAACTTGGTTCTGTAGGAACCCAAAAACTTTAAATCCTAGATCAGTATAGGAAAATCTTCCAACGCTTCACATTTGGAATGAAACGCCTTCAACGAAAATTCCTCTATTTTCATACCTGTTGCTCGGATTCTTCAAAAACGTTGTTGGATGCATGTCGGATCCTCCAAAGGTAGCGCATTTTTGGAGGATTCAACACAGATACAACAACGTTTTGGAGACTGGAGAGTCTGAGCGACATAGATACTAATGTGGTTAAGATTTAACTTGTTTTCTTTTATACCTCCGGCAGAGTGGATTGACTCTCAACTCCGATGGGATCTTAGGTCCGTTAACGTCGGGCTTACCTGCAGAAGGACTAGATTTGAGTGAAACTCTTCCAGCTGAAGAGTCATGAACCATAATGTTACTATACATTTTTGATCAGGAATGTAATATTATTGTTACCATGATCTTGACTATTTTCTTTTTCTGTTTATTGAGTGTACTTGAATTTTACGCCGTAACTGGTAATGTTGGTCCTCTATGACTAGGAGGTCACGGGTTCAAGTCGTGGAAACAGCCTCTGGCAGAAATGAAGGTAAGGTTGCGTACAATACATCCTTGTGGTGGGACCTTCTTCAAACCCTGCGCGTAGCGGGAGCTTTCGTGCACCGGGCTGTTCTTTACTTTTCGTTCTTGTTGCTGAAAAAAGATAGAGATCGGACTTTTGAGTTCCGCGAAAGATGTTATTTGCTGTTATTCTATTTATTTGTGCATCATTTCTTTTTCTGTTTATTGAGAGTGTACTTGAATTTTACGTCTGATTCTAAAGTCCTTTCTTATTCTTAAATCACTTTCCGTTCCCGTTAGGAGAGCCTTGGAGTAACTGGTAACATTACTGTCATGTGACTAGGAGGTCACGGGTTCAAGTCGTGGAAACAGTCCTTGTGGTGAGCCCTTCTTTAGACCCCCTGTGCGTAGCGGGGGCTTTTGTGCACCGGGCTTTTCTTTACTTTTCGTTCTTGTTGCTGAAAATAGATAGAGATCGGACTTTCTAAATGAGATTGAGTTCCGCGAAAGATGTTATTTGCTGTTATTCTATCTATTTGTGCATAAAGTTCGAAGAAGATTCTCTAAGTATGACATTGGATCCCGTAATGCAACACATTCATTCCCATGCGAAATTTGGGAACGTTTCGATCAATTTGGATTACATATCAACCTAACTTTAGATTAACTCAGTGTGACGGGTTAAAATGTGTTGAGTTGATAACCGACCGGCTCACCAAACCGGTCAAACTTGACCAGCTTTTGTTGGGCTTTTGGGCAACGCGGCGACGTGTTTGAAAACTGGGCTGGTAAGAGCTGAGCCCACTATTCATTTCTCAACTGTGGGCTTTTGATAGGCCCACTCTGAAAGGACTTGGATAATGATGTGATCATGTTGGGCCTTCAAGGTCATTTGATCCATCTTTACTTTGTCTTCGAATAATTTTTTAGGTAAAATTTCACATATAGTCTCCTTAGAGTATCTATAACTAACTTTTTAGTCAAAATTTCATATTTACAATTCATAGACAAAATAAATGACAGAAAAAGAAGGAAAAGTTCATAACAACAAAAAGAGATAAAAAAGGAAATTTTAATGTATTAATGTCCTTAACTTCTCCAATTTTTCATTTATTTCTCTGATATAACAGATCAATAAATATGAATTTATGTATTAATTACTCTCTCAAGAGTTGATAATTTATTTTTTTTAAATTGTGATCTACAGGAGAAAGTTGGTAATTCGTGCATACAAAATTCTGGTATATACGATTTACGCAAATTATTTTTTTACTTGAATTTATTTACTGAAATCCTTTTTTGAATCTAATACGCAATAAAAATTGATTCAGTTTCAACATAATGAAAATCGATTTTATTATTGGTTTAAATTAGATTTTCGAAATTGAATACACAATATAAACTTCAAAAACTTTCAAATTATCAATTTTGTAATTACTATTATTTTTGTATACAATAACTTCAATTGTAATTTTATGTTTCAATTTTCATATCCAATTTTTATTTTCGTAATTTTGAAAAAAAAAATTCACAGAAGTTAAAAGGTTATAATCCTTGTTTGTGTTAGTTTTTTTTTTTTTTTTTTTTCTAAATCCCATTTGTAATTGCAATTTGTGTGATATATTCATTCATTACTCTGGTGCATATTTCATAATATACAATTGATGGTCTTTTAATATTTTTTTTTATGTATAACTATTAATAGTATATTTTGAATTTTTGTATACCTGTTAACAAAAGTGTATAATTGTATTTGTATATCTGTATATTAGTTTACATAAATTTAATATTTGTATATCTGTTGTTTGTATATCTCTCTCTCTCTATATATATATATGCAAATGAAATATACATATATTCAAATCAAAACTGTTGTTTATTATTTGTATATCTGTTGTTTGTATATTTGTATATACAAAATTGAATGTTGTTTGTAAACGATATTGCAAACGAAATATACATATATTCAGATCAAAATTGTTGTTTATTATTTATATATCTGTAGTTTGTATATCTGTATATACAAATTTGAATGTTGTTTGTAAACGAAATATACATGCAAACGAAATATACATATTTGTATATCTGTTGTTTGTATATCTGTATATACATATATGCAAACGAAATAAACATATATATATATATGTTTATTATTTGTATATCTGTATATACAAATTTGAATGTTTTACATAATAACAAATTTGAATGTATATGCATATATGCACTCTAAAACTGTATACATCTACATATGCATTATTCTTCAAAATGTATATGTGAAAGTTAACTGTGTATACATATATGTAAATTGTATATACATATATCAAAAATACATATTGTATATACATAGCTACACTCTAACTCTATATACATATGCATGTATTATTCTACAAAAAAAAAGTATACGTATCTACATATATTGAAACAAAAATGTATATTGACCAACAATTCTGTTTCATGAGATTATATACAAAAAGATATCGTAATCATTGTCAACTTCATTGCTCCCCCTTTTAGATTTAGATACCTTAAAATATTTTTTCCTTTCCGCCTTGCTAGAAGATGTAATTTTTTATTTTTTTTTGATAAATCATCCATAAAAAAATGGGGAAGTGACTTACATAATATATAAAAATTTATATTATAAAATAAAAATCCACAAAAATGAAAAAATTATAAAAGCGGGGGAGTGCTCCCCCTTTTCTATTTATTTTTTTGTAAAATATATGAACAATGAAGAAATTTAACTACTAGCTAACATAATATATAAAAAAAATAAAAAAAAAAATAAATCTAATATCAATAAATATCCTAAACTGATTTTCTGTGGTGAAAAATCCACAAAAATGATTTATCACAGAGAAATCAAGGATTATATTTTGTGATATTAGAGTGACTTTGAGAGAAATAAGGAGAAAAGTTGAAGAAGATATCTTGAATAATCATGTATTATGATGTTGTCAATGTTGTCGTTTCTTTAATTTTAAATCAAAGATATTAGAGTGATTTTGAGAGAAAATTAAGGAAAAAATAGTTGAAGAAGATATCACAAAAAATCTTGTGTTTTGATATTCCATTGTTGCCTTTTTTTTGAGTCAATAGGATAGAGAGAGAATAGAAAGAAAATACCAAAAATAAATATATGAGAGAGAAAATTGATATATACAAATCTTAATATATTTGTATAAAGGGCCCACAAAAAAAACTAACTTTTAACTATAAAATGACTATGAATTATAATTTTTTAAAACATGAACCATATCATGTAATTAATATAGTATTTTGTCTATAATATGTAATTTTTCCTTTTTCTTACTAATTTTTCATAAGATGAAATTTTTTTAGGAAAAATAACACAAACATATACCTTAATTTATCATATTTACACAAATTTTTATCCTTACAAAATAATTACAAAAAATTCAACTAATTATGTATCTTCATTGGATATATCAGGATCTAATTATGCATCTCCATAGACCCAAATTTCAAAAAAAAAAAAAAAGTATCGAGAGCTAATTATATATCCTTACAAAGGAAAAAATATATCTTCGTTGGTTGTATTATGTATCTCAATAGACTCAAAATTTATCGAAAAAATGTATCCAAAGTTAATATGTATCCTTACAAAGGGAAAAATGTATATTCGTTGGATGTATCGGGAGTTAATTATGTATTTCGACAGACCCAAAATCGAGATTTTAAGTATGCAAAATATCAGAATTTCTATAATTAAGCTTCAAACTGTGAAGATTTATGTTATTTTCTAATTGTTTTGGAGAAGTGGGGGAGTGTATTTAAGCATTAACACAAAATATAATACAAGTTATATTTTTCAACATTGAGAATTTAGTTGTTGAAAAAATAGCTTCAAAAGTAGACTATTTTTTGAAATTAATTTGGACTTGTTGGAGAAAAAAAATGTTTCTAATTAAGTAGACCAATTTTGATAGGATGTTTTACTAACCCTAGAAACATCTATAGTGGAAATTGATATGTATATAAGTCTTATAATTAAATTTTAGATTAGCAATTAGGTTTTATTGCAATTTTAATAATTATATTTCTCCAAATCTTCCATGATAGTACTTTTTTTTCATGTTCAATTTCAAAAGATAACATAGTTTAATTTGTTGACTTTCAACTTACATAATATAATATACTAATTATATACAACAATAACAATAATATACTAGCGTAATTTCACAAGTGAAGCCTGAGGAAGGGTGAAATGTACGCATACAAGGTCGTGTAGATAGATTGTTTCTAATAGACCCCGTCTCAAAGAAAAGTTTTCGGAGCAAAATTATAAGAAAATATGACAGCAAGATAAAAAGCAAATGAAAAAAAATAAATACATACACGGTGGTTCATCCTAACCCCCTTCGACAGAAAATTATACTGTTTTAAAACTATTTTTATATAGTTAAAAATATTTTTTATGCATGTATAGTAAATGTTGAACTCCCTTCGATTAATTCGTATATTTACTTCTGAACCCCCTCAATGAAAATTTTGACTCCGCTGACTAGTCTTCTATCTTGATCTTCAACCTTCAAAACTTTCAAAATTAACTATATTATGTATGAACTAAATATTTCATTATTTTCTTTGACTTTTGATTTTGACTCCTCATAAATAACATATGTAGATATTTTATGCATATATTAAAAATATATTATAAGCTCTTATGTTTGAACTAATAATTGCTTTTTGCTTTTTTTGAATTTTGAGCAATTAGTATTCTAATTGCGTGTAGCTAATCAAAGTTCATGTACCTTAAAAAGTTTCAATTAGATTTAATTATAACAAATGTTTGTTTAGTTTAAACCTAGTTGGCTAAATTAATCTCTTAATTAATTAATTAACTAATAATAGCCATTGTTATAAGCTTGCTTTGTTGACTAGTTAACTTATAAATATGGTCAACTACAAAAATGAAATGTCTTTGACTCTATAGAGTACTTAGGTTTATAGAGTTGAAAGTTGAAAATATTAGATCATTATAATATAAAAATTAATAAAGAAAATTAGGATAATTAAGAAGTGTTAATTACATAGTGGCTTAGGTTAGTTTGTTTGATCAATTGAATTATATGAATTCTTAAATGTATAGTGGTACAATTTGATTAAAGAGTAATAAGGATTAACAAAATTTATAGGACCATTTGAGCTGCAGATCGTAATGCTCCTAGAAAGGCATATTTCGAATATCGAAGAGTGAAAGTTCCCAACAGATTAAGTACTTTTTTATATCCTTCAGCGAACCGTACGAGCACGTCCTCTGTCACCCACACCACGACCCAACTTGCTCTAGCTAGCCCCGGGTCCTTCCTTTCTATTCCTCGGTTAGCGAACTGTGGGAGCATGGGGCGATATCTGCTTTTGACTGATAAAAAATATCTCTCTTTTGTCCCTCCTGACCGAATTCGCCAAAAAAATCACTATAGAAAAAGTGCTCCTTGTAGGGAGAGTAGCGTTCGAGACATCGATCTTTATCTGAGGAGGAGACTTCGTCGTCCGACTCCTCATAAATGATGTTAGGATCGGCCGGCTCATACATCCTCGGAATCCAAAAAGAAAAGAGAGAACACGACAACGTTGTCACGATCCAAGTTCATCATGACATATATTATCTGTCGAAACCTAACAAACCTCGTATATTTTTTCTTCGGTTACGCCATCAATGTTGAGTCTGATACGTATGTATTAAATTTGCGTGATGCTTAATAAAGTTCTTCACTTTCGTAACTCATTTTGATACGCTAACCTAAAAATCTGTCAGTTCTTTTCTGTACATCCGTCCTCATCGACCCCCCCTCCATCTAACCTAATTAATTTAAATATATAGTTGGTATTAATTATTTATAGCCGTAAAGTGGCATGTGTAGCAAGAGAAGCATTAGATTAAAATAAAAAATATCATTATATTAGCATTAATTAATGAATAGTATAATTAATCTTGTTGGTGCTTTTAGCAACCAAAAAAAAAAAAAAAACAAAGAAAAATATTATTTTTGTGTTCATTTATTAAGGTAGGCTTGTCCTGTTCATACTTAGATAGACTTTATTTCCCACTAATTTATACTATTCTTAATTTAATTAAAATTAATTAATTATAAATTTTCATAGAAAAAAAATATTCAATTTCTTTCATGAAAAGGCCTTACACACGATGACACTGGCTTATCCTATCGATAAAAACAAAGAAAAATATCTCTTTCGTCTATAATCATTCGTACGAAGAAAGAAGTCTCGTACATGACTTTCAGATTATTTCCAGTGGGGCGATGCAAATATAATCTATCAGAGTGGAGATGCACAAGGAAAAACAAAGGAAAAAGAGCGAATCATGTCAATTGACTCGATAAAGACATTCAGATATGAAAAAGACAGACAAAAAAAAATATATATCTTAGAGCATACACGCTTATCTAAATATATGCGTTAGTTATATTTACAACGAGGATTTACACAAAGAACCCTAGTATCTGAGTATAACACGTAACTATAAATATCTTTTACACCATAAACTGATAAATCGAAAATTAAAATGCGCATAACATTAGTATATTAAGATGAAACTAAAATAGAAAAATAAAATATCATGCTTTCTTCCCAAAAAAGGAATTCCATTTGATTTGTCAATTCACAAGATAAACTAGGATAATATATATTACTATTTATAAATTGACAAATTAAAAATTTCTTCCAATTAGTATAATACAAGTGTATTAATTTGATTGAACCCAAATAATGGACAAGTCATTTTTAATATTAGTTGACTGAATCTTAAAAAGTGTTAATGCATCTTAAACCTATTTATCCTATTTAATTTTGTAATAGTTTGCTTCACCATAAAAAATTATAATTAATTTAAGTTATATATACTGACAGAAAAACGATATATACTATTATTTAACCAACTGAGATCACAATAATAATATATTTAAGTGGCCTCGAAAAGTCATATTACAATTGCGGTTAGCTGCAAAGATAAGATTTTGATAAAGAAAATCCATAATTTAATGTATATACATTAGAAACATTATTCTATATATACATACAGTGTAATTTTCGATAGAAAGATTTGCGATATAGTATTAACTATTAATATGTCGACTTAATCTGACTCTTTTTTGGGGTTTAATTCTGCATAATGATGAATTATGATTAATAAAGAGGATAATAAATAAATTAAAGGGTCCCAAAATGTACATTAAACAATCAAATCAAACATAGAAATTGAAAAAGCAAATAAAAAATATATCATTTTAACTAATAAGTCAACAACCTAATAAGTAATAGACTTAGCTGCCTTAGTGCGAAACCACACACTTAAATCAAATCAAACTATATACTATACATGTGGTATCAAAAAGTAGGAGCAAATCTATATACATAGTTTAAATTCAAAATTAAAAATAAAAATTTGGAGTTTGGTGAGTAGATATTGCAAGTGAGCCAACAAAAATTAGCCTTACCAAAATTTTATCAAAATTTTATCGATGTCTTAGGTGCATGAAGAATCAGTATAACATCTTTTCAATCAAAATTTTAATTAAAAACAAGCTCTATTAAGATCAGAATATGAAAGAAAGGATTCAGTTTTTCAAATTTCAAGTGACAACAACTCAGATGATAACATGAATGAATAAATGAAGTTAATGTTCATTTTCGGAGTTGGTGAGTAGATATTGCAAGCGAGCCAACAAAAACTAACGAAATTGTATCAAGATTTTATCGGCAACGTCTTAGACTTAGTACATGAAGAATCAGTCTAACATCTTTTCAATTAAAATTTTAGTTAAAAACAAGTTCTATTAAAATCAGAATTAATGTAAAAGAACGTATTCACTTCTCCAAATTTCAAGTGACAATATAGTTAGCAGGTGTCTCAATAAAATTAGTGGTTTAGAGCCAAATTTTAATAGGAGGTGTTACAAAAAAATACTACTGTAATAATTTAGAGTTGTCTTATTTGTTCTTGCTTAGTAGTTGTTTCGATGTAGTATTTTTATAAGACACTTAACCTTAGTTTCACATATTAATATGATTATTAGTAAAAGTAAGGATTAATTCTTATTAATAAGATGTTAGCCATTTATTTGCAATGCATTAACTTAGATGTTGTTGTTAAAACTTTATTTATTAATATAAAGTTTGAGTTGTTTAGTTCAAAATTCTAAAATATTTCTTGTAAAAATGAGATAATCTTTTCTCTTTTTATTATTATTAATTCTTACATATTTTTTAAAAATGTATTTCACAATCTTTATTATTATTTCAAGTGAAATTGAAATTATAGAGTTTATTATTAAAAATTTTGTGGCCTTAAAATTTTTGGGGCCTAAAGTGAAGGTTTTACTAGCTTTATCCTTGAGCCACCCCTGATAGTTAGACAACTCTATGACATGAATAAACTAGCAAAATCGTATCGAGATTTTATCAGCGTCTTAGGTACATGAAAAATCATTCTCTTAAACTAGTATTTTATGCTTAAAGCCTTAAATACACCACTTAGATATTAGAAAGTCAAATATTTCCATGCAACTTGCTTTAGTGGGTAGTGGAATGAAATTAATTAAACAAATATAATTATAGATTTCCGCGGAACTAATCTAATTATTACTATATATTATATGGTGAAAAGTGCAAATTAATCCAAAGGTGCAAAACGAGTTTAATTAAATCTTATTATCCACTTATAATTATATACTATATAATGATATCATATGCTTCAATTAATTATACAAATATTTCTTTCCATCACTCTATATAAAGCCCTACCATTTCATTACATATCTTCACAACACTTTTTTTGTCTTTCTCTTTCTAAATATCTCTCATACTATTCATATTTTTTTCGCAATATTTATTTAATTTTTGATGGATAAAATTCGCGAAAATAATATTGTTGAGCTTAAAAGAGGTCCATGGACAGTTGAAGAAGATTTTATTCTTGTGAATTATATTGCTCATCATGGTGAAGGTCGTTGGAATACGCTCGCTCATTGCACTGGTAATTAAGTTATATATACTGACAGTATAATGAAAATTAATGTAGAAGGTTAGTTACTAATTTACGATTAATACATGTATTAATTAAACAGGTTTAAAGAGGACGGGGAAAAGTTGTCGATTAAGATGGCTGAATTATCTTAGACCTGATGTTAGACATGGAAATATTACACTTGAAGAACAATTATTGATTCTTCAACTTCATTCACGTTGGGGTAATAGGTATGTTTATTCCGTAACGTAAAAGAATTTTTACACTATCAGTATATGTAACGTGTTTTAGACTTGTCGTAAGTAAAGTACTTCTCATTTCTGTGAGTGTAGGTGGTCGAAAATTGCTCAGCATCTGCCAGGAAGAACGGATAACGAGATCAAGAATTACTGGAGAACTCGAGTGCAGAAACATGCAAAAACCCTAAAATGTGATGTGAATAGCAAACAATTTCAAGATACATTGCATTATGTTTGGATACCAAGACTAGTTGAGAGAATTCAAGCATCCAAAGTTCAAAATAATAATTCGATTAGCGTAGCTCAGCAACCCGTTCTAAGAACAGGTATAACTGAGCTCGTGCCAATTCAACTGGCGAACAACAGCAACAACAACAACGACAATAATAATAGTAATTATTTAAGCGCGAGCGTTACACCGGAGAATTCCAGCGTGGCAACTTCATCAGAAAACTCAATTGGAACAACACAAGTTTCACATAATCAAGATTATTATCAAGTTAATCAAAGTGATTATCATCATCAATTATGGTTTGAAGATAATTATCAAGCAATGGATCAACAAAATAGTATACAATTATGGATGGATAATGAAGATGTTTTTGACAATTTGTGCAACATTGAAGACATTTGGTCCTAATTAGAATCTACGTTGCTCGGACTTTTCAAAAAATATCAGTGAATGCGTGTCGGATACGACATTCGAAACTGAAGAGTCCGCGCAACTTAGATTAGAACAGTAAAATTTAGTCAACAACAATGTTTGAGTTTTGGCAATTTTTTCTTTTAGAGTATGATAATAACATTAAACGTCAACAAGTGTAAGAAAAAATAATTTTTATCTTTATTTGTCATTATTTGTAACGTTAGAAAGTAAGTTATTCATATGAAATACTATATAAGTTGATTGAATTATTATCCATTTTACGTAGACCGATTTTCAACCAGCTCAAATTTGACTCAACGCGCCCATTTGCAACCACTATTTTTTTTTTTTTTCATATTTGGTGTTGACAATTTTATTTGACTTTTAATAACAATTTAGAAATATTTTGCACCTAATGGATATATTAGATTTGCTTGCTTATGGGGACTAAATTATTCTCTGTTTACTTTGACTATTGTATTTGACTCATCAATAGTATAATATAGATATTTATTTTGATAGATTAAAGTAGTAAACTCCTACTTAGACTTTTGAACTAATTAGTTCTTTTTTTATTTTTGATCTTTTGTATTTTTATTTTTTATCAGTCGTATCAATTTGTATGGTACTTTTCGCTTATTTAGAGTTAATATGACTAATATTTTAAGCTACATAAAAGTATATTAACTTAAATATTTTAATTCGATCTTCTCTTATCAATATGATCGAAGTTGACAAAATCTCGAAAAAGCTAAAAAAAAATAATTATTAGATATAAATTGAGACAGAAAGAATAGTTAATTATGTCTAAAGATGGGTAGCAAAAATATTAAGTTCATGTACCTTAAAAAGTTTAATTTTGGGATTTAATAATGATTATTTAATCTCAAAGCAACATAAGTTAATCTATTATTTTAAGTAATTAATCAAAGAACTAACTTTAGAAGCTTCTTAATTCGTTTGACTAATATCCATACACGGTCAACTACAAATTAGAGATGATATGTCTCTAATTTCATTAGAAAAAAAATATTTTTCAAGTAAAATGTTATCGTAGACAATATTTTATTAAAAAGGTAAAGTGAATTATTTTCTCTATTTTTGATAAATAAAGAAACAACAAAAAGAAAGTTGAGCTCTTGGGGAAGATCAGTCGGTAATTTCTAAAGTAATTTTTATCCGTTGAGCGATGACTTTTTCGCTTGGCATCGTCGATAAATATTATTATTTTACAATATTTTTTACATGGTTAAAAATTAAAAATTGAAGTATATCTCAAAAATATCTTGAGTAATTAACACATATTCAACATGAACATTTTTTTATATATATAATTATTTGTTATTTGAAGCATACTGACTCAACTCATTTGAAGATTTATAAATTATATTAAATAATTTGATTGTACAAATAAATAACTGCCAGTATTGTTAAAAGATAGACTTAAAGTACAACAACAATCAGACGGAGTCGGGATTTCCTCTGAGAAGGTTTAAAATTCGAAGAAAAATTCACTGAGGGGATTCAACATCTACAATATATATATAAAAAATTATTTTAATTATATATTAATAGTATAATTTTTCATCGGAGGGGGTTCGTATAGGCTGGCTCCGCCTCTGATAACAACATACTCAGTGTATTTCTATAAAGTGGAGTTTAGCGAAGATAAAGTGTATGTAATTCATAATACTATCTCAAATAAAGTAGATAGACTGTTTCCAATAGACCCCGACTCAAGAAGATTAGAAACAGACTTAAAGTAGATAACATCAATATAATTTGCAACATAACATAACAAATACTTAGCTTACTAATGGATGAAAGAAGTTAGAGATGGGTACTCTTATTAATATTAAAAAACACAAATGTTATAATATAAGCTATAACTATTCATTGAAACATAAAATAAAATCCATGGCGATTCATCAACATGCATCGTGGTGGGATAGTTTATGATCTTCCGCTCTTAATTAAATATTTCAAGTTTGAGTTTCTGTGAATGAACTTTTTTTTGCTGGTGGCCAGCGTCGCTCAAGAATGAGTCTCGTAATGCATAAATTTGAATTTAATTAAACCCTAATATGAATGACGGAAATCGAATTAAAAAAAAAAAGTCCAAAAGAGTACACGCCTAGTTTACTATTATGGACTTTGATATTTCATTGGAAATTCCAATGAATCTAGACCTAATTAAATATATATATATATATATATATATATCTTTTCTTAAAAAAATAAAATTTCTTTGTCATACTTTGCTTCACCAATTGATTGGATATTTCATTAATTGCAGTTGCGAAGTAAGAATTTTTACTAAGGGGTTCGTAAGTGAACATACGACCTAATCGAAGAGGATCCAATGTCTATTATATATATATATATATATATATATATATATAAAATAATTTTAAACATATATACATAGCATAATTTTTCGTCGAAGGAGGTCGGATGAACGCCTAACCGAAGGGCAGCTCCGCCCCTAATTAATCGATCAATCACCATCATTAATCATAATTCTCAGAGTGATTTTCGATGATAATACCATACTTAGAGATAGTAAATGAACGGGTAGAGATAAACATTCAGTAACCCCCGAACTTCACAAGGTTTCTATTATCTTTCTGAACTCAATTTTAGCGTGTTTTATCACCCTTTTATGCTGATGTGTCACCTTTATTACATAAAATGAGGTTCACATCAAAGGTGTCACGTCAGCTAAAAAAAGCTGACAAAAGGTGTCACATCAGCTAAAAAATATGACAAAAATAAGCTAAAATTTAGTTCAGGGGTAATAGGGCCCCCGTGAAGTTGGAGCGCGTCGTAGCAAATTTGATTATAGTTCAGGAGAGTACTAGATGCTTTACTCAAAATCGTAATAATCAAAACAGTGAAAATTGTAGAGATAAGCATCCAGTAATCCCCGAACTTCACAAAGATTCTATGACCTTTCTGAACTCAATTTTAGCGTGTTTTTATCACCTTTATTACATAAAATGAGGCACACATCAAAGGTGTCACATCAGCTAAAAAAGGCCGACAAAAAGTGCTGCCACATCAGCTAAAAAATATGACAAAAATAAGCTAAAATTTAGTTCAGGGGTATTAGGGATCCCGTGAAGTCGGAGTGCGTCGTAGCAAATTTGATTATAGTTCAGGGGAGTACTAGATGCTTTACTCAAAATCGTAATAATAAAATCAGTGAAAATTGTAGAGATAAGCATCCAGTAATTCCCGAACTTCACAAGGGTTCTATTACCTTTCTGAACTCAATTTTAGCGTGTTTTTATTACCTTTATTACATAAAATGAGGTACACATCAAAAGTGTCACATCAGCTAAAAAAGGCCGACAAAAGGTGCCGCCACATCAGTTAAAAAATATAACAAAAATAAGCTAAAATTTAGTTCAGGGGTAATAGGACCCCGTGAAGTTGGAGCGCGTCGTAGCAAATTTGATTATAGTTCAGGGGAGTACTAGATGCTTTACTCAAAATCGTAATAATCAAATCAGTGAAAATTGTAGAGATAAGCATCCAGTAATCCCCCGAACTATGGATAAAGTTGCTCCGACACACTCCAACTTCACAAGGGTTCTATATATTACCTCCCTGAACTCAATTTTAGTGTGTTTTTATTACCCTTTTGTGCTGATGTGTCACCTTTATTACATAAAATGATGCCCACATCATATGTGCCATGTCAGCTAAAAAAAGCCGACAAAAGGTGCCTCATCAACTAAAAAAAATGATAAAAATACGCTAAAATTTAGTTAAGATGGTAATAGGATCCCGTAAAATTGGAGCGCGTTGTAGCAAATTTAATTATAGTTGAGGGGAGCATTAATGGTCATGCTCTTAATTATATGCTAAATTTACAATATATTTTTGTTTCGTGTAGGGTAGTGTTACTATAAATTATCACTTGTTTTCTTCACTAATGTGAATTCTATTTGAGAAATTGGATGATACATTGAACAATATCAAATTAAAATAACCAATCAACTTATAAGTCTACAACTTAATTATATTATATAGGGGCCTAGAGCTATATAGTGCTAAAACAACACGTCTTAATAATTAAATCTACTAAATATGATATTAAAAGATATTATTAAATATTACCAACATGGGTTCTGCTGCAATGACGAGATCTCGAGTTTCAGCCATATGTATGAAAAATATCTTGTTGGAACCGCTACTTTCAGAATGAATCCTGTAATGTGCGATTCGAATTAGTCGAGACTCCAATACTAATACTGGACAATAGGTGGATACATTTAAAAATTACCAACATGGGTTCTGCAGTAGTGAGATAGCGAACTTCATTCATAATCAGAAATTTCGAGTTTCAACCACATGCATGAAAAATATCTTGTTGGGACGACTACTTTCAGAATGGATCATGTAATGTACGATTCAAATTAGTCGAGACTCCAATCCTAATACTGGACAACAGGTGGATACGTTTAAAAATTACCAACATGGGTTCTGCGGCAGTGGTGAGACAACGTGCTCCGTCTTTAATCATAAATCTCGAGTTTCATCCTCGTTCATGAAAAATATCTTGTTGGGAGCGTCACTTTCAGAATGAATCCTTTAATGTGTGATTTGAATTAATCGAGATTCCAATACTAATACCGAACAATAAGTGGATTTAAAATTAATCTTATCTCCAAATATATTTAATTATACACATGTGGTGTGGGGTAATATATAATTGGAAACTAACATAGTTACGTGTACTATATAATTGGCATACATTAGAGGGAACATTAGCAAATATTTTAATCTTAAGACTATACTTTAAATGGGAAGCATGCGTTTTGAGTACAAAACAAAGACTATTTTGGTGGGCTATCCCTTTTTTTAAGCTTTTATTTACTGGAATAGTTACACTTTTTTTCCTCAATTCGGTGTCCAAAATCCGTATTGGAGCCTGATTAATCTGAATTCGCATCGGGTAGGGCCTCATTCAAGAGGTAGCGCTTCTTACCAAAGATTTTTTTATACCCATGGCTCGAACCCGAGACATCTGGTTAAGGGAGGAGCAGCTCCATCCATTACACCACATCCTTTTGTGGTGAATAGTTACACAGTTAACTAGCGCTGCATATAGGTCGATTCGATTTTGAAAATTATCGATTTTACTTATTCATTATCGGTTTGTGTATATACTAAACCATTAAAGAATCGTTAACCCGATAAACAAATTATCGGTTCAGATTAACGGTTTGTACCGAAAAATGCACAGCCGTACATTTAACTGCTCAATCAAAAATATTATTGTCGGTAATATATATTTATATTCTTTCCTTTATTTTTATTTATCGATTATTATTATTTTTTGATTTTTTGAAACTGTACAAGTAAAAATTGATTTTTATTTTTCGTATAGTGAACACGTAAAAGTGTACGATGAGAGTATATATTATATATTTGGTAGCTATATTTTAGGTGGGGAGCCTCTTTATGTCCATTTCCATTTTCTTATTGGGGTTGTCTTTTCTTTCCTTTTTGTGCTTAATTTAATGAAAAATTATTCCATTCACAACATGGGAAAATGATCTTTTAAGAAAAGGAAGAAAAATAAAATTATTTAAAAAATCGCGGGAAACTAATGCAAAATAGATAATATTATATCATGTTAAAAGTATTTTCGATCGTTTAGCTCAACTACTAATATTAGAGACATGTTCAGCGAAACAAGTATAGAGATCGACCAGATGACACTGTGCGGTCTGACTTAGTGTACCATGACCTATCTATGATGGTTTACAACCTTTATTCGTAGCTCTGGAGATGCACGCACAAAAAGCTTTAATTTGATGGCTATAACTATCGGTTGCTCCGGTGACCGTAACTACTGAATTGTTGTGAGAATAGGTCATGTGTAACTTAGTTCGAGAACAGATTATTGAATACATGTGATACTATCAGATAATCACTAATTTCTCAAATCGATAGTTACAAAGGAAAAGATTATATAAGATATAAGGCGTCTGTTTAAGAAAGATATACGCGGATGAGCTCATGAAAACGAATAACACCACATCATATTAAAATGGGAAAATAACATAAATCTCGATAAATTGGAGCTTAATTACAAAAAAATCCGACATTTTGCATAATTACTGAAAATTTCAATTTTGAGTCTGTCGAGATACATAATTAGCCCCGATACATATAAGATACATATTTTTCTTTGTAAAGATACATTATTAGCTCTCGATACATTTTTTCGATTTTGGATCTATCGAGATACATAATACATCTAACGAATATATTTTTTTCTTTGTCAAAATACATAATCATCTCTCGATATATTCTTTTCGACTTTGAGTCTGTCGAGGTACATAATTAGCTTCCGATACATCAAACGAAGATACATACTTAGTTAAAATTTTTATAATTATTTTATACGGATAGAAATTTATATAAAATATGATAAATTAAGTTGTATATATGTATGTTATTTTTCCTATTAAATAAAATACCTTTTAGGTTGCTTTAGAGTTTAGCCCAACTAAAAAATGCAATAAGACAGAGAAACTATTTTGTATAATCTATAGGTACATGTGTGTCTCCTAAAAGTAAAGCTTGGTTCTCCCTCTTAATTCTTAAATAATTATGGTATGTCTATAAAGTGTATAATACAACTTTTTCGTTGATATAATTATATTTGTCTGATAAAGTATCTGTAGCTATATTTCGTAAATAAATAAAATGTTGCTATATTTTATAATTACGCTTTAAACTACGCTATTTATAAAATTTTCTGTTAGAAATAATCATCAGTAACAACTTTTTTTCCCATACAATATCACACGAGACATCTCAAGCGATAAAACGATAAAAAAAATAGAGTAAATGCACTGTTTTCACCCTGAACTATAAACGAAATTGTTGAGACACACCTGGACTTAAAGGAGGTCCTATTACCCCTTGGATTAATTAAAATCGTATTTTTAGCAACCTTAGTACCTACGTGGCACATACGTGGACCTTTAGTGTGTTGATTCACGCAGTGTGCCACGTAGGCACTAAGGTTGCCAAAAATATGATTTTAATTAGTTCAGGGGGAATAGGACCCCCTTTAAATTAGAATATGTCTCAGCAATTTCGTTTATAGTTCAAAGTGAAAAAAGTGCATTTTCTCAAAAAAATAATTTAACTTATGCAAAAATAAAAAAGACTACGTAGTATAACTCTTTAATATCATTTAATAGTATAATTTTTTCCACAAGGTACTTTATATTATAACAACTAGCAAGCATGAGACATCTAAAGCAATAAAATGATTAAAAAAAAAAGACAATGTAAACTAGACAATCTAACAAAAAAAAAATGTATATTAACATTTTAATAATCTCAAGTACTACTTCATACATAGATTACAAAATATTTTTAAATTAATAAACATGTGATTGCCAAGCCACCACATAGTTTTTTCTTGTAGATTGATTTGTTTATGTAAAATGTCTTTATCCTCTTTTACTTTTAAATTAATTAGCAATAAATTTCTTTAAAATGTGCCTACATATTTTTACTTTTTTAACTTAAAAGGACAACTAAACAAATAAAATAAAAAAATTTATTGTTTAATATGATGGCTTTATAACAATGCAATGAATATGGAAGCATTTCCAAAATTGTTCTTTCGAAGTGGTCCATAAATTGTCTGTTTATAGAAATTAAGCAGAGGCAGATCTAACATTTATAGTTTATGGTTGTTGTAATTAAGTTAATATGCGATAATGGCTAAGTTTACGAACAAATTTGTATAGATATTTTGTGAATATTTTAATAGATGTTAAGTTTGAGCAAAAGTTATTAAATTCCCGTGAACCTGATATAGACACTAACCTTACTTAATTTATTTTAATCATTGTATTAATTAATCTTAGATACTCCACATGTATGTTTTCACTTTAATAAAATTGGCTCTTTTCGACTTTTATTATAATAAATTTTGGATTTACGTTGACAGTAATCTCACATTGGAGGTTAAAACGTTCTCTATAAAGATAGTTTTATATTAAGGGTTCGAAAATGTGATTTGATTAACGATGAAAGACTGCTTACTTACCACTCGACTATAATCCTAGATGATTTTAATTCGATATTAGATATTTAAAATGACTAAGAGTTAGCTTAATTTCACTATCTATAATTAATTGATTAGCTATTTAATTAAAGAGGACTAAGCAATTATAGAGTAGGAATTACACATTAATTGAATAATAAATAAAGTATTCCTTATAGCTATACTTTGTTAATTTTAAATTACTAAATTTTATATATATAGCCCTCAATTGCATAAATACATAGCCCAAATCCATATTAAATCACTTATCTATTTTAATTAAATGAAACACCACATAAAATAGCTGGCTAAATTTTTATAGACAAATAATAGGCAAATAGCCAACACTTCTTTAAAAATGCAAATTTTTTTAAAGGAAATTTCAAAAATATTTTGATAGATTTTACGTCAGGATTTTCATATTTTTCTGACGATATTTCATTCAGAATGTCCGTTAATAATTTACGTTCAGTTGCTCACTCTTCGATGTATGTGACACAGTTACTACCTAATTGTGTACAAATTTCTTAATTTAAACCATACAATTTCAATTTCAAATGTTAGTGGACATCTTATTCAATTATAATTTCAAGAAAGGAATTTAGGAAATTAACTTAGAAAAAAAAAATGAAGTTAAGAAAGTCAGCAAATCCATGACAACTTGCTTAGTGGATGAATAAGAAAAAATAAATCTAAAATATTTATCTTAATTATTTGTTTGAACTAATATTAAAATGTGTGAAAACAGTGAAAATAGACAAAGTCAAAAAGTGTCAAAAACGAGTTTAAGTCATTAAGTGTAATTAATTAATTATAACACATAATATAAAATATTCATCAATTAACTAAACAAGTGGCTTAAAAAGAAGACAAGTTTCCTAATTGCGGCTTTGTGAGATTAAATAAATATTAATATTTCCTCCGTTCACTGTATTAAAAATAGACGTCCAATAATATTTGTTCCGTTTGAAAAAAAATCAATGAATAATTTACAATTTTATATCCGTTTTACCATTGTTATTAAATATTATTCACCAAAAAAATAAAGTACTGGTGGGAGGGGGAAGGTATCCCGTGAAAATAGTCGAGGTGCTCGTAAGCTGCAGGGGCGGAGCCAGCCTTCTGTTCGGGGGTTCAACCAAACCCCCTTCGACAGAAAAATATACTATTTATACATGATTAAAATTATTTTTATGTGGTTATAGTAGGTGTTGAACCCCCTTCGACTAAGTTTTCTTTGAATATGGAACCCCCTTAGTTGAAATACTAGCTCCGCCTCTAGTAAGCTGGACCGAACACCGCTGTTATATATTAAAAAAAAAGCATCCTCGTGCACTAAAAATTTGGTATGCACGAGATCCGTGGAAACATCAGAACATGAGGATCTATTGTACGCAGCCTCACCTTACATTTCTGTAAGACGTTGTTTTCGTGGCTTGACTTACCTAATACATTTCTTACAATATTAAATTTATCATATTCAGAGTGATATAGTAAAATTACATTTATTATTTATTTTTAAAATATATGTCGAAATAATAATGAACAAGTAAAGATTAACGGAAGAAATAATGAAATATAGCTTCTAATTAATCTTCATTTTTTTCCATCTAATCTACACGTTTTACTCACCTTTTTTTTTTTATTTATTTTTTTTCCAAATTTCTTTTTCTTTTTGTTCATTCATCTATATAAACCCCCTCACTTCTCTCTATCTCCTCATGTACTAATTCACACATCTTTCTCTCTCTAAAAAATAATTCAGTTTCTCTATTTACTGAAAAATAAAGCGTCTGGAGCACCCTTTTAAAGGCGCCTCAACTAGCTTGCTCATCCTTTCAGCTAAATATTTCGCTTTTTTTAATATATCATCGATGGATCATTACAGTCAATACGTCGACAATAACAATCAAAAAAGTGATGAAGAAACTAATAATTTGGACCTTAAAAGAGGTTCATGGACTATTGAAGAAGATTTCACTCTTATGAATCATATTGCTCTTCATGGTGAAGGTCGTTGGAATTCGCTCGCTCGTTCTGCAGGTAATTATCTTTTATATACTGACAGTATAAAGAAAAAAAAATAACTTTTTTTTTATATACAATTACTGGAATTTCAACCGAATTTCGTAGGGGAACTTCAAATTTCTAGTAGTCATACTTCATATATATATATATACAATAACAATAATATATTCAAAAATTATTTTCAATAAACTATCGACTCATCACTCATATACGTATAGGTTGGAAAGTTCATGAGGAGAGATAAACATTCATATTTGGTATATATGGTGGATAATTTCTTTTCGTACTAAATAATCTTTATTTAAAAGTATGAAAACTCATCTAATCATCCCACTAATAAGATAAACAAAAATATTAATTAATTTTTTCCGTATTAACTTTGCAATTAATTTTTTTTTGAAAGTGTTCACACTTATTTGTAAAGTTTTCAAAAAAAAATTTTAATTGGTGAATTGATAAAATTACCTTCGTATTAATAATTTCTTAGCATGCATATAAAAAAGAAAATGATCAACTAATATAAAACGGACTACGCAGACAGAGCAGTAAACAAAAAGTAGTTAGAGTATTGATGTTGTGTTATTGGTTTTCCTTTTTTTAAACTTTTACCAATAAGGTATGTGATATGATGAATTTAATAATTACTAATTTATGTTAATTATATTATCTTTGATTAATTAAACAGGTTTAAAGAGGACTGGAAAAAGTTGTAGATTAAGATGGCTTAATTATCTCAGACCAGATGTTCGACGTGGAAATATTACACTTGAAGAACAATTATTAATTCTTCAACTTCATTCACGTTGGGGCAATAGGTATGTTAATTTTTTTAAATTATAAAACATTATTCGATTCGATACGTGTATATACTGACTGTATAAAGAATAATATAATACACCTTATTTTCAAGTTATACGCACCTAGAATTTGAACGTGTGGTCTAAAGCAATTTATTAAACTCTTTGTTTTACTATATATAGGTGGTCGAAAATTGCACAGCATTTGCCGGGAAGAACGGATAACGAGATCAAGAATTACTGGAGAACGAGAGTGCAAAAACATGCAAAGCAATTAAAATGTGATGTGAATAGCAAACAATTCAAAGATACATTGCATTATCTATGGATACCAAGATTAGTTGAGAGAATTAAAGCTTCAACAAATTCAAATAATAATCAAGTGAATAATATTCAACAAACAAATTATGACAATATTATTATTAACAATAACAATAATAATAATAATATTGTCCAAAACATTATGAATAATTTCAAACAAGAAAATTATTCTAGTACAACAACAACTTCATCAGAAAATTCATTTGGGAGTACACAAATTTCAGACATCTCTGATAATTGTTACACTAATTACCCTCTTAATCAAGGTGATTATCATGGGGAAATATTAATTAATCCCACAAGTGATTATTTTCAACATGGTATTATTGATGATAATAATCATCAACAAAACATGAGCCAGTTATTTTTCGATGATGTTTCAGACAAGTTTTGGAACCAAGAAGATATGTTGTTCTTACAACAACAACTCAACTGACACGTCAGAAGTCTCGGCTTACAACTGTAGGTATGAAAAAGATCTTATCAGAGAGCTAGCGTCGTTACGTGTAGAGTAGTAAATCATCATCAAGTGTACAATTAATTAAAATTAGGGTCATTAGTTACTCATTACAATTCACCAAAGAATAGTTTTTTTTTTTTAATTGTAATCTTTATTTATGTTAGATTAATACATTAGCCTTTGTGAAGGATTTGTAATATTTACATCTTTTAGAATTTAATTCTTTGAATGAGAATTTTTTTTATATGGTTTCTTTAATTTGTGTATACTGTAATTTTCTTTCACTTTACATGTTTTATTTCACTCTTAATTGCGAATTCAGTACATATAATAATTATGAATTTGGTGGCGAGTTTAGAACCCATATTATATACGTTAAATTTTGGCTTCACCTCGAACAACCAGTGCATAAAACCTAAATTATTTAATTTTAACAAAAACTTTTGATTGGTATAAAGGGAATTTATACGTGTAAAATGAATACTATTATATTACATTAATGTTGAATGAGTGCATATATATTATTGGTTCCACTATATAAATTTAATAGTAAAAATGTCATTGTTACTTGTTATTCTAATCTTAGACCAAAGTCTTAGAATTTTGAAACATAGTCCATGGGGCATGAACCAATTTTTTTTCTTTATTCTTTTGAAAAAAAAGAAAGAATATAATAGAAGAGATCCTTAACCAAACAACAATAACATACTCGATATATATCAATATAGGTTTTGATTTGCGGTAGACATAATATGGTATATATCGAATTGTCAGATTAAATCAAAATTTTTGATACTGCGATTCTGATATTGTGGTATTTGATATGATATATGGTGTAATTTTTTTTTTTTGTTTATATTCGGTATTTACAAATAACATACTGAAATATCAAATATTATATCGAAGTATATAGTTACATAAATAATTATATATATTATTAAACTAACAAATATACAACCTAGTGTTAATATAGAACTTAATATTTAGATGTTAAAACTTTGACTACTCTATCTTGATTGAAATGTCTTTTTATATAATTGATTAGCAAAAAGAGTTGTTTGTACTTTCCTTTTAACGTATATTTCTACATGTGTAATGTGTTGGTATGATGCAATCACATTTTTTTGAAAAGTCGAAGTCATAATATTCTATTATACGAGTATTATTGTCAAAGTTGAGCAAACTATATGATTACCGATTTACCATACCACAAAATGCCAGACCATACCAACTTAATTTAGTATGGCGATGTTATAGTATTTTTAAAAATTGAATATCAAAATTATCGTACTAAATATTAAATACCGTATCATACCATACCATACCATACCTTACAGTACCATACCCACCCCTAGTTTTGGTAGAATGAGTTAAAGTCAGAGGTCTCGAGTTTGAACCGATCTGGATATGAAAAATATCCTGTTGGGAGTGCTGCCCCCAAAATGAATACTGTAACACGTGATTCAGATAAAGTCAGGCTTCAATGTGGATTACCGACACCAAAAAATAAAATAAAAAATAACCATTGTTCCCACAAGTGGAGTAGGGTGGTGTATATGCAACCTTACCCGTAACTTGTGAAGGTGGATATGTTGTTTTCGAAAGACACGTACTCTCTATTCAAGAAAATGCAATAGTGAAGCAAGCCCTGCAGATCGTAATACAGATGAGATCAGTAACAACAACAAAATAATACGAACCTTATCCATCTTCTAGAATCTAGAGTAAGGGAGAAGGAGGAAATTATGGGTGCAATGATTAATTAAGAAGAAATGGCATATTCTCAAATGTATAGTATTGTTTAAAAATAGTTAAAATCATTTTTTTAAATTTTCGTATTAGTATAAAGTCTCATATTACTGTGATTTTATAATCATATCGTCTGAATACTATATATCTTAGTGGATTCTAATGTCACTAATGACTAATGATGAGATTATATATATTAATTTTGAAATTAATCTTCATTTAGTTCCTGTTTTGTCTCCTTGTTTACCGACGTAACGTCGCTGAACTATGTCCAAATTTGCTACGACACACTCCAACTTCACGGGGGGCCCTATTACCCTCGAACTCAAATTTAGTGTATATTTGTCAATCTTTTTAGCTGACATGACACATGACAGTCCTTTACGCGCCTCGGGTGTTTAAATTCACGCAAGGTGCCACATCAACACAAAAGGATGACAAAAATACGTTAAAATTTAGTTCATGGGGGTAACAGGACGCCTGTGATGTTGGAGTGTGTCGTAACTAACAACTTTGGCGATAATTCAGGATGATACTGGATGCTTATGTCAAATTTGAAACCCGAATCTCATGATCGTCAACCTACTTCATTGATGATTACAATTTAGGTTACATTTTTGGACATACATCAACTATATTAACTACTATTAATGTCTTACAACGTACATTTCTATTTTTTTAAAAAAAAATTCCTTCCTTATTTATTTTCTCCTACATATATTTTTTATTGAAAGAAAATGAATGCGATTCGATCTTTAATCACACGGTTAAGGATGTAGAGCATCAACCAACTGAGCTATCCTCACACTCCGCGTGCATTCTCGTTGATATACGACACTGCATGAGTCCGATCGATCTAAAAACATACCAATAAATACGAGACGAGCATGACCATTCAACGAATACAAAATTATAAATACTTAAAAATAAATTAAAAAATAATTTGAAAAAAGAAGAAGTAGGTATTGGAATATTTGTACTACAGGTGTCTTTGCATAAAAGCCATCAAAAGTGGTCCCTAAAATAGAGTTATTAGTATATTAATTTTCTAACTGGGGCAGCCATAGCTATAATTCTACTTTTGTTTGAATAAAATCTAGTACTCCTTTATTCTAGCTACTAAACGTTCCGGTGGAGTGGTAAGTACCTAGTATTCAAGCGTTGTGTATGTAGTCGTTTTTGGTAGGCTGAGCAATTTACCCTCTATGGTGAAACTTTCTGGCCTGAATTCAGATTATAAATCAGGCTTCAATGTTGGTAACCGACAACGGGTGAAAAAAAAAAGACGAATATATATTTGTGAATCCTAAATATCACAAATAACAACATATGCAGTGTAATTCCTTAAGTAAAATTTGATCGTCGAAGATGATTAAACATACATAGATCTTATTCCTATCTTTATGAGATAAATATTGAGTTTTTTTTTTTATAGATCAAAACCCTAAAAATTGTTTTCTTATGATATATATATATATATATATATATATATATATATATATATATATACACACACTCGAAACTGGAAGGATAAACAAACCCAACCGGTGGACTGCCGAGCTACAAGTCCTACGACACAGGAGCGGGATTCTCTAAAAAGCCCAGGTCGTGGGTGGCCAAGAGGGCCCAATTGGAGACTTGGGATCTCAACAGGAAATGTAAAGGTTGCAACAAGCCGGCCGGCCAAAGAGAATCAACTAGTTTAGTTCTGATCTGAGTAGGCTCATAATAGGGAATACTAACCCTGGGGACAGGGGCCTGGCCATCCTTTGTTTGCGGTCGACGTTTCGGCTTTGTCCGTCGACAATTGAATGTTTCGATTTGGTTCGATTCATGATCGCATCTGCAAACCTTATCCTATGGGCTTTATTGGACGTTTTTCATTCTTCATCCGGTCCTTAGTAGCATTTTCATAGTCAACCTAACCGCTTACCTTTAGAAAGGCGCTAAATATGCCTTCATATATATATATATATATATATATTAGAACATATAGTCAATAGATTCAATGGATTCAACATTTTCGATAGATATATGTAAAAAAAAAAAAATCTATAATTATAAAGAGTGATCGAACTCATCAAATTATATCCTAAACCCATCTTTTCGTAACAGTTTATCTATCTTCTCGAAATTCTGAATTCAATGCTTATAATTAGATACATGCATTATCTACTTAATGCTATTCCTCCTTTTATTCATATCTTTTTTCACAAATTCATTGCGTGAAGGTATTTAATTTGTTGAAAGGGAAATTACATTGTATTATAAATTAAACATATCTTTAATTATTCAAACTTCATTAGCCACAAGTTGTAATATTAATGAAACAAGAAAATGACTTCCAAAATTTTAGGCTTTTTCTTATTTTATATAGAATGCATTTCCAAACCGTAATAAAATGGGAAAATTTTCATCATACCATTCCATTATAAGAAAATTAAAAAATATTATTAATTATTTTTGTGATAAATTTTATGGCTGTCCTTTTCTCCAAAAAATTTATCATTCTTCTAATTAATTGTAGTTATTATTTAGTGAAATTTTTAACAACTATGCTATTGCAATTAAGGATATAGCCTTTGACTAATTAGGATCTATTATTTTGTTTATAACATTATGAGTTCTGAATTCTAGAAAAATGAGTTACTGATGTTGAATAAATTATTTAGAAACTATTAATTAGGTTTCTAATTAATACAAATTAAATTATTGAATTTTCTTGAACATGTATCTAGAATTATAGCTCCATGAATATAAAATTGAGATTCTTAAAATGTTCACAAATTAAATAATATTCTCCATAAATATTGGTCAAATAGTTCTATTAATTGTGTCAAACTATTATGAGAAAACGATATATAGAATAAAATGATACTACAAATTAAAGATTTTTTGTATTTATTTACATATCTAATGTAGATATGTAAACAATTTTTAAAAATTATTATTTATAAAGAGTACAAAACCAAATCTCTCTAGAAGTTTCTAGAAAAACTTTTGACCATAGAAATATTTTAAGTGAATACATTTTTATAAAGTCATTATGCATTAAAGAAAATTACATTTAATATTTTGTGATTGATTCCACAACTTGTTGATAGAATATTTCTGATTCCAATGTACTTCCTAATTGTTTTCTATTACTTAATATGCTTAATTTTAACTTAATAGAACACTTAATGATGCTTATCTATCTTATTCTTAAAAGAAATGCCACATTAATTAAAGGAGACCTTCTAGATGGTTTGTGAGTATATTGTTCTATTGTTCATGCTACAGATGTTCAGTCCTGAGTATTCGAGGGGGGTGTTGAAGTCGTCCCACGTCAGTTGTGAAAAGAGAATTTATCTTTTTATATGATCTTGTGCAGTTTTCACCTAGTAAGCTAGCTTTTTTATCAAGCGTTTCTCTTGGAAAATGGCTCCTTCAGTCGCACCAAAGTAATTTTCGATCCATTTAATAGGCCGTCGGGAGACCGTTTGAGGAGTTTCACCCAGAATTTTTCGCAGCCTGAGCCTAACTCCCGAACCGTGGGATAACACCCATCGAAAGTTTCAAAAAACTCGCGATTTCTGTCGTTTAATTCGTTTGACTTGAAAAATGGCTCTCCCTGCCCCGACAAAGCAACCCGATCTATTTAATAGGATAGCGGAGGACCGCCTAAGAAGTTTCGCTTAGAATATTTTCCTGAGCCCTAGCCCACGCCCGAAACCGTGGGCTAACACCCACAGAAAGTCGCAAAAAATTCGCAATTTCTGTCGTTTCGCCCGTTTGACATGAAAAATGACTCCACCGACTTTGCCAAAGCAAACCGATCCATTTAATACGCCGTCAGAAGACCATCTGAGAAGTTTCGCTCAGAATTTTTCTTGGAGCCCGATCCCACCCCTTGAATCGTGGGCTAATACTTATCAAAAGTCGCAAAAGACTTGCAATTCCTGTCGTTTCGCCTGTTCGACTTGAAAAAAGCAATGATTGCCTGGAGTTGTATACGAATAACCTGTATTTTTTATCGACCTAATCTGAATAAATACCACGTGAAGTGTGTGATCACCGAACCTTTGGGTTGAGTTAATTAGGTCTATATGTTCAATTTTTTATCATGGTATTATAGTCATACTAAAATTCTTCGTTTATTCGATGTTTGGCCCTCATATTATATTATAGCATAAGGGGGTGTTACGTTTGTCCTATATCAATTGTGCGATGAAGATTTGGTCGATCTCTTTAATTATGGTTTTAGGCAATACTCAGCTCATGAGCTAGTTTCAAAATTGAATTAAACTCAAGGTCTCGTTCTTATCATAGTCCCTTCAGCAACAAAAATAACACTCGTTAAACTCAAAAAATTTTGGCCTTGAAATTTTGACCTCCGCTTGTTCCATGACGAGACCTTTAAGGTCAAAAGTAGCTAGTTAAGCATGACGTTTTGCTCATGGGATAAGTGCAAGGTCAAACGTTTAAGAGTTAAAAGTTAAAACCTTGAAACAGATAATTCTGAACTTTTGACTCCCGCTTGCTTTTTGAGAAAAACCTTCAAGGTCAAAAGTTAAAAGTAGTTAAAACAACGTACAACGAATTACAACAATAATATATTCAATGTATTTTCATCAAGTGGGGTTTGGAGAGGTAAAGTGTACACAGTCCATACCACTATCTCAGATAAAGTAGAGAGATTGTTTTCGATAGACCCCAGCGTACAATGTAAATGAGGTCAAAAATTCAAAACCGCACCGCCTTTATAACTAGTTTTTGAGATTGAATTAAGTCCGAGATGTGATTCTTATCACAACCCCTTCATTAATTTATGCAATAATAATTACTTTAAAGGGTCAAAAAAGCAAAATACTTAGTACTAATACTTGTTGAAACGTGTGGATATAGACTCTTTAGTGGATTGTTCAATTCTTGTTGCATTTAAGGAATTAAAAAAAAGTATGTTAAATTATCATTAGAGACTAACTAATATAAGTGGGAAAGTCTATTTTATCTAAACATGCATAGTTTATTAATTAATTATGTGTTAATAATAATGATTAGAAGCAGCCCTTAGTCAATAAACACTTTTAAAAAAAAAAAAAACTTAAATTGACTATGAAATTCGTCACTAATTATCTAGAGATAAATTGCTCGTAAGGGGTCTATCAGAAATAACTTCTCAAGTTCACCTATAAGCTAGAGGTACGGATCGCGTGCACTCGACTACGCTCGATACGTTATTGTTGTATTGCTCGTAACTAGCAAAGTTTTTGATAATTTATTGCTAAAGAAAACTAACTATGAATTTTATTGTTTAGCTATAGAATTTGTATGTCGTTTTTTTTTTTTTTTTAGTGAAATGACTTAATTATAAGATTATAAATGACAAATGGATATTCTTTTTGGGTCAATTAGGCTGATTATTTATTCTTTGGATAATAAGAATTAAGATCATGGCTTACGTATGTTAATGTGTCAATTATAACCTATATATATACATTCTACTTGGTCAAGTCATTGGAATGTATATATATATATATATCACAATTCGTCGTTAATGACACAGGGTCAGCACCATTAGGTATTAGGTTCAATTTTCAGCAAAGGCAAAAACGCTAGGTGATTTCTTCTAGGTGATTTCTTTTCATCTGTGGCGGACATCCCCTGAAATTAATTCAGGTGTATAAAAACTGACTCAGACGCTAGAGTTATTAAAAAAAAGAGTTAGTTATAAGATTATTAATTGTTAATTTTGATGATAAGATCATGGCTTACGTTGATGTGTCAAATATTATGACTTATAAATTCAACTTATTCCTCTAAGTCATTGGTATGTTTGGTGATGGATAACTACAAATATCAAATTTTGACTTAATAAGTGTGAAATAAAATTGTTTAAATTTAGACAAGTTGAAAATATATTTCATTTAACAGTCAAAATAATTTATACATAAAGTAATTAGTCTAAATGATTTAACAGTAAATAATTTGTTAAATATTTAAAGATTCATAATGAGTTAATAAAAGGTCAAAATTAGTCGAATGATTATTAATTTGGTTTGAGTTAGGTTTACGATTATTAATCTATGATTTCAACAACAGTTTCAGTTATTTAAACATGTTCTCAAAAAGTTTATTATCACTCGAAAGTAGTGGCGTAATAAGAATTTTCACTAAGCGATTCAAAATATTAAGGAGTAACCCTTTCAAAATTCAGATATTCTTTTATTCATTCGACTTGAAGGGGAGAAAAGCAGACGATGCGGGGACTCAGATCAGGGCACAACTGGCGTAACTTAAAACGGATATGTTAGTGACCTAATACGACAAAGCAACTCTCCGAGGACATGGAATGTAAGCAAAAATAATTTTCATAGTAGCGGCGAGCATATATATATATATATATATATATATATATATATATATATATATATCATTTAAAGTCAACAATTTACAATTATTTTCGCCTTCAGTTAATTTACAAAATGAATTGTAACTAAATAAATCAAAGTATTATAAACTATTTTTAATTAAAACGAATGTACAGATGAACTTTCAATATATATATATTTCCCTTTATCCAAAAAAGAAAAAAAAAATAACATTCAAAACAAGTAAATTCACTTCTATTCTCTTTCTGGAATATGTTAATAGATTTTTAAGAATCTTTTTGTATTTTAAAATGTGTATTTGTTTACTACAAAATTGAAAATGGCAATTGCTGTCCTTAAAAGTAACTAAATTTCCAAATAAGGAAAAAATACTTTGATACTTTACAAAGCAATCCCTCAATTTTCTTTCAATATAATTATACATAATTTGTTTCGAAATTAATGGGTGTCAGAGCACCACAAATTGGGCTATAGGTCCACCCCTGCCTATTATGAGACTAGTAAAGTTTTTGATAATTTATCGCTAAACAAAATTAACGTCAAATTTTATTGTTTAGCTATAGAATTTATCCGTCGTTAATTTCCTATTTTTCTTAATAGTGAAACGACTTGATTAGACAATTACAAATGACACATTGATATTCTTTTTAGGTCAATTAATAGGCTGATTATTTATTCTTTGGATGTTAAGAATTAAGATCACACAACCACATAACATATAGATCGACACATCCTTTATCTATGCCGTTATAACAATATATGGTGTATGACTAAGTTGATCGAACTTGGGCGCGGATGTCTGATACAGGTGCAAATCTAGAGGTCAGATACTGCAGGAGCTAAATTTTAAGATTGATCGGGGATGTGTGATACAAGTCAAATTGCCTCCGGACCTTTGAATGAGATACGTATGATGCTTGAGGTGCTTGATGACTCCGATCCTTAGTGCTATTAAAAGATGCCACATGAATGAATATTATCATTAAGGAGGGTCAAAGGACTTTGACGAGGCCGAAGGAGTGCAAAATGGGGCTCGAAAGCCCTTGGAAGGGACATGCTCCCAAGACGCTTTGGATCCGCCTCTGATCCGCTCTAGCATTTCAAGAGCGGGTCAAAACAGACCCTAGTGAATTTTTTCTTGCATTTTGGGTCACTTTTGGGCCTTAACATAATAAGCTTAGTGTTGGACTATAAATAGATGATTTTAGGTCTTTCTTCCATTGGGAGTATTGAGTGCTTGGAAAAGCCAATGTTGAACTTTGTTTAGAAACATCGGTTGTAAGGGAGATTCAATCCCCTTTGCGGTCACGTAAGAGCTAGGTGCTCGTAGGTAATCAATAACGGAGCTAGTCTTTGGGTTTGATATACCCTTTGGTTGCCCTTTTGTTATCTTCTTGTGTCTATCTTTCTATCATCTATCCTTTTATCCGTGTACTTCTCGTATTTTCAATCTCGTCGATTCATTGGTCTTTTTGTTTGTTTCTCGTCTTCGTAGATTACTCTCGTATCAATATGGGTCTAGGTATAGATATGGGTGTCGGGATTTGACTAAAATTAATTCAAATAACTAAAAGCAGAGTTCTAAAACCCAAGTTATGAGATATCACGTGGAGAACTTGAGGAGAAAAAATATTGACCACGAGGAAAATCCTAGAAGGAATTGACAAGATAAAAGGAAAAGGAGCGGCATAGAAATTTTTATATATATAAAATCTATTTCATTTTCTTCAAAGTACCAATTATTGATCACTCCTTTTTACTGAATCAGTTAGGAATTTCTCCGTCAATTTTGGTCAAAGTGTACAAAAACGATTGGCCAGATCAGGTACAGATTCCACGCCCACACCCATGTCGTGTCGACACCAAAATGATAAGTTTCTAGGACAGAACTAAACATAAGATGCAACAACACTTTCCTTTTTCAAGGACCACCAATATTGTAATATTTGTACTTCCATGTATTTAGAAGAAAACTATGTACAACAAGAACAAACCCAGTGTATGTCCACATAGTGGGGTCTGGGAGGATAAAATGTACGCAGTTCATACCACTACCTCCGGAGAAGTAGAGGGTTGTATCCGATAGACCCCCGGTTCAAGACAAAGAATAGTAAACAAAGTCGTAATAAAACATGAAACAAGATGGAATAACAGAAATAAGACACGCACAAAGTAATACCCTACACACTAACGAAACAAATGCACCCACCACCCCCATACCCTCCTACTAGCAGCTCCAACCTATGGACACAGCCCTAAGACTACCAGCCCGACTATACCCCAAAGCTCTCCTAACTACATGCTACGACTCACACACATGCACTAGCCTTCTAACCTAATTTGCGTCCTCCATACCTTCCTATCTAGTGTCATACATGTCCTCTGTAAGCTGTAATTGCTCCATGTCACGTCTTTGTCAATGTAATTATACATATATAATGTAATTTTTGTGTTGTACTCCTGTCAAGTTACATAATGAAATCAAAGGACAGTGGATGGGCATGCATGTCTAGTAATCATAGAAAATAACAGTTTGGGAACCTTCCTACAGTAGAGGAGTCATTGGCCCCATTCGGGGTTTTTGTCTAGTACCTCTCGCTTCCCGGAAAAGAAATCCATAAAGTCCTCGGTAGGATTGTCAGCATCCCCCCTCTTATCGTTTGCTTTCTCTATTTTATCACTCCAAGACATCTTCTTCTATAACGCTTCAATATCTACCATATATACATCGTTGATCTATACTGACGTTGTTGTTATTCACCTGGCGCAGCATGGATTCGAGGCTCTGCCTGGCAACTTTTTTCATACTTGGATATAGCTGGTGCTGCACTGCTAGAGATTTACCTGCCGGTAACCTCATTGTTAGTCAAACTGAAGACGATAATGTTTCTGGTACTTCCTCTTGTTTTTATTTGATCATGACTATATTCGTGTTGTTATCAAGTCATGGGACAGTTGTTTTAGTCTTGACTTTATCGCACCAGCATTGCAGATGAATAACAACCTGGAAGAAGGGAGACAAGATCATCGACCAACAGTGGAAGAAGTCGATGTAAATGAAAAGTTGTGTACATTGTGCGAAGAATACACAGCGAGAGCAGTTAAGTACATGGCTAATAACAAGACCCAAACGGAGATCATTGAACTACTTCATAAATCCTGTTTGAAGATGCGATTTTACAAGCAAGAGGTATACTTGTAATCTAACCTTGAAGTTGTTTATGATGATTTCAAACTTCATACATAAAAGGTTGTGAGTTAGTTAATCGCGCTCTTTCATCTTTTGGTGATTATTGCAGTGTACCATACTCGTGGATCTTTACGCTCCTCTCTTCTTCGTAGAGATCAACAAAATGGGACCTGAAGAGTTTTGCGAGGAGTTTGGGTTTTGTGGGCTCGGGATTACCTCTCACGTGCTTTCTGGAAAGATCGAGCTGCAATTTATGCCACCAACAAGTTATTGATCTTGAACTTTATTAACTTATGATCTACTTACTTTTAGTTTACAAGTCTACATGCTGCAGTTTAAAGATGGTTATCTGGTTATGGCAACTTGTAATATTGGTTCTACATTGGCAATAATTATATTATGAGCATGCATGCAGAAGTTAATACTTTGATCCAAAAATACCCATGTTGTTAATTTTGGGAAGTGAACAATCAATTACAGAGCCAGGATTTTAGGGTCGTGGGTGCAAGGAAGGTTCGAACACACATATTGACGTCCAAAGCTTTATAGTTCCGCCTGAATAACTAAAACACCCAACTATCTTTCTTGGCTTACCGAGTGCTTTTCTAAGTCTTATATCAGATTTTATACATTTTTTTAATATAATTATACTTTATCTACGTCAAACTTAATGGATGTCAGAGCACCACAAATTGCGCGCTATAGGTCCTCCCCTGCTTATTACGGGACCTAAAAAAAGGCTTTCAGTAGCGCCCTTAAAATCGAAGCGTTTTGTAGTGCCAATACTTGTATCTGTTGCCACACCAACCCTTTTGTTCTTATTGCTCCGAATTCCGATCTATATGACCTTCGGTTCGGACGGTACAAAGTAAATCTCTTCCAGATAGTAACCTAACCTTTAAGAATTTGTTCTCCGATCAATAGAGCATTTAGAACTTGGCCTAACTGACAGGGATAACCATAGCTAACAAGTATAACGAAGGACAAACATGATGACACTTGGCGCGGGACAAGGCAAGGCAAGCACATAATGACGAGCTAGGGCAGTGGGAGACATAAACGGAGCAGGGCAGGGCAGGGCGGGACAAGCTCATACGGTATATATGATGATGCATCACAAGACGGAATAAAAGAGAGAAAGAAGTAGCATGTTATCAACAACAACAACATACTCACTCAGTGTATTCCCACATAGTGGCGTCTGTGTCTGGGGAGGGTAAAATGTATGCAGTCCATACCAATACCTCCGAAGAAGTAGAGAGGCTGTTTCGGATAGACCCCCGGCACAAGACAAAAGGCCAGTAAACAAAGCCGTAATAAAACATGAAACCGAAGTAGCATATTAAGTAATATCTTAACATGACAAAATCTGGGGTGTCAAAGCAATAAGATCCCATGTCTTAGAACATCAACACTACTGACAAAAAATGAGTTTTCCAGTTTACTCTGATCTTTCAAGATTCAACATCGATTCCATTTTCAAGAAGCTAAGTACGCGACCAACCATGTCAACGACAAACTAAGGAGGGGGAAGAGATGCATAATACTCGACCTGCTGTCTCACCCGCTTGTTGTATGCATCTTGATCCTGCAAAAGCAAGGTCACGTAACTGTCATTGTGTCCGGTTTCAATACAAAAAAATCAAAACGCCAGCTGAACTTTTTAAGCAAAAATCAGAGAAAAAATGCAAGGAAGTACACATTAAGATTGAGTAGATTACTCTGCTGAATATATAATAAGCATCTTGTGTTGGATCGTAAGGGTTTGGATTGTCAAGAAAATCTTGGATACTCGACAAGATTTCTTCGATGGTAAGGTCAGGATCCCACTCCTAAACAAGGTTATAGTCAACTGGAAGCCGTTATATGAATCGACAAAATTAAGAAAGTAATAAAACATCAATGAACAAGAACTTACCCGGTCTTCATCGAGGATGTCTATAGATATCATCCCTGATGGATAGACGTTGGGATGAAAGAAACCTTCGGGGAACTTGCACGTAGGTGGTTTGTCAGGATAGTCTTCGCTGAAGTGTATTGTTATTGGATACGAGGCACCTTCCCAGTCAGTCTGTACCAGTTCAATGTGCAGATGAAATGAGCAAACTGGGGCTTCAACAACGTAAAGACTTATATTGTCGAAGCTGAAACACTTTCCTTTTCAATGACAACAACATACCCGATGACCAGTGTAATCCCACAAGTGGGGTCGGGGAGGGTAGCGTGTATGCAGACGCTACCTCTAACTTGGGAGGTAGAATCACGAAAGGAAATGTGCAGGCGATTACTGTTGTCTTTCAATCAGGCATAGCTTATCTCTCGTTAAAACTTCTTTCTACTTCGGTTACTAAATTATCTTCAGTTCTAACTAATTCGTTGCTTTAATGGTCTATTCAGTAAACTAAACCAAAAGACGAAGTCAGGAGCATGAAAACCTGGCAACAATAAGAGAACTCGACAAGTTACAACCAATATAATCGAACACTTTCCACAACTGCTGCGAGAATATCCAAAACTGATGTATCTAGGTACTAACTAAACAGGACGTTCTGTTATTCACAGTCCACAAGATGTGAAATCGCTAAACCTCCTCATGAAAGTAGCTACACGATAAGGTAATTACAGCACGAAACCACTGATTTTCAACAACGCAAGGACCACTGATCCAACAATACACTGCTAAAAGTAGACAAATTCTGGCCCAAATATTCCAATCACGGACGAGGAATAGCACCAACCACTAAATGTATGCATACTTTTTACACTCGTTTATCTACTACGGAGATTCATCATGAATTGACAAGTTTTACACTAACTATCAGTCTATCGCAACCCTGACACTCTTTTATCAACTGTCCTGATTCATTACTATGTACTACAATTTCAGTTTATCACTTAACCATGACAAGTTTACGTGGTTCTGTACAAACACCGGGAATGACTAAGTTTTCTCCTCCTCCCCCTACTCCTCCTGTAGTAATGGAGCACTTCGACTTCAGCTTTTTATGACCGAGGAAAGGCCATTTTCCAAGAAACAACTTTCAGAGAAAAGTTTTTTAGTACTATTAAACCATCTATGAAAAAAGTACACAAAAGGCAAGAAAGTTTTACTCACCCCGGCTTTTCCAGGGATATAGCAGCTCCACTCCATCAAATTGACTGACGATGGATCTGAACCAGTTTTTAGTGGCGTAGCCACAAAACCCTATCCAAAAAAAGGAAGAAACCCGTAAAGTGAACAGAACCATCAGATCAAACACGTCCTAAGAATCGCATCCATCAAAAATAGCACTGAGTAAGGGGAAAAAGGGATCTTTATACAAATAGCGGTCAGACTTAGCCAATATATGTAGATTATACACCAATTATACATATGTCGGCTTTTTTAAGTTTATGCAGTTCTTTGGGCAGCTATTCGGGTTAAAACTTCGGAAAAACAAAATCAAAAAGGAAGAGACTCATAAAAGTGAACGGACCCAAGAAATCAAAAGCACCATTACTGAACATCCATCAAAAATAGTACAGAGCAAGAAAAAAAGATCTTTACGCAAACAACTGGTCAAATTTTATTGTTCTACTTTTTTCTAACCGATATATATGGATTATACACGAATTATACATATTTTGTTTCAGTGTATGTTTGGTTCATAATGGTAATGTTTTCATTGCTACCAGAAAAACGACAACAACAACTAAAACAACATATGTAGACAGACCTTACCCTGACCTTAGAGGTAGAGGTAGGATACTGTTTCCGATAGAACCTCAGCTCAAGGAAAAAAAAAAAAAAGTAACAGAAGCACAAGTGATAGTAGATAGTAACAAGACAGAACCTTTAATCTTATGGTGTTAAACATAACACGAGGAAAGTTGGAATTACGAAGTTGCTAAAGGGGAAACAAACAAATTGAAATTGGGAGTACAACAATATAATATGACAGTTGAAGTACAAGACGACAAATACTAACATAAATCGAAGGAACAAAAACTACAAAGAACAATACTAAAACTACTAATAGAATCCGTAATTGTATATCTACCAAAAAAATCAAAAGGAAAGAGTCCTTCTTTACGACAAACAAATTGATATGAAAGGAGTACAACAAAATAATACGACAGTCGAAGTTCAAATAAGACAACAAATGGTAATAGAAATCAAAAGGAATACAACATAATAATATGATAGTCAACGTACAAGACAACAAATAGTAACAGAAATCAAAGAACAGAAACTACAAAAGCAATACTACAACTACTAGTAGAATCCATTATAGTGTATCCATCAAAAAAATCAAAAGGAAAAAGTCATTCTTTTAGAAAAGCGGTGCACTAAAGCTCCTGCTACGCGTAGAGTTCGGGGAAGGACCCCACCACAACAGTGTATTGCACGCAGCCTTACTTTGCATTAAGGACAGAGACTGTTTTCAAGGTTTGAACCTGTGACCTCCTGGTCACATGGCAGCAACTTTATCAGTTACTCCAAACTAGGAGTCATACTTATAAAAAAGGACAGTTCGGTGCACTCAATCTCCCGTTATGCGCAGAGTCCAAGGAAGGACCCCACCACAAGGGTGTATTGTATGCAACCTTAACTCGCATTTCTGCCACAGGCCTGGTCACGTGACTGCAACTTTACCAGTTACTTAAAAGGACAGTTTGGTGCACTAAAGCTGCCGCTATGCGCAGAGTCTAAGGAAGGGCCCCACCACAAGGGTGTATTGTAACCCGTGACCTCCTGATCACATGACAGCAACTTTACCAGTTACTCCGAGGCTCTCCTTCGAAAAGAGTCACTCTTTTCAAAAAGAAAATACGGCAAACAAATTGAAACGAAAGGAGTACAACAAAATAATAGGATAGTCGAAGTACAAACAAGACAACAAGTAATAACAGAAATCAAAGGGAACACGACACAATAATATGATAGTCGACGTACAATGGTACAAGACAACAAATAGTAACAGAAATCAAAGGAAAGAAACTACAAAAGCAATACAACAACTACTAGTAGAAAGAAAATACATCAGGGTGACTTTGAGTCCATTGATTGTGTGCTTCAGTGATATGTTCAAGTGCAGTTTTTCCAGCCATATGTAATACCAAATTCTCACTCCGTTTCGTTTTGCTTGACTTTTATTAACTCTGCAAACGTCCTATTTTACTATACTAACGTTATTAATGATTTACTTAACTTTTATTGACTTGATAAATCTCCTGATTTTACTAAATTAACTTTATTAATGATGACAACGCACAACACAAATCCTCGTTAAACTCAAACAAGAAGCAGAATTTTTTTTGTGTGTGGGGGGGGGGGGGGGGACACACTTCCATTCCAATACCAAATATACCCTTCGTTTCGTTTTGCTTGAGCTTCGTTGACTTCGAAACATTCGTTTTGCTTGACACCTTCATTGACGTGCTGCTTGCTTTGGCACAATTTCACTAACCCCTTTGCCCTATATAAGTAAGTATTTATAATTCGTTAATTATTGTGATTTATTTATAGTATTTTTTGAAATATATAGCAAATAAAAGAAAGTAAAGCGAATAAATTAAAATAGATAAAAAATAAAATGAATGTAAGGAAAAGGACCAACGAAATTGTGCCAAAGCAGACATATTGACCAATTGTCTGCTTTGATGCAATTTCATTGATCCCTTTACTCTTTAAAAGTAAGTAAAATTAATTATGAGTTTAAGTTTTGTGCACCGTTAGTACTCAAAATATTCTATACTATCACTTAACTTGAACTGCTATTTCAGGTTACCCAATTATTTACATAAAAACTAAAAAAGAAAAAATTAAGTAACTTGTAATAGCAAGTTAAGTTTCTTGACAATGTAAAATTTTTTTGTACATGACGGTGCACAAAATTTAAATTCATCAATTTTATGTTCTCTTTCACTATATATAGCACAATAAAAAATGCTTATGTAATAGTTATCTTATTTTTCCTTTTAATTATTCGTTTGAAATAAAGCATTATTTTCTTTTCTTACAACTCTTTAACTCTAATTTCTCGAACGATATATTTAATAGTCGTTTGGTCATGAAAATTAAAAAAATTTAAAGTTGAAATTGAAATTAAAGTTGGAGTTGTGTTTGATCATATTTTTTTTTTACTTTTGAAAAAACTTTTTAAAATATGATTTTATGCCCCAATTATTACAAACTATCAAAATCACCCAAATTTTTATGTCATATTTAATGAATTTCAATTATGACATATATAATATTTATATTAATAGCCTTTTTCTCATATTTGAAAATTTTAAATATGGATATTATATTAACAAATCACTGCTTCCTATTTTTTAAGTAACAAATATTATTTTTCAAACAAATTTATTTTTTTAGAAATTTATTTAATTTATTTTCTTTATTTTCCGTTCCTAAAAAATAGGAAATGATGAGTTGTTATTAAATTTTAGGGTGCCGCTAATTTATTTCTTTAGTTTTCTTATACATAAATTTTTTTACTATGTGTGAATAAATTATTTCTATGTAAAACATACTTTGTATATTTATGGTATATTATATCATATACCATAAATATATAAATATGCTTAGAATGTTTCTTTATACTTTGTATATTTATATATGTGTGTATATGATATATACATGATATAAACTTCATATATAACATATTTTGTATATTTATGTTATAAATATGCTTAGATGTTTCTTAATACTTTGTATATTTATATATGTGTATATGGTATATACATGATATAAACTTTTATATAACATACTTTATATATTTCTATTATAAATATAATACTTCATATATTTATGGGTATACATATAATATTTTATATATTTATGGGTATAAATATAATACTTTGTGTATAAAGATACCAAGGATTATGGTATATAAAGATGGCAGTTGCAGTTTAAGGTATAAATTTATTAAATTGGACATATTTTTTTATGAAAAATATGTATCACCGATTTATATTTTTAGCATATATATGGTATAAACTATTTATATTTGAATAGTATAATAAAGATGTACACAATATAATATATATAATCAAATTAAAAATGAGAATAATTTGTGGCAGTGGTAAACTAATCTGCTACAACTTTATTAATTCCATAAATATAGAAAACGCTTATCCATTATTAATTACATGATTATAATTTCTTAAACGTCCGTATCACAACAGAAAAATTATTATTATTATTATTATATTATAGTAATTAGGATCATTAACAGTAAAATAATGTCTTAAATAGGGGAGAAAATTAAAAATAAGGGATAAAAATAATGATGAGAGAGAAAAAGAGATATATATTAATTAGGATAACATTAAGTTTGAAATTATAATTATCTTATTCTTTAAACTGCTATATACGTCATATTGAAAAAGTAATGTTATAAGGAAAGTTTTATATGAAAATTTAAATGATTGGGGTTATATATAATAATAATAAAAGTTGAAATTGAAGTTGGAAAATTGTGAAAACACCAAAAACCTGTTTTCCTTTTCAGAAAAAAAATTTGGAATTATTTTTCGAATTTTCTTGGCCAAACACCACAATTTCCAATTCCGAAAAAAAATTCAAAAAAAAAAAAAATTCATGGCCAAACGGGCTCTTATAATCATAAAATTAAAAGATAAATATTTTATATACTTTAATTTAAAATTATAATATTTAAAAATTTTCATAAATTTCATATTAAGACACAAACATACAAAATAAATGGAGATGGAGGTAGCAAAAGATATTATTGCTTTGAGGTAGTGCTTGTGACTATGATAATAGTGTCCACTAGTCCTTTCAAAAATAAGACTGCTTTCATTTCTTGATATATTATTTAACTCTAACTTTGTACATGATATGCTTAACATCGTAAGATTAAAATATATTTTGATATATTTTATGTATTTTTAATTTAAAATTATAGAATTCAACAACAATAATATTAACGCCATGCAGTGCCAGGATTCAGGAGTCGGGGGTGCTCGGAAGGTCCGAACATTCATATTAACGCCAAACGCTTTAAAGTTTCGCCTGAAAGTTAAAGCATCCATATGTCTTTTGGGTTTACTGAGTGCTTTTCTAAGTCTTAGTCCAATTTAAATATATCTTTTATATAATTATACCTAACTTGCGTCAGATTAACGGGTGCCGGAGCATCCAAAAATAAGTCGTAGGTCTGCCTGTGCCACTACGAGGTAGAGAAGTTGCTTTCGAAAGACCCTAAGCTCAAAATTCAAATTCCTTTTATTTATTAAATTTCATATTACGTCAAAACGAGACAAACAAATTGAAACATAATGATTAACACGGGCAGACCTACATTGATTTTTGGGGTGCTCTGAAATCCAGTAAACTTGACACAGAATAGGTATAATTACATAGAAAATATACAAATATAGATATAAAAGATAAAAAAGCACCCACTAAAATAAAAAATTAACTGAGTGCATTGATATTTAAATTGATCTTAAGCTTGTTGAGGCAATTTTAAGCTCCCGCAATCTTTAAATCCTGGTTCCGCGAATAATAGTTGAGACATTGTTGCTTGAGGTAGTGCTTGTGACATAATAATATCCACTGTCTTTACAATCATAGAGGTCAACCCCACTAGTCAACACTGACACCATTATATCTTAAAAGTTCAGAAACACACACACACACACACTAGGAAACTAACACACAACTGAAAAATGAAACCTTCAAATCCAAAGAACACAAAAAACATAATACTAGTAACATTTGTGTTCCTTATTTGTTGGAATAATAAAGTGTTTTCAAGAACACAAGATGATGACAAAGTAATAAAGTTGCCTGGACAACCTAATAGTCCACAAGTTACACAGTTTTCTGGTTATGTTACAGTTAATATAACTCATGGAAGAGCTCTTTTTTACTGGTTTTTTCAATCTCAATCTGATTCTTCCAAGAAACCCATACTCCTTTGGCTTAATGGTGGTAATTTTCTCATTCTTTTTTCATAATTAGTGAACCCCATTTACTTGTTTTTCTTGTTTTATATGAAAGATTGGAGATTTAACTGTTTAGTTCTGCTCATTTTGTACTTTTTTGTATGTTGTTGTACTTGGTACTTGTTGCTCTATAACCATAATTCTTGTTTTCCCATGTAGTTTTTTAGTCTGTTTGTTTCAATTTGTTTGTCTGGTTTTGACTTGACACGGAGTTGCTTGTTGGTTTTGACTTGACACGGAGTTGTTTGTTTGGTTTTGACTTGACATGGTGTTGTTTATCTGGTTTTGACGTGACACGGAATTTAGAAAGGTAAAGAATACTTTTGAATCTTGTGAGAATGTACCCTTCAATCTTGTAGTCTTAAAGATGTCGTTTGTAAAGTTAGAATTAAAGAGATACCAAAACGGTATAGAAGCATTCTGTATGAAATGGACTAAAAAGAAAAGTAAGACGAACAAATTGAAATTGGAGGGAGTATTAGGAAGAAGGTGGGAGTGGCTTTGGTGGAGGACAAGACGCGAGAAGTGAGGTTACGTTGATTCGGGCACGTGATGAGGAGGGACTCGGATGCTCCAGTACGGAGGTGTGAGAGACTGACTATGGATGGTTTTAGGTAGGGCAGAGGTAGGCCACGGAAATATTGGAAGGAGGTGATTAGACATGATATGTAGCAGTTACAACTTACGGAGGATATAACCCTTGATAGGAAGGTGTGGAGGACGCGGATTTGGGTTGAGGGTTAGGGAGTAGGAGTGCAACGGTTACAGTAGGGAAGAATACTTTGCTTGCCTCTGGAGTTTCTTGTTCGTGGTATTTGAGTGATATCTATGATTTCGGATAGATAGTTTATAGCATTATCTTGGGGTTGTATTGTTTCCTTATTAGCTAGCAATGTTAGTTTAATTTGCATACTGCATTAGTTTTATATGCTTTTACATTTTTGTGTTTGTTATACTGTCATCTGTCCTGAGCCAGGGTCTATTGGAAATAACCTCTCTACTTCACCTGAGTTAGTGGTATGGTCTGCATACACTTTACCCTTCTCAGACCCCACTATGTGAGAATACACTGGGTATGTTATTGTTGTTGTTGTTGTATTTAGTTCTGTTCTTTTTCTTATCTATGTTGTTGTTCTTGAACCTGTGGCTCTAACCATAATTCTGTTCTTTTTGTACTTTTTTGTGTGTTGTCGTACTTGGGACTTGTGTCTCTATAACCATCATTCTCATTTTACCTTGTATCTTATGATCTATGTTGCTCGTACTCTTCAAGAACGCTAACGGGTGAACTTCTGATACTCGAGAAGTAGTATTTTTTGAGGATCTGACATGGGTGCAACAGTAATTTTAGAGAGTCCAAGCGACATAGGATATGATGTTTTTCTTGTTTCATGTGAAAGGTTAGAGGATATTCTGTTCTCTTTGTACTTTTCTATGTTGTTGTTGTTGTTGTTGGAACTTGTGGCTTGATAACCATAATTCTCGTTTTCTCTTGTATCTTATGAACTATGTTAGTCTGACTCTTCAAAAATGTCGACGGATGCATGTCAGATACTCCAAAAGTAGTGTTTTTTTAAAGATCCGATATTGGTGGGACAGTATTTTTGCAATGTTCGAGCAACATAGCTTATTATTATTCCAAGATACAACAACATAGCTTAAGTCCGAGTACTCGGTTTCTTAGCATTCACTTGTATGCTTTCTATATTAGGGCCTGGTTGCTCTTCAATTGGATATGGTGCTGCTGTCGAGTTGGGACCTCTTCTAGTTCAAAACAATGGAGCCGGTCTTGACTTCAACGAGTATTCTTGGAACAACGGTCATATCTCTTTTTCATTTATGCTCTATCTTGACGCTATATCGTTTGCCAATTTATGATGAATCCTCACGATGTAGAACATATCGACTCTATATTATGTTGTTGAGATGTTCATTAACCGAGGTTCTTGCACGCTTCTTACCTGCAGAAGCCAATTTGCTGTTTTTGGAGTCACCGGTTGGAGTGGGGTTCTCATACACCAATACATCCTCCGATTTAACCAACTTAGATGACAACTTCGCTGGTAATTTACAACCCGAGAAATGCAGATATATCGAACAGTTTATGTACGGTACTGTATGCTAACTTATGAACATAATTTGTTTCATACAGCTGAAGATGCTTACAATTTCCTGGTGAATTGGCTGGAAAGGTTTCCCGAGTTCAAGAACCGCGAGTTTTTCATAACAGGAGAGAGCTATGCAGGTGACGTAAACCTTTCTTCAAACTTTCATTTTAACGATTAAGACTGTGTGTCTAAGTAAGGTGCAATGTTTCGTGATCATAGGACACTATGTACCGCAACTGGCAGAGCTCGTGTACAACCGAAATAAAGACAGCAAAAAGTATCCGTATATTAATCTCAAAGGTTTCATGGTAAGTTTACCTTCCAGAATAGCAGCATTTTCGTTACTCTTGAAGGCTCGGTATCATTTATTTAGTCTCGTACGATGACTTGCAGGTTGGAAATCCTGAGACGAACGATTACTATGATTATAAAGGGATAGTAGAATATGCTTGGACGCATGCGATACTGTACGATTCAGAGTATCAGAAAGTGCAACAAGTATGTGATTTCAAGGTCTCCAACTGGTCCGACGCATGTAATGATGCTATGCAAGTGTTATGGGATAAATATCAAGAAATCGACATTTACAACATTTATGGTCCCAAGTGTCTCGTGAACGCTTCCTCTTCTTCAGCTAGTGATAGCGTTAGTACACACGACTCTTCTCAAATCAAGGTGAGAATGATCTTGAGCTCCATCGAATGCATATTAGCCTGTATCTGTAAAATAAGTTTTTAGTCCTCGACTTGGGAGTTATTTTGAGCCTCTTCAAAGGCGATTATGTGCTATGGTGCACGCACGAACTCTTCAAAACTGTCGTTGACAGAGTGTCGGTTCCTCCAACGGTAGAGCATTTTGGAGGATCTGACAGGGGCGCGGCAACATTTTGGAGAGTCTGAGCACGTTATATGCATAATAGTATAATACAACTTTTATTCAACGCTAGTTCTATTTCCTCAAAAGATCGTTACAAGCTTATTCAGTAGATAGCTCTTGCGAATCGATTGGAAACTTGATAAACATGACTCGAAACTAAGTCCCATTTCGACAATGTACTTAGTTGCAGGTACCTAATTATGGATTCAGGAGGATGAAACGAATTCGAGGTGGTTATGACCCTTGCTATACTGCTTACACCGAAGAGTATTTCAACCGGTTAGATGTTCAAATTGCTCTTCATGCGAACACTGACGGAAGTCAAGCAACAAAGAAATGGAAAAGTTGCAGGTAACTTCAACTTCCTGTCATGGTTATATTTGCCCGACCACCGTGCAATTTTTGTTTACTATTTTCAGTTTCTATTTCCTAACTCGGTTTCTGTTATACACTTCAGTGATCCTGTGTTTCGTACGTACAACTACAATGTATTCTCCGTCTTGCCAGTATACGAAAGGCTCATCAAAGGGGGCCTAAAGATTTGGATTTTTAGGTATTTTCGTTTTTGTTTCTGTCTCGACTTTGCTTTTAGCTTGGTGCATCCTAGTATGAGGTTGTTCTAAATATTTCTGGTTTAGACAATACACATTACAAAATGCATATGGCTCGTGTTACATAATAGCGAAATGCTACAATTTTATGTTGGCGGAGTCTTATATGCATTATGATTCCTTGAACTGAATCTTGATGTTCTTTTAGTACTCATTTCATATACGCTGACATTCATGTGGCTCGTTTTTTTTTATCTTTTGTGATCAAAAAGTGGCGATGTGGATGGACGAGTGCCTGTAATTGGGACGAGATACTGCATTGAAGCTCTTAATCTGACTCTGAAGTCCCCATGGCATTCGTGGTTCCACAATCATCAGGTCAGTTCTTCTTGTTATTTTCGACTTAGAAACATTAACTGACGATCATATGGAAAACCGCGCTTTAACCTGAAAAGGTACAACAATAACATACCCAGTATATTCCCACATAGTGGAGTCTGGGGAGGGTAATGTGTACGCAGACCATACCACTACCTTAGATGAAGTAGAGAGACTGTTTCCGACAGACCCCCAAAGGTAAACTCCATTTTTCGACTCTTTCCTAGTTCCTAATCGCCACTTTCCTCCTTCAAGAACCAGAAAATGTACTCGGAATCTGGTTAACTCATTCTCCTTTTGAACATAATCGTCTCAAGAAAGTCACTGTTTGTTGAGTCAACAATGATTCAATTCTTATGAGTAAACAGCAACAAAAACATACCCCATAGAGTCACACACAATCGGTTCTGGGGAGGGTACAGTCTACGCAGACCTTACCTCTACCTCAGTTAGAGAGGTTGTTTCCGATAGATCCTCAACTCGCGGAAATCTTATAAGTAAACCATTTAAACAAACCATTACAGCATGATCAAGACAAATATAACTTGTATTTACTTGATCGAAAGTTGTTGATATTGTACACTAAAAGCTAACTAGCTAATCATCGCTGGTTGCTGGAATGCAACCTGAGAAACAAGACAGGTTACACGCTACAACATAGTAAAAGCACACTTGTCGTGTAAACTTATCTACACTGTCAATGTGCGCATGTGCGTGTATAGTAACTGATAGACGTTGATGTATGTCAGGTAGCAGGACGGATAGTGGAGTACGAAGGGCTGACATTCGTGACAGTAAGAGGAGCCGGTCATCTAGTACCGCTATACAAGCCAAGTGAAGGTCTAGCTCTCATCCATTCTTTCTTAACCGGTGAACAACTCCCAGCTCATCGATAATAAAATCTCTCTGACAAACATCTCATTGATGATTCATTACCAATCTGTCGTTTTACTACACCAAGTTACCTGATATTTGCTACTAGTGATAAGGGCGGAGATACGTTGACCTTTCGCTATCAGCATTATACGAAATCAAGAATTCAGAGGGCATAAAATTGCAAGAATATTAAATGCACTTGCAAAATTGTATACCTTTTAATACTGTATATTTAATGTATCATTTTTTGGTTTCCCGTTCCCTTGTTCGCTACATGTTGTAGCCCAACTAAATTTGGATTCGCGTCTAAAAAGCTCGAATTTGAGATCTTAATGGATGAATGAATATTTATCACTCTACTATAACCTTTCTTGGTCCATTGAATTAATTTTTTTTTTTTTTTTTTTTGAATTATTTACTTACTATTGAGATATCTCTTTCTTTTCAAACAATTTTTGGATTCCAAGTACAATTAATAATTTAATGAAAATTTGAAAGGTATGAGCATTCTAAACATTTTAAATCACTAAAATAGAAAAAAAAATTATGTCCATTTCTAAAATATTTTATTGAGTTTCAATTAATGACTTTTGCATAAATATAAGTGACTCATATTTTTAACTATTTTAAACTTGGCCAATGTGCTTCAAGTTCAATCAATATAAAACTAAAAAGAATTATATTGATTGAAACTTATAGTAAATCTTTTAGATTATTTCTAAAGATCATTTTTGATAAAATTAAAAAAAATTATAAGAAAATATGAGATAACGGATAATAACATATTCAGTATAATTCTATCAAGTAGGTCAGACCTTTCCTCCATCTTTTTTTTCATAGACCTCGGCTCAAGAAAAATCATCCAAAGCCGTCCAGAAAAAGTAACAGACATATAGAAAATAACAGATAACATTAAAAACGTTAAATAAAATCTAATATTTTATCTATAAGATTAAATAAATATATGAGCAAATATCATACATGAATCTAACTTTATCCAAAAGAATAATTCCTTGAAGGTTATATTTACCCAAATTTCAAAAATAGAAACAAAATCTAAATGGTGACATAAATAAGTAGAAAAAATAACATAAACATACACTTTAACTTACAATATTTAGACAAATCTCCACCATTATAATTATGTATCTCGACAGACTCAAAATAAAAAAAAATGTATCAAAAATTAGTTATATATCTCCATTGAATGTATTGAGAGACGAAATTTTCCGTAATTATGTATAAACCAAACTAGTTATATTCTTCAGCCCAAAATAGAAACTTCTATAAAAAGCCTTTTAAGGCCCATTTAATAACAAATAAAATCTAAACAAATTGCCACAATATTTTTTGTATAATAACAAAATCAAGAAAAGTACCCCTTCCATTTTTCAATTCAATTTCTAACAAATCCATAGCCATTTACACATTTTCTTCTTCAATTTCCAAGCTAAATTCAACACCCCATCTTCCTCAAATTCCACAAAAACCTCAAAAATGTGAAAAAGGTAGAGTCTTTACTCCATTTCTACAATTTTTTGACCCAAAAAATTGATATTTTTGAGATGAATTCACCATATGGGGTTTTCCCAGATGAAGTAATTCTTCAGATTCTTGCAAGATTGCCTGTTAAATCAGTTTTTAAGACAAAAATTGTATGTAAACTTTGGTATAAATTGATATCTGATAAGTACTTTATAAATCTCTATAATGAAATTTCAGTTAAAAATCCTATGGTAATTGTTCAGGTTACTGATTCGTCGTTAGAATCAAGATCTAGTTTAATTTGTGTTGATAATTCAAAGGGTGTGTGTGAATTTTCATTGGATTTTGTTAAGGATAGGGTGAAAGTTAGAGGTTCTTGTAATGGTTTATTGTGTTTGAGTAGTGTACCTGATAAGGGTGTTTATTATATTTGTAATCCGTTAACGCGAGAATGTAAGTTGCTTCCAAGAAGTAGGGAAAGGCCTATAACAAGATTTCATCCTGATGGTGAAGCTAGTTTAGTTGGTTTGGGTTGTGATTTGTTGAAAGGAAAGTATAGTGTTGTATTAGCGGGTTATCATAGGTCGTTTGGTCATCGTCCTGAGAGGACGTTTATATGTATGGTTTATGATTCGGAGTTGAAGAAATGGAGGAAGTTTGTGTCGTTGCAGGACGAACAGTTTACGCATATGAATAAGAATCAAGCTGTGTTTGTTAATGGGGGGTTGCATTGGTTGACGGATAGTTGTTCGTGTATGCTTGTTCTTGATTTGAGTAATGATGTTTGGAGGAAAATTCAGTTGCCGAATGAAATTAGTTGTGGAGTTAGGAGTCGGTTATATTTGTTGGAGTTGGATGGGAGATTGTCGGTTATTCAGATATACGAGGCTTGGATGGTTATTTGGGTAATGGAGGACTATGAGAAGGAAGAATGGCGAATGGTGGATAAAGTGAGTCTTCGATGCATTAGAGGGATGGTACCAGGGATTTTCCCGATAAGTCAAAATGAAAACTATGTTTTTCTTGCTACACATAAGCAGGTTTTGGTATATCAGAGAAACAGCCGAGTGTGGAAGGAGATGTTCTCGGTAAATGACAGCTCAACCTTGCCGTTATGGTTCTCAGCACATGCCTTTAGAAGCACTCTCTTTTCCTGCCATTGATCCGGGGATCGTGTACATCTTTTTATTCAACTTCTGTACATAATGCTATCATTAGTCTTAAGTCCTATCACTTTGCGCGGTCATCGTCTCGGTCTTTTGTCATTATGTGTGTGCTTTGTGGACCTCAAAGATTGACAGGTTGTTTTCACTGGGATACAGTTAGTTATATGTCGACTTATTGGGCAGAACGGCAAATGATTGACAAGGTGAGTCTTCAATGCATTAGAGGGATGGTACCGGGGCATTTCCGAATAAGTCAAAATGACAACTTTGTTTATCTTGCTAGTCACTACGCGCACATAATCAGGTTTTGGTATATCTAAGAAACAGCCGAGTGTGGAAGGAGATGTTCTCGGTGAAGGACAGCTCAACCTTGATTTTATGGTTCTCAGCTATTGTTCGAAGGCTCAAAGTCTTCAAGCACTTTTTTTTCCTGCCATTGATCCGAGGCTCGTGTACATCTTTCTATTCAACTGTTGTACATAATGCTACCATTAGTTGAACTCCTGTCACTTTGAGCGGCCATTGTCTTGATATTCTGCCGTACTGTGTATGTTGCGTGGAACCTCAAAGGCGGTTTTGGCTGTGGCATAATCAGTTATATGCCGATTTATTGTGGATAAAGGCAAATGGCTTACAAAGTGAGTCTTCGATGCAATAGACGGATGGTACTGGGCATTTTCCCAATAAGTCAAATCGACAGTTATTGTTACCTTGCTTCTTACTACACATAAGCAGGTTTTGATATATCAAAGAAACAGCCGAGTATGGAACGTGATGTACTCTGTGAAGAACAGCGCAACTTTGCCTATATGGTTTGTAGCACACTTTACAAACACTCTCTTTTCCTGCTATTGATCCGAGGCTCGTGTACATCTTTCTATTCAACTGTTGTACATAATGCTACCATTAGTCGAACTCCTGTCACTTTGAGCGATCATTGTCTTGATATTCTGCCGTACTGTGTATGTTGCGTTGGAACCTCAAAGGTGGTTTTGGCTGGCTTATTGGGGAGAAAGGCAAATGGCGTACAAAGTGAGCCTTCGATGCAATAAACAGATGGTACCGGGCATTTTCCCAATAAGTCAAATCGACAGCTATTGTTACCTTGCTTCTTGCTACAAACAGCCCGAGTATGGAAGGTGATGTACTTTGTGAAAGACAGCCACACGCCCTTACAAGCACTCTCTTTTCCTGCCATTGATATGAGGATTCTGTACATATTCTTATTCAACTGTTACCATTAGTCGAACTCTCCTCTCTTTGAGCGATCATTGTCTTCATCTTTATGAACCTCCGTTCATCAAAGGTTGTTTTTACATGAATTAATCAATTTATTTGTTTGTCAATGGTTAAACTATTATGGCCATTGGAAGCTATGTTTTTGGCTCCCCAATAGACTTTTTACTACGTGGGTCCTTCAGTGTAGTGTGTTGTGCCACGTAGGCATTAAGGTTGTTAAAAATACGATTTTAAATAGTTCAAGGGGTAATAGGACCCTCCTAAACTTCGGGTGTGTCTCAGCCTTTTCGCGTATAGTTCAAGGTGGTAATAGAGTATTTTCTCATAAAAAATAAACATCAACAACAAACCCAATGTATTCCCACGTAGTGGGGTTTGGAGAGGGTAAAATGTACGCAATCCATACTACTATCTCCGAAGAAGTAGAGAGGCTGTTTAAAGAAGAGATGCAACACGAGGACTTCCGGGGGTAGGAATGGCAATGGTGCGGTGCGGGTTTTTTCTAAACCCGCTAGTTTTAAAATCGCACCGCATCACCTTTAAACCCGCCCCACATTCATACCCGCGCATAACTGCACCGCCCCGCCTCATATTTTTATTTTTTCCTTTTTTTTGAAAAATTTGTAACTCTATTGAAAATCATAATATTTTCAAATCTACAACTAGGAAATAATAACTCATTTCTATTGTATCACTTTTCACTAAAAAATTGTCAAAAAGTACAACGTATACAAGTAATATCAAATATCATATTTTTATTAAAATGAATAGAGATGTTAAAAAAACAACTAAAAAATTATTTCTTTGTAGTGTTATACATTTCGTTTTAAGTATCATAAAATATTAAGTAAAGAATATAAATAATTTTAGGTATATTCACGAGAACAATACTATTTTTTTGATTTTTTAAATTTAAACCCGCAACCTGCACCGCACCGTTTAACTTAAAACTTACTTTAACCCCCGCACCGCACCGCATAATTTAAAACCTGCACCGCTCCGTATAGCTTAAAACTCGCACTGCACCGTTCCATTGCCATCCCTACCGGGGGGATCATTCATCCTAGTACTACTCTCGCCCAAGCGTACTTGACTTCACAGTTCTACTCTCGCCCAAGCGCGCTTGACTTCACAGTTCTGGGATCCAATGCGTTAGTGGCGGTAAGATCACATCCAAAATATACGCAAAAGTAATTTTTCCACATCAGTGCAAACTGTTTGTTGATTTTTTCCCTAGTTCAAAAGTAGCCAAACACGTGGTCATTTGGTATGCGAGATAAAGGAGTGTATTTTATGATTAAGTATGAAATAAAATTTATATTGTATTTGATTAATGGTATAAATTTATATCATCAATGTGTTTAATCTTAGAATATCCGATCTTATCTCATCAAATTTTGAGATTATTTTATCTCACCTCTTACATAAATAAATTAATTCAAAAATTATAATAAGAGAACTATAATTCCGAAATAATTAACCTAAATCTGATTTAAACAAACTTTTTTTTTTAAAACACATTTTTCATCATATTAAACACACCATTAATAAAATAAAAGAAAGAGAACCAGATCCATTTCAACAAAAGGGTGAATCACTGTGAAATTTTCAAGGTATCTCATCACTGTTTGTACAATTCTTGATCTCCTATGTATGTGTTGTGTGTGTGTGCGCTTTATTTATATTTTTTGAAAAAAATTATATTTAATTTTTGTTTTCTAAGTTGAAAGATCCTAAAACTAAACTGGGATTCTGGTAAAATTGCAATTTTAATTTATTTGAACTTCCAACAATGTGGGAAAGAATTAAATTGAACTGGGATTTAGATGACTGTAAGAAAGTTTGAATCTTTATGCATACATGAATTTTGATTATGTAAAATCTTTAATTTGGTGCAAAAATAATAATGTGTTTGGTCTTTGATGCAAAACTCTAATGCTAGTCCCGGACGTCTCGAGTTCGAACCGTGGGTATGGAAAAATCCTTGGTAGGGAGCGGTTTCCCCGAATGGTCCCTACGCAGTGCGAATCCGGATTAGTCGGGTACCGGACACCGGTTGGGAAACCCAAAAAAAAAAAAAAAACTCTAACACTAGTCGTACAGTGTATATGAATAATACTGAATAATACTGAATAGAGTGTATTAGTATTGTTGTTATTAGTTATGCGGATATTATTTCTTATCTACTGTTTGGTTTGATATATTAAGAACAGTTCTGTCTTTAATCATGCCTATCCATGGTTTGGTATAACATTGTGTGTGTTGTGTTTGTATGTGAGACTAAACTAGGGTACTGGTCAAAGGCGAAACCAGGATTTCAACTAAGGGAATTCAATATTCAAAGAAACTTAGTCGAAGGGGGTTCAACACCTGCTATAACCACATAAAAAAAAAATTTAATCATGTATAATTGGTATATTTTTCCGTCGAAGGGGGTTCGGATGAACCCCTTAATGAAAGGCTGGCTCCGCCCCTGGTACTAGTAAAAATAGCAAATTCACCTTATTACATCCTCCCACAATGTGGGAAAGAATTAAATTGAATTGAGTTTAGATCAACAACAACAACATACCCAGTGTACTCCCACAAAGTGGGGTCTGGGGAGGGCAATGTGTACGCAGTCCATACCACTACCTTAGATGAAGTAGAGAGGTTCTTTCGGATAGACCCCTGGCTCAGGGCAAAAGTTTAAATGGAGAGAGTTTTAGGTGATTAATAGAAAGTTTAAATCTTTATGCATACATGAATCTTGATTATGTAAATTTTTAATTTTTGTTGATTTGGTGTAAAAAAAAAGTAATCATAGCATAAAACTGTGTTATTAATAATGTGCTTGGTCTTTGATGATGCTCTAGTTGTTTGGTATAGTGTATACGAATTAAGAACAATACTGAATATAATGTATTAGTAATGTTGTGATTAGCTATGTCACCCGGACTTTTCAAAAAGGTCAATGGGTGCGTGTCGGATTCTCCAAAAGTAGTGTATTTTTGGAGAATCCGATATAGATGTGGCATCGAAACTGAAGAGTCCACGGTATACTTCGTCTGTTATTACTCGTTGCATGAGAATTCATTATTACTGTATAGTTCTATCTAACTAGTCATTGAACTAAATGACTCTCTGTTCTCGTCAAACTCTCAGTCGCGTTTCCTGCATTTTGAATTTCTATTTGCTAAATTGTTTTGATGTTGATTGTAAATTGCAAGCAGTGATGGCTGTGCATGATGACGTAAATGGTTCGATAGAGAAAACAAGCAGTGGCATGGATGAGTTGCCGACTTTCAACGTTGAGAATCTGCAGAGCAATTTGAAAGTCATTTACTACAGGTTAGTTCAAAACTATTATTTAGTTTCAATGGAATGTTTGTTATCCTTTTCCGTTAACTAATATGGAAATCGGCTGATGGTGTTATGTTTGTGAGTGTTAGTCTTTGGTTATGTGAGATTAACGTTAGCAGAACTGAACAACTGGTTGAAATCGGAGACTATTGGTTTGCTTGTGGCACAGATAAAGCATATAACTTGTCATATCTATATATTCGGTTGATATCCTTCACAACTCGCGTTGGTGCCAAGTCTCTGTTGTTGTTTTTCTAGCGCTTACAGATCACTTCTTGAGCTGAATTCTACCTATGTTCTCGTATTTACCACAAAAAAAGGCGGAAAAAAAGGTCAAGTTATGACAGATCTTTGCAGTAATGCACAATAAATACGGAGATTAGAAAAAGAAAAACGAAGAAGTTACTCCTAGTACTTTTTAAGAGAAGGAAACTCTGACTAGCTTTGGTGAAGTTATATGTATCTAAGCAGTAGCGTAGATGTACTTTTAGTCGTTTAATTCATCGATTAGTCTTTTTCGAAACTTGCATATCGTGAACATGATTTCATAATGGAAGAAATAACTCAATCACAAAAAACTCACCTGATTTTTGTAGAAATATGAACCAGATGAACGTCAGGGTTGTTAGGTGTATTTTGAGGCAATGTCCGAGCTCATTATCATCCTGTCAAAGAGCAGCATATACACTGTAAACACAAAGGGCAGCCCGGTGTACTAAAGCACACGCTATGCTCGGGGCCAGGGAAGGGCCGAACCACAAGGGTTTATTATACGCAGCCTCACCTTACATTTCTGCAAGAGGCTATTTCCACAGCTTAAACCTATGACCTCCTAGTCACATGGCAGCAACTTTACCGGTTACTCCAAGGCTCCCCTTCCTACACCGTAAACACGGTTCAAAATTTTTCTTGTTGGCAGGGATTTTATGATTAAACGTGGGTACAATTTTCTACTATATATCTGGGGTTACCTGTGGGAGCTAGAGAAGTAATATAGGCAGTGTGAAATGGTGAGAAGCGATTGACGAGCAGAGAAAACTGTAAATATCCTCGGGAGGAAGGACCACACTCGTAACAGTGTGCTGGATAGTCTTCCAACTTATGTAACGTTGATCTTTTCTACTAGTAAGCGGTAAAAAGACGACAGAATTTGGATCACCCTACCCAAGTCGTACGGAGTAAAGTGATCCAGAACAGAAGCCATTGGGGATCATACAACAAATGTCTATTTAAAAATGGTTGTGGAGGTAGGGCTTCGAAGCAAGTAATTATAGTTAATTTATGTTCGTAGTAAAATTTGGTGAATGGTATATATTCTCCGAAGTCTGGCTCCAAATTCCTAACTTCAATAGCCAATTCTCCGGTAGAACGGCCATGGAAGACAGTTTCTGCTGGTTAGTTGAACAGGAAGCCTGCTTAACTCATCCGTACCCTACAGAAACTGGGAAGTAATATAAGTGGTAGATGCTTTTGTCTACGGCAGAGCATGAAGCAGTGAACCACATAATGTTATACTGTCAAATTGCAATGCAACTCCGAATCCTGATTCTGACTTTGTTTTGGGTTTCCCTGACCGTGCCAAGAACGACTAAAGAATTGTTGGCCAAGTGAACAGTCAGGAAGACCATAACACCTCATTGATCGCAATGTTCTAATTTGATGTCTTTGTGAATCAAGTAAACGTGAACGCATCATATGATTTCTTTCCCAATGTCATTCTGAAATCGGGTGTTTCTGTTATCAGCCGTACATTCTTGTCAATCATTGGTGGTGCCATAGCTGGGATACTGGGACTTACTGGCTTGACGGGATTCATTTTTTATTTCGTTGTTATGGCAATTACTTCAGTAGCGATTGCGGCAAAGGCCAGATTTTCAATACACTCCTACTTTGACAGCTGGAATCGCATTATCTTTGACGGATTTCTTGGAGAGCTTATGGTACGAACTCTATTTCCGCTGCTATCATGTTTTTTTTTTCCTGTATATCAGTAGCTTTGATGTCTCATTTTTAATATTCTAACATCATTTTCAACTTAATGCAACTTAGATTGACATGATCATTTTCATTTCTTGCAGTCGTTCGTGCTCTTCTGGACGTATCCTTATGTCTTTTCAAGTTCTAACGTAGAGCTATGATCCTTTTCTTTTCTGTTCGTAAGACTATTTGAACATCTTCGTAACTTTCTCACCTACAATCCGATGACTAACTTTGGTTGTCGAACTTGTCATGTTTATTTTCCTATCGAAATTTCTTCGGGTGCAAGGGGTGTGAGGGAGAGGGTTTACACACACACACACACACTATTTTGATGAATATATAACTGCTATAGGAGGTGCTACACGTCTATGTATGTTGCTTGGACTCTTCAAAAATGACGTCGTGCATGTCAGATCCTTCAAAAAGTAGTTCGTTTTTGGAGGATTCAACAAGAGCGCGACAACATTTTTGGAGAGTCTGAGCAACAGCGATCCAGGTTTGTCATTTCTTTTTGAAGCGCTGTCATATGTTTCCGATGATTCCTTGACATCCATAAGATTTGCGTACGACATTGTGCACATATTCTGATGAGATCGAGGTGGAACGAAGAGTATCGCTTGCCTTACGAGTTACAACAATAATGAGGCCCTTCTAACCTGCAAGTCAAGAGAGTTGCTGGAGACCTAAGTTGCACGGACTCTTCATTTTTGATGCCGCACCCGTGTCGGATTCTTCAAAAATACACTAGTTTTGACGAATCCGACATGCACCCATTTACATTTTTGACGAGTCCGAGCAACATAGCTGGAGACATTTCAAGATTTTAGTTCACATACATGGTGTTTTTCTTCTAATAAATTCTTTTGGAATTTGTTCTGTAAAGAAGAAGGTGAAAAATTCAATATCAAGTTTTGTTAGTAACTTTTCTTTTCATCATCTTCATTGACCCGAGGGTCTATCGGAAACAACCTCTCTACCTCCAAAAGTAGGGTTTGTGTACAGTTTAGCCTCTCCAGACTTCACTTGTGTGGGGTTACACTGGGTATATGTTGTTGTTGTTGCTTTCATGGTTAAAGCTCTGGGAAGTTTCATTATAACCTTTTGAGTAAAGCATCTAGTACCCTCCCAAATTATGACCAAATTTTCTACGACGCACTCCAACTTCACAGGGGTTCTATTATCCCTTGAACTAAATTTTAGCGTATTTTTGTCATCCTTTTTAGCTGATGTGGCACGTTTGATAAGGTGCCACATCATCACAAAAGGGTGGCAAAAGTACGCTAAAATTGAGTTCAGGGGTAATAGGATCCCTGTGAAAGTTGGAGCGTGTCGTAGCAACTTTTTGATCATAGTTCGAGGGGTTACTGGATGCTTATCTCTAACCTTTTATTAGCACCAATAATGAACAATGTTAATGGACATGGATGAGCTTGTACTATCGTATTTTCATCTTGTCTAAAAGCTTTAGTTGTTAAAGAGAGTATTTCTACTTAATTTACTATCTCCACTCTTTCACGGGTAATTCTCGTAAATAATGGATGACAGTGAGACTCGAACCAATGACTTCTAGCGTGTGCTAGATTCATCACTATTATGGTATTTTTCAACGCGAACTCTTGTATATATTACAACAGAATACCAGTATAGTCTCATAAATAAGGTCTAGGTAGTATGGAGTCTACACAGATTGAGTTGAGAGGTTGTTTTCAATGAACCCTCGACTCTTTAGAATATGGTATGAGAGTAATGCAAGAGTAAAAAACTATGATGAAGATATATTTCATGAGTAATATCACCTAATATCACAATTTATATTTTTGCACTAAAATTACTAAACCAAATAATTTTTTAGCGAAGTCACAATTTATATTTTTGTATCATAATATCTCATAATTTATGTTCTACTCTCATAAAGAACTTATGTGTCGGTAGACATAAGTTCGACTTAATTAGCAAAAATTTAAAAAAATCAGCTTATTTGACGAACAAAAATTAAAGACCACTTTAGACAAATCGTATAATTAAATGCAATATATGAATTGATAATTATGAGATCTCATGTTCAAATCTCAACATCAGATTAAAAAACAGGGTCGATTTCTTCTCATATGTCGTAGTCTCAATGGACAAAGTTACCTGGTTTATGTTACTAGTGGAAGATGAAAAATATCTCAATGAAAATTAGTTGAAGTGTACGCAAATCTGATATCTGTTTACATATGGAAGGTGACAAATATCTCATGAAATTAATCGAGGTGCACATAAATCTGATAAATCTGTTTACTAGTGGAAGATGACAAATATCTCAATGAAATTAGTTGAGGTGCACGCAAATCTGGTATATCTGTTTACTGACAAATATCTCAACGTAATTAGTTGAGGTGTACGCAAATCTGGTATATCTGTTTACTGATGGAAAGTGACGAATATCTTATGAAATTAATCGAGGTGTACATAAATCTGGTATATCTATTTACTATTGGAAGATGACAAATATATCAATGAAATTAGTTGAAGTGCGCGCAAATCTAGTATATCTGTGTTATCTCCTGAAATTAATTGAGGTGTACATAAATCTGGTATATCTGTTTACTAATGGAAAGTAACAAATATCTTATGAAATTAATTAAGGTGTACATAAATCTGGTATATCTGTTTACTAGTAGAAGATGACAAATATATCAATGAAATTAGTTGAAGTACGCGCAAATCTGGTATATCTGTTTAATGATGGAAAGTGACAAATATCTCATGAAATTAATTGAGGTGCGCGCAAAATACCTCGAACACGAGGGACACCATGCATGATTTTTTTTATTTTTTTTTTATAAAGGTTGTTATATACCTTATGCATGCATAATTATTTACTACCAAACACTACATGGCTAACCTTACACACGTAAAAAACCAAACAAAACCTTAATTAACCGTCATTAATTATAGTTAGTTAGTTTTAGTTCCTCAATAGTTGGAGATCCTCTAATTATAATATTTTTTTTTGACTAGATTCTTGAAAATCATCATTCAAGAATTCAATTCAAGAATTCTCTTTTGAATTCTTGATAAAAAAATTTTTGTATTTTGTGTTGCATGGAATTAGGAATTTTTGAACTCAACTTTTTATTGATCTTATTGGTGCTACTGTTAATAATAATAATAATAGTAACAATAATAATCATTCTTTAAGATGCCAACCCACAAGTTCCATTGGGTTGGCAAACTATAATATTAATCTTGATTGTTCTGATCATCATTTTGATCATAATGTTAATGATATAATTCTTGGTTTTCGACGAAATCCAGATGTTGTTCTGAGAATGGAGATGGGAAGATCAATGTCCCTTCTTCAGGTACTAGTTTTTCTTTCCATGTTATGTGTATTTTTTTTTATGGATTTTGAGGGAGAGGACGGGATTACAAGGTGGGGAATCGAGCTTAGCTACTAAGATTGCATGTGTGTGATTGTTTCTTTTTTTTTTTCTTTATAAATATTTGATGGCAGGGGGGATGAAGGAATGGGATTACAAGGTGGGGAATTGAACATTCATCGATATGGTGAAAGTTGAGGGGGAGGGGATTACTAGGTGGGGAGTTGGACGCTTACCGATATGGTGAAAGTTGGTGAAAGTTGAAGGGAGGGGATTACGAGGTGGGGAGTTGGACGCTCACCGATATGGTGAAAGTTGGTGAAAGTTGAAGGGAGGGGATTACGAGGTGGGGAGTTGGACGCTCACTAATATGGTGAAAGTTGAGGGTGAGGGGATTACGAGGTGGGGAATCGGACGGTCACTAATAAGGTGAAAGTTCAGGTAGCTAGTCAATGAAGCTACTAAGATTCCTCGTGCGATTATTTGTTAATTATTCTTGTTTAATGATTAATGTGGGAAGTCGAACGCTTACCAATAAGGTGAAGATCAGGTAGCCAACCAACTAAGCTACGAAGCTTTGGGGGTAGGGGTAGGGGAAATGAGGGAGGGATTACGAGGTGGATTCCAATGATCACCGACAAGGTGAAAGTTTAGGTAGTCAACCAACTGAGCCAGTAAAATTTTACTATTTGTTAATTTTGTGTTGTTTGATGATTAATGTGGTTTTAATTAAGCTTTGCATTTTGAAGATGATGGTAAATGAAGGTTTAGTGCCTTGTGGTGAAGAGGAAATGAAGAGGAGAAATGCTATTGACAAGCTCAAAAAGGTTCTTTCTTTAAGCTTAATTGTGATTTTGATCTATCTTTGTATGAATTGAATGTTTGTTTTATGGAAGGCAAATATTGTATATACATATTCTTGCTTTTCGGAAGGGGAGCCTCGGAGTAACTGGTAAAGTTGTTGCCATGTGATCAGGAGGTCACGAGTTCAAGCCTTGGAAACAGCCTCCGATAGAAATGCAAGGTAAGGCTGCGTACGATACACCCCTGTGGTGAGGCCCTTCCCGGACACCGCACATAGCAGTAGCTTTAGTGCACCGGGCTGCCTTTTTATTTTTGCTTTTCGACGGGATTAACTTGGTGGTAGTCTGGAGCACCGTGTCTGTCGCAGTAGTAATAACCTTATTCGATCATGTAGTTTCTTGCTTTTGTTATTTGTTAATATCTGTTGTTTATTATGTTTAGGTTCCTTGCTTGTATGTTCTGTACTGCTTTCCGATTGTCATGTTTTCTTTTGCTGTCATTTTTATTACATCTTTGTTATTCTTCACTTGAGCCGAGGTTTTTTTGGAAACAGCCTCTCTACCTCCACGAGGTAGGGGTAAGGTCTGCATCTACATTACCCTCCCTAGACCCCACTTTGTGGGATTTCAACCGGGTATGTTGTTGTCGCTGCTGCATGTGTATGTGCATTTATATAATCAACTCTCCTAATGTAACAACTAGCGGAAAAAGGGAAGAAAAAACCGAAGAATCATCAGTTACTTGTTGATCTTAATGTTTTATGTCGGGGTCAGTTTCCATTATATCAATTTTATGATTTCATTTGAGATACCTACAAAGGCGTTTCAATCACATTATTGATCGTTATTCTTTTGCAGATTGTAGTGGAATGGGTGAAAACAGTGACTTACCAGCGAGGTCTTCCGAAAAAGTACCTTAAGTTTGCCTCTGGGACGATATTGACATATGGATCGTATGGTTTAGGGGTAAGTCAAATTCCGTATATCCTTCAATTTCCGCTGCTTTTTGTCTCGTTGGAAAATGCCGTATTGTTGATCAGATTGTTGTTCCGAATATCTGATTCGCATTTTCTTGTTGTCAACTTCTCTTTTCTTATCGCGAGAGCTGACAAATTGTTGCAGCATAAGAGCTGATCTGCTTGTATCTGCAACATCGTCATCTTTTAATACGTTCCAATGCTTGCAGGTTTACAATTCAGAGTCAGATATTGATGCTTTATGTGTTGGTCCATACTTCGCCACTATAGCTGTGAGTTTTGTTTCCGTTTTAGCTTCTTTGAATCGAAATGAAGTTGTGTAAATGCATGCCTATAATGCTACATGTCATGTGTATCTCGTTGTGCCTCGTGTAGGAAGACTTTTTCATCGTTCTGCATAACATGCTTGCAAGCAGGCCCGAAGTATCAGAAATCCACTGTGTTAAGGATGCACGAGTTCCTCTGATGCGATTCAAATTTGATGGGATATCCATTGATCTTCCCTACGCTCGACTCAAAGTAATATCCATCCCTGAGGTGAGTTATTTGACTATACAATACTCTACGACTACAGATACTATACGATGAGATTACTACATCTTATTGATTTTCTCAGAATGTGGACGTGTTTAATCCATTCTTCCTTAAGAACATCGATGACACCAGCTGGAAAAGTTTGTCTGGCGTGCGTGCCAATAGGAGCATTCTTCATCTTGTGCCAAACATAGAGGTAAGTAATGATGTCTAGTAATGGCGTAGCATGCTTGACGGGGATCCCTTAGTTTGACTAGTGTGAGAGTTTTTCGTGTATTACATTCTGCGTTGATATGCTACAGGTATTCCAAGCAGTGCTGCGTTGCATCAAGTTATGGGCAAAAAGACGAGGAGTTTATACAAATGTAAGACACTCATGAACTCGCGCTCTCCTGATTCTCTACTCGTACATTCCCTGCCAACGTTATCTTTTCTTGACCTCGGATAACTTCAGTTGCTTGGATTCTTCGGAGGAATTCACTTAGCAGTGCTTTCAGCGTTTATCTGTCAAAGGCATCCAAGCGCCAGCTTAAGCGCGCTCATTTTACTTTTCTTCAAGATATTCGCGTTGTGGCCTTGGCCAACTCCGGTAATTCTGCAAGACCAAATAGCTAGGCCACTCATCCCGACTGATAAGGTTTCGTGGATGCCAATTCAGTTACCGTGTAGTCCATACGAATTTTGTCATTCCAACATTACCCGAAGCACATTCTATAAAATCAGGAACGAGTTCCTCAGAGGACATATGCTGACTAAGGTACGTGATCATGCTAATTCTTAGCTATCTATGTTTGAGGGATCGCGCTTCACTACTCACTCGTTGGAATATCCTTGCAGGATATGTTCAGCCCGGATTTTGATTGGAATATCCTTTTTGAGCCTTTTCCTTATGCAAGAAGATATGGACTATTCGTCAAAATCTTCCTCTCCGCTAGCGATAAAGATGAGCTCGGAGACTGGGTGGGTTGGGTCAAGTCGCGATTTCGCTGTTTACTTGTCAAGGTATGTCCCTGCTGCAGACTCATTTCCTCCGTTACAGTAAAGGTATCATCACTATTTAGCTTACTGCATCGACATATTGACTGCTCCGAGATAAAAATTAATGGCGTGTGACAATTAGTGAAACGTAGAGGGCGGCCATAGGACTTGTGTTATGTGACAGTCGCAAATCACAATTAGCCGAGTGAAAGAGCAGCGCGGTATCTGAAGTATCCTGCGTTCATGCAGGGTCTGGGGAAGGGCCGCACCCCAATAGAGGGTAACATAAGCATCAATGGTTGGTTTCGCGGCTCTAACTCGTGACCTATAGGCCAAACGGAGACCACTCTTTGATGCTTATTAACTATGTTGCTCAAGACTCTTCAGAAAAGTGCTGCATTTTCTTCAGAGTCTGAACAACATAGCTCATTCGTGTTGTTCATCTACGATAAGTACTGTATTGCATCATATTAACTGCAGTCGTTACATTTCCTCTTCTTTCGCTCTTTTCAGCTGGAGGAGTTACTCGGTTTCTGTGACCCGAACCCAACTGAATACGTCGACACAGATGCATCAGAGCCTAATGTGACCTTCTACTGGGGTTTACCAACCGGTAGAGCTGATCTAATCAAAGCTGATCTAGTTGAAGAATATTTTCTCAAGAGCGTAGACAACGGATTGAATCACAACTCAACTACTGGCACGATGAAGTTATCGATAGTGAAAGAGTATCAGTTGCCTAAGAAAGCTCAGTCTGTATGCGAACGAAAGCACACCAAGCCATCCTGGAGAGTTGTTGATGGAAATCGAAAAAAAACACCTTCACAGTCCAAGTATAAACCACATTGCGCTAACGATTACTTGCCTACGAGCGAGAATCCCAAGTACCCGAGAGCTGGCGGGTAGCTAGGGTGCATGCAGACCTATTCAGAGCTATTAAAGAGGGATCCACTTGTTGGAAAATGTATGCAACTAAGTCGAAGCGATAACAAGAATATTTCTAGTAAATACAGGTTTGACAATGCACATATTTGTTGATCACACACATATAGAGAAAACATCAAAAAAAATATATATAAAAATTTGTACATTTGCATATGTGTTGTATTGATTTTGAAACTCTTTGGATACTCAAAAACACAATTTTTTTTTTCTATTTATGGAAGAAAATGTGTAGAAAAATTGAATATTGATGTAAATGAAAATGCTACTCTTCTTCCTATCCTTCTTTGATTTATTTAACATTTTAATTCCTTAATATTTTAATTTATTTAAAGTTTACGTACACTTTACCCTCGCAGACCTTACTTGTGGGATTTCATTGGGTATGTTGTTGTTGCGGAGTAAATATTTTTTTGTTTTCTGATATTAGCAAATATTGGTTGATCTAGTTCTTGTATGAATAGATGGTTGTTCGTTACGAAGGAAAATATTTTTTTTCAAAAACTAAGTTATTTTCTAGCTACAAATGCCCCCCCCCCCCCCCTCCCCCCCAAAAAAGGGGGAAAAACGATTTCGTTCTCTTATGTTTTTTCATCGATAACCCATTTGAAATCGTTTACATTTTAGCGAGTAGTAGATAGTGAAATAAAGTTTCTTCTGAAAAATAATTATTTGAGTTATGATATGATTGTGATTAATTCACTTTTAACTAAAGGTTTTGATTTCGAGCTTTCAGAATGACAGAGACTAAATGTTTTATATCAAAATTTAAAGTCATTTCATGAATATAATGGAGTTAGTATATGTCAAATATGATAGAGACTTCATATTTGAATATATATTCACTAAAGGGAGATAATTATTTTAATTTTTATGCCAAGAAATGAGCAATTTGACGTCACTTTGAAAAGATGTCATTATTATCTTTAGATTATTAGTTGTTTAGATTATGATAATCTTTGATTTTAAGTAGGCAAATTGAGCCACTTGCTAAGATATTTTCTTGAGGGAAATCATATATTTTTTATAATCAAAGTAAATAAAAGTCACCTAATTAATTACAAATTTCAGGTTCGAGTCTTGGGAATAGAAAAACTCTGAGGACGTTTTTCTTTTCATAGATCTTATGCGGGGTGAATTTGAATTAATAAGATTAGTATATTCGGCGTAATGAAAATAACCATGAAAGGTTTTGGGCGAAACTTCTCGGGCAGTCTCCCGACGACCTATTAAATGGATTGGATTGTTTCGGCGAGGCAGAGGGAGCCATTTTTTTCAGTTAAACCGGCGAAACGGCAGGAGTTGTGAATTTTTTTGGTGACTTCTGATGGGTATTGATCCACGGTTCAAGGGGTGGGCTTGAGCTCTAGAAAAAATTCTAGGTGAAACTTCTCGGACGGTCCCCTGACGCCCTATTAAGTGGATCGGATTGCTTTGGCAGGGCTGGGGAAACCATTTTTCAAGCAGTCATCAAAAGTGATTTACTTATATACGGTTTGAATTTTGGGTATGAAATCGCCTTTGTTATGAAACACGTTATCTTACATATGGGATTTTTAATGTGAATACGAATGCTAGATGGCGGATGGAAAACAAGATCCAACGCTAGTCATTAAAAGTGATTTACTTTTATAGGTAAAAAAGTCCAGATGTTTCGAATTTGCGATCCAAGAAATCACCGATGAGATTTTTCGATTCAAATTTATATTTTTATTAATTTTTAATGTGAGTACCGAATATCAGACAAGGTAAAAAAGGAATATGCAAGAAACCATTTTGAAAGATACCATTTTCATCTTAATTTGGATTATATACTAGTGGTTTAGAATTTAAATGACATAATTAATATTTTAATTAAAGTAAACAACTTGCACCCACTGGATTAATCCTTGGGCAACATCAATCAACTCTTGTTAATTATTTTTTTCTCAAAGGACTCTTCTAAAATAGTGTGGTCACCTACATCAAAATATCTACCAATTTTTATTTTATTTTATTTATTTGATAACTAAATTTTTATTTTTTAAAAAAAAAGTTTTGAACAACAGTAAAGTTGTCTTCGTAATCTATATACACCATGGGTTCAACCCTTAGCTTGCAACGGTTATTGATGTTTGCATTAAGATAGACTATCTACGACACATTTTTTGAGTGCGATCCTTTCCAAATTTTACTAACGCAGAATGTTTTGTATATCGAGCTGCGAAATATTATATGTAGCAAATTTTATATGTAAGATAGGTCCTGATATTTCCAAACATCACCAATATTGTACTAATTTGTTAAAAAATTAATAATTCTATTAGATAAGGTAATTAGTCAAATTAGTGGAGCCGATGAAAATAAAATAATTAGAAAGAATAAATAAAATATAAAATAAACCAAAACAAATACCCTCTTTTTTTTCTTTTCTTTTTTTAAATACTTAGGGATAGAAAATAGTACATATACTTTAAAATTTTAAAATGGACATAATTTATTACTATCTTTTTTATAATATTTTTACAAATGATAACTAATCTTTTTTTGTTCCTCTTAGGTTATTCAAAATAGACAAAAATGGAAGAAGAGCTGGTTTACTTAGTGATTTGATTAAGAATATAATTAATTAATTAAAACAATTAATTGATGGTCCAAATTAAAAGCTTTTGCTAGTTGACATGACAAGTAGCTAACGTCGCAATTAGGAAATTAACTACCACTAAATAAATAAAGTTTATATGTGACGTTCGTGATGGATGGCAGGTCACGAAGGACTGACAGACTTCTAAACCGACAAGCTTCTGAGAAACACACATCGAAAAAAGAGAGAAAAATAAGGAATTTTACCAAATATAACACAAATCACATCGTATACGCGTTTTTGGGCTCAATAATTGTGTAGTCCAACGAACAAATAATGAGATACGTCGAATCAAAATGAATAATACATGCAATGTACTTGAGTTGTCAAATATAATCGTAACTCGATTCGAGAGTCTTCTCTCATAGATTCCCTTCACCAAGTCATCACCAACAATCATCTCTTATCCCTTGGTGAACGGCTTTTGTTCGATCGAGGAGCAGAGATAGATATGAGCTGATGACAACTTATGTTTTCTAGTATTTTGTTCTGGATGAGATGTACACCGAAAGGAATTGACGCTACAAACACTTTTCACCGGTAGTTCTCGATCGAAAGACAAGGTTGAGTGAGGATACAAGGCATCATGTGGGATCTACGATCGACTGCGCCCGTTGTGGGCTTTGCAGATGCTGGCCGCACCGCGTCAGAAAATCGTCGTCTTCGATCTCTCTTCGCAACACATTTGTTGGGCTAAGACTTTCTCTCAACGTCTTTCTTTTATTGTTGTCAGTGATCTCATATCTAGTTGGAGGGAGGTCTGCATTCACTATTAAGCCTACGTCCGTTCATTCCTTTCAAGCTTGATCCTTCCGTTAGATTCTTTATCTTGTTCGACTGAACTCGTTGGTTCAGAAGGTGGGGCTCATAGTCTTTTTGTTTTTTGTTTCCCATCTGGTGTTTGGTATCCGCATTGAAGTTCGACTAATTCGGGTCTTGGACAATCCTCCCCTCATGAGCTAGCTTTAGAGGTTGAGTTAGGCCCAAAGTCCATTTCTTTATCATGGTATCAGAGTCAGGCCCACCCAGTTCATTATTTTCGATGTAGGGTCCCCCGTCTTATATTATCCATGCTCCAGATGTCCAACCCTGGGCGTGCGGGGGTGTTGGAGTCCCATATCGATGGGTTAAAGGGTCTTTGGTTTCCTTATATGGTAGTGGGCAATCCTCCGGGCCCCATTCCGGGGGAAAACGCTCCCTACCCAGAATGATTTGATACTACAAAGGATAAAATGCTTTTCCTACCAAAAAATTTCACATACTCAAAACTCGAACCAGAAATTTAATTAAGAGCGGAGAGATCCTAATCGTCTCACTTGCAAATTTTAATGGTGAAGTAGTAATTGATTCTTGGAGTACTTTGTTATTTGATTAGTGCACATAATAAATTGCTCCCTAAGACTTGTACACTACGTTAATTAAACCACCTAGACCTAAACACATTTTGATTGTTTGTCTGTTTGTTTTTGAAAAAAAATAAAAATAAAATAAAGATACACGTTAACTTATTATATTTAGATAAATTTTTACCCTTACAAGAAATTACGAAAAAATTTAACTAATTATCTATCCTGGGTGGATGTATCGGGAGCTAATTATGTATCTCGACAGTTCCATCAAAAAAATGTACGGAGAGCTAATTATGTATCTTTATAAAGGAAAAAAATGTATCGGCGTTGGGATGCTTTATGTATCTGGACAGACCCAAATTCGAAAAAAGTATATCGAGAGCTAATTATGTATCTTTACAAAGAAAAAAAATATTTTCGTTTGATGTATCGGGAGCTAATTATGTATCTCGACAGACCCAAAATTGAAACTTTCAGTATATGTAAAATATCGGAATTTTCTATAGTTAAGTTTCAAACTATCGGGATTTGTGTTGTTTGCCCCCTTTTTTTAGGTTCTCCACTGGTGTTTGGTACTCATTTTTAGGCTCGATTAATCTGATTCACGCCGAAAAGTTTCACTTTGTAGGATAGAACGCTTTCAACCAAAGAAGACTTTTTTTTTTTGGTTCTCCAATACTCGTTTTAAGGCCCGATTAATTTGATTCACGCAAGAAAGTTCCACTCCGGAGGATAAACCGTTCCCTACCAAAGGCAACACTCTACTCGGGACTCAAACTTGCGATCTCTGATTAAGTATAAAAGAGTATTTATCACTCTACAACGACCTTTGCCGGTCTAAATATAGAGACTTGTGGGAATAAAACTCTTGATAGTTAACTAAAAAAAAAATATAAACACATTTGAATATTTGATATAACCTAACAATTAAATGCAATTTATGTGCAATAACGTGTTAAAATACACTCTTTACACTTAAATATATTTCTTTAATCATGATTAAATGATATATATTATTTACAATAACTTTAATTTACTATTAAAATTAATTTACCTCAGATAAATGCTCGATATAGATAAGTTTCTATCATGACGAGTGTCAGGTGGATATTCGATATTCAATTCTGCATTATCAAAGTTTGGGTTCGATAATTCTGTAATCGACAATATTGAACTTGTAGAATCCGCTCAGATACTATAAGCAAACTTCGATACGATAAATTTCGATTCAATTTGATAAATAATTCGATTTTCGATGATTTATGACCACTCCTATCTACCATACACTTTGTGTGACATACCTATTATAATTTAAAGAGATAAAGCATCCAATACCCCTCGAACTATGATCAAAGTTGCTACGACACGCTCCAACTTCACAGAGATCCTATTACTCCCCTGGCACCCTTTTGTGCTGACATGACATTTTTATTACATAGCTCACATCAAAGGTTCCACGTCAGCTAAAAAGGTTGATAAAAGATATCACATCAGCACAAAAGGATAACCAAAATATATTAAAATTGAGTTTAAGGGATAATTGAACCCCGTAAAATTGAGGTATATCTTAACAAATTTTATCATAGTTCAATGGTAAAATCTATAATCTTATGGTCACTTTCCTTTCCTATAGTATATAGTATATGTCAAGACAATTGCTTCAATTGTTTGTGTTTCTTTAGTCAAAATCAAACACCTTTTTTCCACTAGCCTTTTCCTATATATATTCCTTCATGTTTTCTCATTCTTTCATCAAACACTTCTCAAAAATTTCATAAAACAAAAATCTCAAAAAAAAAAAAAAAATCTCAAAAAAAAATGAGAAATATATTCCCTATATTGATGCTAATTTCCAATTTGGCACTCAACAACGATAGTAGCGGCAGCAACAACAATAACAACAATCTTATTCGTGCTACGTGTAGGGCGACCCCGAATTACTCCCTATGTGTCTCAACCTTACAATCCGATCCACGTAGCTACGAGGCGCATGATGACGATGATGTCACCACTTTAGGCCTCGTAATGGTGGATGCAGTGAAATTAAAGACGATAGAAATAATGAAAAAAGTAAAAGAGCTAGAGATATCGAACCCCGAGTGGCGGGCCCCACTTAGCCAATGCTACGTGGCGTATAACGCCGTTTTACGAGCCGATGTAACGGTAGCCGTTGATGCATTAAAGAGAGGGGTCCCTAAATTTGCTGAGCATGGTATGGCTGATGTTGTAGTTGAGGCACAAACTTGTGAGTTTAGTTTTAATTATAATAATTTGGTTTCACCTATTTCTAATATGAGTAGGGATATAATTGAACTTTCAAAAGTGGCTAAATCTATAATTAGAATGTTATTGTGAAATGAAACTATGGTCTACATGAAGCTCTCGCTATGTAGTATTCTGTTCATGAAGCTCTCAGTCGCTATGTGAACAACAGTTCGATGCAGAAAAGCTTTTGTTGTATATGGACGAGATCAAGAAGGATAGTATTATAACTTTCTAATCATCTTCCCTACGTAGTCTGTGTGACGCTCTCGCTATGTAGTATTCTGTGCATGAAGCTCTCACTATGTAGTATTCTGTGCATGAAACTCTCGCTATGTAGTATCCAGTACATGAAGCTCATCGCTATATGTAGTATTCAGTGCATGAAGCTGTGGCTGTGTAGTATCATGTGCATGAAGCTCTCAATCGCCATGTGAACAAAGTCAAGAATATTGTTATGACGGATGATAAAAAGGTCAAGCTACAGTTCGATACAGAAAAACTTTCGTTATATGTATAAATTATGTTTTGTTATTACTTTCTAGTCGTTTTCCTTTTTTTTTTTTTTGTCTTATTTTGATTCTAGTTTTTATTTTGTTTTATTGTGTGTGTGTTTTGTATATATAAAAGGTTGAGAATATATATCAAACATTAGACACATGTAGAAAGTAATGTTGAGTTATAGTTAAGATAGTTTGGCTAATTACATTGAATAATTATATTTTACATGAATTTTCTAAGCATTTTTATGTTTATTTGATAGCACGATGATATGCGTTGAGCTTAAATGACATAATAATTATTTATATAGCCGATTTCAATTTATTTAAAATTCATAAGCTATAAATCTTCTTTTAATAGAAGTAAAATTGTGTTTGGTTGGTGAGTGCAAACAAAGCAACAATTCTATTAGGTGATGGTTAGCTTTCATTTTTCTTAAAAGAGAAATTAATTATTTTGATTATATTCTTCTACTCTAAGCAAAAAAAAAAAAAAAAAAAAACTTAGCTAATAATTATGTTTTTATGAAAATTTGAATTTTGATTTCTCATAATTTTCACTCATTTTATTGATCGTTAGAATGTCACTATCAGACACTAATCCAACAACAAGACTTAATTAAATCAATCGCCGTGGTATTTTTTCCAATGGTGGTTTTGAGTTTTCTTTGTCATTTCAACTTTATATCAGATGTCTGATTAGAATGTCACGATAAAGCACTAATCTATCAACAAAAATTATGTAGCCCCATACTTGTCTTCAAAACTTAAATCAATCACCCAAATGGCCTCGTCGACCGCGTCGGTCCACCCTCCCTTGCTCCTTAGCCTGCTTGGAGACTGCCGGTCAATTTTCGACCCAAAACACGCCCGATATGTCCTAATATCAAATGTCACTAGCACTAATCTATCGACAAAACATTCTTTAAGCACATACTTTTCATCAAGACATAAATCAATCTCCATTTAACTCACTTTATTGATCGTTAAATCACAATTTCAGAAGTTTTAGATTTATTGTGATATTAAATGTCACGAATACTAATCTATCGGCAAAATATTATGTTAGCAGTTAGCCCATACTTATCATCGAGAGAACAGATTTTCATTTTAACTCATTTTACTGATCATTAGGCCACAATTTTCGAATACTTAGAAATTTATTTTTAAGTTAAATGTCACAATCAAGCACTAATCTATCAACAAAAATTATGTTAGCACACATATATATACTTGTCATCAAGACATAATTAAACATATTTTCATCTTATTTTCTTCAAAGATAACTTTGAACTTGTCTATTTGTGTTTGTCATTTCAACTTTGTAATGTAATCTCCCAAAGATAATTTTAATTAAGCCTACTAAGATCTAGAAAGATGTACACCTATCTTCTCTAAATATAATAACAAGTTAATTAAGATTAATATCTAAACTTAACTTACATTCATATTATAGATAGGAAGCTGTGGCGAACGCGAATTGGTTAGGAGGTAGGTAGGAGTGTTCAACTTATTAGTAGTCGTAGTGTTGCGCTTGTATTTTATTTCTGTTGATAAATGTTGTTTCGGGTAGATCACTTGCAGTATTATTTTGTAGTGGTATATATCATTTTGTTACTCCCTAGTGTCTTTTGTACTTTTATTATATCTTTTTATAGATTGTATTCTGTCAAGAGTCGAGGGTCTATTAAAAATAACCTCTTTACCTCACCTTTGAGGTAGTGGTACTGACTGTCGGCTGCGTACACTTTACCTTCTTCAGATTAGATCCCGCTTTATACGAGTATACTGAATATATTTTTTTTAATTCAAAATACTGAATATATTATTATTATTATAGTTATTGAGTAAAATAATCAAAATACATACGAGCTGAGACAACAACATGATAAAAAAAGTTATATTGGAATATTTGGGAGAATAATGCCTTTTGAGATTTAATACAAGTGCCTTTATTTTTTATAACTATTCCTTTAAGACTTTATATAAAGTGAAAGTTAGCTAAATATGATTTGTATCTAGTTTTATTAGACTAAATAAATTCATTTTAATGATTGTGTCTTTAGATATTTTATTTAGTAATTATGGTATGATGCTTTAATGTTATGTATAATATGAAAAGCTAAAAGAAAAAGTAAAACTATTTTTGTCATTTTCACTAAAGATGAATGATATTCTGTAATCCACTATCTCATAAAAAAGAAAAGATGATGTGAGAATAAGATTAAAAATTATATATATTAAAAAAAAGTAGAAGCATATTCTTATCTTTATTTAAAACTAATGTATATAATATAATGCTCCATCAAGGTAGATATTTTATTTGGACATCGATATTTAATATTATTTTATTTTTACAAAAATTATACGTCTATTCGTTATGGAATAACTTCTGACATATGATATCAGAAGCCTAACTTAAGGCGAATTCAGATAAAAATATCTTAAATTGATCAGTTATATGCATATGAAATTCATGCAAAAATGATTGAATTTAGTCGTGTGTATTTGAACTAACATCGTAAACGTAAAGTTACTTGTAAGTGGATACATCAAATGGTGGTCCCAAAATCGGGTATTCGTGCACTTCGACATGATATTTCATCATTTGTCAAAGGACAAGAATTTGAAGGGAGAGTCTTGCAGTAACCGGTAAAGTCGTTATCGTATGATCAGAAGGTCACGGGTACAAGTCTTGGAAACAGACTCTAGCAGAAATGCAAAGTAAGACTGTGTATACCTTCCTCGGATCCTGCTCATAACGGGAGCTTTAGTGCACCGAGCTGCTGCAAAGTAAGACTGTGTATACCTTCCTCGAATCCTGCTCATAGCGGGAGGTTTAGTGCACCGAGCTACTCTTTTTTTTGGTCAAAGAACAAGAATCTCATACGTTTGGACCATTGACTGGCCCAGAATAAGTGTAGTGGGCCATGTAAGTTGAAGCCCACTAACAATTTACAGCCCAATAAAACTAAAGCCCACAATTCATGAATATTCATACTTTCGGCCCATTGGACTTTTAAGGACTCATGAAAAACAAAAAACTTAGATACTACTTTTTATTTTTTTTTTGTAATTGCAAAACAAAAAAATTATTATTGTGAAATTTTAAATTTCACATGTTAACGTCCAGATTCTATAGTGGAATTTCACTTGTAGAACTTGAAACTCCATAATAATGATTAATTTCTATAGATGAAGTCGAAAAATGACCAATGAACGCTATTATTATTAAAGTCTTTGCCACACCTTTTGATGAAAATAAGTGCTTCTTGGAAGTGGCGGATTCAGCGTTTAAGGGTTGTGAGTGCCTCAGGGAGGTTCGAATATATATTGACGCACAAAGTTTTAAGGTTCTCATGGAAATCAAAGCACCCAACGATATTTTTGATTTTCTGGGTATTTTTTTTAACTCATATACCAACCTTTATAATTATGCCTAGTTTGTGTCGAGTTAAATGGGTGTCAGAGCACACCAAAGGTATACATAGGTCCGTCATTGCTTCTGGGGAGTAGCAGAAGAAGTTTTTCATAAGTTAAAAAAAATAGTTTCTTCCCAAAAGCATTTTTTAAAATAGCACTTTTTGTTTTATACGTAAACACGAGATGTTTATACGCTGAACTATCATTAATAGTATCGAACCTTCTCTTAACCACGTACACACGAGATATTTTATACACTGAACTATCATTGACAGTATCGAACATTCTCTTAACTACGTAAATACGGAATGTTTTATACGCTGAACTATCATTGATAGTATCGAACCTTTGCTTAACTACGTAAATACGAGATGTTTTATACGATGAACTATCATTGATAGTATTGAACCTTCTCTTAATTACATAAACACAAGATATTTTATACACTGAACTATCATTGATAGTATCGAATATTGATCGACCTGATTCTAAATATCAATATTATAAATCAAACATAAGAGCTTCGCTCCAAAAATTAATATATAAGGTGAAATAGTTCATTTTAACTATAATTTTATTGATAATTTTTTTTTTAATTTATGAGATGAAAGTTAAATTTGAATAAAATGAATTTCATGAATTTATTTTTTAACTTTAAATTTTAAAAATTAATAATCACAAATTTTGATTCTCATTGTTTCCTTGATTTGTGTACCATAACTTTTTTTTAAAATTTTGTGAAATGTATTGTGCATCGAACTATCCTTTTTATTCTTCATCGATTTGAGTTAGTTTTTTAATTTTTGGAAGTTCTTGCAAATATTAAATTTATTTTTTATATAAAAACAAAATCAATGTCCACTTTTAGACAAATTGGGCAGCCACCATCACATGGGGTGTGGGGTAAGGAAAACAGATTTTTGTTAGTATTTATTTGTTACAATAATAATATTTTTATGTTTTCTAATCATGAAAAGGACACTAGTTTTACATTGGTGGATTTTGCACTTGCATCTTATTTTTGAAATTTTTTTACCCGATATTCGATATTTATATTAAAGTTGTAGTACTAATTTTGGAGTTTTTTATTCTTAAATTCTTGTTGATATACGTTATTTTGAGTAAGTCGTTTGTAGCATTATTTTATGATGGTATTGTTCAATTATTATCTATTAGTGTTACTCCTTATTGTCTTTTGTACCTCTATTAAATCTTTTCTGGATTATGTTTTGTCTAATTGTCTTTGAGCCGAGGATCTATCGAAAATAATCTCTCTATCTCGATCATCATTGAGGTAGTGATACAGACTGCGTATGCCGTACATTCTATACTCTTCAAACTTTACTTTATGGGACTACAGGAAATATATTTGTCTTTGAGCCGATGATCTATCGAAAGCAACCTCTTTATCTCATCTCTGAGGTAGTGATACAAATTGCGTACGTCGTACACTTTATCCTTCCCAAACTCCATTATTGTGTAAAAATACACCGAATATACAAAGCTTGTAGTAGGAGGCGAAACTCTCAATAATTTTTTGTATATTCTTATAAATTTAAATCCGATACTTCTAATTAAAAAGGAAGGAATTAATATATTTTAAACTTGGCTAAAATCCTAAATTAATTATTATTACTAATAGAATAATAGATAGATAGAAAAGATATAGTGCAAAAATGTCAAAAAAGTATTCATAGTGGAGAAAGCTTTTAACTCGAAATAAATGGGCCACAGCATCAAGATAACGTAAGAGTTTAAGTTTTGTGCACTGTCAGTGTATAAAATATTTTACATTATCAGTTAACTTAGTCTATTATTGCAGGTTATTCAATTATTCACATAGAAATTAAAAAAAAAAAAAAGTTAGATAACCTGCAATAGCAAATCAAGTTTACCTGACAGTATAAAATATTTTATACACTGAACTTAAATCCTAATGTAATGATATTGTGAAAGTAAAATAAGATCATGAAATGATATGACGAAGGTAAAAATGTATTTTTTTTTTTTTATTATTTTTGAATGGAGGAACTTTTAACCTAAACAACTATTTGTCCAATTGTTTAAATTAAAAATAAGGCATAATATATAAATATGATTCTAAATTTAATATTAAATTATAACATTGATCTTAAACTTTAATAGTGCACAAATAGGTTATTTAACTGTACAAAACCTGAACAAATAAACACTTCAATTCTACGTGGTAAAATGCGTATATACACTCAAAATCACGCGCGCCGGAGTTAGATTTGAAGGGTTTTTTTGTTCAACTTTTGTATAGTTAAAGGGCCTATTTGTGCGTTGGCAAAGTTAAAGGTCATAGTTATAATATATCTTTTTTATTAGGTGGCAGCATCTAAGTGGATGATTAATCCACGTAGGCGCAATTGAGGTACATGCATGTAAGTTGCGAAATCGGAGTGTTTATTTATTCAGGTTTTGTATAGTTAAATGACTTACTTGTGCACTGTCAAAGTTTAAGGTCAATGTTATAATTTGGTGTCAAGTTTAGAGTCATATTTATGTATTATGCCTAAAAATAATTAATAAATATATAATATATAATGTATGTGTATTTAAAATAGAGAAAATACATTGTTTTCACCTAGAACTATAAACGAAATTGTTGAGACACACTCCAACTTAAAAGGGAATCCTATTACCCCTTTGATTAATTAAAATTATATTTTTGGCAACCTTAATGCCTACGTGGCACATTGCGTGAATCAACACGATGAAGGTTCACGTAGGCACACTGCGTAAATCAACACGCTGAAGATTCACGTAGGCACACTGCATGAATCAACATGCTGAAAGTTTACGTAGTCCCACATATGTGCCACGTAGACACTAAGATTATCAAAAATACAATTTTAATTCACATAAACTTGAAATCATCATGACGAATAATGTTATGCAACTTTATCAACCACTAGACGTATATTGCATCACTCAATTATCTGATAATATCATCCAATCAAAAAAGTAAGAAAGAGCAATCATTATTCGAAGTAAACTCAAAATCTCAAAATTTAAAGTTTAATTTAAAATTCTAGTTGCTTTTTAAGTTATTGATAAAATCGTCGTCATGCGATCTGGAGTTCACGAAATTATAAAAATTTAAAGTTATTGGTAAAATTGTGTTGCCATATGACCTGGAGTTTACGGGCTCATATATAGAAACAACCTTTTGTAAAAATACAAAGATACAATAATCTTTTGCAGAATTCGGCTCTATCCTGAATCTCACACATAACGACAGCAAGAAGTAAAGCTACAGTGTTATATAGGGGTTCGGATGAACCCAATAGCTTTTGAGTGGAGTCTATATTTATACTGAAAAATCAAGAAGAAACATATATATTGATTGCGTGCGAACCCACAACACAAGAGATGCTTGCAACTCAGCCGCACGAGCACGTTAGCTTTTTATCCCTTGTGATTGTGGTTTCGAAATCCATTAGCAACATTTTTTTTCCCACCTAAATTTAAAGTCCACAGACTTCAAATCCTAACTTCGCCTCTGAGTCGAGAGCTTTAGTGTACCGAACCACACTTCCATGCATATTTTTTTTAGGGGGGGGGGGAGGAGGGGGGGCTTCCCGATCACCCGGTGTTCGGTACTCACATTGGAGCTCCGACTAATTCAGATCGCACACTGCGGGGCCCATTCTGGAGGTGACACTCCCAACATGATTTTCTCCATACCCAAGGCTCGAACTCGAGACATCTGATTAAGGGTGGAGTACTTCCATCACTACAGCAAAATCTATGTTTAATATATATCAAAATTACTGATTAAATTAAATCCGTAACTGACATTCTAACTCCGCCACTAAATCAATCATACAACCAAAGAATCAAAACACAAAAAGGAAGAGATAAGAGAAAGGCATAATAAAAAGTGATACATTCCACTTTCATGAGGATAATGAAAGGAACCATTATCTCTAGCAATTATTATGGATGTTAATTAATTACTATTAATTAATACTATTAAAGTTGTATTTACATTTCTATATTAAGTTTCTAGCTATTGTTACAAGAGGATTTAGAAATTTATTCTCTAGGATTAACAAAAAATAAAAACACTAAAATATCTCACTTAGAATTTCATGTGTAACAAAGAAGTAATCTTAAACACATTTTGCTAATAACTCAATACTCCCTCTGGTACTTTTTAGTTGTCACATTTGGCTTTTTGAGAGTTAATTTGATTAATTTTTAAAATTAAATTGAATTAAATTAAATTAATTTAATATTTTAAAATTAAAATTTAGATATTCAAAAGCTATACGATAAGTGCTATAAATTTCAATTTTTCTCATATTAAGATGATGGAGACCTACATTATAAAATATTAATCAAAATTTATATCGTTACACTCTTAAAAAGAAAACTATAACAACTAAAAAAAACAAATGAAATGGAATTTTCTATTAAACCTAAAAGCACACATATACATAAACTTAACTGATTTTTTTTATATATATAAAAATATTTATTTTAATGTAAATATACTTGAAATATGATATATACACATCTCGATATTATTAATTTTAAAAATCTGTCAGCACTGTTTGACTTGCCCTCATCGATTCGAATGGAGGATCAAGAGAGTGTTATAGCATTTCCATACTAATAATTTTTTTTTTTTTTTTATAAAATAAATGCAAATATGCTTGTCTTTTTCTTTGTGTAAAATAGTTGGGGGCCAATAATTTTTTTTGGTTTTTGTACATTTTGTTAGTTCCAAAGTCTTATCATAATAATATAGAGAAGTATGATTTAATGATCTAAGGCTTGTTTGGTTGTTAGTTAGGAATTGAATCATTCATGATTAAAATCATCATGATTGGTATTTAACTTTTAAGAATTGAGCACTATTAAAAAGAAATAATAAATTCTCTAATATAAAGATACAGTTGGAAATAATTAATATTCTCTTTGGTTGATCGATTGATTGGATCGAAGTGTGAAGGAGTTGATATATCGAAGATCAATTCAAGACTAAGGTCGTATATTTATCTTGAATTTCTAACGTGGCATTCATTTTGGGATAATTTTTTTTTTTACTAAAATGACATTTATTTTGAGATGAAGACAGTATTTGATAATATTTTTGTGAATATATATATATATAGTAAATGTTGAATCCCTAGAGAAAATTCTATTGGGAGCGCGACCTCCAGAATGGATCCTGCACTGCGCGTCTCGAATTAGTCGGGGCTCCAGTGAAGATATCAGACACCGGATGGAAAACCAAAAAAAAAATGTTGAATCCTCTTAATTCCGTAACATATTTATTTTTTCGTATTTTTAAATTCCTTGATAAAACCACACTGAAAAGCCAGAGAACCACAGTCTCTTCTACAACCGCTAACTTGATCACTGTGTAATAACTCGCAAATCACTCATAAACCGCCCTAGATAAATCCCATACGACAAGCTCATAACTAAACCACGAACGGAGGTTTAATTCTATTTCAGGTATCCCACATAGACAAATCTTATACGACAAGCTCATAACTGAGGTTGAATTCTATTTCAGTTATCCTACATAAGCAAATCCCATACGACGAGCTCATAACTGAACCACGACGGAGGTTGAATTCTATTCCAGATATCCCACATAGACAAATCCCATACGACAAGCTCATAACTGAGCGACGGGCGGAGGTTGAATTCTATTTCAGTTATCCCACATAGACAAATCTCATATACAACAAGCTCATAACCGAACGACAGACGGAGGTTGAATTCTATTTCAGGTGTCCCAGATACACAAACCTCATACGACGAGCTCATAACTGAACAACGAATAAAGGCTGAATCCTATTTCAAATGTCCCATATAGAAAATCTACCACCTCTCAACCACTCGATCATGCCCTTAGAGTGATTCAACACCTAAAATTCATAAAGCAAAGTGTGGCATCTTTAGAAGCTCTATCTCCCCTCCAAACAAGCCCCACCAAAAACACACAAAAAGAGATCATCACACAATTGAATTCATCCATCCATCTATATATAAAACACACACACAACACACAAAATACACACAAAACACACACTCCCAACCACAAAACTCACATTCACTTCTCACTTTCCCAAACTTCCAAAATGAAAGTTTTGATATTCCTAATGATGTTTCTATCCATATTGCTAGAAACAAAAGGGAACAATAACCTAGTAGAAACAACATGTAAGAACACACCAAATTATGAACTATGTGTGAAGACTTTGGTTTCAGACAAAAGAAGTGGAAATGGAGACATAACAACATTGGCATTAATAATGGTGGATGCTATTAAATCAAAAGCTTATGAAGCTGCTATTACTATTTCTAAACTTAGAAGATCTAATCCCCCTCAAGCTTGGAAACTTCCCTTGAAAAATTGTGCCTTTTCATACAAGGTAATGTTAAATTATGTTCTAAATAGACACTTAAATTCGGTCTTAGCAAACAAGTAAACACTTCAATTCTCATTGTGTCGATACATGACGTGACATATAAATGTTAGAGGTGTTTAGATGTTCGTTTTGTAAGTTGAGTGTTCAGTTGGCACAGTAGAAACGAACTGAAATGTCCAGATACGTATACTCAAAATTAGAAAGCATACTTTTTTTATACTTTGTATAAAAGTATGTTTATGTAGAGTAAATCATTTAGTACCCCTGAACTATGATCAAATTAAATTTTCTACGACACACTCTAACTTTACGAGGGTTCTATTATTTCTGAAATAAATTTTAATGTATTTTTATTAATTTTTTAGTTGACATGATACTTTTTGTCAATCTGACGTCCTTTTGTCAACTTTTTCAACTGACGTGGCATCCTTGAACATGATCAAATTTGTTATGATACACTCCAACTTCATAAAGTTCTACTACCCTTGAACTAAATTTTAGAATATTTTTATTAATTTTAGGATATTTTTGTTATTCTTTTTAGCTGGTGTGATACCTTTTTGTCAGCTGACTGATGTGACACCTTTGACGATGTTAGCTTCATTTTATGTTATAAAAGTTTCACGTCAGAATAAAAAGATGACAAAAATATACTAGAATTTAAGAATAAAAAATGCGTGTGAAGTTGAAGTATGTCGTAGCACAACAACTTTGATCATAATTCACCATTCGAGAATAATGAATGCCTATTTCGTTTGTGTATTATGCCTTCTTATTATTAGTAGTTCTTTTAGAAAAGAAAAGATTCATTTTTATAGTTGAAATAATTCAACTTCAAACTTTTTATCATTTCAAATTTGATAGCATATGTATATAACTGCATGATGTGACTATAAAATACAAAATTAATTTTTTTCCAAATATAAACATATGTTTTTGATTTTTCAAACAGGTAATTCTAACAGCAAATATGCCAGAAGCAATAGAAGCATTAACAAAAGGTGATCCAAAATTTGCAGAAGATGGAATGGTAGGTTCATCTGGTGATGCACAAGACTGTGAAGGTTATTTCAAAGCTACTACAAATAAATACTCACCACTTACTAAATTAAATGTTGCTGTTCATGATCTTTCTGATGTTGGTAGAGCTATTGTCAGAAATTTATTATAATGTTATTTGTTATGTGTGTGTTGTTGTATGATATGATAGTGATGTGTGTTCACAAATTAGTGACATGTGTAATGAACTATGAACCCTCTTAATTATGAGAAAAGATATATCATGAGATATTTGTACAAGTGTAACAATCTTATCCAATATATATATATATATGTTGTCCTCTTCTATAGGAAAAGTCTAGACTCCACTAGCTAGATAGTGTTTTTTCTTTTTATAATCGTGGTGTACGTGTCAGTTTTGTAAGCATCATCACGATTAATTTAATCGGATATCTGTTACCTTCATGATTTATTAAAGTAGATCACTATTGATCATATAATAAAAGCAGATCTTGGCCTATGGAGTTTTATTAACAGCAGATACTATTAGTGGCGGAGCCACTTTTGCTTCAAGGGTTTCATCCAAACACTCTTCGACGGAAAATTATACTGTTTTTATATTATTTTTAGATGGTTAAAAATATTTTATGCATATATAGTAGATGTTGAATACTAGTTCACATGTATACTTCTGAATTACCTCAATGAAAATCTTGACTCCGTCACTAAATACTATGTAACTCTATTCATCAAAATAAGGACAAATGTAAGAATCACCTAGTGTTTTTTTAAGACTCCACTAGTGCTTTTATAACTGACATATTATGGTAATATGCTCAGTGTAATTTCACAAGTAGAATTTGAGAAAAATAGGGTGTGTGCGTATACGTTATTTCTGTTTCGTGAAGATAGAGAGTTGTCTTGAAATAATTTCACAAATAGAGTTTAAGAAGAGTAGAGTGTATATATATGTTATTTCTATTTCGTAGGTATTATTTTTATTTTGTGAAGAATCTTTTACTCAAGAAAAAAACTCAAAATAGGTTAAAAAAAAAAAATAAAAAATTCTACTCGTCTAACCATCAAAGGGTGGAATTATAATTGTTAGTATATGAATTCTAAACTACAATTATAGAAAAAGTAAAGGGAAGTATTTATTAAGTTTTGAATTCAAAAGGAAAAAAAAACAAGAGGAAAAAGTGAATTTCAATTTTTTTGGTGAAGTCATTAAAAATTATTGACTCGATTAATTTATATTCGCGCTTCATGAGATCTATTAGGAGAAAATGAATGATTTCGATCACTCAATAGCCATGCAATTAATTATGGTAAGATTGATTGAAAGTCTAATTGATTGGTGATGTTTCTTTCTTTGAAAATGAAATAAAACATAATGTATATTAAAACGTGTCACCTTTTAATTCGTTATTTAATTGAGCATAGATAACCCAAGGTTCAATTATGAACTACCATAACTCAGATATAACCAAGTTTCAATATAAATATCAGATATGATTTATGTGTAACAACTAGGTCACGAGTTTGAGCTGTAGAATCAACCCCTCAACCCTAGTGATACTTGTGTCAGCATAGATTGGTTGCATCACATCCTTTGAAGTGCGACCCTTTCCTGACCCTGCTTTGAATGCACAATGTTTTGTGCGCCAGACTGTAGCTTTTTAGTGTTAAAAAGTGAGGTAGACTCTGTAAAAAGCGTGCCAGGCTGCCGCTTTCGTGTTAAAGAGTGAGGTAGACTCCGTGAAAAGGGTTTCTTTTACGGAATTTCCATGCGGAGAGTGAATTCAAAGGAATCCCTTTCCAACCAATGGCGAGATAATTTTCATTCATTTCAAGCGTGAAAGAGTTCCCACCACTAAATTTTTCTACCACGACTTTGGCTTGGTACAAGGAGGAATTACTCATTCTAATTTCCAGCATTCCGAATCGCTTAAAATACTCCCTCCATAACTGGATCGATACATGCCTTATACGCCTTTCCTCCCCCTCAACCGCGATAATGTTCCTTATACCGTGCCACATTACCTCCGATTCCATTGCCATCCTTGTTGACTCGTCATTTTTCATACAGTCTTGGAACAAATCAAAGAAAGCACCGTGATAGAATAGCGCTTCAATGAACCGGTTAGCAAAAACCGGAGAATTTAGATTTGCCTCGACCTCTGCAACAATCATTATACGAGGGTTCAAGCCCCTGATAAATCCAATCAAGGAATCGAGTTTTTCCTGTTGTGTTAACAAGTTAGACATGAAATACTGCGAGTAAACTGCAATGACTTCATCAGGATCGATGTCTAGATCTTCTCTCTTGAGATCCGCGACATCTTCTACCTCCACAATCTTGAAACACAACGCCATGTGGAAGGACTCAGCAAAGCTCATGAGTCTTTTACCCGTCTCCTCAACATTAGTCCTCGATTGATCAACACCTGATAATAATGCACTTATCTTGAGATACTCCACATGATTTTGAGAGTTTTTGTGATGAGTTGTTAATGCTTGCATTAGGATCGTCCATTGGACTCCCATTTTGATCTCCAGATCAATTATATGAACCTTTTTCGCGTTCCCTATGTTCTCCACGATAGCTTGAATTCCAGCAAACTTTACTACTTGACAAATAGGCATGTCCTGAACTGCAATAGTGCACGCGTTTATACCTCTTAACGTGTTCTGAAGATCTTGCATTTCATGTAAACCTACACTTTTTGTGCTTTCTTTACCCGTTTCTCTATCAACTCGCTCGCGTAGAGCACCAGAGAAATAGTACACCAACCTCTCCACAGGGTTACCCGATTTGGAACTCAACTTTTCACATTCATTTAACAGGTTGATCGCGCGATCAAACTTCTTCTCCTCCACTTTCTCTGCTGAAGCAAGAAGGCGCTCAACGAGTTCCACACTTCTAGAATAATCTTCATCGCGAAGGCTAAACAACGCGACGCCAAATGGATGATCAAGTCCAGAAACTGATGATTCAGTGGATTGAATGAACTTTTGTCCACCTAGACGAAGAATTTCATCTGTTGATAATTTACAAACCCTTGGCGTATACGCGCTTTCACTAGTTTGAACATTGATCTTTTGTCCCTTCAGTTTTCGAAATCCATTTCCAAAGTCTTTCAGTATGTTGAGTGAAGGAATCGATGAACTCCTCGCTTTCTTGTTATCATCTATTGTTTCTTTAACGTAAACAACATTTGTTGTTTCCTCTTCAACATCGAAATCCCAATCATCAAATGTAACAAAATCTTGTTCGTTTTGTTCTTGCATACTAGTTGTTTTGTGTTCTTTGTGTGAGTCAATTTCAAAGTATTGGTAACAATTTGAGTTTATTATATGATAGGATTTTTATATTCTATAGTATGATTATTATTATTATACAAACTTTGGTGTTATCGATGATAATCGATGTTTTCAATTTCAAGAAAGACAAATCAAGCAGTACCGATTTCGATATGTGTACTAAAGCTACCGCTATGCACGGTTTTTGGAGAAGGGCCCCATCACAAGGGTGTATCGTACGCAGTCTTACCTTGCATTTCTGCCAGAGGTTGTTTTCAAGGCTTGAACCTGTGACTGCCTGGTCACATGGCAGCAACTTTACCAGTTACTCCAAGGTTCCCTTCAACTAAGCAAACATTCTTAAGTACAATTAAAAGGGTAGTTCGCTGTAAATAAGTTCTCGCTATACGCAAGGTCTGGGAAAGAGCTGAGTCACAATAACTAGAAAAGTACCACAAATTCAGCTTCGTAAAAACCAACAATCTACCAAATAACAACGAAAATCTCGAGTTCAATGTGGTGCAAATTGTTCCTAATATATTGAAATGTAATACGTACTGATCTAAAAGGGAAGCCTGGTGCACTAAAACGCCCCCTATGCGCGGGGTTCAGGGTTTGTACGCAGTCTTACCTTGCATTTCTGCAATAGGCTGTTTCCACGGTTTGAATCCGTGACCTCCCGGTCACATGACAGCAACTTTACCAGTTACTCCATCGCTCCCCTTCAATACTTTCTGATCTCTCAATCCAAAAATGAACTTGAAAAAGCCAATTATATTGTGAAGCCATCCACTTTTCGGCTTGTTTTCCTTTACTACTTTAGACTTAGGACTACTGTTGTTCAATTTAGGACCACTGCTGTTCAATTTAGGACCACTGTTGTTCAATTTCTTGAAAGCATTTCGCAACTCCACAAGCATTTTCTTCGAATTCTTCTGAAACTGAGCGGAGTTGTGAACACGAGATGATGGTGGGTGATTTACGTGATAGTGACCTGCAGTTGCATTTCCATGACCATATGCATCAACAACTGACAATATGAACTCACCACGCTCGCGAAAGTACTGATAAACAAAGCCCTCGAAGTTCTTTGGAGGTGTACGAATATAACTAAGCATCGTTTTACATGTCAAAATGAACACTTCCTCGTTGTAAGCTAAAGATGCCTTCACCCAACGTTCATCTTTGATGTGTGTTCCACGTACAGGCTCGTTGAAGTAAGGGCGAGCGTTGAGGACTAATCCCTGTATTGAAACGAGTAGTTGAAGAATTGTAGACTTTTGTGGAGTCCATCTTTCGACCCTGGTTCCACTCCAAGTGTTAACGAGGCTCAAGCAAACATATCCATTAATATAAAGATTAGGATTCATATGATATCCACGCGACAGATAACGAACTTTGGGAGGTTGGTTCGGATAATCTGAAGGAAAGACAATGTCAAAGAAGAAGAGTCCGTCATGATATGGAGTACCGGCAGCACCAACAATGACAGCGCGAAGAAGATCCATTCGCGACTCATAAGTTCGAACATAGATGGATTCAGGGAGATGTTTCTCCAGGATTTTCCATTCTTTCATTATCGTTCTGTATGCACAAGTGTTCGTATCGATGAAGCATTTTTTGTCCTTGCTGGATTGGTTCGATTTGACGTAATAGTGATCTGATTCATCTGATACAACATCAAAAAGTGGGAATTTGAAAGTAGTGGCAGATTTTTTGCTCTCACCTGCAAAGAAAATACCACAAGTCAGTATTTACTCGTCATCTAAGTTGCTCGGACTCTTCACTTTTGATGCCGCACAGTGTCAGGTTCTCGAAAAATGCATTACTCTAGGAGAATCCCACATGTGCCGATTGACATGTTTGAAGAGTCCGAAGCAACATAGCTTGTCATCATATCTCAAACAGATAATATTGCAGCCTAGTGTTCCGACAAGTGGAGTTAGGGAGGGTATAGTGCACGCAGACCTTACCCTTACATTTGAGAAGCAGTGGCGGAGCCACCTTTACTCCAGCGGTTCATCTGAACCCTCTTCAATGAAAAATTATACTGTTTTTATACTATTTTTAAATAGTTAAAAGTATTTTTTATGCATATATAGTAAATATTGAACCCCTTCGACTAGTTTGTATATATATCTCTGAATCCCTCAGTGAAAATCGTGGCTCCACCACTATTGAGAAGGTAGAGAGATTGTTTCGGAAATATCATTGGTTGATTAAATAGTGAAAAAGAGACAATAGCAACAAATGTAAACAACAAGAAGATAATAAAATACTAAAATAAAATAACAGATAATGCAACCAAAATTACACAGACAATATATAGATAGATAGATAGATGGACAGACATTTAAACTTGGCCTCTGTTGTCCGTTGAACACTTCAACTTATAAAATAATTATCTAGACATCACTCAGCTCGTTTCCACCGTGTCAATCAAACACACTCTAACTTACAAAACAATTATCTAAATACGTCCAAAGTTTAGGTGCCACGTAAGTGGCAATTGCTCATGAGATACAATGGAGATAAGTTGAAGTGTCTAAATGTGCATTCTCAAAATTGGAGTGTCAGGTTGTAAGATAAATCATTTACCACCAACAAATTGTAACATGAGCACAAATTAAACATACATTTTCAAACTTAATAATGTCAATAACAATAACAATACAAAGTTGTGCTATATATCTACTAGCATTCTATCTTAATCCCATACGATCATTGAGCATGAAACAAAAAAAATAAAATAAAAAAATACCCCAAACAACAGAGAGAATTTCTTATTAATCGCACAGTGCTTTCCAAGATTTTTTATTATTATTTTATTATTATTATTATTTTTTATTTTTTATTTTATTATTATTATTATTATTGATATTATTATTATTTCCTTAAAACCACATAAAAAATGATTTTCGTTATGTTGTTCCTTATTAAAATATCCACTAATTTATCAATCAATTCTGATATACAATCGATCGCTGACTAGAACAAATTTTTTACTAAGGGGATTCAAAATTATAAAACAAAGTGAATAAGCGAAGAATTCAAGAAAATTCAACTTCAACCATAGACATAGACGACTTTGATCTTGTCTACCACATTCCAACAATCGGTGGTCGATTAGGGCTGGGATTTCATCGAGCAAATTCAAAAATATAAAAGGTAAACAGACGAAGAATTTAAGAGAATTCAAAAATATAAAAGAGGTAAACAAACGAAAAATTTAAGAAAATTCAACTTCTAACATACATAAAGAATTTTAAATTTATCCACCGTGTCCCACCGAGTGGAATTCAGAACTCGACTCCAAATCCTCCCTCGAACAATGCACCCCGAAAAGAATTCATATAGTTAATCCTAACTCATTTGACATTAAAGTATAATGTAATTAATTGCGCTCGAAACTTAGAACAACATATTAAAAACTCAAAAAAAAAAAGTTACCTGAAACAATAGCAGCCATGCTTTTTTTTTTTTTTTTTCTAATTCTTATTTCTTCTTCAATAATATGATTATTAGAAAATCATAATTAAAAAAAGAACTATAATAAGAGTTTCATACCACAAGAGTTCATGTTCTTCTAGGTGAACTATACATGTGGTTTATAAATCCTAATATACATAAAACTCTTCCTTAAATATTTAAAATATGAAATCTAGAAAGTATATTTTTTTTAATGTTATAAAAAATACGTCAACAAAATTGTTATTTTAAATTCAATAATAGAAATATATAGTAATACAATATTCTTTGTCATAAATAGCTTAGTAAAGTGTCAAAATTTCTAAAATTATTAATGGTAGATAGGTAATTTTACAAAGAGTTTATTATTATAAAGATGGTTATTAATGTTTGTATCCCTAAATTAATATATTGCTACTAATTTTCGAGTAGTATCGATTTATTTTCTTTCATTCAAAAAAAAAAAAAAAAGAGATGGTAATTCAACTATCGAATCGAACTCGATAATTCAAACCTTAAAAAAAATACTTTCAATGGACTCTCGACTCGACAGAAAAAAATATAATTCAAAGCATGGTAACAAGATAAATCAAATGAAGCAACAGATAGTAATACACACACAAAAAAAAAATCCGATAACACCTGACTATCTACTAAACAATAAACAACAATATAATAGCCATCTAAATAAATTTCCATCTTATATAAATAAATATATTTTATCTCAGCCACAAAAGAGTCCTTGGAGGTCCACCAACATAGCAAGTAACTCTAACTATCTTACAAATCATTTAGAAAAAAAAAAAGATTAAAATCTTCTAATAATTATTAAATATTTCTTTATCTTCTTTTCAAAACTCTTCAAGATGAATATTAATGTTACATTATTTTGGGTTATTGTTATATATGTAATTTTCTTGGATTTTGTTAATGGTTTATCTGTGAGAAATGTTATTGATTCTCCTTTATTAACAGAGAAAATTGGTACTAATCACACAATTATAGTGGATTTAAATGGACATGGGAATTTTAAATCTGTTCAAGCTGCAATTAATTCAATTCCAGATGGAAATTCAAATTGGATCATTATCCATGTTAGAAAAGGGATTTACAGGTACATATTGGTTAATTAATTTTTCAATTTGATCTCTGAAAAATAGTTATTGTCGTGAAGTTCTAAATTTTATTAGTGAAACCTCTTTAACATTATCATGAAGAATGTAGCAAAATGGGGTACTTGGTGTGGATTGCAGAGTTCCATGAACCATCGAGTCGCTGAATGCAAGTTGCACTAGAAGTCATTAGGCAAAGGGCACGACGTCTGCTTGGGCGTCACAAAAAATAAAATAAAATTGACATTATCATGAAGTTTTAATTAGCTTGTTGAATTTGAAATTTTTGGACGATGACTAGTTCAGTGTGAATCATCGGGTCGTTGAACGCAAGCTGCACTAGAAGTCATTAGACCAAGTGCACGATGTGATCATGGAGTTTTACTAAGCTTGTTGAATTTAAAATTTCTGGATGATGATTAGCTTTGTGTGAACCATCGAGTCGTTGAATGTAAGTTGGCCATTAGGCAAAGGGCACGTCTGTCTGGAGTCACAAAAAAAATAAAATAAAATTGACATTTTTTTTTTTATATATATTTTGCAGAGAAAAAGTGTATGTACCACCAAAGAAGTCTTACATTTTCATGAGAGGCAATGGAAAAGGAAGAACATCAATTGTATGGTCAGAAAGTTCCATTGATAACACAAAATCTGCTACTTTCAAAGTTGAATCTCCTAATTTTATTGCCTTTGGCATTAGCTTCAAGGTACAATAATTTTCTTTAAATTTATATCGATGCACAAAATATTCAGCGTTTACACAAGATTCGATGAAGGGTCGCACCTCACGGAGTGTGCTGTAGATAGTCCATCCCAATACAAATATTAGTGGCTGCTTTCACTTCTCGAACTTGTGACCTATAGGCAGGGGCGGAGCCACCTTTGCTCTAGGCCGAAAATTATACTGTTTCTATACTATTTTTATTCAGCGTTTACACAAGATTCAACGTAGGGTCGCACGTCACAGAGTGTGATGTAGATAGTCCATCCCAATACAAATATTAGTGGCTGCTTCCACTTCTCGAACTTGTGACCTATAGGCAGGGGCGGAGCCACCTTTGCTCTAGGCGGAAAATTATACTGTTTTTATACTATTTTTATTCAGTGTTTACACAAGATTCGACGAAGGGTCGCACTGTGGTATGATGTAGATAGTCTATTCCAATGCAAACATTAGTGGTTACTTTCACGGCTCGAACTTGTGACTTATAAGCAAGGGTGGAGCCACCTCTGCTCTAGGGGTTCAGCCGAACCCCCTTCGACGAGAAATTATACTGTTTTATATTATTTTTACATGGTTAAAAATGTTTTTTAACACCCAAGGGTGTGGCCTAGTGGCTCGATGAAGTTGGGATGAGCAACATGAGGTCTCGTTCAATTCCCAGCAAAGACAAACACTAGGTGCGTTTTCTTCCCATCTGTTCTAACCTTGATGGACAGAGTTACCTTTACCTGTTGCTGGTGGGAGGTGTCAGGTATTCCGTGGATTTAGTCGAGGTGCGCGCAAGCTGGCCCGGACACCGTTATCAAAAAAAATATATGTATATTGTAAATGTTGAACTCCTTCGACTAGTTAGTATATTTACTTCTGAATCCCCTCAATGAAAATCCTGGCTCCGCCACTAGGTGCAGGTCACACATTAGCAAATTGACTTTAACTCATTTAACTTTCACTTAATTAAAATATGTGTTTTGTACTATTTTTAGATCCTTTTGACCTGCAACTATTCTCAATATAATTTTGACTTGTCTAATTATACAGTTCCATTGACATATATATTATGATTTTTTTAATTTTTTTTTTTTTTTGCTAGAATCAAGCATTTAATGGTGTAACATCAACCTCACAAAACCAAACATCAGTAGCAGCATTGGTTGGAGCAGACAAAGTTGCATTTTATCATTGTTCATTTTTGAGTACTCACAATACACTTTTTGACAAAAAAGGAAGACATTATTATGAAGATTGTTACATTCAAGGTTCAATTGACTTCATATTTGGAAGTGGTCAATCTTTATTTCAAGTGAGTTTAATTTCTATGCATCCATATAAATTATACCTCGAACTCTCGAACTATCACCAAAGTTGTTATGACACTCCAACTTTACAGGGTCCTATTACCTCCTAAACTCAATTTTTACCATATTCTTGTCCCCCTTTTGTGCTGACGTGACAATTTTATTGCATAAAATGGAGCCCACGTCAAAGGTGTTACGTCAGCGAAAAAGAATGACAAAAATACGCTAAAATTTAGTTCAGGGGTAATAGGACCTCAGTAAAGTTGAAGTTTGTCATAGCAAATTTGGTCATAGTTCATGACGTACGGTACTAGATGTTTTACTTTATTTATACAATCAGATTACTTAAAGATTTTTTGACTTACGATTTATATAACTTAAACAAAAATGAGACGGACAATCGATTGCAACAAGTTAAAATACACTGTTCATGTGTGAATAAAATTAGCACGATCAGTGTATTTTAACATGTAATAATTTATAATATGCGTTGTTTTCTAGGTATATATTTACATATAGATAGATATAGATATATTCTTTCAATGACCTGTGTTAAAAAAGGATTTAAAATATCAATGTCTACAAGTTAAATTCATTAAAAAAATACAATGGTGATAAATGATGCCTATTGTATTATCAATGTCACATTTTAATTTAGAGTTGAGTAAAGCATCTAGTAGCTACTAAACTATGACCAAATTTGCTACGATATATTTTAATTTTACGGGAGTTTTATTACCCCAGAATTAAATTTTAATATATTTTTGTCAACCTTTTTAGCTGACGTGACAACTTTGACGTGGGTCCCATTTTATGTAATAAAAGTGTCATGTCAGCAGGGTGACAAAATATGCTAAAATTAGTTCCGGAGTAATAGCACTCCTGTGAAGTTGGAGTGTATCGTAGCAACTTTGACCATAGTACGAGGGGGTACTGGATGCTTATAATGAAATCCCGGTATGAACTTTTGTTATTGCTACGATAGAGCGAATAAAAACTTGGTCTCAACTCACATCTATGACCTACTTTAGCTACGCACAAGTAGGCACTTAATCCTGTATAGAGTTGAACAAGTAGACGCACGCGTCTTACGTGGTATAATTCATATAGGACGCCATGTAGAACACGAATTGATCATGTATGACGCCACATTAGAATGCATGTGTCTACTTGTTCAACGTTATACAACTTTAAGTGTCTACTTGTGCATACTCAAAGTTGAAGGGCCAGATAAAAGCTGAAGCCAAGTTAAAGGACACGTTTATGTATTATGCCGTAAAATTATCCCTCATATTTTTATTTTTTTGGCAGAATTGTGAGATATTTGTAGTTGCAGATAGAAGAGTTGATATACGTGGTTCAGTGACAGCACAAAGTAGATTTAGGGACAAAGAAAATAGTGGATTTGTGTTTGTTGAAGGGAAAGTGTATGGTGTTGGGGGTGTATATTTGGGAAGAGCTATAGGGTCTTATTCAAGAGTTATTTTTGCAAAAACTTATTTCTCCAAGACAATTGTACCTCAAGGATGGACTAATTGGAGCTCTCCAGGGTCAACAAGGTAAATTGTACTTCCTTTTTATACTTGTTTTTGATAGGAGTAACGCGTCTAGTACCCTCCTGAACTATGACCATGTTTGCTACGAGACAATTCAACTCCACGGGAGTTTTATTACCTCCTGAACTCAATTTTAGCATATTTTTGGCAACTTTTTTTGCTAGCGTGACACCTTTTGTCGACATTTTTAGCTGATGTGACACCTTTGATGTGGGCTCTATTTTATGTAATAAAGGTGTCATGTCAGCATAAAAGGGTGACAAAAATACGCTAAAACTGAGTTTGAGGATAATAGGATCCCTGTGTCGTAGCCACTTTGGTCATAGTTCGGGGTGGTTTTGGATGCTTATCTCTTTTGATAGGCATAATATATATAATTATGCGCTTTAACTTGGGTTCAGGTTGCATTTACGTCCTTCAACTTTGGGCATGCAGAAGGAGGCATTCTAACTTGTATGAAGCTGAACAAGCAGACGCATGCGTCCTCTGTGGCATCTATGTGGAATCTACATGGCAATCACACTTGAATTGCCACGTCGATGACACGTAGGACATGTGTGGCTACTTGTTCAATTTTGTACAAGCTGGAGTGCCTCCTTGTGCATGCCCAAAATTGGAAGGCATAAATGCAACCTGGAACCAAGTTTAAGGATGCATTTATGTATTATGCATTTTTAATATGCATTATTTGAACCCTGGACCTTAAAAAGTAGACACACGCGTTCTCTGTGGCATCTATGTAGAATCGACCTGGCAATCACACCTGAATTGCCACGTCGATGACATGTGGGACGCATGTGTCTACTTGTTCAATTTTGTTTAAGTCGGAGTGCCTCCGTGTGCATGCCCAAAATTGGAAGGCATAAATGCAACCTAAAGCCAAGTTAAAGGATGCATTTATGCATTATACCTTTTTAATGTGCATAATCTGAACCAAGGATCTGTCAGAAGTAGCCGATTTGAGGTGCAAGGTTGGGTGCGCATCACTCTTCTCAGACCCTATTTGTAGCATTACACTAGATATGTTATTGTTGTTGTTACAGCTATGATCCTTGATATTGAGAATTTGGATCAGATTAATAAGCTTGTCGAATACTCCATTTGGAGCTACGTTGATCAAAATAACTAGGTTAAATTTAATAACTTGATTTTAGTCACCAATATCGATCCTATTATAACGAACTTCTTTCACTAGTATTGTATCGGAAACATGTGTAGAAGAGGATTTCATAATTTCAAAGGCGCGTATTATCTCACCATTGACTAATGAAACGAGTTCAAGACAGAAATTTCAAAATTGAATCTACTACACGTATATATCAAATTTAAATTCTGAATCCGACTAATTCAGATATTTTGGTGTAGGAATTTATATCATGGTGAGTACAAGTGTAGCGGACCAGGGTCGGCCAATAATGGTAGAGCTTCATGGTCAAAGCAACTCAATGACAAAGAAGCCATGTCATTCACCTCCATTGAATTTATCCAAGGGAAACAATGGCTTCCTGCATGGATTTAATTTAATTTAATTTATTATTATTTGAAGTTAATATATATGTAGAAGATTAATTAGAACCAGAGGCGGAGTCGGAATTTAAAGACTGAGGCAGGAAAAGGCCTCGGCATTGATCCTTCTACCACTAGGCGCAGTATGGTACTGTACCTCCGCCCCTGATTAGAACTATAGTACTAGTCATGAGCCAGGGGTCTATCATAGACAATATTTCTTTCTTGCCTCTGAGATAGAGGTATGAACTGCGTACATTCTACACTGTATGTTGTTGTAATTAGAAGTATATTAGTAATTATTAGCCATGAAGTGCATCTCTTAATTGTATTTTATGATGCCTCTGGCTAAACATTTTTGCCTATTGAAATTGTTAATAATAAGTATTTGTTGTATAGTTGTTAGTTTATAAGATTTTTGACAATATAAGTTGAATGCTTAAATTAGACGAGTAATAATTAGGGGCGGACCTAGGTGGGTGTTAAGGGTTCATTCGAACTCCCTCGATAAAAAATGAACTTATCTCATTATTATGGTATAAATGTGAGACAAATAATCTCGATACTAACTAATAACTTCAATCAAACGCTGGATAAAATAATCACGCATTTTATCTCAAGAATATTATACATTATAACCCACACCAAACAACCTCATAGTGTTTCTTTTTTGAGTTGAGGGTTATCGAGAATGGTCATTCTACCCCATAAAAATGAGAACATATATTTCACTCTCTCCAAATCTTCCTTACGGGATAACACTGGATTTATTATTGTTGTAATTACTGTTGTTTCTTAAACCGATCACAAAATTTAAAGAGCAAACAACATCAATCTCGAGAGTTTGGAGCTTAGTTACAGAAAATCCCAATATTTTACACAATTACTGAAAATCTCAATTTTGGGTCTATCGAGATACATAATTAGCTTCCGATATAGTCAACGAAGATATTTTTTTTTGCAAGGATACATAATTAGTTTTCGATATATTTTTTCTATTTTGGGTCTATCGAGCTACATAATACATCCAACGAAGATACTTTTTTTTTCTTTGTAAAAATACATAATTACCTCCCAATACATTTTTCTCGATTTTGGATATGTTGAGATAGATAATTAGCTCCCCGATACATTCAACGAAGATATATAATTAGTTTAAATTTTTGTAAGTACCTTGTAAGGGTGGAGATTTATGTAAATATGGTAAGCTAAGTTGAATGTTTATGTTATTTTTCCTAATTATGTATCTCGACAGATCCAAAATAAAAAAATATATCGAGAGCTAATTATATATCTTTATAAGGAAAAAGATATATCTCGTAAGATATATTATGTATCTCGACAGACCCAAAAACAGAATTTTCTAGTAGTTATACAATCAAACAAGGTAATCCTATTTGTGCAAATCTCCTTCAAGCCCAATATACCATAAGCCCAATACAAAATCAAATCCAAGCAATAAACAAAAAATTGTTAGGGCACCAATTAACACACTGTACAATTTGGTGAAACTAAATTGGAAGTTTAGAGAGAGAGCAAGAATGGAGGTTGGAGATGAAGCAATTGAGATGGTAGATTCAAAGGACTTACAGCAGCAAAGCAAAGCACTAGATAAGTTAACTGACCATGTTGAAGATCGTCAGCTCGATTCATCTCGTGTTCAAACGGTATTGCTTTATCATTATTTCTTTCGTGTTTTTTAACACTAAAGTATTTAAATTTTAATTTAGTTTAGTAATCTTTGTCGCAATTTATGTGGTACCGTTTGAATTTTGAGATTTAAAATTTTTAAGTTTGACCATGAATTGTAGCTGGTTAGAATTATGCTGGTATTAATAATGCAGATATTAGTTATGCAGAGATTAATTCTGAACGTATTAGTTATGCAGATATTAGTAATTCAAGTATTAGTTATGCGGGTATGTATTAGTTATGGGGATATTAGCTATGCGGATATTAATAATGTGGATATTAGTAATGCGGGTATTAGTTGCGTGGATATTAGTTATGAAGGTATTGGTTATGCGGATATTAGTAATGCAGGTATTAGTTGACCGGGTATTAGTTATGCGGATATTAGTGATGCAGATATTAGTTATGCGGGTATTAGTTATGCAAGATATTAGTTATGCAGATATTAGTTATGCAGATATTAGTTATGCGGGTATTATTTATGCAAGTATTAGTAATGCAGATATTAGTTATGCTGATATTAGTTGTCCAAGTATTAGTTATTCAATGTATTGGTTATTTACATCTTCTACCGCATTAGATAATACACCAATTCCCTCGTAACTCTGCATTAGTTATGCGGATATTAGTTATGAAGGTATTAGTTGTGAAGGTATTAGTTGTGCGGATATTAGTTATGCGGGTATTAGTTGTGCGGGGATTAGTTATGCGGATATTAGTTGACTAGGTATTATTTATGCAATATATTGGTTGTTTACATCTTCTACCGCATTAAATAATACACCAAGTTCCTCGTAACTTATACCTGCATTAGTTATGCAGGTTTCTAAATTGCAAATCAAACATTGTATTAACTTTATACATGAATAACTCACTTCCTAACTAGCTACCGAACGTTGTTTAAGAAATTAATACATGAATAGGCTACCTCTTACTAGCTACGAAACAACCCCTAAATTTTCTAAAATAATTTTAGAATGAAGGGTCTAAAACATGCATGAATACCCACTTTTTTGAGTTTCTTACCGGGAATATGATATGTGTGAGTTTCCTACTTGAATTATCATCAACTATTTTCCAAAACATGCATCAACTATCAATTGTTTTTCACTTTTTTTATCTGAAATTTCACCATAGCTCAACGCTAAGGTAAGAAAAGTGAACAGTTGATAGTTGACGTGTGTTTTGATAAATAGTTGGTGATAGTCCAGTAGGAAACACTCGCACACCTGATAGTTTAGGTACAAAACTAAAGAAAAGATACTTTAGGTGTATTTTGGACCATTAGCTCAACAATATATATTTGAATACTACATAAAAAAATATTATAGATCACAAAACTTGGTTGACTCTTGAATTGTGCAACATAATTGGGATGAGAGGGGGTATATATTTTTCTGCATGTATGTACAATTTTCTTCTTTTATCATTTTAATGCTTAGAATTTGTGTATTTTAGGCTATGGCTTCAATTTATGCATCCAAGGAAGCTGATCTTCAAGCTATGAGAATGAGGTTTGTATTTTTTTCTTGTGTATATTAATGTTTAATGTTTTTGGATGGTACTTCTGTTTTTTTTAACTAAGTATTTGTTAGTTATAATAGTTTTGTTATACAACTTCTGAAAATGTGATTTTGTTCTATAAAAAGTGGCAAAAAATAATGCACTGAAAATTAGACTATGAAGATGAGGTTTGCTTCTCTTTCTTTTCTTTTTTTGGAGCCAAATCGACGATAAGGAAGCTACAGTATGACTACTTGGAGATTCGAATAGTGTCGTGTATAACCATGTAAGTTTTTACTAACAAGAATTAAGAAATCGAGGCACTTGCAGATTAGGCTGTCGCTGTCGCTTTACTTGTTGAATTGAAGGAAGTTGATATTCAGCTTTGCTTCTTATCCTCTTTTTATGCTTGGCTTCTTTAGTCTTGGTAGTTGGAAAGTTGATGGATGGATTTGACTTTTAAATACTCTCTTGCACTCCGAAAGAATGACGGTGTTTGGGTCTATCGGAAATAGTCTCTTTACCACAAGGTAGGGGTAAGGCTGCATAAGAACCACCCTTCCCAAGATTACACTGACTATGTTGTCGTTCAAAAGAAAATCGCTTGACAAAGAGCGTCTAAATATATTTATGTGGTTGTCGTAAGTCATAAATCTCTTTTTTTTTTTTTTTGGTCTTATCCCTAATTCTTGTTTGTTTATGTGAAAGGTGTTTGTACTGAACAATTAGTTGGATTTGTTGCTTCAAGAAAGTTGTTGAGTGTTTTAGCTTTCAAATCATTACCTGAAATTAGGGAAACATTGCTTGTAAACTGCAGTTTAGGTAACCTTTGTGTGATTATAAAATCAGTTTGATGTCCACAAGTTTTAGATACATGGAACTTAGTTGTTGTGTGCAAGGGACTTTTAGTGTATCCAAATTAAATTACTGAATTGGTTTGGCATGTCTCTGTCTGAGCCGGGGGTCTAGCGGAAATAGCCTTTCTACTTCTTCGGAGGTAGTGGTATGAACTGCATACATGCTACCCTCTCTCCAAACCCCACTATGTGGAAATACACTGGGTATGTTGTTGTTGTTGGTTTGGTATGTCTTCACATGCTTATATTACGTGTATCGAAGGGAAGTAAAGAGCTATTCAATATGGAACTCAAACAACAACATACCCAACGTAATCCCACAAGTGGTCTGGAAAGGGTGAGCGTATGCAGACCTTACCTCTGCCTCGTGGAGGTAGTGAATATGACAGTAGAATGATAGGGGGGTGGGATTGCTGCCACGATCCACTAAGATTTAGTCCATTGCCTCTCGGATTCCAATCACTATATACATTCATAAATGTGTGTACGTAAACTCTTGAACTCTCCCGGTGTATGAAAAGTCAAAAAATCTGTGTTTGTTACAGGGAGAAAGAACTAGCTGCTGTTAAGATCAATGCTGCTGATATCGGTATAATTGCAAACGAACTAGAGGTAGGTTTTCTCCTACATCTACGCGCGCTTTTTTCTGTTGGTTTTTTGTAAATCTCTCATGTTGTTTCGATTGTGGAATAGGTGGACAAGAAAGTTGCTGAAAGGACTTTGAGAGAGCATAAAGGCGACGCTGTTGCTGCAATACGGCATTTGCTCAACTAGTTGAACAACTACTACGTCTCTGTCCCAAACAAATTGGGGTCGGCTCATTTCATATCAAACGATGAGGAAAATACATCATCACCGGGGAACTTTTTCCTTCGATTCTGAAATGTAGTAGCTAAGAAGAATGTTAAATGTTCATGCTATATATGGAACTTTGATCTGTTGACTGTCTTTCAACTGTATTGGTAATTGCTAATGTTGAAGTTCATGCTTTATATTCAGTCGTAATACACAGCAAACCTAACAAGACCAATTTGCATAAATGATATCTGCATTACTAATACGTACATAACTGTTCTTCTAAACAAATGGCCCATAACCGATGTCTATCATCTGCATTAGCCAAAGTTGGCGGAGTTACCCGATGCATGTGTTGATGGAGCATATCAATAACTTCTAAGACTTAAATCATACCACCATGAATGCAAGCTTCTCATTCAATATACAAATATTTGAATGTAGTAAACCTTATAAAACCCAACAACGATTTGAAGACGAATTCACTTCACACAAGATAACAATCAACGCAAAAAACTGTGAATTCATCGAACAAGAATCATGTTAAAACTCACGTAAGGGCAGTAAATGACTCGAATAAAGGCAGCTGCCTTTTCTTTGTAATGAATCAACTGCAAGCCTAACATTTAGCCTCTGAATGTAGAATCCGACAACACAAGCACTTTGTGAGCTCTGACCGACCAACTTTTTTACGCGACAGCCATAAAATCTTGAAGAGTTAGCAATGCATCTGCTAGCAAACAGCAAATGAAACTCAACCACAAAAGCCTGCTAGTTGTTTTTACGGTTCCTTCTGGCTGCTGCTATCTCCTGTAGTGCTACGTGCTGCCTGCGCCTGGATAATGTGCTGCTTCAGCAGATCCTTAAGTTTCTCCACCAACTCTTGGAATGAAGGACGATGTTGTGGCTCGCTGAGTTGGACAAAATATAAAAAGTAGCGTATCAACTCACTTCAGAATAACGACAAGTAGGCCTCAATCTCGAGCAAGTTGGAGTCATGTCACTCCACTTATACAGCTAAGTTCAAAAGGTGTGTAATACTAAATGTGAGTAACAACAACAACAAACCCAGTGTATTCCCACATAGTGGGGTCTGGGGGAGGGGGGGTAAGATGTACGCAGTCCATACCTCTACCTCTAAAGAAGTAGAAAGACTGTTTCCGATAGACCCCCGGCTCGAGACACGAGATACTACACAAATACATAGTAAATCATAGAACAAGATGACATAACATAAATACGACACCCATAAGTAATAAAAAACAGAGAAAAGCAAACAGATTCGTAATAAAACATGGAACAAGGTATCATAACAAGCATAATACCCCCACCAAGTGATTCCCTACACTAGCGACCCAAACTGGCCCTAGCCTTCTGCCCTAATTCGCGTCCTCCAGATCTTCCTATCTAGGGTCATGTCCTCAGTGAGCTGTAACTGCTCCATGTCCCGCCTAATCACCTCACCCCAGTACTTCTTCGGCCTACCCCTACCCCGCCTAAAACCATCCAAAGCTAGCCTCTCGCACCTACGAACCGGGGCATCCATGCCCCTCCTCCTCACGTGTCCGAACCATCTCAATCGGACTTCCCGCATCTTATACTCCACTGGAGTCACACCAACCTTCTCCCTGATAGTCTCATTCCGAACTCTATCCCCTCTAGTCAGCCCACACATCCAACGCAACATCCGCATTTCTGCCACCTTCATTTTTTGAATGTGGGAGTTCTTAACTGGCCAACACTCCGCTCCATACAACATGGCCAGACGGACTACCACCCTGTAGAATTTGCCTTTAAGCTTGGGCGGCACCTTCTTATCACACAACACCCCCGACGCGAGCTTCCACTTCATCTATCCCGCCCCAATACGGTGCGAGACATCCTCGTCAATCTTACCGTTACCCTGAATCACGGACCCGAGATACTTGAAACTATCCCTCTTACATACCTCCTGTGATTCCAACTTCACTACCACCTCATTCTCCAGCCTCACGTCATTAAACTTGCATTCCAAATACTCTGTCTTGCTTCTGCTCAACCTGAACCCTTTAGACTCAAGGGTTTGTCTCCACACCTCTAATTTGTCATTCACACCCCCTCGCGTCTCATCAATCAAAACTACATCATCTGCAAAAAGCATACACCAAGGCACCTCCCCTTGAATACGCCGCGTCAACACATCCATCACCAAAGCAAACAAAAAGGGACTAAGAGTAGATCCCTGATGCAATACTGTCAAGACAGTGAAATGCTCTGAGTCTCCTCCCCCCCGTCCTCACCTGAGTTTTCGCTCCATCATACATGTCCTTAATTGCTCTGATATATGCCAGCGGGACTCCACTCACCTCCAAAGCAAAATGGTTGCTACGGCAGATGCTTTGCCATTGCAGTCGTAATGCTTGGGAGGGACAATGTTTTCTAAATTAGTCAGAGAATCAGATCTAGCGGATAATACTTACTAGTCACTTGTCAAAAGGATGCACTGAACTCCAACATCCTTACCGTAAAAAGGTTTCACTCTTAAAGATATGTTTATGTCCAGGTTACATATCGTCCATTAACTTCTACTTCAATTTCTCTAAGATTTATCAATATTTTGAATATGTTCTGATGTCACATTTATCACATTTGATTCCAAATAATAATACGCATATTTCATGAAATGTTTTTGACGTGTGAGTCACGTGGGGGTGTCTTTCATCTTAAGGCTATTTTCTTAAACAAAACAAATTATGGATGGCAAACGAAAATAAGATGCACACCTGAGCCAACAGCTCTCGATAATAGAAGCCAACTGTGGATGAACACCCTTTGGGATGTCTAGCCGCTGATCCATGAATCCTACAGCTCCAATCACCTGCAATCAACTCCAAGAAGTTGTTCTTTTTATACCACTATATGACGAAAACTAATCCACTATTATCTTTCACTTTGAAGTTAATGGTGACAAAACACACCTGAAGTATCACGTTTTTGCGAGTTTCCTACCTGAACTATCAGGTGTTCACTTTTCCTACCTGGACTATCACCAACTATTTATCAAAAAACAGCTCGACTATCGGCTGTTCCCTTTTCCAACCTGAAATGCCACCAGCATTCAGGTGGGAAAAAGAGAACAATTGATAGTTGAAGTGTGTTTTGATAATAAGTCGGTGATAGTTCATGTAGGAAAAGTGAATACCTGATAGTTCAAGCAGGAAGCTCGCAAACATGTGATACTTCAGGTGTGTTTTTGACCTTATCTCTTTACTTTTCTTATGCGTGACGACTAACGAGGGTGGGGGTGGGGGCGGAAATAGGGTTCTTCACAAACTTGAACCAGATAACTGAATTTTATGGAATGTTGTCAATGTGAGATTTCAGTTAGATTAAAATACCTGCATCGTATTGAGGTTTTCCCAAGGGATTTTCTCAGTGGCGAGTTCCCAAAGTATCACGCCGAAACTGTATACATCAGCCCTAAATGCACATTTCATAGAAGGATAAATATCTTTGATATATTCAGAAATTTGCAGAAAATGCATATATCTCACGGTCGGCATACTTCTCATCCGAAGGTTCATTGCGAAGAACTTCTGGAGCCATCCATTGCGGCTGCATGAGAATTAACGTAGAAATTCAGATAGTTACATGAATTTCCAAGCTCATACTGATAAGAATAAGAAAGAGATATCCTGGGTTCAAGCTGAATACCGTTCCTTTACCCGTCTTTGTTGCTAGATAAGTTTCATGTTTAAGACGTGACAGTCCAAAATCCCCAACCTAGCGATATTTGCACGGTGAGAATTTTTTTCGACACATTAAAAGCTCTTTAGTAATAGACAATTGAACTGAAGCCAAACCTTAACAGTCCAGTTCCTGTCCACAAGAAGATTTGAAGACTTCAAGTCGCGATGAACTATAGGAGGGGAAAGGTGATGAAGATAGTTCATACCACGAGCCTGAGAGAAGCGGCAACAGAAACATGATAGTTAGCCTAAAAGAGTAACCTTGGCAGCTCCAAATATCTCCGATAAAAATTGTTATATTACTAATATAAAGAATTTGATGATCAGCTATACATGAAGGAAAAGGATATCGCAAACGCAAATCCAGTAAAAATAATGGACGTTATTCTTGGTAATAGTTAATATTACAGGTAGTACAGATCTCCTAAGGAACTTACTACATCTAAAGCCATGTGGATTCGTCGTTTCCATTCTAATTTGGATCCATTCCTCTGTAATAGCCTGAACAAACTTCCCCTGCAACAGTGGAAAAGGTGAAATGCTTTATCAGTCGCACACGAAAATACTGATAGAGTCACAAGGAATGGTTGCAAAACAAATTGAGCATATTATTCAGCATGAAGAAGGAAAATATTTTACCGTGGCAGGAACTCTGTGACGATGCAGAGGCGTTGCGGTGAAGTAACTGCACCCATGAATAGAAGAATATTTGGATGTCGAAGTCTTTTCATAAGGGATATCTTCAAAACAAAAAGTAAAGCGTAAGGCTTGTCAGAGACGCTTCTGGTCCTAGCATAATGTTAGTAGCCATACTTGAATTAGAAAGCAAAAAGGAATTAAGCTTAAGTCTCCATGAACTAATATGAGGCACAAGAACATTTTCCGAGAACCAAGACTCAAGCAAGAGAAAAACTCCACGACAGAAAGTTCTCGATCCTTGTTCCTTGCACAAGTGCATAGGACTTCAAAAGTGATGTGGCGCATAAAGGCAGGGGTGAAGGACTTTGATTCACTATTAGTATATTAATAAATTTTACCACTGACTAGTGTAGAAAATTAGATAGTCACATGAAGTGGATCCTATGGTGATAGTTACTAATGAACAGAAATGGTAGTTTTTTGTTCTAGACACATTTAGTTCTCATCATTTGCAGATTGCTCTTCACATTAGTCCTGCATTAACTGGGATTGATTACATTAGAAAGTTCAAATTTTCGAGAAACCACAGTGACGAAAAGCATACATTGTTGGTGAATTTTGACCTTGGTTCACTGACCTCATTAAAGGCTACAACAATTTTATTGAAATTTCTATGAAATTGCCAAGGTTCTATCGGAAACAGCCTCTCTACCTCCACCTCTGAGGTAGTGATACAGACTGCGTACACTCTACCCTCCCCAGACTCCACTTTGTGGGACTATAGTGGGTATGTTGTTGTTGTTGTTGTTCAATGAAATACGTGGAAAGACAGTCATTATGACTGCCATGTAGCTTAAAGTCCTTTAGAAATACAATATACAATCGGGAAAAGAAGAAGAAGAAAAAAAAAGTAAAAGCATTTCATGACATATATATGACAGACAGGCTGACCTCCTGTTTGAAGGAATTTATCACTTCATCAGAATATTCTTGCTTGGTGAACACTTTAACAGCGACATCCTGCACAACAAAGACCATCATTATGTACAAAGGAGAAACTTTCGACTTTGACATCCTCCATATGATAGGACCAAGAAGCCAGTTTTGTTTATAGTGTTAAAGATTATGAGCATACGCTCCCGGAGTAAATGATAACTCACAAATGTTTAATGATGCTTGATGAATAAATGCTTAGAATATTCTCTCTCCAGGACGTTTAATGAACAGAAGAGGCAAAGAACTCTTGCCATGAAAATAATAAAGAAAGAAGAGGCAAAGAACTTACTGATCCGTACCACAGCCCATGATAAACAGTACCACAAGATCCTAGTGAAACGCAGATAAAAGAAAAAGTGAGAATGAAGAAGCAAAAGGAAAGGTGATAACAACTATCAAATACATAAGAGTATCATAGCGATAAAGCTGTTACGGATTATTTGTTGCAGAATTAGCGTGTTAGATTCAGAAAAGATATACAAAGGTTCAAGTGCAATTGACTACTAACTTATGATTATTACGCACAATAGCAAAAGTAACTACATGCTTGCCTGTTAACAAAAGATTCTAAGATCAAGTCTGGAAAAACAGCTAGCCTTGTTTATGATAATTTCACCTGTAAAAGATATTCCGCGTACCTTCTCCAATCTGTTCTCCAATGGTTAAGTCCTCCCACAAGATTTCGTAATCCAAGCAGTCAGTATCTATGTCCACCTTATTAACAGCACTACTGCTGGTGCTTCCGTAGCTACTAGCACTGCTTGTGCTGTTGATATTAAATGAAGACCAGGACCCTGGAGCTTCATTAGTGGTTGTCTGGTGAGTTTCAATAACCTGATTGTCTGGTTTAAATGTATTAGAACTGTTGATGTGATTTAACTCATTGTCTTGGTCATTGTTTAGCCAAGGCCACACAGATCGTGTGGTTCTTGACTCTGATGCTTCTCGCTCATTGCCTTTCCATGGCCATGAAAAGCTATTCTTCGGCATCCACGCCTCTGCCTTCGAGGTGATAAACTTAGAAATCCCTTGTTTTCCCTCACTCTCATCCCCAGAATCTCTTGAGGCTTTCCCTGAGGAGTGATCCCCTTTTACAAGATTAGAGAATACTCCAAATGGAGATGGGTGAATATCTCCCCTAGGCGTACTCGCTCCACTTGAATTCGCATCCTCCCGGTGATCTGAGAGAGCAGCATCAGAAAATGCATGGTCAGAATAATGACTATCTCCACTTCCACCTTCGCGAAGCATGCTGCTCTCTCCTGTCTTTATTTTTGACTTAACCTTGTTGCTCACCTTTGAGGCCTATTACGAGGTTTCTTCATGTCAGCATATGCCACCCTTAACAGAAGACAGTAAGAGAACACAAAGAAAGCAAAAGACAGCCAGTCAACTAACAAAACAAAGACGGTACTAACCAAATTAGATATTTTGGAGGCAATGGCAACTTGAAGGGGCTGCTGGGGATCAAGTCCAAGTTTGGAAGAAGCAAGGGTTCTGGCTCTAAATCTTGTATCAGCTTCCAACTGCTTCACTCCCATCGACATAAGTCCTGATTCTTGGAAAGGCCTCATATCACTTGATATACAAATAACACCAAGCAAAGTACCGTCATCGTCATAAAAAGGGGTATCAGTAGCAACGACTAGGAATCTATCCCCTTGCTTATTTATAACTGGAAACTGTCCAGTCCAACTTTCACCCCTTATCACTCGGTGCACAATGTTATTAGCAACATCATGATCCCGAGCATCTGTTAGGAGTTCGATGAGATCTTGTCCAAGAGCTTCTGCAGCAGAATAACCATATAGTTTTTCAGCAGTTCGATTCCTGTGCAACAACGGCTCAAATTACATTCCTATATTGATAACATTGAAAAATTTGACAAACACCAATTAAAGTCTAAGTAAGGCCAAATAAAATGTTCTTACCTATTTGCACAAAGATTTTAGTGTTCATCACTACAACCATGAACTAGCCAACTTAAATATAAACTCAAACTCACAAGCTCAATCTCTGTCACGCAACGTCCTAACGAACAACACTATACCCAGTGTAATCCCACAAGTGGGGTCTGGGGAGTGTAGGATGTACACAGACCTTACCTCCTACATTAGTGGGATAGAGAGGTTGCTTCCTATAAACCCTCGACGCAAAAGGAATGTTACTGATGCAGGATTGCATGAAAAGTATAACAACCAAATCACGTGATACAAAGAAAACAAAGCAACAAATAGTATCACACATAGAAGAATAGGAGACTGCGCAATTACTAAATACTACTACCAATAATGAGAAGAGGAAGAGGAGGAGGTTAGCCCCCTACTTTCCCACATAAAGTGCGACAACACCCAGCTACCTGCTAACCTTCTACACTAACCCTCGACCTCCATAAGGTGGAGCTGAGCCAAGTCCTGTCTAATCACCATACAAATCCTAACGAATGAAAAGAAAACTAAGAATGCAAAAGATAGGATGTCCATTTCAATTACTCACCAGTAAATTATTTGACCATTGAGATCAAATATATGCACTGCTTGTCCCATTGACTGTAATATATTCAAGTACTGTCTATCAGTAAATTTCACTGCAGCAGGGCCTCCACCACCAATACTGCTTCCATCTCCCTCACACTTACTACTACTCTCTCTTTGCAATGGTGACGAATGCCTGAAGGAAGCTGACCCCCTTTTCCACATAGAACCATCAAATCCACCACCAGACCGAACACGAGGCGGCCTTTGTGGAGAGATAGAATGTGACCTTTGTCTCTGTGTTCTATGATCATCACAAATTTTAAGCTTAGACATCTCCTGCTTCAATTGGGCATGTCCTTCCTCCAATTCTTTAATCTTCTTTAACAACTCCTCAGCTGGTGGTGTTGCTCCTTGAGCTGCTGCTGCTTCTGTTGTTGTTGTACTATCCATTTCAATCCAAGATTCCAACTTCAAGATTGATCAAAAACCCCTCTTCACCAGTTTGACTTTCTTCCCCCTTCTATGAACAATTTCACTGAAACAACATTATATATCTCCAAATATTGAGTGCATTTCTAGCTGAAAATCAAGAAAATAGTTGCCCCTTTGAGTTCAAGAATCCACCTTTTTCACCTCTTTATACTTTCTATATATGGATCTATGACAAACTCCACAGCTACCCCATATAGAAATCAATACACACACATACATATAATGCAAATTTTGGGAAGTTTCAATCTTGTTGATCAAAAAATGAAGATAAATGATCACCCTTTAAGCTCAAGACTCCACCTTTTTTCAATTTTCTTGCTAAAAAACAAGAAAATAGTTGCCCCCTTTGAGTTCAAGAATCCAGCTTTTTTCCAGCTCTCTCTTGCTAGCTACTTTCTATTTATGGATCTATGACTATTCCACAGCTACCCAATATAGAAATCAACATAAATATGCAAACTTGGAAATTTCAAAGATAAATGGTCACCCTTTTAAGTTCAAGAATCCATCTTTCTCAATTTTCTTGATGAAAAATCAAGAAAATAGCTACCCCCTTTGAGTTCAAGAATCCACCTTTTTCCATCTCAATCACTTTCTAAGTATGGATCTATGACTAATTCCACAACAACCCAATATAGAAATAGAAATCAATACATGCAAATTTTTGGAAAGTTAACAATTTTGTTGATGATAAAATGGACACCCTTAAGTTCATGAACCTACCTTTTTCTTAAATTATCTTGAAACCCCACACTCTTTATAGCTATAAGAAAATTAATAGTACTATCTACAAGGCATCAATGTTCATTTCTTGCTAAAAAAGGACTCAAAACTTTTTTTACTTTCTATGTATGGATGGATGATTAAATTGCACTAATAATAACCCATTATATATCTTACTCTAAACTGCTCATACAAATTATAAAAAGCAAAAAAAATTTAGTCCATTTTTTTCCAGCTGAAAAAAATGCACAAAAATGGACACCCTTTAAACTCAAGAAACAACCCTTTTCATCTCTCTATCTATATATATATATACAAATATTTTTATTTCTTTCTATCTATTATTTGGTTGTTTATTTTTCACTCGATGTTCGTTATTATTAAAGGCAATTTCAGAATTTTGAAGTTTATAAGATCTTAAGTTAATGAAGTAGAGTTCGAAACCATCGAAAATGATTTTAGAATTTTCAAGTTTAAAAGGTCCAAAGTCAATACTATATAGTAGTGTTCGATAGCATTGAATATAGACTTAGTTTGGAGGTGTGTTTTTGATTGTTTGTTCGATATTATCAAAGGCGATTTCAGAACCTTGAAGTTTATAAGATCTTGAGTTAAATGAAGTAGTGTTCGAAAGCATTGAAAATGATTTTAGAATTTTTAAGTTTAAAAGGTCCGAAGTTAATACGATATAGTAGTGTTCGATAGCATTGAATACAGATTTAATTTGGAGGTGTGTTTTGATTGTTATTTCTCATTCGGCGTTCGATATTATCGAAGACGGTTTCAGAATTTTGAAGTTTACAAGACCTTAAAGTTGATGTAGTAATGTTCGAAAGCATCGAAAATAATTTTGGAATTTTTAATAACATATTTAGTAAAATTTTTAGTAGTATTTATATCGGACCTAACTAAAAGTTACTGAATTTTCGTGACGAAACTTCTAAATTTGCTTCTACTTACGATTCAATTAAATTTGAGCTCATATTAAAAACACTTTCATTAAAAGGTAAAACTCCTTAAAAAGGTAACTTCATATTCAAGACTTGAACTAGTAATCTTTAATTAAAATTTTTTAAAAAATTACTTATCACTTCATCACGATCAATATTTATTATAAATATAAAAAAAAAAATTATAGTTATAAATGTCGAAACTATTTTATCCAATTCTCAAAGGAAGAGCGTATATTTAACGCGCCATGAGAACCAATGGTAATGATAATTTTGGACTTTGCATGGTGGAGAATGTTCACGATGGAATTTGGCGCGTGACATTATTTACTTCCACTCTTCATTTTGTTTTTCCTTTTCTTTTACTCATAACATTTTCATAGGAAAATGCAAAAAAAATAAAAAAAAATAACAATGTATTCAGTGAAAAAGCAAAGAAAATAATAGAAGTGGTAAGCTGAGTAGATGGATAAAGTTTTTTTTTTAGTTCAACATAGTTCTTAAAAGTCATGTCAAATGTTGGATAATATATTATATTAATCATGAAAAAAGAAAATTCATATACCTAAACACAATACATATATATAGAGAGAAAATATTATATTATTGGTCACTTTTATTTGTTATAATAGATAATTTATTATATTGACGGTTCGTTCGGTCATGTTGTATGAAACGGAGTATCGACCAGTCAAGAACTTTCACATTCAAAAGTTGAAGGTGTCGGAAGTGAGAATGTTGCGTTGGATGTGTGGACTTAGGAATGAGATTATTCAGACAAAGGTGGGAGTGGCCTCGGTGGAGGACAAGATGCGGGAAACGAGGTTGAGATGGTTTGGGCATGTGATGAGGAAAGGCACGGATGCCCCGTTCGAAGGTGCAAGAGGTTAGCTTTGGATGGTTTCGGGCGGGGTAGAGGTAGGCCGAAAAAATACTGGAGGGACAAGATTAGACGTGACATGGAACAGTTACAGCTTATTGAGAACATGACCCTAAATAGGAAAGTTTTGAGAACACGAATTAGGTTGGAAGGTTAGTGCGTGTGGGTGAGTCGTAGCTAGTAGTTATTAGGTGTGCTTCGGGGTACCCTTGCTAGTAGTTATAGGACTTTGCATATACGATGGACTCTCGAGTTAGGTGGATTGGGGGAGGTAGGTGTCTGCGGTTTGTTAGTGTAACGTACTACTTTGTGAATGTTTTATTTCTGTTATTACATCTTGTCTCATGTTTTATTACGATCTTATTTACTGTCTCCGTGTCTTGAACCGGGGGTGTATCGGAAACAGTCTCTACTTCTTCGAAGGTAGTAGTGATATGGACTGCGCATATTTTACCCTCTCCAGACCCTACTAGGTAGGAATTCACCGAGTATATTATTATTGTTGTTTATTTGTTATAATAGATAATTTATCTTATTTTTAAAATTATACGTAATTTTTATGAAAATTCTTTTGATGTATTTTTTAATTATTTCTAACGTCGTAATGTATATAAGTTAAACTCAAAGAATATTAACAAGAGTTATGTTGGGATGTATAACTACTTAGAATAATATTTGCTTTCTTGAAATTGAACTATTAATAACCTTTCTTGTTTAAGCATTTGAGTTTCATAATGGCAATCCAATTTTTTTGTTTGTCTAAATTCATTGTCTTTTTTTTTTTTTTTTTGCTCTTTGTTTATGAAAAAGATAAAGAGGAATTATTGGTTTTTTATTTATTTGAAGTCTTTTTATTTTATTATCTTGCTTTATATGGATTTCTTTATCAATCCACACAAGTCAATATCAAAAGGTGCTCTAACTAATTATGCCTAACCTTTTTAAAAATATACATTCTCTTCTATCCTCTTTTTTATCTTTTTTTAAAAAAAAAAATAAAAAAAAAATCTCATCTGATATGATTAAAATTATTATTTGTTTACGTATATACTGAAGTTGAATCCCATTTGACTTCTTTGTCTGTTTACTTCATATTTTCATTAATGGACGTGAAAAGAGTTCAAGTGACAGTTAATCATAGTAAGAATCATAAACCTTGATCCATATTTTGGATCAACGCTGTTGGACAATAAAATTCTCGAGATCAAAAATTAATCAATGGACTCATCATTTGTAGCCTAAATCAATGGGTTAGCCTAATAAAAATTGAACTTTAATTAAATCTATATATGTTTAGACTTAAATAATTAATCTGATTATATTAATCCACAATATTTATTTGGGACTAATCTATTTTGAATTTAATATAATCTGAATTTCGTAAGGATTTCAATTTAATAAAATTTCATTGCCCGCGTCGTATACGAATCCCCCACATACATCAATAATGACATAAGTGGCATTCCACAATCATCCAAAACTTTTGCTAAAACAAAAAACTCAAAATCTTGAAGAATAATGTCAAAAATATTCCATAATTCTTGGAATAGATCCACATAGAATTTAGTAAAAGTGATGTCAAAATGCACTTTCTATATTGTAACTTATTGATCGAGGTGTCTGAATTAGCTTGAGCGCTTTTTAGATCAGTGTTGACTCAACCCCACATGTACGAATCCCCGCATACGCCAGGTGGCAGTCTACAATCATCTCAGACCATGTGCTAAAACAAGAAACTTGAAAAATGTCAGAAGTGTCTTCCACAATTCTTGGAATGGATCTCATGGTTCAGATACATTACGACGACAATAACATACTCAGTGTAATTCTACAAATGAAGTATTGGGAGGGCAGGATATGCGCGGATTTTTGTTCGTATCTTTTGTGGGATAAAGAGACTGTTAGCGATAGACTCTTGTGTAATGGTTCGGAACAATAACAAATATACGCAATTTGATCCCACAAGTGGGGTGTGGAGAGGGTGAGATGTACGAAGATCTTATATCTGTCTTTGTGGGATAGAGAGACTGTTACCAATAGACCCTCGGCTCATGGTTCAGATATAGATTACAACAACTATAATGTATCCAATGTGATCCCACATATGGGGTATGTGGAGAGTGGCTATACGCAGACCTTACGCCTACCTTTGTGGGGTAGAGAACCTGTTACGAATAGACTCTAGACTCATGGTTTAGATACATTACAACAACAACATCAATAACATATATACCCGGTATAATCCCACAAATGAGGTATGAGGAGGGTGAGATATACGCAGATCGTATCTCTATCTTTGTCGGGGTGTGAAGAGACTGTTATCAATTGACCCTCGGCTCATGATTTAGATATAGATTACAACGACTATAATGTATCCAATGTGATCCCACATATGGGGTATGTGGAGAGTGGATATACGCAGACCTTACGCAGTTACGCCTACCTTTGTGAGGTAGAGAGTCTGTTACGAATAGACTCTCAGCTCATGGTTTAGATACATTACAACAACATCAATAACACATACACCCAATGTGATCCCACAAGTGGACTCGAGGGAGGGAGAGTGAAATTTTACAGACCTTACTCCTACCTTTATGAAGGTAGAGAGATTGTTACCGATAGCCCCTCGGCTCATGCATGGTTCAGATACATTGTAGCGTCAAAACAATGACTAGAAAATGGCCTCATCTGCAGTTTCTATCGGAAACAATCTCTCCGTCCCACAAAAGGTAAAGAGTAAGGTCTGCATATGTTCTATCCTTCCCCGACTCACTTTTGGTACTACGTTATTACACTGAATATGTTATTATTTCCCTCATTAGCTAACATTTTCCTATTGTAATGGAAATGTGACATTTCACTTCTCAATCACTCTTAATATCAAATTTTCATCGACCGGGGCGTCCGGTCTCCCGGCTAGCTTGTGTGCTTCTCGACTAAGTCATGACATAATGATTTCTAACCCGAAAACTTTGCTTTAAAAATCAAACTCCCGTTCCAACTTTGAACAGTAGACATTCTCTCCATTCTATCGGAACGCGTAAAACAACGAATGTGTTTATTTCTCTTTATAACAACTTACACAAACACTAGTCTAAAACATGAAGAATGATACCAACAAATGGTTAACAGAAACACTTTGATGAAATGCTGGATAGAGAGAGCAGGCAAATTTTTGCTTCTCGTTGCTGTCGAGAGCGTCTGTCTTCACTTGGTGTAGAGAACGTCTTCCCATGGGTGACGGTATAGAGGCTGCTTCAATCTCTTCTGATCGAACGTGTGCCTGAAATTCAAAAAGAGATCGATACATGTTCAATCGTTTAACACGACTAGAGTTCTGTTTGGAAGTGCAGCATTATTTGAAGTGTCATCCAACTTACCCGATAAGACCAATGGAACGTGCAAGCACGAAGAGACCATTCAGGTAACCGATTTCTACTATTTCATCAATTTCCGGCTTGGTGAACATTCCACTTCCAGCGAGGAGATCTAAGAAGAGGGTACCAATGGCTCCGTCAACGTTGAGGACTAGGTTGTTTGCCTTTGAGAGTGTGTAGGTTTCAACCTGAACCGCGTATTCCATGTACTTAACGGAAGGGAAATTATCCCTCGCGTAAAGCTGCAGTAGTTCCACTCTCTTATCTCTGTTGTCACCTCTCTTGATCCTGTCGCACAAGAAATAGACGGAACGCAAGAGATGCATTCAAATATTCACACGAATCTCCGAGCATGAACTACTATGTATTACGAGAAACATACCTGTGGCCAATTCCTGGCACGCGAATGCCCTTCTTCTTCATACTTTCGACAAATTCATATGGTGTAAGACCCTACAAACGAAGCATTGCAAACGTTTATTCATCCAAACCCTCAAAAGGAAGCAGGAGGAACCGTTTCTATGCTACTGGTAGCTTAGATCGTAAGGACTCACCCTGTCGTAAGCATCCTTAAAGTATCTTGCGGCGTCATCAACAGCACCACCAAATCGGGGACCAATAGTCAACAATCCTGTTATCAAACCACACTATTCTGATTCCAATTGAACGATAAAGTAAGACGTAACTACATTAAAAGAAAATCATGACATACCAGAAACAAGACATGATACCAAGTCTTTTCCAGCTCGGGCAGTTACGATGGAGTTGTGAGCACCAGAGACACATGGACCATGGTCAGCACACAACAGAACGCAAATCTGCCAAGTCAAACCAACCACATGAAAACGGATGTTCACAGACAGAACGACGAGGGGGAGAACATGTACTCCAACATAAGCAAATTTTATGATTTTAGCTAAGAAGATTAACAATGCAATCACACCTAACTTTACCTCAATAAAACGTGTACAATAACGGGGGAGGCTACGTTTGAACCACAACAGAGAAATGACATCACCGACACCTAATCCTTGCTCCACAATAGATGACATGGGTACACCACCGTAGCATGGCTCTTCACCTGTACATAATAAATGCAAGAGAATTCAGCATTGGTTCCGACTCTTATTTAGCCACCGACAAAAAGCCAAACAGTTAATGATAGTCAGTCAAATTCAGTCCATAGTCCATACCTCTATCATCAGATATGGTGGAAATAATATGAGTTGGGGCTCGAACTTTCCCGCTCTTAATTGCTGTGTTGAGATCCTCAGGAATATTTGGAGGCGTTATTTCCTTTACAGGAGTTGTTTTGCCTTCCGAGACCTATCAAAACGACCAAGTAAACCTATCAAAACTAATACCAAGTGGAAGAACTATTATTGAGTGTGCTCGATGTCAAGATACTCACCAGATTTTCAAATGCTGCTTTGATCGCTCCTTCAAAAGCTTCATATGAAGTAGGAACCACAGCTCCAGCATCTCTGAGCGCTTGATTCTTAGCTTGTGCAGACTCCATTTCACCACCGCTCTTCGCACCCTATTAAGAGAGTCTTGAGCAAAGTTAGATTTGAGGCAGAAAATTGCTCCATCAAATCAGAGCTCAATACATTTTTTCTTTTCGAAATGAACTCATCTCTCAGTACATGACGTGACGTTTATCTGTGTTTCACGAGAAATGAGAGAATAAAGGGAAACAGCTCACCGCATGTCCAAACTGTACTTCCGACTTGAAGAGGGTAGCACAAGTTCCACTGACCCAGGCAACAACAGGCTTGTTGATTTTCCCTTGCTTCAGAGCTTCAACTAAGGAATATTCATCTCGTCCACCGAGTTCCCCAAGTACAACAATCATTTTGACCTATAGTTCACCAAAGCATAAGAAAAAAGGATCAAATTCTGCAAAATGACAATAGTGTCAAACATTTTACAAAGAGTTCTTTTACGGGTTTCACCGCAAAATTACCTGTGGAATATTGTTGAAGCGCAAAACATGATCAGAAAGGGTAGAGCCAGGAAAGACATCCCCACCAATTGCAATTCCTGCACAAACCAAAACATCAGTCATATTATTTCTCTAAGTATGAAGAAATACAAAAACGTTCTAAAAACGTAAGTTCAGGATTTAGAATGCCCAACCTTCATAAACTCCATCAGTAACACGGGCAATTGTGTTGTATAGTTCATTCGACATACCACCCTATATAAATGGATAACAGTCAGTACACATGAAATCACAAACGCTGTTGTGCGGTTCTGTAACTCCAGCAAGAGTAGATGTGTTAAGGGAAGAAGATGAAAGACTTGCTACGAGATTACTCACAGATTTGGAGACGAATCCCACAGATCCAGGCCTGTAAAGCTTGCACTGAATAATGTTATCAATTGTTCCAGCAGTATCACCAATCTTAAAAGCTCCAGCTTGAATCCCTCCAACGGTAGCTGGACCAATAACTACCTGAAAAACAAAGCGCACAATAAGCCATAAAGCTCGATAACTTCTTAATATGGAACTTATTATTAACAATAGGTATAGGTAGTGACTCCGAGAAAAAAGAATCATGATAAATGAGATTAGGTAACGACTGAGTAGAAATTTACGAACTCATTATCCGCTTGATCGAGTATCTAACATCTTCAAGAACGTAGCCAAAAAAAGAAAAAGAAAGATGCTAATGCTGAGTGACACAACATGAATGATGTAACATTAGTATACCTTATTGTTTGCCTTTGCAAAACCAATAAGCTGCTTGGTGTCCGACTCAGGAACACCTTCAGCTATAATAGCCACAACTCTGATGGTTGGCTGCTTTAGAGCGGACATGGAAGAAGCAGCAGCACTGCAATTAAGGAAAAGATCAGATATAAGAGCCAATCGTTTTTTGTTTAAGATTTTTTTTTTCCATGAAAAAACAAACAAACTAGGAGGATGTATAATAGTACCAACCTTCTGAAAGACGCAAAGTTTATGAAGACATCAGCGGTAGGATGAGCAGCACAGGCAGCTTCAACGCTGAAGAACGGATAAAAATTGCAAATAAGTATTCAAACTTAATAAGACTCCACAACCGAGGTCTGTAAAGAAGGCAAAGTTAATTCATATACACTATAGGTATGTTTTCTTTGGTTGTTGGTAAATAGCTTAGAATTAAGATTCTGTTTATCTGAAGTAGTTCAAATTGAGAAACTAAGGCGACAAGCCCATCGACATGTGTGCTTACGCCACACAGCTTTCAAACGATATAATCTCATTGTATATTTGGGAACCCCAATTACAAGAAACTGGGAGCAAAGTGCTTTAGACCTATCGGCATTAAATATGTACCAAGACTAAATACGACTACCAAAATGGGAGAGGACCACACTGAAAAATGAGAACGAATCAGGTCCTAAAGAATATCAGAATGAAAAATTAAAAATACACAATGCGTAATGGAAATATAACCAATTAAAGAAAACAAATATAATCGAAACGAGCAAGTAAGGGATGAATTTAACGCACGTAGAATGTACTGGGATTGCAATTTCCTCCTGACCAAAGAAGAGTTTCTGGAATCCCTCGGAACCAGGATTGATAATTCCAGCAACAGAAGGTGTTTCTCTCCCTATAAATTCAAAAAGAAATATATAAAAATGTGAATGATATCTTAGGACGACAAATACCGTAAGCAAATTTAATTTATAGAAAATGAATTAGTTGAAGTGTAACACACACCACAAAGGAAATCAAAGTCGAGCATCCGTTGGATAGGAAGCTGCTTGTAGTTGTAGAACAAAGCTTGCGTAGTTTTGGAGAAAAGTTGTCCAGTCGCCATTCTGCCGATTTAATCGAGACCTGCAGAAAAGTTACAACATCTCAAACATTAATTCCATCAAAATAAAGTTTGAGAGAAACAGCTCGGGACTTTTAGACTATTACCGAAGCAATATCTTAGCAGGTGGATATGGACCGGAAAGTGAAATATATATATACATCTGAAGCCGCTAAAATTAGACAAATACGATGGACCAATAATTGTGAAAGTGCAAGGAATTCAATGAAGAATGATGAGATACATAACTATCGAATGCATCAAATATAAATCCTGGTTCCGCCTTTCTTACGAGAATCTTTTTTATTCAAGGAACCTCCAGGTTATCTACCCAAAACCACCAGTGCTAAACGCATACGTACACCAGGAGAAAAGAGAGGTTTCTCTAAATTGACCCTTAACAAACGAAAAAAACCCAAAAAGGCTACGTCACTCTGGAGTTCAACTTCAGCAGTTTTACACTAAGAGACAGATATCCAAAACGCCAATCCAACAGTAAAATCACAAAAATGCAGATCCCAAACTGAAGAGGAAACAAACAAACATAGTAATATTCAAAAAAAAAAAATGAACCAAAAACCTTCAGGATTGACAGAAAGGTTCCCTGAGAGAATTCGACACGAAAACGACAAAATCCCAGATCCCATACTCGAAAAAAACACAGCAAGGATCCAAAAAAAGAGAAACTTTTTAGGAAATGTACCTCCTAACATGATCCTAGAATCAAGAATTCGACAGTAAAACGACAGAACCCCAGATCCCATACTCGAAAATGTACCTCCTAACAGGAACCTAGAGATCCCATACTCAAAAGAACACATCAAGGATTCAAAAAGGGAAACTTTCTAAAAAAAAAACACAAGTAATTCACAAAATCTACCTTCTAACAGGAATCCAAAATCAAGAATTGAACAATAAAACAACATAACCCCAGATCCCATACTCAAAAAAGAACAGCAAGGTAACAAAAAAAAGGAAACTTTTTTTTTGGATAACCGTGGTGTCCGGGCCAGCTTGCACGCACTTGACTAATTCCACGGGACCTGTCACCTCCCGTAACAGGTACAAAAAAAGGAAACTTTTTTAGGAAACAAATACTATGTATTTACAAAAATGTACCTCCTAACATGATCCTAGAATCAAGAATTCAACAGTAAAACAACAGAACCCCAGATCAATAACAAAAACCCACATCAATGGTTCAAACCATAGAAACTTCTATGGAAACAAATACAAGTAATTCAAAAAATACACCTCCAAACTGGCCCCTAAAATCAAGAATTCAACAACAAAATAACAGAACCCCAGATCCCATACTCAAAAAAACACATCAATGGTTCCAACCATAGAAACTTTTTAGGAAACAAATACAAGTAATTCAAAAAACATACCTCCTAACAGGACCCCAAAATCAAGAATTCAACAACAAAATAACAGAACCCCAGATCCCAACTCCAATCAAAACACATGAAACACAAAGTAAACAACAAAAAGACAAAAAACCCCACATCACAGAACTCAAAAAACAACAACAACAATCCAAGAAAATGCTAGAAATGTACCAAATATGTATTTGTTCTTGATTAAATGAGGTTGAAGAATGAAGTTTGCCTCCCTGCAATGAATAGTTAAGTTTGATGTGAGTGAAATAGTTAGGTGATTGGTAAGTAATGGAAGATAGTAAGACAGGTAAGCATATATATACATACATATATATATATATATACATGAAATTGTAGAAAAGGTACAGAAACAAGGCAGCCAACCTTGAATCTTAAAAGACACACACAAAATGATTCACGTGCGGCAGGTAGTTAGCTCACCACTGCTCCCTCGTATCATATTAGTTGGATCACTTTTTTATCATAAAATATTATAAAAATAAGAATAGTCATACGAGTTCTACATGCCAAATTTCAAGCGATTCGACATATAGGACGGTGTAATTTTCTGTGGAGAATGTGTGTGTATACTTGTTCATCTTGCACATCGAAAGTTATAGAGTATAGATATCAACTGAGGTCAAGTTATATGGCATGTTTAAGTGTTAGAAAAAATCATACTATGTAAAAAGTTATTAATTTAGAATTTCGAATGCATAACTTTCAAATTATGATTCCGCGTCCGCTCCTCGAATTTTGATACTTCATTAATTTTTACGTATTAATCATTTATCGACTATTACATTCACCACGATCGACAATCACCACGATCGATTGTTATTATTACTAGCTAACATTTACAATTATCACGTCAATCATCATAATCATCGATCATTATCAATAATCACCATTATCATTCATCACTATATATCATTAACCATTGTAATAAAAATATTATTTAGATATATTTTAATATAATTCGAAACATATTCACCTAATGTTAGGAGCAAAGTTTTGTGGGCTATGCGTAGAGTTTAATCAAAGTAAAATAAAGTGTGTAAAACAAAAGGAAAGAGAAAATAATATAATAGAAAAATTAGGCAAAAAGAAAGAAAATTAAATAAAATAGGGAACACCATAAATGAAAAGAATAATAGAGAATTTAATTTAATTAATGAAGTTTTAATTAGATGTCACTTTTTAGTCATAATTGATCAAATTGGAAAAAAGTTTGTCAGTAAAATAAGGCCACATCATCCAAGTGCCAAAAAAATATCTAGTCCATAAGTTATTAATAAACTCATATTTAATTGTTGTAATTTTATTCTATTAAATTTATTTAACCATAAATTAATTAAAATATGCATTTTATGAAGTGTCTCTTTATGTAACAAGTGTTTATATATTTGATTATTTCAAAATTATTTTATCGTCAAATATGAAGTGACAAGACAAACATATCATAACGCATGAGTTATTAACAATATAATATTGATAATTCTGACAAATTTATGATTATTTCACTAAGAGAGGGATAAAAAGTGTTTTAATTAATTAAAGATTAAATAACATCATAATTTTATCAGTTGTTGAAGGATAAAAATTGTTGTTAACCTTTTTTCAAATGTTCCATTTATTATTTTATAATAAAAAAATAAAGATACACTAAACTTTGCTACTACTTGCCATTATTGAAAGCCACCACAAAAAGTGTCAAAACTTTTAGCCATCACTTATGAATTATTTTTCTTTATTAGTTATTTAGTCAAATTGTTACTGCAGAAGTCCAATCAAGAACTTCCAACATTAAAAAACAATATATATATTCTTGCAATTTATACAAATATATTTTTACATAGTCATTGCAATATATTTTTTCTTTGCACCAAATAACAATTCTTTGCTTCGATTATTGTATTATATATTGTTGTTATTGTTCTTTTTACATTATTCAGTACGTTTCTTTTTCATACTTAATTTTATTATTCTTCAATCCAATCGAGGGTCTACCAAAAGCGATCCCTTCTGCATACACACTACGCTCGCAGACCCCTTAAACCAGGAATGTTGTCGTTGTCAAATCTTGCAAAAAGTTTTTCATAAATTTTGAACCAAACACCACTTTATAGAGGTTATTTTTTCAATCTCAGTGTATCAAATGATAGAATTCTCGTGTTCGCATCTCAAGTATGAAATCATCTTTAGTAGAAAACACTTTATTTCTCAAAATAAAACTTTTTTGCGTGAATTTGAATTAATCAAATTTCAAATCAAGTATCGGATATCGAGTAAAACATTATTTAAAATTATTTGACATCATAGAAAAAATAAATATGACCATTATTTTTATAATATATCCACAGAAGTTTGTAGTGAAATAATTAAATAATTTTCAATAGCCATCACTCAATATTTTAGTACTAAATTATTAAGAGGATTTCATGGTTTTTTTTTTAAAAAAATATAATATTAAACTCCATTCTGTTGCAAGCAGCACTCCATTTTTGACTAATTGGTGAAATTCTTAATTTTATAATTATTTGGTTTGTCTTATATCTCAGTAAGTTAAAATGATGGATTGAATCTGAATCTTGTTATTAACTATGTAAATAAAATTTAATATAATCAAATATAATTTTATTCTGTTGAATAAGACCTTTCAAAAAAATTTCTCTATGCATAATAAAGTAATTTTATTTCTAACTTCTTTTTTTTATTTTAGAGATGCGGGTAATAGCAGGAGAGTGAATAACGAATGATCCTCCAGACTCAACGAGTGATTGAATCCGACTCGAGCGAGTGAAAGGCGTGGCAAGAGAGCTAAGTTCGACTTGCAAACAATCAGAGCAAGCGAAGCGAAGGACTGATCCTTTTGCGCCAATACCGTTGCGAGATAGTACTTGGTGGCTCACGAGCAACCCCTACCTCGTGGATGTAGAGAAATTGTTTCCGAGAGACCCTTAACTCAAGTATAGCAAATCAAAATAGGTAGAAAAGGAAAAACGACAGTGAAAAAAACATAACTACTAATAAGGAAACAGTAACAAGAAGAAGATAAACATGGATCAAATATGGAGTTGCAACTCACAAAGAGTGAGAATGAGTTTACCACAAACTGGAAAAGGGTGCTATTGGACTCGATCGCCCCGTGCAACTGAGGTCACGTTCAATCATATGCCCCCACGTCTTGTCACATTTACTCCATCCCATAGACACCATTCTCTGCACATATTCCGTGGAAGGCATGGAATATGAGCAAAGAATACTGCTTATGGGATGGAGTTCATTGTGACAAGACGTCGGGCCAAATGACTTAACTTGACATCAGTTAGAGCACGTCGGGACGATGATTGATTCCAGTAGCGCCCTCTTCCAGGTCTCATATCTCCAAAGGCTCAACTCCGGTTCTCACATCTCGAATGATAGTAGATGACTTTAACTGTATTCTACCAAGAAATGTGGCTGGAAGAGGGTGCTATCGGATTCGATTGTCCATGCAACTGAGGTCACGTTTAATCACATGACCCCACATCTTATCGCGCTCACTCTATCCCATAGACACCAATCTCTATTCATATTCCATGAATTGTCTTTGGATAAGATTCCTGATCATCGTAATCACACATGCTTGATGAGGACCCTACATTGCGCATTTTCTTGAATTTAGGTCTAAAAAGAGCATGGTCATCTAGTATTTGTGATTGTTATGATAAAAGATCTTATCCAAAAACTCTTTCATGGAATATGAGCAAAGATTACTGCTTATGGTACGGAGTTACACGCAATTAGACGTCGGGCCAAGTGATTGAACTTGACATCAGTTGTATCAGTGGGGATGATGATTGATTCCAAACAGCACTCTCTTCCAGCTTTCTCGTTTCCAAATGTTCAACCTTTCTTGGAATAACTACTCCAAATCTTACATCTCGGCAGATAGATGACTTCAACTGTATTCTCCTAAGAAACGTGGTTGGAAGAGAGTGCTATTGTACTCAAATCGCCCTTGCAACTGAGGTCACATTCAGTCACATGCCCCCACATCTTATCACGTTCCACTCCATCTTATAGACACCATTCTCAGCTCATATTCCATGAACCGCCTTTGGATAAGATTCTTGGCCGTAGTAATCACAAACACTTGGACCTACAGTAAGCATTTTCTTGAATTCTAGGTCCAAAAAGAGCACGGCCATCTAGTATTTGTGATTCCTATAGTAAAAGATCTTATCCAAAAATGGTCTCATGGAATATGAACAGAGATTGCTGCTTATGGGATGGAGTTAAATGTGATGAGACGTCGGGCCAAGTGATTGAACTTGACATCAGTTGTAGCTAGTTGGGGCAATGATTGATTTCAATAGCTTCCTCTTCCAACTCTCTCATTTCCAAATGTTCCAACCTTTCCTCGAATAACTACTCCAAATCTTACATCTCAGATGATAGATGACTTTAACTGCATTGTACTAAGAAATTAGCACTTGATGTACACGTGTTTGAACCGGTGGCGCTGGTCATGAGTCAATCAACAAATTATGCCATTGGCTTTGCTAGGCCGCAGTTTGTTAACTCACACATCATACGCTAGAGTTCACGTAATCTGTGTGATATACAGATCTATTTGCCGCCTTCACGTCAACAATTTCCTAAAAAAGACATGACCACATGAGCCAAAACTTAGTAAGAGAGTACAGATAAAGAGGAAAACAATGTACAAAAAGATAATGGATAAAGAAAATCAAGTTTAGAAATGTTATGCAAACAAGAATATCGATGGAGCAGACTTCTCAAGATCAATAAGATTCAAAAAGATATGTCAAAATAAGATTGTAAACCGAAAACATAAATATTGTCATGATAAAGATACATCAGAAGCTTTACAGATCTTGAGAAATGCTGGTTTAAGTCTTAGCTCCAACATCCACATGTCAATTAAGGAAATAACAAACTACTCGTCCAAGAAGAACTTGGTCTTTTATGATGGAACATTTCTACTGGAAAACTACCAGAGAGATGAAAACAGTAGCGACTATTTTGCATGGGATAGCAATAAGACATGTTGGCGCGTACTGTATATCTCATTTGATGGCTGAAAAATAAAAACGGAATTACTAATACATGTAGAATGGTTGTTTGTAATGAAGGTCAAGTATAACATTTAACAGCATTAAAAGTATCGCCAGGGACTAGAAACTTCAGCAATATACTACCAAAGTAGCTAGTGAGTAGTGAGTAAAGTAAAGAGTGCAAGGTTAGAGAGTGCACCATTATATCAAAATTTTGAAGCCTTTCCCTGCAGATCTGCGATGATGCATTATGTACATCTACGTTCTGTATGAGCAATAAAACTGTTATCTCTGATTTCGACGTTTTTCCTTGAATCTGTGTACCAACGACCATCATCAATCCTTGGACAGGCCTTCCTGAGACCTCATAGTTAGAAATTCTTGCTGGTGTATCTAAGTGCTCGGCTTCTGGATGTTGTAACATTTAACAGTTCCAACCAGAGCTAGTGATTCAATAATGGCCTGCAGCAGTTGCTCGGGGAAATCTTCAACTCGAGCAAGTCCGTGATGACTGTGCACAGAACTCAAAACTCTACCGACGATCTGAAGGAGGAATAAGGAGATCAAATTATGATACTGCTATAGTGTTTCGCTATGCAGTTGTTGGATAGACTAGAATAATTTTCATTATTGGCAAAGGACCAACCTTTCGTGCATAGCCGCCAAAGGCCACGCCAGCAATCAAAGCATTTGGTGAATGTAAGGAGCTCGGAATTGTCTCATATCTTGAAGCCTCTAATGAATGAGTGGATTGATGTCAAAACTTCAGTGTTAAATGGAATATGAACTTAATAGAGTATGGACTGTGGAGTTGTTAATACCATGTACAGTCGTCATCTGGAATAATCCTTCTTTCTTCAACCCCTCTACTGTGTGATCATTTGTGCCACCGGCCAGTTGGAGGAAACCTATGACGTAGGAAGAATATTCAAATTGTGCCAGCGAGTAGTTTATAGCAATAGACAAAAATGAGTCTTATTATGTCATTTGTCGGAAGGATTATTTTATGCGCAAACCTTTAGGCTTGTCGCCAGCAGAGGCCAATTTTCGTGCAAAAGCAATTGCATTTCTCGTGGCACCTCGCCCAATATCTCCACTCATTGGTCGACCATCCAACTTCAATGATGATCATTATTGGAAATGATGAGAAAATATATTCAGAGTGTCCTAGCTTCTAAATCAATATTGTGATGGGATACATGATCTGCACCTGCCATAAGTTGAAGCATTGTATGTTGGCTTCCATTATGGCGTACATAGCTTTCATTGCAGATATGGTTGAATCTCTCAAGTCGGGAAAGCTAACCTGCAGGAAATTATGATAAAAACAAATTCTTAACTTACCTTTTCGAAACAGAATAATCTTTTTTAACGTAATATATGATAGTATTAATGTAGTAGCCATCAGACGTCAGGACAAGAGTAAAAGCTTCACATACTGCGATGAGCTTCAGATTTGTGGTCGAGTTCCCCAACCCACTCCAGAGTTCTTTAAAAACTGAAGGTTCCCTATTCCAAAAATGAGAATGCGGATAAACATACACTTTTTAGCAACAAAATGATGTTATTCTGATAATGTGACAAAGAACCATTGTACAATTTGTTTGTGATTTTTGTTGTTATGGAACTTAGGAGAACCAAAATTACATAGTATTGCAGAAACATATTTTGAATAAGTGGAAATCATACTTGGATGATTCAGGGAATATACTAACCGAAAAGAAAATAGTGCTAACCTTCCACTTGTATGAATTTCTATGGCATCAACATCATCCCTTTCAAGAAGTTCAGCTGTAGCTGTAACATCTCTCACGTACGTAATAGCTCCTAAATCAACAAAAGATTTTTCCATGAATTCAATTTGCAGAAAAACAACAATGCTAACATAGAATGGCATGGAGGAGGAGAAAATAGACTTCAGCAGTAAGCAAGAAGCATGGTGACAGGGCGAGAAACAGTTTTTTTCTTCTTCTGATAGATAGAAAAGTGAACAGATTTATCGAACTCACTTATTTTGTCATATGGACAAACCGGAAGGCAGCGACCACAACCATAACAGCGCTCCGCCAAAACTCCACCCTGCGATAGTTACAGATGTAGCCTTTACAAATGAACATGAGTAAGCTTTTAAAACATATATAGCAGGTTAAACAGCTATAGAATAACACAACGGAATTCAAAATGGAGAGAACCTTTTGCAATATTGCATTAGCAGGACAGACTTTCTCACAAGGTCTCGTGCAATCCTGAGGGCAATCATCTGGATCGAATTCTGTAACATTATCATGACAACTATTTAGGAATACTTTCCATAAGTAATCCCATTCATGGAAAAATACGATCTCGGGTCTTTGATCTATGTTTCCCAGTAACATTCATTTTCAAAAGGGTGATCATCTGCCCATTTCAAGAGGTTGACAAATGATAGACTCCATCGTGCAAGAACTCTACTCTACATGATGAACTAAAGTTCTTTGAACCAAGTTTTTCTGATGGTCCGTCATGCAATGTTTGGTAAAGTAAGATCCAATGTACTTTAAAACTCATTACAAAAAGACCAAAATTAGAAAGGCTGAATATGGACAACAAAGTTCTTAAAACACGAATAATCAAAGCCAAAAATACACAATGAAGTCAACAATTCACGGTTTCTAATGCTTCAAAAGATTATGCACTCCAATCAGAAGCCTATTTTTTTTATATAACCGAAAAATCCCTGACACCGCATCGTACAAAGTTTTGGTGGCTCATGGGCTAGCGCATCTACCAACCCTTTCTCCGCTTAAATACCATAATCTTTTACCGGCAAGTTTTCGTCTTCGACGGGGTTGTAATCATTACTCTATGAAAAGAAAGCAAGAAACTTTTACCCCTACATCACGTAACCAAGATTATGATTATCAGGACAATATGCTAGTCGAAGAAAAGGTTTGGGGTAGTTACCAGCTTTACGGAAATGAAGATCCTCGTCATCATTAACACTGATCATTACCCATGGTCTGCGTATGGGAACAAGGGCTCTAGCTGCTTCTATCCCTTCATTTACCGCATTCACTACGGACGCCTCAGCAGCACAGTCAATGCAATCAACTACAATCAAAACACAAACTCACCATCCCTATGCAAGAAATAACAGTGCCAAACAACAAAGAAACAGTTAATGATCAATTCTCACCTCCTGCAAGAGTATAAACCAGAGAAAGGTTCCTGATATCAACCAAATCCTACAAAAACCAAGAAACACAAAAGTTGCTGAAATACATGCAGTGGCAGACACAAGATTTAGGGATTGTGGGTGCTCGTGAGATCCGAACACACATATTGATGTTGAAAGCTTTAAAGTTACGCCTGAAAACTAAAGCACTCATCTATCTTCTTGGTTTACTGGGTGCTGTTCTAAGTCTTATACCAATTTTAATACATTTATTTATATAATTATACCTAGTCTGCGTCAGATTTAACGGGTGCCGGAGCACCCAAAAACTAGCCTTAGCTCCGCCCCTGAATACATGACACTTATTTTGGGACGGAGGGAGTATACTTTTCCATCAGTCAACAAAAGAGCATCATATGAATTGGAACAACAAAGTAGTTGAATCTGATAATACAAAAAAAAAAAGAAAAAAACTAACAAAGCCCAAAACTGTAAAGGTGGGATCTTTAGAGTAATAAAAGGTTAATAAGCTTCACCTCAAAGCTAGCACCACAAATGAGCTTAACCCAATTGCCCTTCTGAAGTGATTCAACAGGAGAACAACTAACAGAAGGAATCACTGTCTTCTTTATGATGCTTTTCACTTTTTCAACCCCATTGTACTTGCTGTAATTAAGCTGATCTAGTAATAAACAAACCAAACAAATTCAAGAAAATTGAAAACTTTAAACAAGATTCATAAATACCAAAGCCCCATAAATCTAAAAAGCCAAATAACTTCAAGAAAGTTGAAAACTTTAAACAAGATTCATAAATACCAAAGCCCCATAAGTCCAAAAAACCAAACAAATTCAAGAAAGTTGAAAACTTTAAACAAGATTAATAAACAACAAAACTCCAGACTCCAAATTTGATGAAATAGATGGAAATTACCTTGAGATTTGGTGATAAGTGAAGCATAGCAAGTGAAGCTAAGAGCCATTTTATCTTGGTCACAAAGAGCTTCTTTTGGATAAGAGTGATCTAAATAGAATCTCAAGTTTTTGTAACTACAAAATCTACCCCTTTACTCTTTCGAAAATGTTCAAAATACATCCTCATGTTTGTAATTTGTCTTGTATGCATGTGTCCAATGTTTGGATACAGCGGGAACGAGGAGAGGTGTGAGTTGTTGGATATAGCGGGGATGAGGAGAGACATAGGTGGGCAAAAGAAGTATCACACAAGATGATTAGATAAAATATGGAACATTTTAAGCTTACCGAGGACATGATCTTAATAATATGGGTGTGACGGTTCGGGCGTGCTGTGGGCCGAAAATCGATTGAGGCATGCCAGGGAGGTTGAGGATCGTCCCATTGTGGTCTTTCTCAATATTCATGGCTATTTGGGTGGACAAACGGGCGAAACGGCGGGAACGAAGTATTTTCGGGTCAAAGCGGTATGCTATAGCCACGGTTCTAGGCGTGGGCCCGGGGTCCGAAAGTGTTGTGGGCCAAAAATAAATCAGGGCGTGCCAGGGAGGTTAGGGATCGTCCCAGTGTGGCCTGCTTCAATATTCATGGCCATTTGGATGGACAAACGGGCGAAATGGTTCAGGGGGTGGGCTCGAGGTTCGGGCGTACTATGGGCCAAAAATCGCCCGGGTCATGCAAGGGAGGTTGGGGATCGTCCCAGTGTGGTCTGTTTCAATATTCATGGCCATTTGGGTGGACAAATAGGCTAAACGATACGAATGGGGAATTTTCGAGCCAAATTAGTGTGCTCTAGCCCACGGTTTCGGGGGTGGGCCTGGGGTCCGGGCAGGTTGTGGGCTGAAAATCTATTGGGGCATGCCAGGGAGGTTGGGGGATCATCCCAGTGTGGTCCATTTCAATATTTTTGGCCATTTGGGTGGACAAACGGGCGAAGCAACGTGAACGGGGCATTTTCGAGCCAAATCAGTATGTTATAGCCTAAGGTTCCAGGGGTGGGCCCGGGGTTCGGGCGTGCTGTGGATCGAAATCAATCAGGGCATGCAAGGGAGGTTGGGGGATCATCCCAGTGTGGTTTGTTTTAATATCCGTGGCCATTTAGGTTGACAAACGGGCGAAACGATCGGAACAGGGCATTTTCGGGATAAATCGGTGTGTTATAGCCCACGGTTCTGGGGATGGGCCTGGGGTTCGGGCGTGTTGTGGATAAAAAATCAACTGAGGCATGCCAAGGAGGTTGGGGATCGTCCCAGTATAGTCTGTTTCAATATTCGTGGCCATTTGGGTGGACAAACGGGTGAAATAACATGAACGAGGAATTTTCAGGCAAAATTAGTATGCTATAAACCACGGTTCCGGGGGTGGACTCGGGGTCCGGGCGTACTGTGGTCTGTCTCAATATTCGTGGCTATTTGGGTTGCCAAACGAGCGACACGGAGCGAATAGAGCATTTTGGGGCCAAAGCGATGTGCTAAAGCCCATGGTTTTGGGGGTGGGCCCTGGGTCCGGGTGTGTTGTGGGCTGAAAATTGACCAAGCCGTGTCAAAGAGGTTGGGGATCATCCTAATGTGGTCCTATTCAATATTCGTAGCCATTTGAGAGGACAAAAGGGCGAAACGGCACGAACGGGGCATTTTGGGGCCAAATCAGTGTGTTATAACCCACGGTTTTGGGGGTGGACCCGGTGTCCAGGCATGCTATGGGCCAAAAATCGATCGAGGCATGCTAGGGATATTGGAGATTATCCCAGTGTAGGCCATTTTAATATTCCTCGCCATTTGGATGGACAAATAGGCGAAACAGCACGAACAAGGCATTTTCAGGCTAAATCGGGGTGCTATAACCCACAGTTCCGGGGGTGGGTCTGGGGTCCGGGCGTGTTATGGGCTAAAAATTGATTGGAGCGTGCTAGGGATCCTAGGAATCGTCCCATAGTGGTCCGTTTCAATATTCGTGGCTATTTGGGTGGATATACAGGCGAAACGATGCGAATGGGGCATTTTCGAACCAAATCGGTATGCAATAGCCCACGATTTCAGGGGTGGCCCCGGGGTTCAGCTGCGCTGTGGGATGAAAACCGACCGAGACATACTAGGAAGGTTGGAGATCTTCCCAGTGTTGTTCGTTTCAATATTCGTGATCATTTAGGTGGACAAAAGGGTGAAACAGCACAAACAGGGTATTTTCGAGCCAAATTGGTGTGCCATAACCCATGGTTCCAGGGGTGGGTCTGGGGTCCGGACATACTGTGGGACTAAAATCGACCGAGGTATGCCAGGGAGGTTGGGGATCGTCCCAGTGTGGTCTGTTTCAATATTCGTGGCCATTTGGGTGGACAAATTGGAGAAACGACAAGAACGGGGCATTTTTGTGACAATCGGTGTACTATAACCCACGATTTCGATGGTGGGCCCAGGTTTTGAGTGTACTGTGGGGCAAAAATCGAATGGGGCATGCTAGGGAGGTTGGGGATCGTTTTAGTGTGGTCTATTTCAATATTCGTGGCCATTTGGGTGGACAAACGGGTGAACAGAATGAACAAAGCATTTTTGAACCAAATCGGTGTGCTATAGCCCACGGTTTCGCGGGTGGGCTTGGGGTTTGGGCGTGCTATTGGTCAAAAATTGATCGGAGTATGCTAGAGAGGTTACAGATCATCCCAGTGTGGTCTATTTCAATATCCGTGGACATTTGGATGGATAAACCGGTGAAACAGCGTGAACGGGTCATTTTCGATCCAAATTGGTGTGCTATAGCCTCGGTTCCAGGGGTGGGATCGGGGTTCGAGCATATTGTGGGCCGAAAATTGATCGGGGCATGCAGGGGAGGTTGGGGGATCGTCCCAGTGTGGTCTGTTTCAATATTCATGGCCATTTGGGTGGACAAATGGGCTAAACGATGCGAATGGGGCATTTTGAGGCTAAATTAGTGTGTTATAGCCCACGGTACTAAGGGTTGGCCTGGGGTTCGGGCAGGTTGTGGGCTGAAAATCTATTGGGGCATGCCAAGGAGGTTGGGGGATTTTCCTAGTATGTCCGTTTCAATATTCGTGGCTATTTGGTTGGATAAATGGGTGAAATGATGCGAATAGGGCATTTTTGGGCTAAATCGGTGTGCTATAGCCCAAGGTTCTGAGGGTGGGCTTGGGGTTAGAGCGTGTTGTGTATCGAAAATCGATCAGGGCATGCAAGAAAGGTTGGGGGATCATCCCAGTATAGTCTGTTTCAATATTCGTGGCCATTTGGGTGGACAAACGAGCGAAACGGCGGGAACGGGGCATTTTCAGGATAAATCGGTGTGCTATAGCCTACGGTTTTTGGGGTGGGCCTGGGGATCGGGCGTGCTGTGGGTCGAAAATCAACTGAGGCATGCCAGAGAGGTTGGGGATCATCCCAGTGTAGTCTGTTTCAATATTTGTGGCCATTTGGGTGGACAAACGGGCGCAACAACGTGAATGGGTTATTTTCGGGCAAAATTAGTGTGATATAGACCACGGTTCTAGGGGAGGACTTGGGGTCCAGGCGTACTATGGGTTGAAAATCGATTGGGACGTGCCAGGGAGGTTGGGGATCGTCCAGTGTGGTCTGTTTCAATATTCGTGGATATTTGGGTTGCCAAACGAGCGAAACAAAGCGAACGAGGCATTTTCGGGCTAAAGCGATGTGCTATAGCCCAAGATTTTAGGGGTGAGCCCTGGGTCCAGACGTACTGTAGGTTGAAAATCGACCAAGATGTGCCAGGAGGTTGGGTATCGTCCCAATGTGGTCTATTTCAATATTCGTGGCCATTTGGGAGGAAAAAAGGTCGAAACGACCCAAACGAGGCATTTTTAGGCTAAATTGGTGCTCTGTAGCCCATAATTTTGGGGGTGGGCCCGATGTTTGGGCATGCTTTGGGTCAAAAATCGACTGAGGCATGCTAGGGAGATTGGGGATCGTATCGATATGGTCCGTTTTAATATTCGTTGCCATTTGGGTGGATAAACAGGCAAAACAGCGCGAACAAGGCATTTTTGGGCCAAATCGGGGTGCTATATCCCACGGTTCAGTGGTGCGCCCGGGATTCGGGCACGTTATGGGCCGAAAATCAACCGGGGCATGCCAAGGAGCTTGGGAATCATCTCAGTGTGGTTCATTTCAATATTCGTGGCTATTTGGGTGGACATACGTGCGAAACGACGCGAATGTGGCATTTTCTAGTGAAATCAGTTTGTAATAGCCCATGGTTATGGGGGTGGGCCCAGAGTTCGGGTGTGCTGTGGGATTAAAATCGATCGAAGCATTCTAGGGAGATTGGGATCTTCCCAGTATGGTTGGTTTTAATATTTGTGGCCATTTTGGTGGACAAACAGGCGAAACAGCGTGAACGAGGCATTTTTGAGTCAAATTGATGTGCTATAGCCCATGGTTTCATGGGTGGGCCTTGGGTTCGAGCGTGTTGTGGGCTAAAAATCGATCGTGTGCCAGGAGGTTAGGGATTATCCCAGTGTTGTCCGTTTTATTATTTGTGTCATTTTGTATAGATAAACGGGTGAAACGACGTGAGCGGGAATTTTTGGGCTTAATAGGTGTGTTATAGCCCACGGTTCTAGGGGTCGGCTTGGGGTTCGGTTGTGCTATGGGCTAAAAATCTATCGGGGCGTGCCAGGGAGGATGGGGAGCATCCCAGTATGGTTTGTCTCAATATTCGTGGCTATTTGGATGGACAAACGGGTGAAACAACGTGAACGGGTCATTTTAGCCCCAATCGGTGTGTTATAGTCCTAGTTTTGGGGGGCGGGCCTAGGGTCCGAGAGTGCTGTGAGCCAAAAATTGACTAGGCTGTGCCAGGGAGGTTGTGAATCATCCCAGTGTGATCCGTGTCAATCTTCGTGGCTGTTTGGGTGGACAAATCGGCGAAACAATGCGAATGGGGCATTTTCGGGCCAAATTGGTTTGCTATCACCCACGGTTCTAAGGGTAGGCCCGTGGTTTGGGTGTGTTGTGGGCCAAAAATTGATCGGGACATGCTAGAGAGGTTGGGGATCGTCCCAGTGTGCTCTGTTTCAATACGTGGCCATTTGGGTGGACAAACGTGCAAAACAGAGCGAGTGGGGCATTTTCGGGCCAAATCGATGTCCTTTAGCCCACGGTTCCAGGGGTGGGCCCGGGGTTCGAACGTATTGTGGGCCAAAAATTGATTAGGGCATGCCAAGTAGGTTGGAGAATTGTCCGAGTGCGGTCCATTTCAATATTCATGGCCATTTGGGTCTACAAACGGGCAAAACAGCGGGAACGGGGCATTTTTGGGGCCAAATCGGTGTGCTATAGCCCATGGTTCTGGGGGTGGACCTGGGTCTGGGCATGATAAAAAATTAATTGAGGCATGCCAGGGAGGTTGGGGATCATCTTAGTATGGTACGTTTCAATATTCGTGGTCATTTGGGTGGACAAACGGGCACAACAGCGTAAAAGCAGCATTTTCAGCCAAATCGGTGTGCTATTGCCCACGGTTCTGGGGGTGGACCCAGAATCTGGGCATGCTGTGGGCAAAAAATTGACCGGGGCATGCCAGGGAGGTTGGCGATCATCCTAGTGTGATCCATTTCAATATTCGTGGCCATTTGGATGGACAAACATGTGAAATAAAGCAAACAAGGCATATTTGGTTTAAATCGATGTCCTATAGCCCACGGTTCTAGAGGTGGACCCGAGGTTCGGGCGTGCTGTGGGTTAAAAATTAATCGGGATGTGCCAGGAAAGTTGGGGATCGTCCCAATGTGGTCTGTTTTAATATTCATGGCCATTTGGGTAGATAAACGGGAGAAACAGCGTGAGCGGAGCATTTTCGAGGAAAATTAGTGTGTTGTAGCCTATGGTTCTGGGGGTGGGCTTGGGGTCCGGGTGTGGTATATGCTGAAAATTGATCAAGTCATGCCATGGAGATTAGGGATCATTCCGGTGTGGTCCTTTTAAATATTCTTAGCTATTTGGGTGGACATATGGGTGAAACTGCGCAAATGGGGTATCTTTGGGCCAAATCGGTGTGCTATAGCCCATGGTTCCGAGGGTGGGCTCGGGGTCTGAGTGTGTTGTAGTCCAAAAATCGTCTGGGGTATACCAGAGAGGTTAGGGATCATCCCAGTGTGGCCCGTTTCAATATTCGTGGCCATTTGGAAGGACAAACGGTGTGAATGAGGCATTTTTAGGCTAAATCGGTATGCTATAGCCCATGGTTCTGATGATGGGCCCGGGGTTCGGCCGTACTATGGGCTAAAAATTGATCGAGCATGAGAGGATGGTTGGGGATTATCCCAGTATGTCCTATTTTAGTATTTATGGCCATTTGGGTGGACAAACGGGGAAACAACGCGAAGGGGGCATTTTCAAGCCAAATTGGTGTGCTATAGCCCACGGTTCCAGGGGTAGGCTCGGGTTTTGGGCGTGTTGTGGGCCAAAAATCTATCGGGGTGTGCTAGGTAGGTTTGGGATTATCCCAGAGTGGTCTGTTTTAATATTAGAGGCTATTTGGGTGAACAAACGGGTGAAACGACGCGAATGAGGCATTTTCAAGCAAAATCGGTGTGCTATAGCCCATGGTTTTGGGGGTAGGCCAGGGGTCCGGGTGTGTTGTGGGACGAAAATCGACCGGGCCATCCCAGGGAGGTTGGGGATCATACTAGTGTGGTCTGTTTTAATATTCGTGGCAATTTGGATGGACATACGGGTGAAATGGCCCGAATAGAGCATTTTCAAGCCAAATTGGTGCGCTATAGCCCATAGTTCCGGGGGTGGGCTAGGGGTCTAGGCTTGTTGTGGGCAGAAAATTGGCTGGGCCATGCCAGGGAGCTTAGGGATTGTCCCAGTGTGGTACGTTTAAATATTCATGGCCATTTGGGTGGATAAATAGGAGAAACAGCGCAAACGGGGCATTTTTGAGCTAAATCAGTATACTATAATCCATGGTTTTGGGAGTGGGCCCCGGGTTTAGGCGTGCTATTGGTCAAAAATTGATTGGGCTATGCTAGGTAGGTTTGAAATTATCTTAGTGTGGTCAATTTCAATATTTGTGGCCATTTGGGTGGACAAACAGGTGAAATAGCACGAACATGACATTTTTAGGCCAAATCGGTGTGGTATAGCCCATGGTTCTGGTTGTTGGCCCGAGGCCCGGGTGTGCTGTGGTCCAAAAATTGACTGTGGCATTCCATGCAGGTTGGAGAGCATCCCAGTATGGTCCGTTTCAATATTCGTGACTATTTGGGTGGACAAACGGGTGAAACAATGTGGATCGAGCATTTTCAGGCCAAATCGGAGTACTATAGCCTACGGTTCCAGGGGTGGGTATGGGTTTTAAGCATGCTGTAGGACGAAAATCTTTTGAGGAGTGCCAGGGAGGTTGGTGAACGTCTTAGTGTTGTCCATTTCAATATTCGTGGCTTTTTGGGTAGATTGTCACAGTGTGGTCCGTTTCAATGTTCATGGCTATTTGGGTGGACAAACAGGCAAAACGGCACGAACGGGTCATTTTTTGGCCAAATCGGTATGCTATATCCTACGATTTCGGGCATAGGATTGGTGTCCGAGCGTGCTATGGGCCAAAAATCGATCGGGGTATGCCAATGAGGTTGGGGATCGTCCCTGTGTGATCCTTATCAATATTCGTGGCAATTTGGGTCGACAAATGGGCGAACGACATGAACGAGACATTTTTGGGCCAAATCAGTGTGTTATAGCCTATGGTTCCGAGGGTGGGCCTAGGGTCTGAGTGTGCTGTAGGCCAAAAATCGATTGAGGCATCCCAAGGTTATTGGGGATCATTCCAGTATGGTCTGTTTCAATATTCGTGGGTATTTGGGTTGACAAACGGGCATAACGGTGCAAACGGGGCATTTTTAGACAAATCGGTGTGCTATAGCTCACGGTTAGGGGGTGAGCCCGAGGTCCGAGCGTGCTCTGGTCCAAAAATTAACCGGGTCGTGCCACGGAGGTTGAGAATTGTCCCTGTTTGGTCCATCTCAATATTCGTGGCCATTTTGGTGGACAAATGGGCAAAACGACGCGAACAGGGCATTTTCGAGATAAATCGCTGTGCTATAGCCTACTGTTCTAGGGGTGGGCTCGGGGTTCGGGCGTGCTATGGTCTGAAAATCGACCGAGAAAGGCCAAGTAGGTTGGGGATCATCCCGGTGTAGTCTATCTCAATAGTCGTGGCCATTTCTGTGGACAAACGAGCTAAACGGTGTGAACGGGGCATTTTCAAGCTAAATCATTGTGCTATAGCCCACGGTTCTAGGGGTGGGCTCGAGGTTTGGGCGTGTTGTGGCCTGAAAATCGACCGAGGCATGCCAGGTAGGTTGGGGATCATCCTTGTGTGGTCCGTTTCCATATTCTTGGCCATTTGAGTGGACAAATGGGAAAAACAACGCGAATGGGACATTTTTGGGCCAAATCGGTGAGCTATAGCCCATAGTTCTGGGGTTGGGCCCGGGGTCCGAGCGTGCTGTGGGCCAAAAATTGACTAGGGCATGCCATGGAGGTTGGGGATCGTCCCAGTGTCGTCAGTTTTAATATTTGTGGCCATTTGGATGGACAAACGGGTGATATGATGCAAAGGGGCATTTTTGGGCCAAATCGATATGCTATCCCCCATGGTTTCAGGGGTGGGACCGGGGTTGGGGCATACTGTGGGTCAAAAATTAACCGAAGCATTCCAGGTAGGTCTGGGATCGCCCCAGTATGGTTCGTTTCAATATTCGTGGCCATTTGGGTGGACAAACGGGTGAAACAACACGAACAAGGCATTTTTGGACAAAATCAGTATGCTATAGCCCACGATTTCAGGGGTGGGATAGGGGTCCGGGCATGCTGTTGGCCGAAAATCGATTGGGGCATCTCAGGGTTTTTGCTGATCATCCCAGTGTGCTATATTTTAATATTCGTGGGTATTTGGGTTGATAAATGAGCGAAACGGCACAAACAGGGCATTTTAAAGCTAAATCGGTGTGCTATAGCCCACATTTTGGGGGCAGGCTCGAGGTTTGGGCGTGCTGCTGGCTAAAAATCGACTGGGTCATGACAGGAGGGTTGAGGATCGTCCCTGTTTGGTCTATTTCAATATTTGAGGCCATTTTGGTGGACAAATGGGCGAAATAGCACGAAAGGGATATTTTTGGGCAAAATTGGTGTGCTATAGCCCATGGTTTCATGGGTGGGCCCGGGGTCCGGGCATGCTGTGGGTCGAAAATCAATCGTGTCATTCCAACGAGGTTGAGGATCGTCATAGTGTGTTCCGTTTCAATATTCTTTGCCATTTGGGTGGACAAACAAATGAAACAACGAAAACAGGGCATTTTTGGGCCAAATCGATGTGGTATAGCCCACGGTTCTAGGGTGGGCCATGGGTCTGAGAGTGTTGTGGTCCAAAAATCTACTGGGACATGCCAGAGAGGTTGGATACCGTCCTAGTGTGATCTGTTATAATATTCGTCGCTATTTGGGTTTACAAATAAGCGAACGACACGAACGGGGAATTTTCAGGCCAAATCAGGTGTGCTATAGCCCACTGTTCTAGGGGTGGGCCTGGGGTCCAGGCATGCTGTGGGCATAATATGGAACAAGGCATACAAGGAGGGTTGAGGGTCATCCTAGTGTGGTCCGTTTCAACATTCATTGCCATTTGGGTTGACAAACGGGATAAACTTTGAGAACGGGGCATTTATGAATAAAATTGGTGTGCTACAGCCCACGGTTTTGGGGGTAGGCCTGGGATCCGAGCGTACCGTGGGCGTGCCAGTGAGGTTGGGGATCTACCCAGTATGGTCTGTTTTAATATTCGTGGAAATTTGGGTAGACCAAAGGACAAAATGGAACTAATAGGGCATTTTTGGGCCAAATCGGTATGCTATAAACTACGATTTCGAGGGCAGGCCCGAGTTATAGGCGTGCTTTGGGCTAAAAACCAATCAGGTTGTGCCAGAGAGGTTGAAAATCGCCCAAGTGTGGCTCGTTTTAATATTTGTGGCTGTTTTGGTGGACAAATTAGCAAAACAACGTGAACGAGGAATTTTTTGGCCAAATTGGTGTGCTATAGCCTACGATTCCATGGGTGGGCACAGGGTCTGGGTGTGTTGTGGGCCAAAAATTGATCGTAACATGCCAGGGTAGTTGGGGATCATCCCAATGTGGTCCGTTTCAATATTCGTGGCCATTTGGGTTGACAAATGAACAAAACAGCGCAAATGGGGCATTTTTGAGCCAAATAGATGTGTTGTAGTCCACAGTTCTGGGGGTTGGCCCGGGGTCCATGTGTGTTATGGGCCAAAAATCAATGGGGGCGTGCCAGAGAGGTTATGGATCATTTCAGTGTGGTTCGTTTCAATAATCGTGTCCATTTGGGTAGACAAACGAGAAAAACAGTGCGAATAGGGAACTTTCAATCTAAATCAGTGTTCTAAAGCCCATAGTTCTAGGGGTGGGCCCGAGGTTCGAGCGTATTTGGGCCAAAAATTAACCAGTGTGTGCTTGGGTAGTTGGAGATTGTCCCAGTGTGGTCCGTTTTAGTATTATTGTCTATTTGGTAGTACAAACGGGCAACACGGCACGAACAGGGCATTTTCGGGCCTAATTAGGTATGTTATAGCCCACTGTTCCAGGGGTGGGCTCGGGGTCCCGGCGTGCTTGTCACGGCCCAAAATCCCATCGGGCCGGACTGGCACCCGAAGCCGAGAAGGCCCGGGAGAACCCGTTCAAATACCTGTACTTTCATTTACATGTCACCAAAAATTTGGGCAGCACTTCGCTGCATATAAAAAGGTCTAATTACCTGTATCAGCACAACACACACAAATATATATACATATATATAATAATTGGCCGTCGGGGCCACCCCATATACGAATATAACATCACTATATAAACTTCCATGACTTTACCCTTCTTTATGTCTACAAAGCCTCTAGGATATACATGACATAACTAGGGTCGGGACGAACCCCCGCCCACACATGACTCCTGTACAATAACAAAATATAAGAAACAGACTCGGAAAGCTCCGAAGTAAACTGGAGCTCACCAACAGTAGCTGTATGACCTGGATCCTATCTATGCTGTGAATGAGCTGAAGTACCTGATCCTGCAGCATGAAATGCAGGTCCCCCGTGAGGGACGTCAGTACGAAATATGTACTGAGTATGTAAAGCTGTAAATAATCATATGTGATATGGGGGATCAAGAAAATCATACACATGTGAATAAATCATAATAGAAGTGAACCACACTTCATAAACACTTTTAGGATCATGTACATTATTATTAATCTGAATTGGGTTCTTGAATACAAACACATTTGTGGAACGGTATACATTCGTTCATTTCATTCTTTACAATTATTATTCGCCATTACCTCCTCCTCCCGAACCTCCAACCACCTAACAATAATCAATACTGTACCGTACTGTGACCATTAGGCTGCCCCCAGTACATATCAATTGGGATCGACCCATGCTAGGCTTATGCCCCTGGGATACCACCCACACGTATATCAAGTAACACATAAGAGATTTTTCCAATAACATAGTTCAAAAGCTTTTGAGATTATTACATTAGTGTTCATGCCAATATAGTACCTTTGGAACAATGATACATCAATAGGAATCAAGTAATAGACCTTCTATACAATAATGATGTAATAAGGACTCATTGGTACATCAACAATATGTTTCAGAATCATCAATATCACAACAATGAAATAGGAGCCTTTTGGTATATCAATGAAGCATTTTGACACTTTATAGAATGGAAACAACTTCATTGGTAATGTAGAACAATACATGTGTTTGGATAACCATCGGAATCTTACTTTATGGAACATTGGTGTTTTCATGCCAAAGAACATCGTTAGAGTATGCTTTACATACCTCGTTGTAGATTCGGATACCAATTCAACACAACTTCCCGCCTTTACAAATCACTTATCTACAATGAAATATTTGGCATCTAGTATTAGCAACCCAACACCACAATTCTCTTCCATAATTCCATACAACCAATATTTGCAAAGCATTCCAAAAACCAACTTGAACAATAGGTTTATGTGTATATATATATATATATAATCATCATTTCAATATCATATCATCAATACCACATCATCCCTTCACAATTCAACATAATCCAACCATGCACAAGAATGATCCAACATCATTTCCAATCATCTTTCAACAACAATCAAATAACATACTTCTTATGCTCACATGCATATATATATATATATATATATACATATCCATATAAATAACACCAACATAATTTACATCCTTACCATAGAATGGCCCTTTGGGTTTTGAAGTCCTGTTAGCACAAATAAGGGGTGCTTCTCGAAGCCCTTGAGACGATGAACACAACTACGGAATCAATTTGGACTTTCCACGGTTGAATCACAAGTAATTTGAAGGTCAAATTTGGCTAGGGTTTGTTCTCTCCTATGATTGATGATGGATATGAGTTTTTGAACTCATATACATGTACATATACACATATTTCCGTCCATAATATCATAGGAAATGACCAAAGTGCCTTTAAAATTTAAATAATGTCAAATATGTCCTCCGGTGGACCGTTTTGACAAGCTGAAGTAGATAGACCATAACTCTTTGCTCCGATATCGGATTTGGGTGAAATTGGTATAATTGGAAAGATAATTCAAAGGTCTTTCATTTCATATAAATTAGGCCACTCAGTTCGTCCTGTACAAGGAGTTATGATCGTTTGAAGTTGACCCTAAAAATCTGTTTTGAGAGGCTGAAGTAAAACGCGTATAACGCCTTACGCAGATTTTGCATTTGGATGAAACTAATTGCATTGGAAAGAAGACTCAAAGATCTTTCTTTTGATATATGGTAGATCTCCCAGTTAATTATATTGAGGGAGTTATGATCGTTCAAAGTTGACCCAAAAACTGGCAGGCCTCAGTATTTTCCTGCTAATTTACTGTTCACAAAATCTATTTTGAGAGGCTGAAATAGAGTGAGTATAACTACTTAATCAGATGTTGGATTTGGATGAAACCAATTGCATTAGAAAGAATACTCACAGAGATTTCTTTTGATATGTGGTAGCTCGCCCAGTTCATTATATTGAGGGAGTTATGATCGTTCAAAGTTGACCCAAAAACTGGAAATTTTCCTGCAATTTACTGTTCACATCCCGGCCACCGTTTTATAGTTTCGAACGTGCTCGCTTATATCCGAAACTTATCCGTTTTTGAAAATCTTTATATCGTCGGAAAGCTTATTCAATAACCTTTGTATGGAAACATCGATGGGCAAATTCCGGTATAAATAAGGTCAATTCCTATACACATATAATCAAACTATACACTTGAAACCATCTCAAAATAATCAATACTCATATATACCTAACTTAGGATCAATACATATACTCCAACACATATAACAATGGCTAATGCACGTAATTAAGTACGGGGTGTTACATCCTTCCCCCCTTAAGGACATTCGTCCTCGAATGTGAATGTAGTTATTTAGCCGAAACAAGTTCGAATTCATAATTGATATTCACGTCATCATATAGATGTTATGCATATGTAAAAACTTACTTGTTAGTGTCCCAGTTCCACTCCTTGAACTTCTTTTTCATCTTTGAACAAATAAGGGTATTTCAATTTCATTGCTTCCTCCGCTTCCCATGTAATCTCTTCCCTTTGTTGATTTCTCCAAAGTACTTTCACTGATGCTACTTCTTTATTTCTCATCTTCTTAACTTGACGATCTAATATAGCAACAGGCATCTCCTCGTAGGTAAGATCTTCTGTTACTTGCACATCTTCAGTAGAAGTAATAAGGGACGGATCTCCGATGCACTTTCGAAGCATCGATACATGAAATACTGGATGCACTGATGAGAGTTCCTGGGGTAGCTCTAATTCATAAGCAACTTGCCCACATCTTAGAATAATCCTATACGGGCCTATATATCGTGGACTCAACTTTCCTTTCTTGCCAAATCTCATCACCCCTTTCATTGGCGATACCTTCAAAAATACCCAATCGCCTAACAAAAACTCTAGCCCTCTTCTTCTACTATCCGCATATGACTTGTGTCGACTTTGGGCTGTTTTCAACCGTTGCTGAATCACCTTGACTTTTTCTATGGCTTGATACACAAGATCCGGTCCGAACATAAGAGTTTCACCCGCTTCGAACCATCCTATTGGTGATCTACACTTCCTCCCATATAAAGCTTCATATGGTGCCATTTTGATACTTGAATGATAGCTATTATTGTAGGCAAACTCAATAAGAGGTAAATGATCATCCCAGCTGCCTTTAAAATCTATAACACATGCTCGTAGCATATCTTCAAGTGTTTGAATGGTGCGCTCTGCTTGTCCATCCGTCTGAGGGTGAAAAGCTGTACTCAGATTCACTTGTGTTCCCAAACTCCGTTGGAAAGACTTCCAAAAGTTTGTAGTAAATTGAGTTCCCCGATCTGATATAATAGAAGTTGGCACTCCATGTAATCGGACTATTTCTTTAACATACAACTTCGAATATTCTTCAACTGTGTAAGTGGTCTTAACGGGTAAGAAATGTGCGGATTTAGTAAGCCTATTCACAATCACCCATATAGAATCAAATTTTCGAGCTGTACGAGGCAAACCTGTAACAAAATCCATGTTGATCATGTCCCACTTCCAAGTTGGAAGATATATGCATTGCATATAGCCTCCGGGCTTTTGATGTTCCACTTTAACTCGTTGACAATTTGGACATTCAGCTACAAATTCTGCGATGTTCCTTTTCATGTCATTCCACCAATACATATCTTTCAAATCTTGATACATTTTGGTTGATCCTGGATGAATGGAATACCTTGAAAAATGTGCCTCTGTCATAATCTTCTTTCTTAGCCCGTCTATATTCGACACACACAATCGGTTTTGGAACTGAAGTACTCCTTCTCGCGTAAGCTCAAATGCCTTGGTTGCACCACTCTGAACGTTCTCCTTAAGCTGTAATAAAATAGGATCTGCATATTGCTTCTCTTTCACTTCAGCTACTAATGAAGATTCCGCAGCATTATGTACGATAAACTCTTTGTCCGGAATTTCAAGAAGGCGAACTCCCAAACTAGCTAACTGGTGAAGATCTTTAACCATCCCTTGCCTTTCTATAGGCATCATCATAGCCTTACGACTTAACACATCAGCTACTATATTCGCTTTCCCTGGATGATACAAAATATCGACATCATAATCTTTTAATAGTTCCATCCACCTTCGCTGCCTCAGATTTAGATCCTTCTGACTGAAAATATATTGTAAGCTCTTGTGATCAGTATATATATCAACATGAACCCCATATAAATAGTGGCGCCATATTTTTAAAGCAAAGATAACCGCTGCCAGCTCAAGATCGTGTGTAGGATAATTTTTCTCATGTGGCCGCAATTGTCTAGAAGCATATGCTATTACTTTACCATGCTGCATCAATACACATCCTAAACCAATTCTAGAAGCATCACAATACACTGTATACCCTTCTGTACCTTTTGGAAGTACCAACACAGGTGTAGAAGTCAACTTATTCTTCAATTCTTGGAAACTCTCCTCACACGTATCATTCCATTGGAACTTGGATGCTTTATGCGTTAGCTTGGTTAAAGGTGCTGAAATGGAAGAAAAGTCTTTAACAAACCTCCTATAATAACCGGCCAACCCGAGAAAACTACGAATCTCCGTCGGCGTTGTGGGCCTTGGCCAGTTCTTCACAGCTTCTATCTTTTGAGCATCAACCTTTATCCCTTCACTAGATACAATATGACCCAAAAATGCCACCGACTTTAACCAAAACTCACATTTAGAGAACTTTGCATAAAGCTTACAATCACGAAGAGTCTGCAATGTCTGTCGTAAGTGATTGGCATGGTCCTCTTCTGATCTAGAATAAACTAGAATATCATCTATAAAAACTATCACAAATACATCCAGGAATGGCTTAAACACCCTATTCATCAAATCCATAAAAGTTGCAGGTGCATTTGTTAGCCCAAATGACATAACTAGAAACTCATAATGACCATACCTTGTTCGGAAAGCTGTTTTGGGTATATCTTTTTCTTTGACCTCACTTGGTGGTAACCTGACCTCAAATCAATCTTAGAAAAGCACTTGGCGCCCTGTAACTGATCAAATAAATCATCAATTCTTGGGAGAGGATATTTATTCTTAATAGTCACCTTATTCAATTGCCGATAATCAATACACATCCTCAGCGAGCCATCCTTTTTGCGCACAAATAACACTGGTGCTCCCCAGGGGGACATACTAGGCCTTATGAATCCCTTCTCAAGCAAATCTTTCAATTTCTCTTTCAATTCTCGCAATTCTGCTGGGGCCATTCTATATGGAGGAATGGAGATTGGTTGGGTTCCTGGAATTACATCAATACCAAACTCTACTTCTCGTTCAGGAGGCAAACCTAGAAGATCTTCAGAAAATACATCAGGAAATTCATTTACCACCGGAACAACGTGAAGAGTTGGTGGCTCCGCTTCTGTATCCCTTACTCTAACTATATGATATAGGTATCCCTTGGAAATCATTTTTCTTGCTTTGAAATAAGAAATAAATCTACCTCTTGGTGCGCCGATCTTACCTTGCCATTCAATAACTGCTTCATTCGGAAAATGTAAATACATCTTTTTTGTACAACAGTCAATTTTGGCATAACAAGACGCCAACCAATCCATACCCATTATAACATCAAAATCTACCATTTCTAGTTCCACGAGATTAGTCATCGTGTCTCGACCACACACAGTTACTACACAATCTTTATAAACTCTTCTAGCAATAATAGATTCCCCAACCGGGGTAGACACTTCCAACGACTTATCTAACAATTTGGGGGTTCTTTTGAACTTTCCAGCAATCAAAGGAGTAACATATGATAATGTAGAACCGGGATCAATTAGAGCATATACATCAAATGAAAATATGGACAACGTACCCGTAACCACATCTGGGGAAGCCTCTAGATTCTGTCGATCCGCTAAAGCATAAGTGCGATTCTGAGTCCCGCTGGAACTGGCGACTCTTATTTCGTTTCTAGCGTGACCCACGGGTCGTGCGCCTCTACCAGAATAAGATACCGGTGACGATGATGCAACAGCTGATCCCGAAGGTCGTGCTACACCACCTGCGCCCCTTCGTGGGCATTTTCTCATCATATGCCCCCGTCATACCGCACCAATAACAAACATTTGTTCCCATTCGACATGCGCCTATATGATTCCTTCCACATTTATTGCATGGCTCTCGAGGATGTCTCAGTTGGATCATATTCCCTTGCCCATGATAACCCACTGATCGTGAACTATGACCCTCACTTCTTTGCCCAGTTTGACTGCCTCTGAACCCCTGATGCTGCGGTGGAGCACTAGCTGCAGAATAAGAAAATAATGGCCTAGGTGGTCTAGCAGAAAATTGAGGTCTAAAACCTCCCTGTGGAGCCATAAACTGCCCTGTAGATCTGGACCTCTTAGAAGATCCGCTTTCAAATTCCTGCGTTCTTCTTCTCTGCCTCTGATCTTCCATTTTCTGTGCAAATGCTTGGATCCTAGCTATATCCATATCTTTATTCAGTGCATCAATAGTACAATCCCTAACCAAATACGGATCCAATCCGTTCACATACCGATGAACTCTGTCATCCATAGTAGCTATAACATTAGGAGCATATCTGGACAAGGAATTAAATCGAAGACTATACTCCCTCACACTTGTATTACCCTGCCGAAGATTTAAGAACTGATCCGCACGGGCCTGACGAGTCTCATATGGAAGATAATGATCAATAAATGCCTCTTTGAACTCTTTCCAAGTAGCTGGGGGTGCATCAATGCCCCTCGACCGTTTCCAGTCTTCATACCAATATATAGCCTCACCTTTGAATCTATACGCGGCTAACTCCACTGTCTCTCTGCCCGATACATGCATCACCTCTAGGGCCCTTTGGATTTGATTAATAAAGTCCTGCGGATCTTCGTTAAGATCGGATCCGGTAAAAGTAGGCGGATCCATCTTAAGAAAATCTTGTGTCTGAAGACTAGCCGCCCTATCAGTACTGCTAGAACCCGCGACAGGAATGGCTTGCCCTTGGACTTGCCCAGCAACTATACGAGTCAAAAGTTGCACTGTATTTCTAAGATCTTGATCAACAACATTAATAGGTGGCTCTGGGGATATAGTTCTCCTCCCCCTTATTTCTTCTGGACTGGGGGAAGTTTCTGATGCATGCTCAGCTGGAGCCTCACTTTGATTAGCTGGTATAGTGGGTGACTTACTAGTCCCCTCTCCGGCAGCCACATCTACTTGCTTACCGGTATTCTTGCTTCTGGTAACCGGCATCATTACTATAATAAGAGAAACAAACTGACTCAGTGGTCAACTATGACTTCATATACAATATAAGCTCTATCGCACGATCTAAGACATGAAGAAAAGAACTAATTCCTAAATGTCCATAGCCTCCTGTTTATAGATGTGGTGCACAACACACCGATAAACAAGACTCTACGTAGACACGGCTTTGTAGACTCACTAGGACGAACTGCTCTGATACTACTTTTGTCACGGCCCAAAATCCCATCGGGCCGGACTGGCACCCGAAGCCGAGAAGGCCCGGGAGAACCCGTTCAAATACCTGTACTTTCATTTATATGTCACCAAAAATTTGGGCAGCACTTCGCTGCATATAAAAGGGTCTAATTACCTATATCAGCACAACACACACAAATATATATACATATATATGATACTTGGCCGTCGGGGCCACCCCATTTACGAATATAACATCACTATATAAACTTCCATGACTTTACCCTTCTTTATTTCTACAAAGCCTCTAGGATATACATGACATAACTAGGGTCGGGACGAACCCCCGCCCACACATGACTCCTGTACAATAACAAAATATAAGAAACAGACTCGGAAAGCTCCGAAGTAAACTGGAGCTCACCAACAGTAGCTGTATGACCTGGCTCCTATCTATGCTGTGAATGAGCTGAAGTACCTGATCCTGCAGCATGAAATACAGGTCCCCCGTGAGGGACGTCAGTACGAAATATGTACTGAGTATGTAAAGCTGTAAATAATCATATGTGATATGGGGGATCAAGAAAATCATACACATGTGAATAAATCATAATAGAAGTGAACCACACTTCATAAACACTTTTAGGATCATGTACATTATTATTAATCTGAATTGGGTTCTTGAATACAAACACATTTGTGGAACGGTATACATTCGTTCATTTCATTCTTTACAATTATTATTCGCCATTACCTCCTCCTCCCGAACCTCCAACCACCTAACAATAATCAATACTGTACCGTACTGTGACCATTAGGCTGCCCCCAGTACATATCAATTGGGATCGACCCATGCTAGGCTTATGCCCCTGGGATACCACCCACACGTATATCAAGTAACACATAAGAGATTTTTCCAATAACATAGTTCAAAAGCTTTTGAGATTATTACATTAGTGTTCATGCCAATATAGTACCTTTGGAACAATGATACATCAATAGGAATCAAGTAATAGACCTTCTATACAATAACGATGTAATAAGGACTCATTGGTACATCAACAATATGTTTCAGAATCATCAATATCACAACAATGAAATAGGAGCCTTTTGGTATATCAATGAAGCATTTTGACACTTTATAGAATGGAAACAACTTCATTGGTAATGTAGAACAATACATGTGTTTGGATAACCATCGGAATCTTACTTTATGGAACATTGGTGTTTTCATGCCAAAGAACATCGTTAGAGTATGCTTTACATACCTCGTTGTAGATTCGGATACCAATTCAACACAACTTCCCGCCTTTAAAAATCACTTATCTACAATGAAATATTTGGCATCTAGTATTAGCAACCCAACACCACAATTCTCTTCCATAATTCCATACAACCAATATTTGCAAAGCATTCCAAAAACCAACTTGAACAATAGGTTTATGTGTATATATATATATATATATAATCATCATTTCAATATCATATCATCAATACCACATCATCCCTTCACAATTCAACATAATCCAACCATGCACAAGAATGATCCAACATCATTTCCAATCATCTTTCAACAACAATCAAATAACATACTTCTTATGCTCACATGCATATATATATATATATATATATATATATACATATCCATATAAATAACACCAACATAATTTACATCCTTACCATAGAATGGCCCTTTGGGTTTTGAAGTCCTGTTAGCACAAATAAGGGGTGCTTCTCGAAGCCCTTGAGACGATGAACACAACTACGGAATCAATTTGGACTTTCCACGGTTGAATCACAAGTAATTTGAAGGTCAAATTTGGCTAGGGTTTGTTCTCTCCTATGATTGATGATGGATATAAGTTTTTGAACTCATATACATGTACATATACACATATTTCCGTCCATAATATCATAGGAAATGACCAAAGTGTCTTTAAAATTTAAATAATGTCAAATATGTCCTCCGGTGGACCGTTTTGACAAGCTGAAGTAGATAGACCATAACTCTTTGCTCTGATATTGGATTTGGGTGAAATTGGTATCATTGGAAAGATAATTCAAAGGTCTTTCATTTCATATAAATTAGGCCACCCAGTTCGTCCTGTACAAGGAGTTATGATCGTTTGAAGTTGACCCTAAAAATCTGTTTTGAGAGGCTGAAGTAAAACGCGTATAACTCCTTACGCAGATGTTGCATTTGGATGAAACTAATTGCATTGGAAATAAGACTCAAAGATCTTTCTTTGGATATATGGTAGATCTCCCAGTTCATTATATTGAGGGAGTTATGATCATTCAAAGTTGACCCAAAAACTGGCAGGCCTCAGTATTTTCCTGCTAATTTACTGTTCACAAAATCTGTTTTGAGAGGCTGAAATAGAATGAGTATAACTCCTTAATCAGATGTTGGATTTGGATGAAACCAATTGCATTAGAAAGAATACTCACAGAGATTTCTTTTGATATGTGGTAGCTCGCCCAGTTCATTATATTGAGGGAGTTATGATCGTTCAAAGTTGACCCAAAAACTGGAAATTTTCCTGTAATTTTACTGTTCATATCCCGACCACCGTTTTATAGTTTCGAACGTGCTCGCTTATATCCGAAACTTATCCGTTTTTGAAAATCTTTATATGGTCGGAAAGCTTATTCAATAACCTTCGTATGGAAACATCGACGGGTAAATTCCGGTATAAATAAGGTCGATTCCTATACACATATAATCAAACTATACACTTGAAACCATCTCAAAATAATCAATACTCATATATACCTAACTTAGGATCAATACATATACTCCAACACATATAACAATGGCTAATGCACGTAATTAAGTACGGGGTGTTACAGTGCTATGGGTCGAATATCGATCGGGGCATACCAGGGAGGTTGGGAATCGTCCTAGTGTGGTCCGTTTCAATATTCATGGCCATTTGGTTTAAAAACGGGAGAAATGATGGGAACGGGGAATTTTCGAGCCAAATCGATGTGTTATAGCCTACGAATTTGGGGGTGGGCACGAGGTTCGAGCGTACCATGGGCTGAAAATTGATCGGGGTTTGTCAGGGAGGTTGGGGATCATTCTAGTGTAGTCCTCTAAATATTCGTGACCATTTGGATTGACAAAAGTGCGAAACAATGCGAATAGGGCATTTTTGAGTCAAATCGGTGTGCTATAGCCAACGAGGGTGGGCCCAATATTTGGGTGTGCTATGGGCCAAAAGTCATCTGTAGCGTGCTGGGGGGTTGGGGATCATCCCAGAATTGTTCGTTTCAATATTTGTGGCCATTTTGGTGGACAAATGGGAGAAACGACACAAATGAGGCATTTTCAGATCAAATCGGTGTGCTATAGCCTACGATTTTAGGGGTGGGCCAGGGGTCTGGGCGTGCTGTGGTCCGAAATATGATTGAGACATGCTAGGGAGGTTTGGGATAATCCTAGTGTGGTTCGATTTAATATTCTTAGCCATTTGGGAGGACAAATAGGCGAAATAGTACAAACGAGGCATTTTTAGCCAAATCAGTCTGCTATAGCCCACGGTTTTGGGGATGGGCTTAGGGTCCGGATATGTTGTAGGCCAAAAATTGACCGGGACATACCAAGGACGTTGGGGATCGTCCCAGTGTGGTCTATTTCAATATTCGTGGTTATTTGGGTGGTTAAACGAACTAAACAGCGCGAATAGGGCACTTTTGGGCCAAATCGGTATGATATAGCCTATGATTTCAGGGGTGCGCCCGGGGTCCGAGCGTGCTGTGGGATGAAAATCGATTGACGCGTGCTAAGGAGATTGAGGATCATCCCAGAGTGGTCAGTTTTAATATCCTTGGCTATTTGGGTGGACAAACTGACGAAAAGGCACGAGCGGAGCATTTTTAGGCCAAATCTGTGTGTTATAGCCCATAATTTCGGGGGTGGATCCAGGGTCTGGGAGTGTTGTGTGCCAAAAATCAATCGGGCCATGCTAGGAATGTTGAAGATCGTTCCAGTGTGGTCCGTTTCAATATTTGTGGCCATTTGGAGGGACAAACAAGCGAAACAGAGTGAATGAGTCATTTTCGGGCCAAAGCGGTGTGCTATAGCCCACAGTTTTGAGGGTGGGCTCAGGGTCCAGATGTGTTTTGAAATGAAAATCGATCGGCCCATGTCAGGGAGATTGGGGATCATCTCAGTGTGGTCCGTTTCAATATTCGTGGCCATTTGAGTGGACAAAAGCACAAAATAGTACGAACGGGGTATTTTTGGGCTAAATCGGTGTGTTATAGTCAGTTCCGAGGGTGTGCCCAAGGTCCGGGTGTGCTATGGGCCAAAAATCAAATGAGGAGTACCAGGGAGGTTGGGGATCATCCTAGTGTGGTCCGTTTTAATATTCATGGCCATCTGGGTTGACAAATGGGTGAAACGATGCGAACGATACATTTTTGGGCCAAATCGATGTGCTATAGCCTACAGTTTTTGCGGTGGGCCTGGGGGTCTAGGCGTGCTGTAAGCCAAAAATTGATCGGGGCGTGTCAGGGAGGTGATGTTGGGCGTATTTACACGCCTAAGCACCATGATTTACCCATGTTTTAGCTAAGTTTTGAGGATAAAATATATAATTCTTGCACTTTTAGTCCATTTTCCTTTAAGTGAGCTGACCTACGTGATTAGCATGTTTTCAGGTATTAATGATGAAGATTTCAGCACTTTATGGACTTGAGCGCAGCAAAGGAAAACTTCACATTAGAGGGAAGGCAACTTTTGGAAGCTTGTGGACTGAATGTGACGCATGGAAGAATTTGTCCCGGGCAAAATCAGTATTTCTAAATACTTAGGATGCAACAGTAATTTAGTAGACAAGGACATTATAAAAACCCTATTGCTGAATTTTTCAGCATGTTGTTATCATTATTCAGTTTTCATATTCTGTAAGTTTGAGACAGAGAAAAACGCTATGGCTTAAGTATCGGATAGGAGAGAACGACGTTCTTCTCCTTTTGACGCCAAAAATCATCCCCATCGCCAAGATTATTCTAGTTGTGGTATGATGATTATGTCTATGGTGATTTCCGTTGTAATCATGAGTAGCTAAACTTCTCTGTTAGGGTTATGGAAACCTTGTGAGATACTATCTATTGCTATGAGTTTGTGAACTCTTGATGTGTATGCTACTTATATCATTACTCTCTTCGTTTAAATTGAATTCTTATGGTTGCAAACGTAGGAATATGCCAGTATATTATTAACTTGTTCGAGAGAAAAGTTACATGTTTGGAAAAGAGTGTCTGACAAGAAAATAGGGTTTCCAACCCCTGTTTACACGTTAATGCCTTAACCGGATTAACTTTCTTAGAGAATTTGTACCATTCGTTACACACTTTAGGCTCGGGAGAGCTAAAGTGAAATAAATCCTTGATGGTTGAGAAACACTTGGATTTACAATTAGAATACGAATCTCTATAAGTGCATGCATGTCTAAATTCCGCATTACTCATAGTTAATAGATACGTAGAAATTACAAGGTGGACATAACCCTAACTTATTATTCTCTGTGATTAAATCTTACTACACTTAGCATTCCAACGTTACTTTGATATTAGTAGTTCACGCATAAATACCCCCCTTTTCCGTTGAATTTTCGACCAACAGTCTACTAATAATTGCAACACTTAGTGACCAAGTATTCCCTGTGGGATTCGACACCCAACCCAGTTGGGTTCTATATTTGACAGCGACCGCTTACACTTTCTTACGAGAGCTGTAGTTTGGGTGTTATCAAATTTTGGCGCCGTTGCCGGGGAGTACGGTTGTCAACTAAGTTTGTGATAGTTAATAGACCCTTTGGTCAAAGATTCTCGAATTTTACTTTTAGTTTGTTGTTTTTGTTTTGTTCAGGTTTGGTATAGTGCATGCCAAATACATGAAGATCTGGTCAGCCATTATTACCCATAAATCCTGAACCACAACTTATTGGCAGAATGGATGCACAACGAGACATTGAAAGAAGGGCTGCTCAATAGGAGTAGGCTAGATTAGCTGCGTTGGCAGCTGCTCAAGTGCATCAACAGAATATTGATAGCCCAGGTCGTGCAACAAATCCTGATGATGAGGACCTGGGTGATGATGAGTTACTAAATCCTAGGCATACAGATGAGGTGGCAGCGCCTGTGAACAGGAGAGATCGTCAAGCTAGAATGAGACCTGACCGCCGAGCTGTGCAGGTTCCTTTTGATGATGATGATGACGATCTGGATGGAGCTGGTGCCACAGGGGTTATTATTCCCCCGCCCTTGGCACCTGGAGCCAAGTTTAATATCACTAGCACCATAATTCAGTTGTTGCAGCTCAAGGGGTTATTTGGTGGACTTGCAGGCGATGATCCGAATATGCATCTGATCAATTTTATCTCAACATGTAAGTCGTTTGACAATCCAGGAGTTGGACAGAATGCAATTCGGCTGTGCTTATTTCCATTGTCTCTATCTGGAGAGGAAACTCTATGGTTGAACGGGCTAACTCCTGATTCTATTACTAATTGGATGCAACTGAAAGGCGCTTTCCTAGAAAGATTCTTTCCGCCATCCAAGAGAGCCCAATTAAGAGATGAGATAAGCAATTTTCGACAGCTTCCAACTGAAACTCTCCACGAAACATGGGAAAGGTTCAAGAAGAAGCTTATGCGGTGCCCAAATCATCATATAACCAATGTCCACTTGATGGAGATATTATACAGGTCTTTGAATTCGGTGACTAAGCCAGTGGTTGATAATGCTGTAGGAGGGTCATTCATGGACCTTACTTTTATAGAGACAAGTGATATGCTAGATCGTATGACAAAGCAGAGTAGAGCTTGGCATACCAGGGATTCTGAGGTAGCAAGCTCTACTGTATCTATTGGCTTGACGGCAGAACAAAGGCGAAGCGAAGAGGAACGTGACTAGGATATGGCTCACATGAAAACGCAGATGGACCTTCTTACCAATTATTTATTATCAGGAAAGACAGAAAAGGTTAAGGCCGTTGTATCATAGGGAAGAGATGAATCCGATTCTGAGGAAGAAGCTAACTACTTGAATAATCTGGGGGGTTTCCGAGGCAATGCCCAAGGAAACCAAGGTTGGATCTATTATGATAAATCTAGATACAAGGACCGCGATCAAGGTAGCTGGAAGAATAAGACTGACAGGAGTGGTTTGTTCGTTCCTCCTGGAAACCATGAGGCTGTGGCATCTGGCTCTAGGAAGATGTCTATGGAAGATATGATGGTTAAGCTGTTGAAAGGAGTGGAGGCAACCAACACAGGAGTAACTGAGGTAAATAATGATTTGTCATCAATAAATCAATTGGTTGATTCGCATTCCACTTCAATAAAACAGCTGGAACAACAATTTAGTCAACTATCAGTGGCACTCAATCAAAGAAAAGCTGGTACCTTACCTAGTGACACTGTGCAAAATCCAAGGAATGATAGATCATGTATGGCTATTACTACCCGGAGTGGTAAAGTGTTGGAAAATCCATCCAAAGGCAAGCAGGTGGTTGATAATACAGTAGAGAATGTCATTGAAGCAGACTGTGATGATTCTGTAGAAGCTGAAAATCAGAATGAGAACATTCATGACACTACACCTAGAGGTCACCATCCAGAAAAGATTGATAATCGGAAGCAAGATAAAAAGAAAGTGGTGGAGAAAACTCTTCCCCTTCCACCACCATCTTTTCCTCAGAGACTGTAGAAGAAAACTGATGACCCCAGGTTCAGTAAATTCATAACCATGTTGAAGCAACTGACTATTAATGTGCCTTTGGTGGAGGCGCTGGAACAGATGCCTGGGTACGCGAAATTCATGAAGGACCTTTTGACAAAGAAGTGGGCAGCAAGCTATGAGCTGGCAGATAATGTTCATCATTGTAGTGCAATAGCTACAAGATCGTTAGTTCCGAAGAAGGCAGATCCTGGTGCTTTCACTATTCCTTGCACTGTTGGATCTTTGGATTTCGCTAAGGAGTTGTGCTATTTGGGTGCTAGCATCAATTTGATGCCGCTATCCATTTATAGAAAGTTGGGGTTGGGCGTTCCTACACCAACCAATATGAGGCTCGTGATGGCAGATAAGTCGGTAAAATGACCTATTGGTATCTTATACGATGTATTGGTGATGGTTTCTACCTTCATTTTTCCTACAGACTTTGTTATTTTGGATTGCGAGGTTGATTCTGAAGTTCCCATAATCTTGGGATCCCCTTTCCTCGCAATAGGGAGTGTGCTTATTGATTTAAGAGCTAATGAACTTTTATTCCGAATGAATAACGAAGTGGTCCGTTTTGATGTATGCAAATCAATGAAGTAGCCCAAAGATATGAACGTGTTCTCTATAGCTGATATATATTATGAGGATTAGAAAGAAGTATCTGTAGAGAAGCAGCTTATTGTTGAGCCATTGCCTGCTGTGCTTATGAATTTTGAGCGTGAAGATGTTGAAGAGTATGAAGAAACTATTTGTCCTCTAACAGGAATAGGGTCATATTCTCATGCTTCTAAGAAGGTGGACCTTGATCTTAAGAATCGACCTTCGCCACCAGGGAAACCATCCATTGAAGAGCCGCCAATGCTAGAATTGAAGGAGTTGCCCAATCATCTAAAGTATGCGTTCTTGGGAAGTGGGAATACACTTCCGGTTATTGTTGTGGCTGATTTGGATGAGCAGCAAGTAGCGACTCTCATTTTTGTTCTGAAGAGGTGCAAGAGAGCCATCAGTTGAACTATTGCTGATATAATTGGTATCCCTCCTGGGATATGTATGCACAAGATTTAGCTTGAGGAAGATTGCGTGCCCACCATTGAGCATCAACGTTGTTTGAATCAAGAGATGGTGAAGAAGGAAATTATTAAGTGGTTAGATGCAGGGGTGGTGTACCCAATCTTAGACAGTAAATGGGTGAGCCCGGTACAGTGTGTGCCCAAGAAAGGGGGCATGACGGTAGTCGCAAATGAAAAGAATGAGCTAATTCTACTTAGACCTGTCACAGGATGGAGAGTGTGCATGGACTATCGGAAGCTGAATTCGTGGACACTAAAGGATCACTTCCCAATGCTATTCATGGACCAAATGCTTGATCGATTGGCAGGGAAGGGGTGGTTTTGTTTCTTAGATGGTTATTCCGGCTATAATCAGATTTGCATTGCTCCTGAAGATCAGGAGAAGACTACTTTTACATGTCCGTATGGTACGTTTGCCTTCAAACGAATGCCATTTGGGCTATGTAACGCACCTGCCATGTTTCAGCGATGTATGATGTCCATCTTTTCTGATATGGTTGAAGACACCTTGGAGGTGTTCATGGACGATTTTTCAGTTGTAGGTGAGTTATTTGAATCATGCTTGGCAAATCTGAGTATGGCTTTGCAGAGATGTGTTGAATTCAACTTGGTGCTAAATTGGGAAAAGTGCCATTTTATGGTTAAAGAAGGCTTTGTTCTTGGGAATAAAGTCTCTGAAAGGGGAATCGAGGTTGATCGAGCCAAAATTGAAGTTATCGAGAAACTACCACCTCCCATTTCTGTAAAGGGAGTTCATAGTTTTCTCGGTCATGCAGGTTTTTATCGGAGGTTTATTAAAGACTTCTCCAAGATTGCTAGTCCATTATGCAAATTTTTGGAGAAGGATGCAAAGTTCGACTTCGGTGAAGATTGCTTGATGGCATTTAAATTCCTCAAAGGGAGGCTAGTTGAAGCTCCTATTATTGTAGCGCCCGATTGGTCTCTACCTTTTGAAGTGATGTGTGATGCAAGTGGGGTAGCTTTGGATGTTGTACTTTGTCAGAAAAGCGAAAGGCTATTTCATCCAATCTACTATGCAAACAAGGCTTTAAATGGAGCCCAGAAGAACTATACCGTCACGGAACAAGAGCTTCTAGCAGTTGTTTATACTTTCGAAAAGTTCCGTGCTTACTTGTTAGGAAACAAAGTGGTAGTTCATCTATCTAGACTTGAGAGTGAGCACATAGCGCAACCCGACCTTGAGATTGATGATGCATTTCCCGACGAAGTGATCTTAGCTACTATGGTGAAAGACTTACCGTGGTATGCAGACTTTGCAAACTTCATGGTATGTAAAGTGATTCCTGAGCATCTCTCCTATTATCAAAAGAGAATGTTCATGCATGATGTGAAACACTATTTCTGGGATGAGCCGTATCTTTTTCGACGATGTGCTGATGGTGTTATTAGGCGATGCATATCAGATGAGGAAGTGCCTAGGATATTGGAAGCAAGTCATACTTCTCAAGTTGGGGGTCACCATGCAGGTGATCGAACAGCCAGGAAGGTATTACTCTATAAGTGCATGCATGTCTAAATTCCGCATTACTCATAGTTAATAGATACTTAGAAATTACAAGGTGGACATAACCCTAACTTATTATTCTCTGTGGTTAAATCTTACTACACTTAGCATTCCAACGTTACTTTGATATTAGTAGTTCACGCATAAATACCCCCCTTTTCCGTGGAATTTTTGACCAACAGTCTACTAATAATTGCAACACTTAGTGACCAAGTATTCCCTGTGGGATTCGACACCCAACCCAGTTGGGTTCTATACTTGACAACGACCGCTTACACTTTCTTATGAGAGCTGTAGTTTGGGCGTTATCAGGAGGTTTAGGATCATCCTAGTGTGGTCCATTTTAATATTTATGGCCATTTGGGTGAACCAAAGAGCCAAATGGCGCAAACGAGACATTTTCGAACAAAATCAATGTGCTATTATCCACAGTTTCGGGGATGGGCTCGGGGTCCACGCATGCTGTAGGTCAGAAATCTATCGAGGCATTCCAGGGAGGTTGAAAAATGTCCCAGTGTAGTCCATTTCAATATTCGTGGCCATTTAGGTGGACAAACATGCAAAACAGCACAAATGGGGCATTTTTAGGCCTAAGCGGCGTGCTATAGCCTTCAGTTCTGGGGGTAGGCCCAGGGCCAGGGCGTGTTGTAGGCTGAAAATTGATCAGGGAATGCTAGGGAGGTTGGGGATTATTCCAGTGTGGTTCATTTCAATATTCGTGGCCATTTGGGTGGACAAAAGAGCGAAATGGTGCGAACGGGGCATTTTTGGACCAAATTGGTGTGTTATTGCCTACGGTTTTGGGGGTGAGCTCGAGGTTCGGGTGAGCTGTGGGCCAAAAATCGACTGGAGAATGCTAGGGAGGTTGGGGATCATCCCAATAAGGTCTGTTTTAATATTCGTGGCCATTTAGGTGGACAAATAGGCAAAACAGAGCGAACGAGGCATTTTCAGGCCAAATCGGTGTGCAATAGCCCACAATTTTGCGGGTGGGATCGGGGTTCGGGCATGCTATGGGCCGAAAATTGATTGAGGCATGCCAGTGAGATTGGGGATCATCTCGGTGTGGTTCGTTTCAATTTTCGTGACCATTTGGGTGGATAAATGAGGCATTTTCGGGCAAATTCGGTGTGCTGTAGCCTACTATTCTGGAATGGATCTGGGGTCCTGGCGTGTTGTGGGCCGAAAATCAACCGAGGCATGCCAGGGAGGTTAGGGATCGTCCTAGTGTGGTCCGTTTCAATATTCATGGCTTTTTGTGTGGATTATCACAGTGTGGTTCGTTTTAAAGTTCGTGGCCATTTGGGTTGTCAATCAGGCGAAACAGTGTGAACGAAGCATTTTCGAGCCAAATCGGTGTGCTATACCCCACGGTTTTGGGGATGGACTTGGGTTTGGGCGTATTGTAGGCCAAAAATTGATCGGAGCGTACCAGGGACGTTTGGGATCATCTATTTGTGATACTTATCAATATTCTTGGCCATTTGGGTGGACAAATAGGTGAAACAACACAAACAAGGCATTTTTGGGCCAAATCAGTGTGTTATATCCATGGTTCTGAGGGTGGGCCTAGGGTTCGAGCATACTATGGGTTGAAAATCAACCGAAATGTGCCAGTAAGATTGGGGATATCCCAGTGTGGTCCGCTTTAATATTTTGGCTATTTGTGAGGACAAACGTGTGAGACAACGTGAACGGGGCATTTTTGGGCCAAATCGGTGTGCTATAGCCAATAGTTCAAGGGGTGGGCCCGAGGTCCGGGACTGCTATGGGCCAAAAATCGATCGGGGTATCCCAGGGAGCCTGGGGATCATCCCGGTGTGGTCCGTCTCAATATTTGTGGCCATTTGAGTGGACAAACAAGTGAAATGGCACAAATGGGGCATTTTCGAGCAAAATTGTTGTGCTATAGCCCATGGTTCTGGGGGTGGTCCCGGAGTTCGGGCGTGCTATGGGCTGAAAATCAACTGAGGTATGAAAGGTAGGTTAGGTATCATCCCAGTGTGGTTCGTTTCAATATTCTAGGCTATTTGGGTGGACAAATGAGAAAACCAAATCAGTGTGCTATAGCCCACGGTTTTGGGGTTGGATCTGGCGTTCAGGTGTGCTATGGGTTAAAAATTGATTGGGGCATGCCAGGGAAGTCGGGGATTATCCCAGTATGGTTCGTTTTGATATTTGTGGCCATTTGGGTGGACAAACGGGTGAAACGACGTGAATAGGGCATTTTCAAGCTAAATCAATGTGTTATAGCCTACAGTTCTAATGGTGGGCCCAGGGTCCAGGTATGTTATGGGTCAAAAAATGATCGGGGCATGCCAGGGAGGTTAGGATCATCCCAGTATGGTCAGTTTTAATATTTGTGTCCATTTGTGTAGACAAATGAGCGAAATGGCGTGAACGGGGAATTTTTGGGCCAAATCGGTGTGCTACACCACTTTTCCAGGGGTGAAATTGGGGTCGGGACGTGCTGTGGGCTGAAAATTGACCGGGGCATTCCTGGTAGGCTTGGTATCATCCCAGTGTGGTCCATTTCAATATTCGTGGCCTTTTGGGTAGACAAAAAGGCAAAACGACACGTATGAGGCATTTGTATGCCAAATCAGTGTGCTATAGCCCATGGTTCCAAGGATGAGCTCGGGGTCCGGGCGTGCTATGGGTCAAAAATCTACTAGGGAATGCCAGGGAGGTTGGGGATCATCCTAGTGTGGTCCATTTCAATATTCGTCGCCAATTAGGTGGCCAAATGGGAGAAACAACGCAAAAAGGGCATTTTTTGGTCTAAAGCAGTGCGCTATAGCCCATGGTTCCGATGGTGGGATGAAGGTTCAGGCGTGTTGTGGGCCAAAAATTGATCAGGACATGCCGGGGAGGTTGGGGATAGTTCCAGTGTGGTCTGTTTCAATATTTGTGGCCGTTTGGGTAGACAAACGGGGGAAACGGCGTGAACGAAGAATTTTTGGACAAAATCGATGTGCTATAGCCGATGATTTTGGGGGTAGGCCTGGGGTCCCGGCGTGCTGATGTTAGGCGTATTTATACGTCTAAGCACCATAACTTACCCATGTTTTAGCTAAGTTTTGAGGATAAAATACATAATTCTTGAACTTTGTCTATTTTTAGTTAAGTGAGCTGACCTATGTGATTAGCATGCTTTTCAGGTACTAATGAGGAAGATTACGATACTTTGGGGTCCTGTGGATAGCAAAGGAAACTTCATATAAAAGGAAAGCAACTTTTGGACTGAATGTGATATATAGAAACTGTTTTACCGGGCAAACTCAATATTTTTAAATAGTTAAGGATGCAGTAACAAATTATTTGAGAAGGATGTTATTAAAAGCCTTATGGCTGAATTTTAGGGATTCATTATTCTGTATTATTTCAAAAAGGAGAAAAAGCGGCTTAGCTTGAGGAGAAGGAGAGAGAAACGTTTTTCTCTCTTATTTTCTCTATTCATCTTCTCCACCAAGATCGTTCTAAGTTTTGGTATGATGAATATTTCTATTGTGATTTTCATTTTATTCATGAGTAGCTAAGTTTATTTGTTAGGGTTATCGAAACCTTGTAGTATACTCTCTATTGCTATGGGTTTTGAATTTATGATGTGTTAATTCACTTATATCATTACTCTCTTTGTTATGATTGAATTCTCGTGGTTGCAAACATAGGGAATGTGCCATTATAGCAATAACTTGTTCAATAGAAAAGTTACTGTTTGGAAAAGAGAGTAGTGATAAGAAAATAGGGTTTCCAACCTCTATTTTACACGTTAATGCCTTAGCAGGATTAACTACTTGGAGAGTTCGTATGATTGGTTGTACACTTTGGATTCGAGAGAACTAAGGTGAATAAATTCTTGATGGTTGAGAAACACTTGGATTTAGAATTAGAATACATCTCTCTATAAGTGCATGCATGTATAAATCCTTATTACTCATAGTTAATAGAGAAGTAAAAGCTACAAGGTGGAGGTGGACATAACCCTAACTTGTCATTCTCTGTGATCAAATATTAATACACATATTGCTTCATTGTTATATTGTAACCATCATTTCAAATTTAAACCAAAACCCCCCATTCCGGAACCTCTGACCAACAGTCCAGTAACAACTAAAGTACTTAGTAACACAGTATTCCCTGTGGGATTCGACACCCAACCTGATTGGGTTCTATATTTGACAGCGACCGCTTACTCTCTCGTAAGAGATGTGTAATTTGGGTGTATCACGTGCTGTGGGCCAAAAATCTATCGGGGCATGTCAGGTAGGTTTGGATCGTCCCAGTATGTTTTTTTAATATTCGTGGCCACTTGGATGGACAAACGGGCAAAACGACATGAATAGGGCATTTTTTGAGTAAAATCGGTGTGCTATAACCCACGATTTTGGGGTTAGGCCAGGGATCCGGGTGTATTGTGGGATGAAAATTGACTGAGCCATCCCAGAGAGGTTGGAAATCATCCTAGCATGATCCGTTTTAACATTCGTGGCCATTTGGGTAGACATACGGGCAAAACGGCGCGAATAGGGAGTTTTCCAGTCAAGTTAGTACGTTATATCCCATGGTTTTAGGGGTTGGGCGCGTTGTGTGCCAAAAATTGATCAAGCCATCTAAGAAAGGTTGGGGATCGTCGCAGTATGGTACTTTTCAATATTTGTTTGCAATTGGGTGGACAAATGGAAGATACAACACGAACAAGGCATTTTTTTGCTAAATTGGTGTGTTATAGCTCACTATTCTAGGGGTGGGATCGGGGTCCAGGCGTGCTGTGGGTAGAAAATCGACTGGGCTTGCCAGGGAGGTTGGAGATGGTGTCTGTGTGGTCCCTTTTAATATTCATGTCCATTTGGGTGGATAAATAGGCGAAATAAACTTGGCATTTTAGGGCTAAATTGGAGTGCTATAGCCTATGATTCTATGGGTGGGCCCAGGGTCCAAGCGTGCTGTGGACTGAAAATCGAACGAGGTGTGCCAGGGATGTTGGGGATCGTCCCAGTATGGTCTGTTTTAGTATTCATGACCATTTGGGTGGACAAAAGGGTGAAACAATACGTATGAGGCATTTTCGAGCTAAATCAGTGTGTTATAGCCCACGATTCTAGGGGTAGGTCTGGGGTCCGGACATGCTGTGGGCCTAAAATCAATCGGGATATGCCAGAGAGGTTGGGGATAGTCTAGTATGGTCCATTTAAATATTTGTGGCCATTTCGGTGGACAAATTGGCGAAACGGTGTGAACGGGGAATTTTTAGGTCAAATCGGTGTGCTATAGTCCACGATTTTGAGGGTTGGCTCGGGTTTTGAGTGTGTTGTGGGTCAAAAATCGATCAGGGCATGCCAGGGAAGTTGGGGATCATTCCAGTGTGGTCCATTTCAATATTTATGGCCATTTGGATGGACAAATGATTGAAACAGAGCAAACTAGATATTTTCAAACCAGATCAGTATGTTATAGCCCACGGTTCTGCGGGTGGTCTCGGGGTTCAGGCATGTATTAGTCGAAAATTGACCGGGGCATACCAGGAAGGTTAGAGATCATCCCAGTATGGCCTGTTTCATTATTCGTGGCCATTTGGATAGACGTACGGGCGAAACGGTGCGAACGGGTCATTTTCGATCCCAATCGGTGTGCTATAGCCTCGGTTTTGAGGGTGGGACTGGGGTTCAGGTATGCTGTGGGCCAAACATTGATAGGGGCATACAAGGCAGGTTGGGTATCATCCCAGAATGATCCATTTTAATATTCATGGCGGGCTAAATGGTGTAAATGTGGCAATTTTTGGGCCAAATTAGTGTGCTATAGTCCACGGTTCCATGAGTAGGCCTGGGGACCGAGCAGGTTATGGGTCGCAAATCTATTAGGGCATGCGAGGGAGGTTGAGGGATCATCTCAGTGTGTTCCATTTCAATATTCATGGCCATTTGGGTGACAAACGGGTGAAACGAAGCGAATTGGGCATTTTCGAGCCAAATCGGTGTGCTATAGCCCAAGGTTCCGGAGGAGGGCCCGGGGTTTGAGCGTCCTGTGGGTCAAAAATCGATTAGGGAATGCGTTTGAAGATTATCCCAGTGTGGTTTGTTACAATATTAGTGGCCATTTGAGTGGACAAACGGGCAAAACGGCGGGAACGGGGCATTTTCGGGCTAAATCAGTGTGCAATAGCCCATGGTTCTGGGGTAGGCCTAGGGTTTAGGCGTCCTGTGGGCTAAAAATCAACCAGGCATGACAAAGAGGTTGATGATCATCCCAGTATAGTCCGTTTTAATATTCGTGGCCATTTGGGAAGACAAACGGGCAAAACGACGTGGACAAGGCATTCTCGAGCAATATTGGTGTGCTATAGCCCACGGTTTTAGGGGTGGGCCCTAGGTCCGTGTGTACTATGTTTTGAAAAATGACCAGGCCATGATAAGGAGGTTAGAGATCGTCCCAATGTGGTCCGTTTCAATATTTGTGGCCATTTTGGAGGACAAATGGGCGAAATAATGCGAATGGGGCATTTTTAGGACAAATCGGTATGCTATAGCCCACAATTCCGGGGGTGGGCTCGGTGTTCGGGAGTGTTATAGGCTAATAATCAACCTAGGAATGCCAAGGAGATTGGGGATCATCCTGGAGTATTTTATTTTAATATTCATGGCCATTTTGGTGGACAAACAGCCGAAACAACACAAACAAAGCATTTTCGGGGCAAATTGGGGTGCTATAGCCCACAGTTCTGGGGGTGGGCTCGGGGTTCGGGTATTTTATGGGCCAAAAATTGAATGAGGCATGTCAGGGAGCTTATGAATCATCCTAGTGTGGTCCATTTCAATATTTATGGCCATTTGGGTGGACATACATGTAAAATGGCGCAAATGAGGCATTTTAAAGCCAAATTGGTGTGCAATAGCCACGGTTTTGGGGTGGGCCCGGGGTCCAGGTGTGCTGTGGGATAAAACCTGACCGGGGTATGCGAGGGAGGCTGGGATCTTCTCAGTGTGGTCTATTTTAATAATTGTAGCCATTTTAGTGGACAAACGGGTGATACAGCATAAACAGGGCATTTTCGGGTAAAATCGATGTGCTATGGACCAAAAATTGATTGTGTGTAAGGAAGGTCGGGGATCATCCCAGTGTGGTTTATTTTAATATTCGTGGCATTTTATATGGACAAACAGGCAAAACGATGTGAGCGGGGCATATTAGGGCTTAATCGGTGTGTTATAGCCCACGGTTTTGAGGGTTGGCCCAGGGTTTGGGCATTGTATGAGCCAAAAATCTATCTGGGTGTGCCAGGGAGGTTGCGGAGTATTCTAGTATGGTCTGTTTCAATATTCGTGGCCATTTGGATGGGCAAAAGGCAAAATAGCACGAATGGGTCATTTTTGGACCCAATCGATGTGCTATAGCCCCGATTTTGAGGGTGGGCCCGGGGTCCGGGCGTACTATAGGTCAAAAATCGACTGAGCCATGCCAGGGAGGTTGGGGATCATCCCAGTGTAGTCCGTGTAAAATATTTGTGGCCATTTGGGCGGAAAAACAGGCGAAACGACTCGAACAAGGCATTTTTAGGCCAAATTAGTGTGGTATAGCCCATGGTTCTTAGGGTTCGCCTGGGGTTCGAGCATGATGTAGGACAAAAATCAATAGAGGTATGCCAGGGAGGTTGGGGATCGTCTCAGTATGGTCTGTTTCAATATTCGTGGCCATTTGGGTGGACAAACGTGTGAAATAGAGTGACTGGGGCATTTTCTGGCCAAATCGATGTCCTATAGCCACGGTTCCGAGGGTGGGCCCAGGGTCCGAGCGTGCTGTGGGTTGAAAATCAACCAGTCTATGCCAGGGAGGTTAGAACTCATCCCAGTTTTGTCTATTTCAATATTCGTCATTATTTGAGTGGACAAACGGGCAAAACAACACGAACGGGTCATTTTCAGCCCTAATCGGTTTGCTATAGCCTTAGTTTTAAGGGTGGACCCATGGTTTGGGCAAACTATGGGCTAAAAATCACCTGAGGCATTGCAGGGAGGTTGGGGATCATCCCAGTATGGTTCGTGTCAATTTTTGTGGCCATTTGGGTGGACAAACGGGCAAAACGATACAAATAGGGCATTTTTGGGCCAAATCGATGTTCTATAGCCCACAGTTTTGGGGGTGGGCCCGCGTTCGGGTGTGTTTAGGGCAAAAAATTAATTAGGGCATACTAGGGAGGTTAGGGGATCATCCCATTATGGTTTGTTTCAATATTCGTGGCCATTTGGGTTGACAAACAGGCGAAATGGCTGGAACGAGGCATTTTCGAGTCAAATCGGTGTGCTATAGCCCACGGTTTTGGGGTTGGACCTGGGTCCGAGCGTGATGTGGGTTGAATATTGACCGAGCCATGTCAGGGAGGTTGGGGATCATTATAGTGTGGTCCGTTTCTATATTCGTGGCTATTTAGATGGACAAACGGGCGAAACGGCGTGAACCAAACATTTTTGGGCTAAATGGTGTGCTATTGCCTACGGTTCTGGGGGTTGACCCATGATCCGAGCATATTGTGGGCCAAAGAGTGATCGGGACATGCCAGAGAGGTGGGGGATCGGCCTAGTATGGTTTGTTTCAATATTCGTGGCCATTTAGGCTGACAAACAGGTGAAATGGCTGGAACGAGATATTTTCGAGCCAAATCGGTGTGCTATAGCCCACGGTTCTGGGGTTGGACCTGGGTACGAGCGTGATGTGGGTCGAATATTAACCGAGCCATGTCCGGGAGGATGGGGATCATACTAGTGTGGTCCGTTTCTATATTCGTGGCTATTTAGATGGACAAACAGGCGAAACGGCGTGAACCAAACATTTTTGGATATGATCCGGGCATGTTATGGGCCAAAAAGTGATCGGAACATGCCAGGGAGGTTGGGGATCGGCCTAGTGTGGTCTGTCTCAATATTTGTGGCCATTTGGATGGAAAAACATGAAAAACAAAGCGAACGGGACATTTTCGAGCAAATCAATGTCCTATAGCCCATGGTTCCAAGGGAGGGCTTGGAGTCCGGGGATGCTGTGGGCTAAAAATAGATTAGTTCATGCCAGGGAAGTTGGGGATAGTCCCAGTGTGTTTCGTTTCAATATTCGTGGCCATTTGGCCGGTAAAATGAGAGAAATAGCACGGACAGGGTATTTTCGGGCCAAATCAGTGTGCTATATAGCCCACGGTTCTAGGGGTGGGCCTGGGGTCTGGTCCGTTTGCATGCCATGGAGGTTGGGGATCATCTCAGTAAGGTCCACTTTAATATTCGTGGCCATTTGGGTGGACAAATAGGCAAAACAAAGCGAACGGGGCATTTTCGAGTTATATCGGTGTGCTATAGCCCATGATTTTGGAGATGGGCCCGGGGTCCGAGTGTGATAAGGGTAAAAATCGACCGAGGTATGCCAGTGAGATTGGGGATCATCCCAGTGTGGTCTATTTTTAATATTCATGACCATTTGGGTGGACAAATGGGTGAAACAACACGAACGGGGCATTTTTGGTCCAAATCAGTATGCTATAACCAATGGTTTCGAGGGTGGATTTGGGGTCCTAGAGTGCTGTAGGCCAAAAATCGACCGGGGCGTGCTTGAGAGATTTGGAATCATCCCAGTGTGGTCCATTTTAATATTCATAGCTTTTTGTGTAGATCATCACAGTGTGGTCCATTTCAATGTGCGTAGCCATTTGGGTGGTCAAATGGGTGAAACGACGCGAACAGGGAATTTTTGAGCCAAATCGGTGTGCTATAGCGAACTGTTGGCTCAGGGTCCATGCATGCTGTCGGCCAAATATCGACTGGGCATGCTACGGAGGTTGGGGATTGTCCATATGTGATCCTTATTAATATTTGAGGCCATTTGGGTCTACAAACGGGTGAAACGGCATGAACGAGGCATTTTTGTGCCAAATTAGTGTGCTATAACCCATGGTTCCAAGGGTGGGCCCAGGGTTTGAGCGTGTTGTAGGTTGAAAATTGATCGGGACGTGCCAGGGAGATTGGGGATCGTCCCAGTAAGGTCTGCCTTAATATTCAGGATATTTGGGAGGACAAATGGGTGAAACGGTGTGAACGGGGCATTTTTAGGCCATATCGGTGTGCTATAGCCCATAGTTCAGGGGGTAGGCCTGGGTCCGAGAGTGTTGTAGGCCAAAAATTGATCGAGGCATCCTGGGAGGTTGGGGATCATCCCGGTGTAGTCCGTCTCAATATTCGTGGCCATTTGAGTGGACAAACAAGCAAAATGGTGCGAACGAGGCATTTTTGAGCCAAATCATTGTGCTATAGTCCACGGTTTTGGGGGTAGGCCAGGGGTTCGGGCGTGCTGTGGGCTAAAAATCAACCAAGGTATGCCAGGTTAGTTGGGGATCATCCAGGTGTGTTCCGTTTCAATATTATTTGCTATTTGGGTGGACAAACGAGAAAAATAATGCGAATAGGGCATTTTCAGGCTAAATCGGTACACTATAGCCTACGGTTCGGGGGTTGGGCTTGGGTTCCAGGCATGCTATGGGCCAAAAATCGACTGGGGTATGACAGGGAGGTTGAGGATCGTTCTAGTATGGCCCGTTTCAATATTCATGGCCATTTGGGTGGACAAACGGGCAAAACGGCTCGAACGGGGCATTTTTGGGCTAAATCAACGTGCTATATCTTATAGTTCCAATGGTGGGCCATGGGTCCGGGCATGCTGTGGGCCAAAAATCCACCGAGTCTACTAGAGAGGTTGGGAATTATCCCTGTGTGGTCAGTTTAAATATTCGTGGCCATTTGGGTGGACAAACAGGCAAAACGGTGCGAATGGAGAATTTTTGGGCCAAATCGGTGTGCTAAACCCCACAGTTTCAGAGGTGGGCCAGGGGTCGGGGCATGCTGTGGGTCAAAAATTGATCGAGGCATTCCAGGTTGGTTTTGGATTGTCCCAGTATGGTTCATTTCAATATTCATGGCCATTTGGGTGGACAAATGGGTGAAACGATGCGAATAGGGAATCTTCGGGCAAATTCGATGTATTATAGCCCACAGTTCCGGGGGTGGGATAAGGGTCCAGGCGCGCTGTGGGATAAAAATTGATTGGGGCCTCCCAGGGTTGTTGGGTATCATCCCAGTGTGGTCTGTTTTAATATTCGTGGGCATTTTGGTGGACAAACGGGCGAAACGGCATAAACGAGGCATTTTCGAGCTAAATCGATGTGCTATAGCCCACGGTTTTAGGAGAGGACCCGAGGTCCGGGTGTGCTGTGGGACAAAATTCGATCGGGTCATTCCAGGGGGGTTGAGAATTATCCGAGTATGGTTCGTTTCAGTATTTATGGTCATTTTAGTGGACAAATGGGTGAAACGGCGTGAACGGGACATTTTTGGGCTAAATTGGTGTGTTATAGCCCACGTTCTGTGGGTGTGACCGAGGTTCGGGCATGCTGTGGGTCGAAAATTGATCATGGCAATCCATGGAGGTTGGGGATCATCCCAATGTGGTCCATTTCAATATTTGTGGCTATTTGTGTTGAAAAACGAATGAAACAGCGCAAACAGGGGATATTTGGGCCAAATCGATGTGCTATAGCTCACACTTTTGGGGGTGGGCCAGGGGTCAGGGCGTTCTGTGGGTCGAAAATAGACCGAGGTATGCTAGAGAGGTTGGAGATCATCCCAGTGTGGTCCATTTTTATATTCGTGGCTATTTGGGTGTACCAATGGGTGAAGCGGCGCGAACGGGGAATTTTTAGGGCAAATCTTGTGCGCTATAGCCCACTGTTCCCGGGGTGGGCCCAGGGTCCAGGCGTACTGTGGGTCGAATATGGAACAAAGCATATCAGGAAGGTCAAGGATCATTCTAGTGTGGTCCGTTTCAATATTCGTGGCTATTTGGGTGGACAAATGGGAGAAACGGTGCGAACGGGGCCTTTTCGTGCCAAATTGGGGTGCTATAGCCCACGATTCCAGGGGTTGGCTCGGGTTTAGGGCATGCTGTGAGCCGAAAATCAATCAGAGCGAGCCAGGGAGGTTTGGGATCATCCCAGTATAGTCTGATTCAATATGTGTGGCCATTTGGGTAGGCAAATGGGCAAAACGAAGCGAATAGGTATTTTTAAGCCAAATCAGTGTGCTATAGCCCACGATTTTGGGGGTGGGCTAGGGGTCAAAAATCATTTGGTCCATGCCAGAGAGGTTAGCTATTTGGGTGGACAATCGAAAAAACGACGTGAATGGGGGGTTTTTGAGCTAAATCAGTGTGCTATAGCCCACGGTTCTTGGGCGGGCTCGGGGTCTGGTCATGCTGTGGGTCAAAAATAGATCGGGGCATGATAAGGAGGTTAGGAATCATCCCAATATGGTCCGTTTCAATATTCGTAACTATTTTATTGAACAAACAAGCAAAACGGCGCGAACGGGGCATTTTTCGAGCAAAATTAATGTGCTATAGCCCACGGTTCCAAGGGTGGGCCTAGGGCCAGGGCGTGCTGTTAGACAAAAATTAATTGGGGCATGCCAAAGATATTGGGGATTGTCGTAGTGTAGTCCGTCTTAATATTCGTGGAAATTTGGGTGGATAAAAGGACGAAACGGCACGAATGGGGCATTTTCAGGCTAAATCAGGTGTAGTATAGGCCATGGTTTTAGGGGTGGGCCCGAGGTCCAGGCGTGTTGTGTGCAAATAATTAATTTGGTCATGTCATAGGGGTTGAGGATCGTCCCAGTATGATTTTCAATATTTGTGGCCATTTTGGTAGACAAATGGGTAAAACGGCGTGAATGGAACATTTCAGGGCAAATTGGTGTGCTATAGACCACAATTCCATGGGTGGGCCCGGGTTTGAAAGTGCTGTAGAACGAAAATTAGTTGTCTCATTCTAGGGAGGATAGGTATCGTCCCAGTGTTGTCTGTTTCAATATTTGTGGTCATTTGGGTTGACAAATAAATGAAACAGCGTAAGCAGGACATTTTTTGGGCTAAATCGGTGTGCTATAGCCCATGGTTTCAGGGGTAGGCCCGGGGTCCAGGAGTGTTGTAGGCCAAAAATCGACCAGGTCATGCCAGGGAGTTTGAAGATCATCCCAGTATGGTCTATTTCAATATTCGTGGCTATTTAGGTGTACAAACGGGCGAAACGGCGCGAACGGAGCATTTTCAAGCCAAATCGGGTGTGCTATAGCCCACTATTCCAAGGGTGTGTCTTGGGTCCAGGCGTGCTGTTGGGGATCGTCCTAGTATGGTCCGTTTTAATATTCATGACCATTTTGGTGGACAAAAGGGTGAAACAACACGAATGAGGCATTTTCGAGCTAAATTGGTGTGTTATAGCCCACGATTCTGGGGGTAGGTCTGGGTTCCGGACATGCTGTGGACCTAAACTCGATCGAGACATGCTAGAGAAGTTGGGGATAGTCTAGTATGGTCCATTTAAATATTTGTGGCCATTTGGGTGGACAAATGGGTGAAACGATGTGAACAGAAAATTTTTGGGTCAAATCGGTGTGCTATAGTCCACGATTTTGAGGGTTGGCCCGGGTTTAGAGCGTGTTGTGGGTTAAAAATCGATCGAGGCATGCCAGGAAAGTTAGGGATCGTTCCAGTATGGTCCATTTCAATATTCATAGCCATTTGGATGGACAAATGATTGAAACAGAGCAAACTAGACATTTTCAAACCAGATCATTATGTTATAGCCTATGGTTCCACGGGTGGTCTTGGGGTTCAGGCATGTTATTAGTCAAAAATTGACCGGGGCATACCAGGAAGGTTAGGGAACATCCCAGTGTGGCCTGTTTCATTATTCGTGGCCATTTGGATAGACATACGGGCGAGACGGTGCGAACAGATCATTTTCGATCCAAATTGGTGTGCTATAGCCTCGGTTTCGAGGGTGGGACTGGGGTTCGGGTATGTTGTGGGACAAACATTGACAGGGGCATACAAGGGAGGTTGGGTATCATACCAGTATGATCCATTTTAATATTCATGGCCATTTGGGTAGACCAACGGGCTAAACGGTGTAAATGAGGCATTTTCGAGCTAAATTAGTGTGCTATAGCCCACGGTTCCGCGGGTAGGCCTGGGGACCGAGCAGGTTATGGGTCACAAATCCATTAGGGCATGCGATGGAGGTTGAGGGATCTCCCCAGTGTGGTCCGTTTTAACATTCATGGCCATTTGGGTGACAAACAGGTGAAACAAAGCGAATGGGGCATTTTCGAGCCAAATCGGTGTGCTATAGCCTAAGGTTCTGGAGGTGGGACTGGGGTTCGAGCGTGCTGTGGGTCAAAAATTGATTAGGGCATGCGTTTGGGGATTATCCCAGTGTGGTCTGTTACAATATTAGTGGCCATTTGAGCGGACAAATGGGAAAACGGCGGGAACGAGGCATTTTCGGGCTAAATCAGTGTGCAATAGCCCATGGTTCTGGGGTAGGCCTGGGGTTTGGGCGTGCTGTAGGCTAAAAATCAACCGAGGCATGACAAAGAGGTTGATGATCATCCCAGTGTAGTCCGTTTTAATATTCGTGGCCATTTGGGAAGACAAACGGGCAAAACGACGTGAACAAAGCATTCTCGAGCAATATTGGTGTACTATAGCCCACGGTTTTGGGGTGGGCCCTAGGTTCGGGTGTACTATGTTTTGAAAAATGACTAGGCCATGCTAAGGAGGTTAGAGATCGTCCTAATGTAGTCTGTTTCAATATTCGTGGCCATTTTCGAGGACAAATAGGCGAAATATTGTGAATGGGGAATTTTTAGGCCAAATCGGTATGCTGTAGCCCACAATTTTGGGGGTGGGACCAATGTTCGAGCGTGTTATAGGCTAATAATCGACTGAGAAATGCCAAAGAGATTGGGGATCATCCTGGAGTATTCCATTTTAATATTCACGGCCATTTTGGTGGACAAGCAGTCGAAACAACACAAACAAGGCATTTTCGAGGCAAATTGGGGTGCTATAGCCCACAGTTCTGGGGGTGGGCTCGGGGTTCGGGCATGTTATGGGCCAAAAATCGAATGAGGCATGCTAAGGAGCTTAAGAATCATCCTAGTGTGGTCCATTTCAATATTCATGGCCATTGGGTGGACATACAAGTAAAATGGTGCAAATGAGGCATTTTTTAGCAGAATTGGTGTGCAATAGCCATGGTTTTGGGGTGGGCCCGGGGTCCAGGTGTGCTGTGGGATGAAAACTAACTGGGGTATGCGAGGGAGGTTGGGATCTTCCCAGTGTGGTCCATTATAATATTTGTAGCCATTTTATTAGACAAACGGGTGATACAGCGTAAATAGGGCATTTTCGGGCCAAATCGATGTGCTATGGGCCAAAAATTAATTGTGTACAAAGGAGGTTGGGGATCATCCTAGTATGATCTATTTTAATATTCGTGGCATTTTATATGGACAAACAGGAGAAACGATGTGAGCGGGGCATATTAGGGCTTAATCGGTGTGTTATAGCCCACGGTTTCGAGGGTTGGCCCAGGGTTTAGGCATGGTATGAGCCAAAAATCAATTTGGGTGTGCTAGGGAGGTTGGGGAGTATTATAGTATGGTTTGTTTCAATATTCGTGGCCATTTGGATGGGCAAAAGGGCAAAACAGCATGAATGGGTCATTTTTAGACCCAATCGATGTGCTATAGCCCCGATTTTGAGGGTGGGCTCGGGGTCCGAGCGTACCATGGGTTAAAGATCGATTGAACCATGCCAGGGAGGTTGGGTATCATCCCAGTGTGGTCCGTGTAAAATATTTGTGGCCATTTGGGTGGACAAACGGGCGAAACAACTCAAATAGGGCATTTTGAGGCTAAATTAGTGTGCTATAGCCCATGGTTCTTAGGGTTCGCCTGGGGTTCGGGCATGATGTAGGACAAAAATTGTAACACCCCGTAAAAGTCGTGCATGGATTAGCCTTTAATAGAGTGCTCTTAGACTTAAAAACTTGAAAATTTTTCTAAGTGTAACTTAGAGTCATTTTAGCTGACAACCTTCGGGATACAACTTCTCGACCTTCTCGACCTTCATTTTTAGATTTTCAAGTTGCGTTACGATCGGACAATCTCATAGTACATCTCGGATAAGTTTTGGAATTTTTCGGAATGCATAAGGCTGCGTTTGGATTTCAAAACAGTAGCAAAACGCATAGCCTGTTGCCCAGTTTTTTTCAGCATTTCAGGGTCAACTTCACACGATCATAACTGCCTGTATATAATGAACTGTGTGAGATATAATATATCAAACGAAAGAGCTTTTAGTCCTCTTTCCACTGCAACTGGTTTCATCCAAATCCAACATCTAAGTAAGAAGTTATATCCGTTTTACTTCAGCCTGTCAGTTTGTCAACTGAGGGATAGTTTCGACTTTTCTTGTTTTCTTAGGGGCATTTTAGTCATTTCACTTCACCCAATTCCGTCTATAACACCAGATTTAGCCCAAATTCAGCAGAATACAATCCTTTTTCTCAAATTCTCTCAAGAACACCTTTTAGGTTCCAAACAAAAATCCCAAATAACTCAAGATTCAACCGTAGAAAATTCAAATTGGTTCCGTAGTTGTGTTCACCATCTCGAAAGCTTCGAGAAGCACCCCATGGTTATGTAAGGAGGATTCCAAATACAAGAGTCCATTGTTAAGGTATGAATATTGTTTATTCTTGATTCTTATCCATGAATAAGTATTGATAAAGGATTATGAGTATTGTCTTGATGTTGGAAGATAACTAGAAACATAGTTATGAATTGTTGTGTATAAATTGTTAGTAGTAAATTATGGAAGTTGTTGTATTGGATTATGAAGGATGAATTGTGGTGATATATCATTATATTAGTGGTTATGTATGCCTAGTGATCATGTTGGTATTGGATGGTTTTAAGAAGGGAAATAAAGGCTAAGAGTGATGTTGAGGGATATTTCATGAAAATGCATGATATGTGAACGTAATAAGAGTATAAGAGGATGTATGTAGTACTCTTATTGATGAGCTAAAGGATTACTTCCTAGACGTTAATTGGTGAAGTTAATACCTAAATGGTAAGGTTTGGTTGCTAATGCTAGTTTGCCACAAATGACTTATTGTAGATAAGTGTTCGAAGAGTACGGGAAGTCACTTGTATTGAAGTGGTTATATCAAGGTATGTAAGACATACTCTATCTACTCTTTGGCATGAATAATGACCCATGGCACTCTCAAGTAAGCTTCCAACATTGTCCTACGACACATGACACATAATAACATCATATGATCTTCGACACTACCAATTGAACTTGTTTTCACTTTTAAGATATCCGGCTAGTCAAAAAAATATCCATATACTATTGTTGACTCCGAAATGATTTAATGAGGTATCCATGATTCACTACCTCATTTTTATGATATTTATTACCTATTTACATGTTTTCCTATTGAAGTATCATGGTTTCAAGTTCCATAAAGTGTGACCACAAAGTCACCAATCTCAAAGATTAATTGAATTAAGAAATGGAATGTCTATATTTTAAATTGATGATATGATGTATTATATTAGTACCACTGATCAGTTGTCCATTGTATTATAAAGATTATGTATATATATGCTATTCCAGGGGTGGTCCCTGATGTATTGTATTAGTACCACTGATCAGTTGGCCATTGTATGACATATGTTATGTATTGATAAGGATTACGGGAAGTAATGATATGAAAGTAATGTGCAGGTATCCCATCAGTTCTTTTAAGTGTGGTCTACTCATACTGTTTATTCACTGGTATCTGGGTTCTGTTGATCTTTTGTATCTCATGTTGATACTCCCTGCCTTACATACTCAGTACATATTTTCGTACTGACGTCCCTCACGGGGGACCTGCATTCATGCCTGCAGGAACAGGTACTTCAGGTCGTACACCTCCGCAGTAAGAGCCAGGACATTCTATTGTTAGTGGTGAGCTCCAGTTGTTTCGGGGCATCCCAAGTCGTCTCTATATGTACCTTTGGTATTTGTATAAAAGTCTTTTGTGGGCGGGAGTTCGTCCCGACCCCAACTCAGTTGTGTATCTATGTAGAGGCTTTTGTAGACATATTGTACAGCCATAGGAGTGTTTGGTTGATAGACGTGATGGCTCTGACGGCCAATTACTGTTCATATATATATTAATGCGTGTCTGCTGGGTTGATACAGGTAATGTTTTCTTCTATTTACAACGAAGTGCTGCCCAAATTTCTAATTTTCATAAGTAATGTAAATGTGAAAGTATAGGTTATGAACGGGTTCTCCCGGGCCTCCTCGGCTACGGGTGCCAGTCCGCTCCAATGGGATTTGGGGTGTGACAAAAATCGATCGAGGTATGCCAGGGAGATTGAGGATCCTCTCAGTATGGTCTGTTTCAATATTTGTGGCCATTTGGGTGGACAAACGTCTGAAATAGAGTGACTGGGGCATTTTCAGGCCAAATCGATGTCCTATAGCCACGGTTTCGGGGGTGGGCCCTGGGTCCAAGCGTGCTGTGGGTTGAAAATCGACCGAGCCATGCCAGGGAGGTTAGGACTCATCCCAGTTTGGTCTCTTTCAATATTCGTCATTATTTGGATGGACAAACGGGCAAAACAACACAAAGGGGTCATTTTCAGCCTTAATCGGTGTGCTATAGCCTCGGTTTTAAGGGTGGACCCGTGGTTCGAGCATGCTATGGGCTAAAAATCGACCAAGGCATTCAAGAGAGGTTGTGGATCATCCCAATGTGGTTTGTGTCAATTTTTGTGGCCATTTGGGTGGACAAACGGGCGAAACGACGCAAACAGGGCATTTTCGGGCCAAATCGATGTTCTATAGCCCACAGTTTTAGGGATGGGCCCCGGGTTCGGGCGTGTTAAGGGCCAAAAATCAATTAGGGCATGCTAGAGAGGGTAGGGGATCATCCCAGTATGGTTTGTTTCAATATTCGTGGCCATTTGGGTTGACAAACGGGCAAAATTGCTGGAACGGGGCATTTTCGAGCCAAATCGGTCTGCTATAGCCCACGGTTTTGGGGTTGGACCTGGGTCCGAGCGTGATGTGGGTCGAATATTGACCGAGCCATGTCAAGGAGGTTGGGGATCATTCTAGTGTGGTCCATTTCTGTATTCGTGGCTATTTATATTCTGGCATACCCCGATAGATTTTATCCCACAGCACTCCCGAACCCCTGGCTTGTCCCCTGAACCGTAGGTTATAGAACATTGGTTTGGCTTGAAAATGCCCCGTTCGCATTATTTTGCCCGTTTATCCACCCAAAAGCCCACAAATATTGAAACAGACCACACTAGGATGATCCCCAACCTCCCTGGCACGCCTCAACCAATTTTTGGCCCACAGCATGATCGGACCCCTAGACCTCCCCCGGAACCGTTGGTTACAACACCCCGATTTGGTCTGAAAATGCTCCATTCATGCGGTTTCGCACGTTTGTCCACCCAAAATTTCACGAATATTGAAATGGACCACACTGGGATGATACCCAACCTCCTTGGCATGCCCCGATCGATTTTCGACCCATAGTATGCCTGGATCCTGGCATGTCCCGTTCATGTCATTTCGCCCAATTATCAACTCAAATGGCCACGAATACCGAAACTGACCACTCTGGAACGATCCCCAACCTCTATGGCATGCCCAGATCAATTTTTAGCCGCAACACTTTCGAACCTCGAGCCCATCCCAGAAATCGTGGGCTATAGCACACCAATTTAGCCGAAAAATGTGTCATTCATGTCGTTTTGCCTATTTGTACAGCTAAATGGCGATGAATATTGAAACAGACCACACTGGAATGATCCTCAACCTCCCTAATATACCCCGATCAATTTTTGACCCACCGCATGCTCGGACCCCAGAACCGTGGACTATAGCACATTGATTTGGCCCGAAAATGCCCGATTTGTACCTTTTTGCCTATTTGTCCACACAAATAGCCACAAATATTAAAATGGATGACACTGAGATGATCCCCAACCTCTCTGGCATGCCCAGGTCTATTTTCAACCCATAACACACCCGAGCCCAGGGCCCATCCCCAGAACTATGGGCTATAGCACACCGAATTAGTCCAAAAATGCCCCGTTAATACCATTTCACCCGTTTATCCTCCCAAATGGCCACGAATATTGAAATAGACCACACAGGGATGATATCTAACCTCCTTAGCACACCCTGATCAATTTTTGGCCCACAGCACGCTCGGACTTGGGGTCCACCCCTGGAACCATAGGCTATAGCACACCAATTTGGTCAGAAAATCCCTCCTTTGCATTGTTGCACCCGTTTGTCCACCTAAATGGCCACGAATATTGAAACAGACCACACTGGGATGATCCCAACCTTCCTTGCATAACCCAATTGATTTTCAGCCCACAACATTTCTAGACCCGAGCCCACCCCGGAACAGTGGGCTACAACACACTAATTTGGCCCGTAAATGCCTCATTCGCCCAGTTTTGCCCATTTGTCCCCCTAAATGGCGACGAATATTCAAACAGACCACACTGAGACGATCTCTAACTTTCCTGGCTTGCTCGATCAATTTTTGACCTACAGCGCATCTGGGCCCACATGGGAACCGTGGGCTATAGCACATCGATTTGGCTCCAAAATACCTCGTTCGCATTTTTTTGCCTGTTTGTCCACTTAAATAGCCACGAATATTGAAACGGACCATATTGGGATGATCCCTAACCTTCTTGGCATACCCCAATCAATTTTCAGGCCACAGCACGCCCCGATCCCTGGTCCACTCCTGAAACTGTGGTCTATAACACACCGATTTGGCCTAAAAATGCCTCGTTCGCGCTGTTTCGCCTGTTTGTCCACCAAAATGGCCATGAATATTTAAACGGACCATACTAGGATGATCCCCAACCTCCCTGGCGCACCCTGATTAATTTTTGGCCCCCAGCATACCTGAACCCCGGGCCCACCCTTATAACCGTAATATATAGCACACCGATGTGACTTGAAAATGCCCTGTTCATGCTGTTTTGCCCGTTTGTCCACCCTAATGGCCACGGATATTAAAACGGACCACACTGAGAGGATCCCTAACCTCCCAGGCATTTGCCAATCAATTTTTGGCCCAAAGCACACCCGAACCCCGAGTCCACCCTTAAAATTGTGGGCTATAACACACCGATTTGGCCCAAAATATGCCCCATTCATGCCGTTTTGCTAGTTAGTCCATATAAATGGCCACAAATAATGAAACGGACTACACTGGGATAATCCCCAAACTTCCTCGCATGCCTCGGTTAATTTTTGGCCCACATCACTCCTAGACCCCGAGCCCATGCCCGAAACATGGGCTATAGCACATTGATTTTGCCCAAAAATGCCTCATTCACATCGTTTCATCTGTTTGTCCACCCAAATGGCCAAAAAAATTGAAACAGACCACACTGGGATGATCCCAACCTCCCTGGCATGACCTGATCAATATTTGACCCACAACACCCCCGAACCCCGAGCTCAACCCCAGAACCGTAGGCTATAACACACCGATTTGGCTAAAAAATGCCCCATTTGTGCCATTTCACCCGTTTGTCCACCCAAATGGCCACAAATATTAAAATGGACCACATTGGGATGATCTCCAACCGCACTGACATACCTCGATCGATTTTTGGCCTACAACATTCCCGGACCTTGACCCCACCCTCAGAACCATGGGCTATAGCACATCTATTTGGACTGAAAACTCCCCGTTCACGCTGTTTCGCACGTTTGTACAACTAAATGGCCATGAATATTGAAACAGACCACATTAGGACGATCCCAAACCTCTCTGACACGCCCTGGTTGATTTTAGAACCACAGCACGCTAGGACCCCGGGCCTACAAAATCGAGGGCTATAGCGCACTGATTTGGCCCTAAAATTCCCCATTTTCATTATTTTGCCCGTTTGTCCACCCAAATGGCCACGAGTATTGAAACGGACCACACTAGAATGATCCTAACCTCCCCTGGCACGCTCCGATCAATTTTTATACCATAACACGCTTGAACCCCAAGCCCACCCGCAGAACTGTAGGCGATAGCACACTGATTTGGCTTGAAAATGCCCCATTTACGTCGTTTCGCCTGTTTGTCTACCCAAATGGAAACTAATATTGAAATGAACCACACTGGGATGATACCCAACGTACCTGGCATGCCCTGGTCTATTTTTAGCGCACTGCACAGTTGAAACCTGGGCTCACCTCTAAAATCGTTGGCTATAATACACCGATTTGGCTCGAAGATGCCCCGTTTATATTGTTTTTCTCGTTTGTTCACCCAAATGGCCATGAATATTGAAACAAACCACACAAGGATGATCCTTAACCTCCCTGGCATGCCTCAATCAATATTTGGCCCACAACACACCCAAAACTCGATCCCACCCCTAGAACCATGGGCTATAGCACACTAATTCTGCTAAAAAATGCCCTGTTCGTGGTTTTTCGCCTATTTGTCCACCTAAATGGCCATGAATATTAAAACGGACCACACTGGGATGATTCCCAACCTACTTGGAATGCCCCGATCAATTTTTGGTCCACAACACGCCTGGATCCCAATCCCTCCCCGGAACTGTAGGCTATAGCACACCGATTTGGCCTGAAAATGCCCTGTTCACATTGTTTTGACCATTTGTCCACCCAAATGGCCACTAATAATAAAATGGATCACACGAATATTGAAATGGACCACACTGGGATGATCCCAACCTCCCTGGAATACCTCGATTAATTTTTAACCCACAACACACCCGTACCACAGGCCCACACCTGGACTCGTGGTCTCTAGCACATCGATTTGACCCAAAAATGCCCCATTCACATTTCTTCGCCTGTTTGTCCACCTAAATGGCCATGAATATTGAATCGGATCACACATGGATGATCCCTAACCTCTCTGGCACACCCCGACCAATTTTCATCCTACAACATGCCCGTACCCTAGGATCGTGGTCTATAACACACTGATTTAACCCGAAATGCCCCATTCATGCCATTTCCCCCATTTGTCCACACAAATAGCCATGAATATTGAAATAGAACACACTGGGATGATCGCCAACCTCTCTATCACGCCCCAGTCAATTCTCGGCCAACAACACACCTAGACCCTGAGCCCACCACCAGAATTGTGGGCTATAGCACATTGATTTGGCTTGAAAATCCTCCGTTCGCACCGTTTCACCCGTTTGTCCACCCAAATAACCATGAATATTAAAAAAAACTACATTGGGACAATATTTAAACTCCCTGGCATGCCTAGATTAATTTTTGGCCTACAGCACACCCGAACCCCAAAATCGTGGGCTATAACACACCAATTTAGCTTGAAAATACCCCATTCGCGCTATTTTGTCCACCCAAATGGCCAAGAATATTGAAACAGACCATATTATTATGATCCTCAACCTCTCTAGCATGTCCTGGTCAATTTTTGGCCCACAGAATGCCCGAACCCATGACCTAAACCCAGAACTGTGGGCTATAGTACACCAATTTGGTCCGAAAATGCCTCGTTCGTGCTGTTTTGCTCGTTTTTCCACCTAAATAGCCACAAATATTGAAACGGACCACACTGGAAAATCTGAACCTCCCTGGAATTCCCCTGTCTATTTTCATCCCACAGCACACCCGAAACCTTAGCTCACCCAAGAACCGTGGGCTATCTCACATCGATTTGGCCTGAAAACTCCCCGTTTATGCTGATTTGCCTGTTTGTCCATCAAAATAGCAACGAATATTAAAACAGACCACACGGGGAAAATTCGAACCACCTTGGCATGCCCCGATCAATTTTCAGCCCACAGCACGCTCGAACCCCAAACCGACCCTCAGAACCGTGGGCTATAGCAAACGGATTTGGCCCAAAATTGCCTCGTTCGTGCTGTTTTGCTAGTAGGCCTATCCAAATGGCCAAGAATATTAAAAAAAACCACACTGGGATAATCCTCAACCCTTGTGGCATGCCTCGATCAATTTTCAGCTTACAGCATGTCCGGACCTTGGGACCGTTGGCTATAGCACGCCGATTTGGCCCAAAAATGCCTCATTCATGCTGTTTTGCATGTTTGTCCATCCAAATGGCCAAGAATATTGAAACAGGACACACTGAGATGATCCCCAACCTCTCTGGTATGACCCAATTGATTTTTATCCCACAACACGCCCGAACCCTGAATTCATCCCTTAAACTGTGGGCTTTAGCACATCGATTTGGCCCAAAAATACTCCGTTCGCGCCATTTCGCCCGTTTGTCAACCCAAATGGCCATGAATATTGAAACGGAACACTCTGGGATGATCCCCAACCTTCTTGGAATTCCCCTGTCAATATTTGACCCACAGCATGCCCGGACATCAGGCCCACCCCAAAACCGTGGGATATTGCACATCGATTTAGCTCGAAAATGTCCCATTTGTGATATTTTGCCCATTTGTCCACCCAAATGGCAATGAATATTGAAAAGGATCAAACTGGGATGATCCCCAACCTCTCTGGCATGCCTGGTTGATTTTCAGCCCACAACACGCTCGCACCCTGAGCCCAAACCCCAAAACCATCGGTTATAGCACACCGATTTGGCCTTAAAATGCCCTAATTACGCCATTTTGCCCGTTTACCAACCGAAATGCCCACGAATTATAAAACGAACGACACTGGGATGATTCCCAACCTCCCTGGTATTCCCCAGTCAATTTTCAGCCCACAATATGCCCGAACCCCTCGCCCACCCCCAAAATCGTGGGCTATAACACACTCGTTTGGCCTAAAAATGCCTCATTCGCATCATTTTGTCCATTTGTCCACCTAAATGGCCACAAATATTGAAATGGATAATACTGGGATGATCTCTAACCTCCCAGGCATGCCTCAATTAATTTTTAGCCCACAGTACACTCGTTCCTACCCCTGGAACCGTGGGTTATAGCACACCGATTTGGCCTAAAAAAGCCCCATTCACGCCGTTTCACCTGTTTAGTCCACCCAAATAGCCACGAATATTGAAATAAACTATACTGGGATGATCCTCAACCTCCCTAGCATGCCTCGCTCGATTTTTAGCCCACAACACATCAGGACCCGGAGCCCATTCCCAAAACCATAGGTTATAGCACACTGATTTGGCCTGAAAATGCCCTATTCGAGTAGTTTTGCCCATTTGTCCACCTAAATTGATACGAATATTGAAACGGACCATACTAGGATGATCCCAAACCTCCCTGGCATGCCCCTATCAATTTTTGGCCCACATCACTCCTGGACCTAGGCCAACCCTCGAAATCGTGGGCTATAGCACACTGATTTGGCCCAAAAATGCTCTGTTCGTGCTATTTCACCTGTTTTTCCACCTAAATGGACATGAACATTGAAACAGACTACACTATAATGATCCACAACCTCTATGGAACACCCCGATCAATTTATGGCCCATAGCATGCCCGAACCCCGGGCTCACTCTCAGAACCGTGGGTTATAGCACACCAATTTGTCCTGAAAACACCACGTTTATGTCGTTTCGATCATTTATCCATACAAATGGCCACTAATATTGAAACAAACTATACTGGGATGATGCCCAACCTCCTTGGAATGCCTCGGTCGATTTTTGGGCTATAGCACGCCAGGACCCCGGGCCCACTCCTGGAATCGTGGGCTATAGCACACCGATTTGGCCCAAAAATGTCCCGTTCAGGCCGTTTCGCCCTTTTGTCCACAAAAAATGGCCACGAATATTGAAACAGACCATACTAGGACTATCCCCAACCTCCCTAGCATGCCTCGATTGATTTTCAGCCCACAGCACACCCGGAACCAGAGCCCACCACCAGAACTGTGGGATATTGCACAATGATTTGGTTTGAAAACTATGGGCCCAGCCCCAGAACTATGGGCTATAGCACACTAATTTGGCCTAAAAATACCCCGTTCACGTTATTTTGCCTGTTTGACCACCCAAATGGCCCCGCCCAACCAAACGGGCCACACTGTGATGCTCCCCAACCTACCTGGCACACCTAGGTCAATATTTGGCAAACAACACGCCTGAACCCGTGGCCAAACCCCGAAACCGTGGGCTATAACACACCAATTTGGCCTGAAAATGCCCCGTTTGTGCTGTTTCCCCCATTTGTCTACCCAAATGGACACAAATATTGAAATGGACAACACAAGGATGATCCCCAACCTCTTAAGCATGCATCGATTGACTTTTGGACCACAACATGCTCGTGCCCCTAGACTACCCCCAAAATCGTGGGTTATAGCAGACCAATTTAGCCTAAAAAAGCTCCGTTCACGCTATTTTACCCGTTTTATCCAGCCTAATATCCACGAATATTAAAACGGACCATACTGGGATGATCCCCAACCTCCCTGGCATGCCTCAATTAATTTTATGCACACAAAATGCTCGAACCACGAGCCCACCCTCAAAACCGTGGGCTATAGCATACCTATTTTGCCCAAAAACTCCCCATTCGAGCAATTTTGCTTGTTTGTCCACGCAAATTGCTACGAATATTGAAACAGACTACACTGAGATGATCCCAAACCCCCTGGTATGCCCCGATCAATTTTTATCCCAAAACATGCCTGGATCCAGGCCCACCCCAGGAATCGTGGGCTATACCACATCGATTTGGCTCGAAAATGCCCTATTCGTTGTTTTGCCTGTTTGTCCACCCAAATGGCCACGAATATTGAAAGAGACTATACTGGGACGATTCCAAACATCTCTGTCATACCCCATTTGATTTTAGGCCCACCGCACGCCCGGACCCTAGATCCACCCATAAAACCGTGGGCTATAGCACACCAATTTGGCCCAAAAAATAGCCACGAATATTGAAACAAACTATACTGGGATGATCCCCAAAATCCCTGGATTACGTCGGACGATGTTTGGGCCACAGTAATCCAGGACCCCAAGCCCACTTATGGAATTGTGGGCTATAACATACCGATTTGGCCCTAAAATGCCCCATTTGCGTTGTTTTACCCGTTTGTCCACCAAAAATGGCCATAAATATTGAAACGAACCATACTAAGATGATCCTAAACCTCCCTAGAACGCCTCAATTGGATTTTGACCAACAACACGCCCGAAACCCGAGCCCACCACCAGAACCGTGGGCTAGAGCACAACGATTTGGCCTGAAAACTCCACATTCGCCCCGTTTCTTCCGTTTGTCCATCCAAATGGCCATGAAAATTGAAATGAATCATACTAAGATGATCCTCAACCCCCTTGGCATGCCCCGATTGATTTTCGACCCACAGCATGCCCAAAGCTCGGGCCCACCATCAGAGCCATGGGATAAGCACACCGATTTGGCCCAAAAATGCCCCATTTGTGCTGTTTCACTCGTGGGTCCACCCAAATGGCCAATAATATTTAAACGAACTATATAGAGATGATCACCAACCTGCCTAGCATACCCCGGTCAATTTTGCGCCACAAAACGCCCAAACCCTAAGCCCACCCCCAGAATAGTGGGCTATAGCACACCGATTTGGACTGAAAAATGCCCCGTTCGCGCCGTTTTGCTCATTTGACCACCCAAATGGCCCTACCCAACCATACGAGCCACACTATGATGCTACCTAACCTACCTGGCATGCCCAGGTCAATTTTTACCCCCACAGCACTCCCGGATCTTGATCCCATCCCCAGAGTCGTAGGTTATAGCATACCAATTTGGCTAAAAAATGCCTCATTTGCACCGTTTTGCCCATTTGTCCTTCCAAATGGCCATGAATATTGACATGGACAACACTGGGATGATTCCCAAACTCCATGGTATGCCCCTATCAATTTTCAACCCATAACACACCCGGATCCCGGGCCCACCCCCAAAATTGTGGGCTATAGCACACCGATTTGGTCCGAAAATGCCTCGTTCATGCTCTTTCACCCATTTGTTCACCCAAATGGATACAAAAATTGATACGAACCACACTGGAATAATTTCCAACCTCCATGAACCGTGCTTTGATACCAAGTTTGTCACGACCTGAACTAGGGCCTGGCCGTGACGGACATCCCGAACCATGAAGGTCCAGACGTCTTACTCTATTTGGTAGTCATGCACAACATTCATATAATAAAAGAAAATTCAAAATTTATGATCTAATACAGAAACATGGTCATACTTTGGATTAAGTTTAACAATAAGGAATGAAATTCAAAAATCATTAACAACATCAGGAACAGTCCGCGAAATCTCTACTACATGAAAATCTGACAACTATCTGAAAGCTGAGACAAGGCCCCCATTAGACTAATATTGAAATAGATGACATAATCTGAAAGGACAGTCCTTCTGGAATAGAGAAGGCTCACCACTATACAATCTGATCTGCTGTCTGAATTATTTACTGCTTATCGGGACCCCTAGACTGAGCCTTAGAACCTGAGAGGTAGGGGAGGGGGGTCAATATAGATGTACTGGTACGCAGACCAAATCCAAAATAGTAATTTGTATTCAACATATATGAGAGTAATTTAAAACAGTTCATAAATATATCATATAGTAAGAAATCTCATGGGCATTTTTGAGAGACTTTGAAAAATCATTTGAACTCTATGACTCTCTTTGTTTTACTTCTGCACTAGGTGGAATACCCGTCAACTCTGAAATTCCATGGGCTATATGGAATCAGCCATTAACTCGGCAGCCAAGCCCCTAACCCAAGTGTGTCACAAGGGTCGAAGTCTCTGAACCCTGTGCTCACCCTTGAAACCATGGGCTATAGCACACCAATTTGGCTCGAAAATGCCCCATTCGTGCCTTTTCAGACTTTTGTCCACCCAAATGGCCATGAATATTGAAACGGACCACACAAGAATAATTCCTAACTTTCCTGGCATACCTCGATCAATTTTTAGCCCATAGCAAGCCTGGCCCTCAGGATCACCTCCGAAACCATGGGCTATAGCACACCGATTGAGTCCAAAAATGCCACATTCACGCTGTTTCTCCTGTTTGTCCACCCAAAAGGCCACAAATATTGAAACAGACTGTAATGAGATGATCCATAACCTCCCTGGCACGCCCCGATCGATTTTCAACCCATAGCACGCCTAGACCCCGGGACCACCCATGAAACTGTGGGCTATAGCACACCGATTTGGCCTAAAAATGCCTCATTTGCGTTTTTCTCCCATTTATCAACCCAAATAGCGACAAATATTATAAAAGAAAATAATGGGATGATCCCCAACCTCCCTGGCATGCCTCAACCGATTTTTGTCCAATAGCATACCCAAAAATAAGCCCACCCCCAAAATCGTGTGCTATAGCACACCAATTTGGCCCAAATATGCCCCGTTTGCCTTGTTTCGCCTGTTTGTCCAACCAAATGGCCACGAATATTTAATTGAACCACACTGGGATGATCTCCAACTTCCCTGGCACCTCCAATTTATTTTTGGCCCACAGTACGCCTAGACCTTGGGCCCATCCCTGAAACCTAGGCTAGAGCACACCGATTTAAACCAAAAATGCCCCGTTCGCTTTATGTCGCCCGTTTATCCATCCAAATGGCACTGTATATTGAATTAGACCACACTAGGATGATCCCCAACCTTTCTAACATGCCTCATTTGATTTTCGGCTTACAACACGCCCGAACCCCAGGCCCACCCCTGGAACCGTGGGCTATAACACACCGAGTTGCCCTAAAAATTCTCCATTTATACTGTTTTGCCTGTTTGTCCACCCAAATTTCCACTCATATTGAAATAAACCGCAATGGGATGATCCCCAACATCCCTAGCATTTCGCCCAAAAATATCTTATTCGCGCCATTTCGCCCATTTATCCGTCCAAACGGCCACGAATATTTAAAGGGACCATACTGGAATGATCCCCAAACTCCATGGCACACCCTAGTCGATTTTAGGCATACATTACACCAAGACCTTGGGCCCATCCTAGAACCGTGGGCTATAACACATCAATTTGACCTAAAAATGCCACATTCACGCTGTTATGCCCGTTTGTACCCCCAAATGGCCATGAATATTTATAGGACCACACTAGGACGTTCCCCAACCTCCCTGGCATGCCCCGATCAATTTGTATCCCATAGCACGACCGGACCTCAGGACAACCCTTGGAATCGTGAGCTAGAGCCCACCGATTTGGCTTTAAAATGCCCTGTTTGCGCTGTTTCACCTGTTTGTCCACCCAAATAGCCACGAATATTGAAATGGACCACACTGGGATGATCCCCAACCTCCCCAGCATAACTTGGTTGATTTTCAGCCCACAACACGCTTGGACCTCGGGCGCACCCCCAAAATTGTAGGCAATAGAAAACCAATTTGGTCCAAAAATTCCTCGTTAGCGCTCTTTTGCTCGTTTGTCCACCCAAATGGCCAATAATATTAAAACGGACCATATTGAGACAATCCCCAACCTCCCTGGCATGCTCCAGTTGATTTTTAGTCCACAAAAGGCCCAGACCCCGAGTCCACCCCAAAATCGTGGACTATAACACACTGATTTGGCTTAAAAATGCCTTATTCGCATCTTTTTGCTCGTTCGTCCACCCAAATGGCCTGGAATATTAAAACAGACCACACTAGGATAATCCCCAACCTCCCTGACATGCCTCCGTCGATTTTTAGCCTACAAAATGCCCGAATCCTGAGCCCACCCCAAAACCATAGACTATAGCACACCGATTTGGCTTGAAAATGGCCACGAATATTGAAACAGAAAACACTGAGATGATCCCCAACCTCCCCGGCTCGCCCCAATTAATTTTTGACCCACAGGACACTCGAACCCTAAGCCAACCCTCGTAACCGTGGCCTATAGAGCACCAATTTAGCTCGAAAATGCCTCGTTCGTGCCATTTCCCCCGTTTATCCACCCAAATAGCCATGAATACTGAAACGGTCTACACTGGGATGATCTTAAACATACCTGGCATTCCCCAGTTGATTTTTGGCCCACAAAACGCTTTGAACCTGGGACCACCCCAGAACCGTAGGCTAGAGCACACCGATTTGGCCCAAAAATACCCGTTCGCATCATTTCCCCGTTTGTCCACCCAAATGGCCACGTATATTAAAAAAAACAACACAGGGATGATCCTCAAACTCCCTATCATGCTGCGGTTGATTTTGATCCACATCACTCTCGGATCCTGGACCAGCCCAGGAACCGTTGCTATAGCACACTAATTTGGCTAAAAAATGCCCCATTCATGCCGGTTCGCTCGTTTGTCCAGCTAAATGGCCACGATATTGAAATGGACCACATTGGGATAATCCCCAACCCACTTGACATGCCTCGATCAATTTTTAGCCCACAACACTCCCATACCCTGGGCCCACACCCAAAACATAGGCTATAGCACATAGATTGGGCTCGAAAATGCCCCGTTCCCGCTGTTTTAACCGTTTATCCTTCCAAATAGCCATAAATATTGAAACAAATCATACTGGGATGATTCCCAACCTACCAAGCATGCTTCAATCGATTTTTGGCTTAGAGAACACCCGAACTCTGGGCCCATTACCGAAACCGTGGGCTATAGCACACTGATTTGGCTCTAAAATGCCCCGTTTATGCTCTTTCACCCGTTTGTCCATCCAAATGGTCATGAATATTGAAACGACCACACTAGTACAATACCCAACCCCCCTAGCATTCCCTGTTTAATTTTCGGCCCCCATCACGCCCAAACCCTGGGACCACCGCCAGAACCGTGAGCTATAGCACACCAATTTGACTCGAAATGCCTTATTTGTGCCATTTTGCCCCTTTCTCAACCCAATTATCCACGAATATTAAAACGGACCACACTGGGATGATACCCAACCTCCCTATCATACCTTGGTTGATTTTTGGCCCTCAACATACCTCGACCCCATGCCCACCCACAGAACTGTGGACTATAGCATACCGATTTATCCCAAAAATGCCCCACTCACATTGTTTTGATCGTTTGTCCATCCAAACGGCCACGCATATTGAAACGGACTACACTGGAATGATTTACAATATCCCTGGCATGCTCCTATCAATTTTTGACCCACTACACACCCGGACCACGGGCCCACCCCTATAATCATGGGCTATGCACAACGATTTGGCCTAAAAATACACTGTTCGCTCTGTTTCGCATGTTTGTCCATCCAAATGGACAAGAATATTGTAACAGACCACACTAGGATAATCCCCAACCTCCCTGACATGCCCCGGTTAATTTTTGGCCCACAGTACGATCGGACACGGGGCCTACCCTCGAAACCATAGGCTATAGAACACCGATTTGGCCTAAAAATGCCCTCTTCGTGCTGTTTTGCTCGTTTGAACACCCAAATGGCCACGTATATTGAAATGGACCATACTAGAAAGATCCACAACCTCCCTGACACATCTCTATCGATTTTTAGCCCACAACAAGCCACGAACCACGAGCTATAAAACAACGATTTAACCCAAAAATGTTCTGTTCTCGCCGTTTCGCCCGTTTGTCCATCCAAATAGCCACGAATATTTAAACGGACCATAGTGGGATAATCTCCAACCTCCTAATATGCTTGGGTTAATTTTTGACCCACAATACGGCTAAACCTAGGGCCCACCCCATAACCGTGGGCTATAGCACTGTGATTTGGCCCAAAAATGCCCCGTTCGCATTGTTTCACCCATTTGTCCCCCAAAATGGCTACAAATATTGAAACGGACCACGTTGGGACAATCCCCAACATCCCTGTCATACCTCGGCCAATTTTCGATCCACCGCACGCCTGATCCCTGAGCCCACCCTCAGAATCGTGAGCAATAGAACACTGATTTGGCCTTAAAATGGCCTATTCATGCCGTTTTGCCTGTTTGTCCTCCCAAACGGAGACAAATATTCAAATGAACCTTAATGGGAACATCATCAACCTCCCTAGGATGCCTCGGTTGATTTTCGAACCACAGAACACCCAAACCCTGGGCCCACCACTGGAACCATTGGCTATAGCACATTGATTTGGCCCCAAAATGCCCTGTTCGCGTCGTTATGGCCGTTTGTCTCCCCACAGAAGGCCATAAATATTGAAACAGAGAATACTGGAATGATCTCTAAACTTCATGGCATACGTCGATTGATTTTCAGCCAATAGAACGCCCAGACCCTAAGCCTACCCCCGGAACCGAGGGCTATAGCACACCGATTTGGTCAGAAAATGCCCCATTCACGCTGTTTCGCCCGTTTGTCCTCCCAAATGGCAACAAATATTGAAAAGGACCACACGGGTATGATCCCCAACCTCCTTGGCATGCCCTGGTCAATTTTCAAACCACAACACACACGGATACCATGCACACCCCCAAAACCAAGGGCAATAGCACACCGATTTGGCCCAAAAATTCCCCGTACACCGTTTCGCTCGTTTGTCTGCTAAAATGGCCACGAATATTGAAACAAACTATACTGGGATGATACCCAACCTACGTAGTATGCCTCGATCAATTTTTGGCCCACAGTACACTTGAAACCCGGGTCCACTCTCACAACCAAGGGTTATAGCACACTGATTTGGCCCAACAAAGCCTCGTTAATGACATTTTGATTGTTTGTCCACCCACATAGCCACTAATGTTGAAACAGGCCACATAAGGATGTTCCCCAACCTCCCTGGCACGTTCCGATTGATTTTTAGCCCACAACAAACCTAGACACAGGGCCCACCCACAGAACCGTGGGCTATAGCATACCGATTTGGCCCTAAAACACACTGTTCGCATTGTTTCACATATTTGTCCACCCAAATTGCCACGAATATTTAAATGGACCATACTGGGATGATCCACAACCTCCTCGGTATGCCTCAGTATATTTTTGGCCTACAGCACTCCCGGACCCCGATCCCACCCTCAGAACCATGGGCTATAGCACATCGATTTAGCTCGAAAAAGCCCCATTTGTGCCTTTTCTCCTGTTTGTCTACCCAAATAGACATTAATATTCAAACGGACCACACTACAATGATCCCCAATCTCCCTGACACACCTCGGTTGATTTTAGGTTCATAATACACCCAAACCCCGAGCCTACCCCTCATAACTGTGGGCTATAGCACATTGATTTAGCTTAAAAATTCTCTGTTCGTGCCGTTTCACCCGTTTGTCCTTCCAAATGGCCAAGAATATTGAAACCGACCATACTGGGATGATTCTCAACCTCCCTGGCATGCCTCAATGGATTTTCAGCCCATAGCACACCAGACTTAGGGACCACCCCTAAAACCGTGGGCTATAGCACACCGATTTAGCCTAAAAATACTTCATTCATGCTCTTACGCCCGTTTTCCACCTAAATGGCCACGAATATTGAAACAGACCATACTGGAATGATCCACAATCTCCCTGGCATGCCCCAGTTGATTTCTGACTGACATCATGCCCAGAAACCAGCCCCACCCCCAGAACCATGAATTATAGCACACTGGTTTAGCTCGAAAATGCCTCGTTCATGTTGTTTCACCAGTTTGTCCACCCAAAGAGCAACCAATATTAAAATGGAACACACTAGGATGATCCAAACCTCCCTGGCACGCTCGGGTTAATTTTTGGCCCACATCATACCCGAATCTTAGGCCCACCCCCAGAATCGTAGGTTATGCACATCGATTTATCTTGAAAATGCCTCGTTCTCACTGTTTCGCCCGTTTGTCCACCCAAATGGCACTGAATATTGAAACAGACCATACTAGAATGATCCCCAACCTCCCTAGATCACTCTAGTTGATTTACGACCCACAACACGCTCGACACTAGGCCTACCTCCGAAATCATGGGCTATAGCACACCGATTTGGCCTAAAAATGCCCCGTTCATGTCGTTTTGCCCGTTGGTCCACCCAAATGGCCATTTGTATTAAAAAGGACCACACTAAGAAGATCCCTAACCTCTCTGGGATGCCCCGATTGATTTTTGAACCACAACACGCTTAGACCCAGGGACCACCCAAGGAACCGTGGGCTATAGCACACCGATTTGGTTTGAAAATGACTCGTTTGCACTATTTTGCCCGTTTGTCCACCCAAAGTCACGAATATCAAAATAGACCACATTGGAATAATCTCTAACCTCCTTGGCATGCCCGGTCGATTTTTGACCCATAGTTATCATGCCTCAAATCCTATTGGGGCGGACTAGCACCTGTAACCAAGGAGGCCCGGGAGAACCATCTCATCACCTTATACTTCCCATGCATACCTCTATGACAACCCAAAATACGGACAGCATCATGTCACATATAAAAGGAAGCAATCATTTGTATAAGCTCGAGCACACATATATATATGTATATACAATACTTGGCTGTTGGAGCCATCACATCTATTAACAAAATACCACCTTGACTGTACATTAGGTGTACAAAGCCTCTAGATAATACACAAAGTTTAACTAAGATCGGGACACACCCCGCCATATAACTAACTTCAATACAATACCAAAAGTGACTGGATATGACACAGAAAGCCCCAAAGTAAACTGGAGCTCACCAAAAGTAGCTGGATATTCTGGATCCTACTTGTGCAGTGTATGAGCTGAGGTACCTGTGCCGACAGCATAAAATGCAGGTCCCCCGTGGGGGACGTCAGTACAAAATATGTACAGAGTATATAAAGCTGTAGATAATCACATATGATATAGGAGCTCAATAGAAATCAGAAACAAGTGAATAAATCGTAATAGGAGTGGACCCACTTACTAGAACTTATGACAACCTGTACATTGTATTTATTCAATCACTTTACCTTCGTTCTTATCATCTTTGTAATCATTACTGTACTATACTGTGACCATTAGGCTGCCTCCAGTACATATCAACTGGGATCGATCCATGATAGGCTTATGCTTCTAGGATACCACCCATAAACACATTAATAGGGATCGACCCATGATAGGCTTATGCCCCTGGGATACCACCCGATAAGAGAGAACTTCCATCACTTAGTTCAATTAATCTTTGAGATTATTATTCCGGCCGCCACCGCATTTTTGATACTTTGAAACAATGATACATCAATAAGAGACATATAAATAGACCATCAATGCAATAACGATGAAGTAAGAACTCATTGGCACATCAATGAAGTGTTTTGGAGTCATCAATGCCATAACAATGAAGTAGGAACTTATTGGTATATCAATGAAACGTTTTGGAGTCATTAATAGCACATGGATCTTGTTTGAGTAACCGGATACCTTCTGACATTCATTAGTGCAATAGACCCTAAAAATCTGTTTTGATAGGCTGAAGTAAAACGAGTATAACTCCTTACTCAAATGTTGGATTTGGATGAAACCAATTGTATTGGAAAGAACACTCAAAGATCTTTCTTTTCATAGGTCGCATTTCTCCAAGTTCATTATATTAAGAGATTTATGATCGTTCGAAGTTGACCCAAAAATTTGGCTGGCCTCAGTAGTTTGTGTGCAGGAAATTTTCCTGCACATTTACTATTTCCAAATATCCCGGCCACCATTTTATAGTTTCGAACGTGCTCGATTATATCCAAAACCTATCCATTTTTGGAAATCTTTATATCGTTGGAAATCTTATTCAATAACCTTCGTATGGAACCATCGACGGGCAAATTTTGGTATAAATAAAAAAAATAAAAAAATTAATTCCATATAAATAAGACCAATACGCGTACTTAAATACGCTAATACATGTACTTGAATATGGGGTGTTACAATAGTACGTCCGAACCCCGAGATTACCCCCAAAACCATAGGTTATAACACACTAATTTGGCCCAAAAATTCCTCGTTCACGACGTTTCGCCCATTTGTCCTCCCAAATGGCCACAAATATTGAAGCAGACCATACTGGATGATCTCCAACCTTCCTGGCATGCCCCCATCGATTTTTAGCCCATAGAATGCTTGGACCCAGGCCCACCACTGAAACCGTTGGCTATAGCACACTAGTTTAGTCTAAAAATGCCATGTTCGCGTCATTACGCCTGTTTGTCCCCCCTCCTCCCTAAGTAGCAATATTGAATATTAAAACGGACCACACTGGGATGATACCTAACCTCCCTAGCATACCTCGATCAATTTTTGGGCCACAGCATGCCCGGACCCTAAGCCTACCCTAGAACCGTGGGCTATAGCACATCGATTTGGCCTAGATTTGCCCTGTTCGCGCTGTTTTGCCCATTTGTCCCCCAAAATGGCCATGAATATTGACATAGACCTCACTAGGATGATACCCAACCTACTTGGCTTTCCCTTGTCGATTTTTAGCCCACAGCATGGCCGAACCCTGGGCCCAACCCTAGAACTGTGGGCCATAGCACACTGATTTGGCCTTAAAATGCCCCATTCACACCGTTTCGCCCATTTGCCCATCCAAATATCCACAAATATTAAAATGAACCATACTGGAATGATCCCCAACTTCCCTGGCATGTCCTGGCTGATTTTCAGCCCACAGAACACCCGAACCCTGGGCCCACCACCGAAAATATTGGCTATAGCACACTGATTTAGCTAAAAAATACATCGTTCGCGTTGTTACACCCATTTGTCCCCCCAAATGGCTATGAATATTGTAACGGTCCACACCGGGATGATTTTCAACCTCTCTGGCATACCTCGATCGATTTTGGCCCACAGCACGCTCGGACCCCGAGTCCACCTCAGAAACCATGGGCTATAGATCATCAATTAGTCCCAAAAACTCTTCGTTCGCGTCGTTTTGCCCGTTTGTACTCCCAAATGGCCACGAATATTCAAACAGACTACACTGGGATGATACCCAACCACCCAAGCTTGCCCTGGTTAATTTTTGGCCCACAGGACACCCGAACCCTGGGGCCAGCCCCAGAACTATGGCTATAACACATCGATTTGGCCCAAAAATTCTCCGTTCGCGCTGTTTCGCTCGTTTGTCTACCCAAATAGCCACGAATATTGAAACGGACCACACTGGGATGATCCACAACCTCCCTGGAATGCCCCATTCAATTTTTAGCCCACAGCACACCCGGACCTCGAGCCCACCCTTGCAACTATGGGCAATAGCACACCGATTTGGTTTGAAAATGCCCAATTTGTGCCATTTTGCTAGTTTGTCCACCCAAACAGCCATGAATATTGAAATGGACCACACTGGGATGATCCTCAACCCCCTGGCATACCCTGGTCAATTTTTAACCCACAATACATCCAGACACCACCCGGACCTCAGGCTCACCCTTGCAACTATGGGCAATAGCACACCGATTTGGTTTGAAAATGCCCAATTCGTGCCATTTTGCTTGTTTGTCCACCCAAACAGCCACGAATATTGAAATGGACCACACTGGGATGATCCTCAACCCCCTGGCATGCCCCGGTTAATTTTTGGCCCACAACACATCCAGACACCATGCCACCCTCGCAATCGTGGGCTATAGCACACCGATTTAGCCCAAAAATACCCTGTTCATTCTTTTTCGCACGTTTGTCCATCCAAATAGCAATGAATATTTAAATAGACCACACAGGGAAGATCTCCAACATCCCTGGCAAGCCACGATCGATTTTTGGCCCACATCATGCTGGACCCTGTGCGCACCCCGGAATCGTGGGCTATAGCACACCGATTTGGCTGAAAAAGCCTCGTTCGCACCATTTTCCCCGTTTGTCCACCCAAATGGCCATCCATATTGAAATGAACCACACTAGGATAATTCCCAACCTCCCTAATGCCCTGGTCAATTTTTGGCCCATAGCACGCCTGGACCATGAGCCCACCCTCGGAACCGCGGGCTATAACACACCGATTTTGCCTAAAAATGCCCCGTTCGCGCCGTTTTTCCTGTTTGTCTACCCAAATGGCCACGAATATTGAAACGGACCACACTGGGATAATCCCTAACCTCTCTGCATGCCTCGACTAATTTTTTGACCAAAACATGCCCGAGCGCTGAGCCAACCCTCGGAGCCATCGGTTATAGCACATCGATTGGCCTAAAATGTTGCATTCACATCGTTTCACACGTTTGTCTATCCAAAAGGCTATGACTAGTTAAAAACAGACCACACTGAGATGATCCACAACCTTCCTGACATGCCCCGTTTAATTTTTGAACCACATCACGATCGTACCCCGTGCTTACCCCCAAAACCATGGGCTATAGCACACCTATATGGCCCAAAAATATCTCATTCATGCCGTTACACCCATCCCCCCCCCTCCAAATAGACATGAGTATAGAAACAGGCCACACTGGGATGATCCCCAACCTCTCTGGCATGCCTCAGTCAATTTTTACTCCACATCACGCTCGGACCCAAACCCAACTCCAAAACCGTGGGCTATAGCACATCAATTTAACCCAAAAATGTCTCATTCACACCGTTTCGCCCTTTTGTCCTCCTTAATGGCCACGAATATTGAAATGGACATTACTGGGATAATCCCCAACCTCCCTGGCATACCTCAATCAATTTTTAGCCCACAGCATGCCCGAACCCTGGGACCACTCCCAAAATAGTGGGCTATAGCACATTGATTTGGCCCGAAAATTCCCCATTCGCGCCGATTCTCCCATTTCTACACCCAAATGTCCACTAATATTAAAACGGACCACATTGGGATGATCCCCAACCTCCCTGGCACACTTTGATTGATTTTTGGCCTACAGCGCACCCAGACTCTAGGCCCATGCGCGGAACCATGGGCTATAGGATAATGATTTGGCCTAAAAATGCCTCATTTGCGTTGTTTCACCTGTTTGTCCACCTAAATAGCCATGACTATTTAAACGGACCATAATAGAACGATCCTAACCTCCCTGGCATACTCCGATTGATTTTTGGCTTGTAGCACGCTCGGACACCAGGACCACCCCCGGAACCGTGGTCTGCAGCATACAGATTATACCTAAAAATACCCTGTTCATGCTATTTCGCCCGTTCATCCACCCAAATGGTCATGAATATTTAAACACTAGGATGATCCACAACCTCCCTGGAACAGCCTGATTGATTTTTGGCCCACAATATGCACGGACCCCATGTCCACCCCCAGAACTGTGGACTATAGCACACTAATTTTGTTAAAAAATCCCTGTTTGTGCCGTTTCACTCGTTGTCAACCCAAATGGCCACAAATATGGAAATATACCACGCTTACATTATCCCTAACCTTCCTAGCATGCCCTAGTCAATATTTGGCCCACTGCACGCTTGGATCCCGATCCCACCCCTAGAATCGTGGGCTATAGCACACCGATTTGGCCCAAAAATATCTTGTTCGTGCCGTTTTGCTCTTTTGTCAACCCAAATGGCAACGAATATTGAAATGGAATACACTGGGATAATGTCCAACATCCCTAGAATGCCCCGAATAATTTCTGAAATAGAGAACGCCCGAACAAGGGCCCATCCCCAAAACCATGGGTTATAGCATATCGATTTGGCCCGAATATGCCCTGTTCCTGTCGTTTCGCCTCATCCACCTAAATGGGTACGCATGTTGAATCGAACCACACTGGGATGATCCCCAACCTCTCTGCATGCCCAGATCAATTTTTGACCCACAACATGCCCGAATTCACCCTTGGAACCATGGGTTATAGCACACCAATTTTTTCTAAAAATGCTCCATCTGAGCCATTTTACCCATTTGTCCACCCAAAGGGCAACGAATATTAAAACGGACCACACTGGGATGATCTCCAATTTCTGTGGCATGCCTCGGTCAATTTTGGGCCATTAACACGCTCGAACCTCAGGACCACCCCAAGAACCATGGGCTATAGCATAATGATTTGGCTAAAAAATGTCCCGCTCTCGCTATTTCACCTTTTTGTCCACCCAAATGGCCACGAATATTGAAACAAACCATAATAGGATGATCCTCAATCCACTTGGCATGCCTTAGTCGATTATTGACCTACAACACATTCAGAACCTCGCCCACCCCCAAAACAGTGGGCTATTAAGCACTAATTTAGCCCAAAAATACCCTGTTCGCGCTCTTTCACTCGTGTGTCCACCTAAATGGCCAGGGATATTGAAACATACCACACTGGGATGATCCCCAACCTTCCTGGCACACCCCGTATAATTTTTGTCCCACAGAACGTCAGAATCCCGGACCCCCTCAAAATCGTGGGCTATAACACACCAATTTGCTTTGAAAATTCCTCGTTCGCACTGTGTTGCCCATTTGTCCACCCAAATGGCCACTAATATTGAAACGGACCATACTGGGATGATTCCTAACCACCCTAGCATCCCCCAATCGATTTTTGACCCACAAGATGCTTGGACCCCAAGCCCACCCTTGGAACCTTTGGCTATAGCACACCGATTTGGCCCAAAAAGGTTCGGTCGCATCATTTCACTCGTTTGCCCACTCAAATGGCATGCCCTGATCGATTTTTGACCCATGGCGCGCCCAGACCGCAGGCCCGCCCTCGTAACCGTAGGCTATAGCATAATGATTTGGCCCAAAATTGCCCCGCTCGAGTCGTTTTGCTCATTTGCCCACCCAAATGGCCATGAATATTAAAACGAATCATACTAAGATGATCCCCAACCTCCTTGGCATACCCCAATCAATTTTTAGCCCATAACACGCTCAAACACCGAGCCCACACCCGAAATCATGATCTATAGCATACCGATTTGGCCCAAAAATACCCCGTATAGGCCGGTTTGCCTGTTTGTCCACCCAAATGACCATGAATATTAAAACAAACCATGCTGGGACCATCCCCAACCTCCCTAGTACGTCCCGATAGATTTTAGTCCCACAACACGTTTGGACCTCGATCCCACCCCCAAAACCGATGGCTATAGCACATCGATTTGGCCTAAAAATGCCACGTTAGCTTCGTTCTGCCCGTTTATCCACACAAATAGCCACGAATATTAAAACAGACCACACTGGGATGATACCCAACTTCCCTGGCATGCCCCAATCTATTTTTAGCACACAACACTCCCATACCCCATGGCCCCCCTGGAACCGTGGGCTATAGCACACCGATTTGGCCCAAAAATGCCCCATTCTCATCGTTTCGCCCATTTGTCCACCTAAATGGCCACGAATATTGAATCGGACCATACTGGGAAGATCCCCAACCTCCCTGGTATGCCCCGGTTGATTTTCGGCCCACAGCAAGCCCAAACCTCTGGCCTACCCCTGTGATCATGGGCTATATTACACCGATTTAGTCCGAAAATGCCCCATTTACGCTGTTTCGCCCATTTGTCCACCCAAATGGCTAAGAATATTGAAACGGACCACACTGGGATATTCCTTAAACTCCCTGGCATGCCCCAATTGATTTTTGTCCCACAACACATCCAAAACCTAGCCCCACTCCTGTAATCGTGGGTTATAAAACACTGATTTAGCCCAAAAGTTCCCTGTTAGCCCTGTTTCGCTCGTTTGTCCACCCAAATGGCCACAAATATTAAAATGGAATACACTAAGATAATTCCCGATCTCCCTGGTATGCCTTGATTAATTTTTGGCCCATAACGCGTACAGACGTCAGGACCACCCCCCATAACCGTAGCCTATAGCATAATGATTTGGCCCAAAAATGCCTCGCTCGCGCCATTTTGCTCATTTGTCCTTGCAAATAGCCACGAATATTAAAACAAACCATAATGGGATGATCCCCAACCTCCTTGGCATACCCCGACCGATTTTTAGCCTATAACATGCTCGAACCCCGGGACCACACCCAGAATCGTGGCTATAGCACACCGATTTGGCCCAAAATGCCCCATTTGGGCTGTTTTGCTTGTTTGTCCACCCAAATGACCATGAATATTAAAACGGACTACGTTGGGACCATCCCCGATCTCCCTATTATGCCCCAATCAAATTTCAGCCCACAACACGCTCGGACCCCAAGCCCACCCCCAAAATTCTGGGCTATAGCACACCAATTTAGCCTAAAAATGTCTCGTCCTCGTCGTTTTGCCCATTTGTCAACCCAAATGGCCACGAATATTGAAACACACCTTACTGGGATGATCCCCAACTTCCCTGGCATGCCCCGATCTATTTTTGGTCCACAACATTCCCAGCCCTCGGGGCCCACCCTCGGAACCGTAGGCTATAGCACACCGATTTGGCCTAAAAATGCTCCATTCAGATCATTTCGCCCATTTGTCCACCCAAATGGCTACAAATATTGAAACGGACCACACTGGGATGATGCCCAACATCCCTGACATGCCCCAATCGATTTTTTGACTATAGCAAGCCCGGAATTTTGGCCTACCCCCGTAACCATTGGCTTTAGAGCAACAATTTAGTCCAAAAATGCCCCATTTGCGTTGTTTCGCCTGTTTGTCCACCCAAATCATCAAGAATATTGAAATGAACCACACTGGGATGATCCCCAACCTCCCTGACATGCCCCGATCAATTTTTGGCCCATAGCACGCCCAGACCTCAGGCCCACCCCAGCAACTGTGGGCTATAACACGCCGATTTGGCCAAAAAATACCTCATTCAGTCTGTTTCGCCCGTTTGTCCATCTAAATGACCATGAATATTGAAACCGACAATGCTGCGACCATCCCCAATATCCCTGGTACTCCCCGATCAATTTTTATCCACAGCATGTTCTGACCCCGAGCCCACCCTCAAAACTGTGGGCAATAGCACACCGATTTGGATCGAAAATGCCCCACTCGCATGTTTCGCTCGTTTGTCCACCCAAATGGCAAAGAATATTAAAATTAACCACACTAGGACAATCCCTGACCTCCCTAGCACACCTTGATAAATTTTTGGCCCACAGCACGCCCAGACCAGACACCAGGCCCACTCCCGTAACCGTAGGCTATAGCACAACGATTTGGCCCAAAAATGCCCCGCTCACGCCGTTTTGCTCATTTGTTCACCTAAATTGACACGAATATTGAAACGAACCATAGTGGGATGATCCCCAACCTCCTTGGCACACCCCAATCGATTTTCGTCCCATAATATGCCAGAACCCCAGGCCCACACCTAGAATCGTGAGCTATAGCACACAGATTTTGCCCAAAAATGCCTCGTTTCGGCCGTTTGTCCACTCAAATGACCATGAATATTGAAACGGACCATCTGGGACTATCCCGACCTCCCTGGTACGGCCCGATTGATTTTTGACCCACAACACACTCGGACCCCAAGCCCACCCCCAAACCGTAGGCTATAGCACAATGATTGGGCCCAAAAATACCTCATTCAGATAATTTCGCCCGTTTGTCCGCCCAAATGGCCACAAATATTAAAACGGACCACACTGAGATGATCCCCCACCTCCCTGATATGCCCCAGTCGATTTTTGGCCCACAGCAAGACTGGACCTCTGGCCTACCCCCATAACCGTGGGCTATAGCACACCGATTTAGTACAAAAATACCCCGTTTGTGCTGTTTCATCCATTTGTCCAACCAAATAGCAAAGAATATTGAATTAAACCACACTGAGATGATCCCCAACCTCCCTACCACACCCAAATCAATTTTTGGCCCACAGCATGCCCAGACCCTAGGCCCACCCCCGTAACCGTAGGCTATAACACACCGATTTGGCCCAAAAATTCTCCGTTCACATCGTTTTGCTTGTTTGTCCACCTAAATGGCCACGAATATTAAAACGGACCAACTGGGACAATGCTCGATCTCCCTATCATGCCCCGATCGATTTTCGGCCCACAAAAAACCAGACCCCTGGTCCACCCCCATCACCGTAGGCTATACCACAATGATTTGACCCAAAAACGCCCCGCTCGCGCCGTTCTGCTCGTTTGTCCACCCAAATGGCCACAAATATTGAAACGAACCATACTGGGATGATCCCCAACCTCCTTGGCACACCCCGATTGATTTTTGGCCTATAACACGCCAGAACCCAGTCCCACACCCGTAATCGTGGGCTATAGCATACTAATTTAGCCCAAAAATGCCATGTTCAGGCCGTTTCATCCATTTGTCCACCCAAATGACCATGAATATTGAAACAGACCATGATGGGACCATACCCAACCTCCCTGGCACGCCTCGATCGATTTTTGTCCTACAGCACGCCCATACCCCTGGCCCACCCCCATAACCGAAGGCTATAGCACAACGATTTGGCCTAAAAATGCTCGGCTCATGCCGTTTTGCTTGTTTGTCCACCCAAAAGGCCACGAATATTAAAATAAACCATACTGGGATGATCCCCAACCTCCTTAGCATACATCGATAAATTTTTAGCCCATAACACGCCAGAACCCTAGTCCCACACCCAGAATTGTGGGCTATAGCACACCAATTTGGTTAAAAAATGCCCCATTCGGGCCTTTTCATTCGTTTGTCCACCCAAATAATCATGAATATTGAAACGGACCATGATGGGACCATCTTCAACCTCCCTAGTACGTCCCGATAGATTTTTGATGCACAGCACGCTCGGACCCCAAGCCCACCCCCAAAACCGTTGGCTATAGCACACCGATTTAGCCGTAAATTGCGTCGTTTGCATCATTTCACTCTTTTATCCACACAAATGGCCACGAATATTGAAAAGAACCATACTGGGATGATCCCTAACCTCTATGGCATGCCCCAATTGATTTTTGGCCCACAGCAAGCCCGGACCTCCGGCCTACCCCCGTAACCGTAGGATATAGCACACCGATTTAGTCCGACAATGCCATGTTTGCGCTGTTTCCCCTGTTTGTCCACCCAAATGGCCAAGAATATTGAAACGGACCACACTGGGATGATCTCCAACCTCTCTGGCATGCTCCGATCGATTTTTCGCTTACAGCATGCCCAGACCCCAGGCCCACCCCTATAACTGTGGGCTATAACACACCGATTTGGCTCAAAAATTCACCGTTCGTACAGTTTCACTAGTTTGTCCACCCAAATGGCCACGAATACTGAAATGGACCAAACTGGGACAATCCCCAACTCCCTGGCATGCCTATATCTATTATCGGCCCACAGCATGCCCAAACCGCAGGCGCACCCCCGTAATCATTGGCTATAGCATAACTATTTGGCCCAAAAATGCCCCGCTCGCGCCGTTTTGCTAGTTTGTCCTCCCAAATGGCCATGAATAATAAAACAAACCATACTGGGATTATATCCAACCTCCTTACAACACCCCAATCGGTTTTTGGACCATAACATGCTTGAACCCCAGGCCCACACCCAGAATCATGGGCTATGGCACATCGATTTGGCCTAAAAATGCCCCGTTCAGGCCGTTTTGCTCGTTTGTCCACCCAAATGACTATGAATAATGAAACGGACCATGCTGGGACCATCTTCAACCTCCATGGTACGTTCCGATCGATTTTCGGCCCACAGTACGCTCGATCCTCGATCCCACCCCCAAAATCATGGGCTATAGCACACCAATTTAGCTCAAAAATACCTCGTTCGCGTTGTTTCGACTGTTTGTCCACCCAAATGTCCACGAATATTAAAATGGATCACACTAAGATGATCCCCAACATCCCTGGCATGCCCTGATCTATATTCAGCCCATATCACTCCCAGACCCCAGGTCCCACCCCCAGAATCGTGTACTATAGCACACTGATTTGGCTTAAAATGCCCCATTTGCATCGTTTCGCCCATTTGTCCACCCAAATGGCCACGAATATTGAAACGAACTATATTGGGATGATCCCCAACCTCCCTGGCATGCCTTGATCAATATTTGGCGCACAGCAAGCCCGTACCTCCAGCTTACCCTCGTAACCGTGGGCTATAGCACACCAATTTATTTCAAAAATGCCCCGTTTGTGCTGTTTCACCTGTTTGTCCACCCAAATGGACAAGAATATTGAAACGGACCACATTGGGATGATCCCCAACCTCCTTAGCATGCCCCGATCGATTTTTGGCCCAGATAACCCCCAAACCCCAGGCCCACCCCCGTAATCGTGGGCTATAACACACCGATTTGGCCCTAAAATTCTTCGTTCGCTTCGTTTCGCTCGTTTGTCCACCCAAATGGCCACGAATATTGAAACAGACCATATTGAGATAATCCCCAACCTCTCTGGCATGCCCCAATCAATTTTTAGCCCACAGCACGCCCAGACACCAGGCACAACCCCGTAATCGTAGGCTATGGCACAACGTTATAGCCTAAAAATACCCCGTTCGTACTATTTTGCTTGTTTATCTACTCAAATTGCCACAAATAGTGAAACGAACCATACTAGGAGGATCCCCAACCTCTTTGGCATACCCCGATCAATTTTTGGCCTATAAAACACTTGAACCCCAGGCCCATACTCAGATCGTAGGCTATAGCACATCGATTTGGCCCAAAAAGCCCCGTTTGGGCCATTTCACCCGTTTGTCCACCCAAATGACAATCAACATTGAAACGAACAAAGTTAGGACCATCCCAAACCTCCCTGGTTTGCCCCGATCAATTTTTGGCCCACGACACGCTTAGACCACGAGCCCACCCCCAAAATCGTGGTTAATGGCACACCGATTTGTCCCAAAAAAAACCCATTCGCGTCGATTTGCCCATTTGTCCAGACATATGGCCACGAATATTGAAATGGACCACACTGTGATGATCCCCAACTTCCCTAGCATGCCCCGTCTATTTTTGGCCTACAACACTCCCAGACCCTGGGGCCCACCCCTAGAACCGTGGGCTATAACACACCGATTTGGACCAAAAATGACCCATTCACATTATTTTGCCCATTTGTCCACCCAAATGGCCACGAATATTGAAACGGACTACACTGGGATGATCTCCAACCTTTATGGCATGCCTCAGTCGACTTTTGGCCCACAACAACCCAGACCTCCGGCCTACCCCCGTAACCATGGGCTATAGCACACCGATTTAGTCCAAAAATACCCCATTTGCGGTGTTTCATCCATTTGTTCAACAAAATGGGCAAAAATATTGAAACGGACCACACTAGGATGATCCCCAACTTCCCTGCCATGCCCTGATCAATATTTGGCCCACGGAACGCCCAGACCCCAAGGACACCTTCGTAACTGTGGGTTATAACACACCAATTTGGCCAAAAAATTCCCCGTTCGCGCCGTTACGCTAGTTTGTCCACCTAATTGGCCACGAATATTGAAACGGACCACACTGGGACATTCCCCAACCTCCCTGGCACACCCCCATCGATTTTTTCCCACAGCACTCCCAGACCCCAAGCCCACCCCCGTAATCGTAGGCTATAGCATAACAATTTGGCCCAAAAATGCCCCGCTCGCACTATTTTGCTTGTTTGTCCACCCAAATGGCCACGAATATTTAAACAAACCATACTGGGATGATCCCCAACCTTCTTGGCATACCCCAATCAAATTTTGGCCCATAACATACCCGAACCATGGGCCCATATCTGAAATCATGGCCTATAGCACATCGATTTATCCAAAAAATGCCCCATTCAAGCCGTTTCATCTGTTTTTCCACCCAAATGACCATGAATATTGAAACGGACCATGTTGGGACCATCTATAACCTCCCTGGTATTCCCCGATAGATTTTTGGTCCACAGAACGCTCGAACCCCAAGCCCACCCCCAAAATCGTGAGGTATAGCACACTGATTTGGCCCGAAAATGCCCCATTCAAGTCGTTTCGCCCGTTTGTCCACTCAAATAGCCACAAATATTGAAATGAACCATATTTGGATGATCCCCATTCTCTTTGGAACACCCCAATCAATTTTTGGCTCATTAAATACCCTAACCTTGGGCCCACACCCGAAATCATGGACTATAGCACATCGATTTGGCCAAAAATGCCCCGTTCAGGCCATTTCGCCCGTTTGTCCACCCAAATGACCATGAATATTGAAACGGACCATGACGGGACCATCCCCAACCTCCCTAGTATGCCCCGATCAATTTTCAGCCCATAACACGCTCGAACCCCGATCCCACCTCAAAACTGTGGGCTATAGCACATCGATTTGGCCCAAAAATAGCTCGTCCGCATTGTTTCGCCCATTTGTCCACCCAACTGGCCACGAATATTAAAACAGACCACACTGGAATGATCCCTTACTTCCCTAGCACGTCCTGATCTATTTTTGGCCCATAACACTTACAGATCCTGGGGACCACCTCCGAAACCGTGGGCTATAGCACACTGATTTGGCCCGAAAATGCCCCATTCGCATGGTTTTGCCCATTTGTCCACCCAAATGGCCACAAAAATTAAAACGAACCACACTAGGATGATTTACAGCCTCCCAGCCATGCCCCGGTCGATTTTTGTCCCACAGCAAGCCCGGACCTCCGGCCTTACCCCCGTAACTGTGGGCTATTGCACACTGATTTAGTCCAAAAACGCCCCGTTTGCGCTGTTCCACCTGTTTGTCCACCCAAATGGCCAAGAATATTGAAACGACCCACACTGGGACTATCCCTAACCTCCTTAGCATGCCCCGATTGATTTTTTGCCCACAGCACGCCCAGACCCCAGGCCCACCCCCATAACCGTGGGTTATAACACACCGATTTGGCCTAAAAATTCCCTGTTCACATCGTTTTGCTCGTTTATCCATCCAAATAGCCACGAATATTAAAACGTACCACATTGGGACTATCCCTAACCTCCCTTGCATACCCCGATCAATTTTCGGCCCACAGCACGCCCAGACACCAGGCCCACCCCCGTAACCGTAGGCTATAGCAGAACGATTTAGCCCAAAAATGCCCCACTTGCACCGTTTGCTCGTTTGTCCTTCCAAATTGCCACAAATATTGAAACGAACCATACTAGGAGGATTTTAAACCTCCTTGGCACACCCCGATCAATTTCTGACCCATTACATGCTCGAACCTCGGGCCCACACCCAGAATCGTGGGCTATAGCACACCAATTTGGCCCAAAATGCCTAATTTGGGCCACTTTGCCCGTGTCCACCCAAATGACAATGAATATTTAAACGGACCATGCTGGGACCATCCCAACCTCCCTGGTTTACCCCGATCAATTTTTGGCCCACGACACGCTTAGACCATGAGCCCACCCCTAAAATCATGGATAATAGCACACCGATTTGTCCCAAAAATACCCCATTTGCGTCGATTTGCCCATTTGTCCAGACAAATGGCCATGAATATTGAAACGGACCACACTGAGATGATCCCCTACTTCCCTGACATGCCCCGTCTATTTTCGGCCCATAACACTCCCAGATTCCCAGGCCCACCCCTAGAACTGTTGGCTATAGCACACCGATTTGGCCCGAAAATGTCCTATTCGCATTATTTAGCCTGTTTGTCCACCCAAATGTCCACAAATATTGAAATGAACCACACTGGGATGATCCCCAACCTCCCTGGCTTGCTCCGGTCAATTTTTTTCCCACAGCAAGCCCGGACCTTCGGCCTACCCCCGTAACCTTGGGCTACAGCACACTGATTTAGTTCGAAAATGCCCCGTTTACGCTATTTCGGCTTTTTGTCCACCCATATGTCCAAGAATATTGAAACAGACCACACTGGGACGATTCCCAACCTCCCTAGCATGCCTCAATAGATTTTTGGCCCACAGTACACCCAGGCCCCAGGCCCTCCCCCGTAACAGTGGGCTACAACACATCAATTCGGCCCATAAATTCCCCCTTCATGCCGTTTGGCTTGTTTATCGACCCAAATTGCCACGAATATTGAAAAAAACCATATTGGGATAATCCCCAACCTCCCTAGCATGCCCCCATTCGATTTGTGGCCCACAGCACTCCCAGACATTATGCCCACCCCCATAACCGTAGGCTATAGCACAATAATTTATCCCAAAAACACCCCGCTCGAACTGTTTTGCTCGTTTGTCCACTCAAATGGCCACGAATTTTGAAATGAACCATACTGGGATGATCCCCAACCTCCTTGGCACACCCCAATCAATTTTTTGCCCATAACACGCCAAAACCCCTGGCCCACACCCAAAATCATGGGCTATAACACACCGATTTGGCCTAAAAAATGCCCCATTCAGGCCATTTCGGTTGTTTGTCCACCCAAATGACCATGAATAATGAAACGGACCATGCTGGGACCATACCCAACCTCCCTGGTATGCCTCGATTGATTTTTCGACAACAACATGCTCGAACCCTGATCCCACCCCCAAAACTGTGGGCTATAGTACACGGATTTGGCCCGAAAATGCCCCGTTCGCGTCGTTTCGCCCATTTGTCCACCCAAATAGCCACGAATATTGAAACGAAGCACAATGGGACGATCACTAACTTTCCTAGCACACCCCAATGTATTTTTGGCCCAAAAAACTCCTAGACCTCGGGGCTCACCCCCAAAACCGTAGGCTATAGCACACCGATTTTGCCCAAAAATGCCCCATTCACATCGTTTTGCCCATTTATCCACCCAAATGGCCACGAATATTGAAACGGACCACACTGGGATGATCCCAAGCCTCCCTGCCATGCCCCGATCGATTTTTGGCCCGCAGTAAGCCCGAACTTCTGGCCTACCCCCGTAACTGTGGGTTATAGCACACCAATTTAGTCCGAAAATACCTCGTTTGCACTGTTTCTCCTGTTTGTTCACCCAAATAGCCAAGAATATTGAAACGGACCACAGTGGGACAATTCCCAACCTCCTTTGCATGCCCCAATCGATTTTTGGCCCACAGCACACCCAGACACCAGGCCCACCCCATAACTATGGGCTATAACTCACCGATTTGGCCCAATCCTGTTCATGCTGTTTTGCTTGTTTGTCCACCCAAATGGCCACGAATATTATAACGGACCACATTGGAATAATCCCCAACCTCCCTGACATACCCCGATCAATGTTTGGACCATATCACCCCTAGACCCTAGGCCCATCCCCGTAACCGTAGGCTATAGCACAATGATTTTTCAAAAAAATTCCCTGCTAGCGCCGTTTTGCTCGTTTGTCTACCCAAATTGCCACAAAAATTGAAATAAACCATACTGGGAAGATCTCCAACATCCTTGGCCCATAACACACCCGAACCTCAGGCCCACACCCAGAATCGTGGGCTATAGCACACCGATTTGGCCCAAAAATGCCGTGTTTGGTACATTTTGCCCATTTGTCCACCCAAATGACCATGAATATTGAAACAGACCATGCTAGTACGATCCCCAGCCTCCCTGGTATGCCACGATCAATTTTTGGCCCACAACACGCTCAAACCCCGAGCCCACCCCCAAAATCATAGGCAAAAATTCTCCGTTCGCATTATTTTTCCCGTTTATCCACACAAATGGCCATGAATATTTAAAAGGACAACACTGGGATGATCCCCAACTTCCCTGGCATACCCCGATCTATTTTTGAGCCACAACAGTTCGAAAGCCCGAGGCCCACACCCAGAACCATGGGCTATAGCAAATCGATTTGGCCTGAAAATTCCCAATTCGCATTATTTCGCCCATTTGTCCACCCAAATGGCCGCGAATATTGAAACAGACCATACTGGGATGATTCCCAACCCCCCTGGCATGCCCTGATTGATTTTTGGCCAACATCAAGCCCGAACCTCCAGCCTACCCCCGTAACCGTGGACCATAGCACACTAATTTAGTCCACACAAATCACCAAGATATTGAAACAGATAACATTGGGACGATCCCCAACCTCCATGGCATGCCCCAATCGATTTTAAGCCCACAGCACGCCCAGGCTACCCCTATAACCGTGGGCTATAACACATCGATTTATCCCAAAAATTCCCCGTTCACGCTGTTTCACTCGTTTGTCCACCTAAATGGCCACAAATATTAAAACGAACCACATTGGGGCAATCCCCAACCTCTCTACCATGCCTTAATTGATTTTCGGCAGACAACATGCCCAGACGCAAGGCCCACTCTCATAACCGTAGGCTATAGCACAATGATTTTGCCCAAAAATGCCCTGCTCGCGCCGTTTTGCTCGTTTGTCTACCAAAATGGCCTTGAATATTAAAAGGAACTACACTGGACAATCCCAACCTCTTTGGCATACTCTGATTATTTTTTGGCCCATAACACACCGAACCCCGGACCCACACCCAGAATCGTGGGCTATAGCACACCGATTTGGCCCTAAAATGCCCCGTTCAGGATGTTCGTCCCGTTTGTCCAACCAAATATCCAAGAGTATTAAAACGGACCATGTTGGGACCATCCCCAACCTCCCTGGTATGTCCCGATTGATATTCGTCCCATAGTACGCTCAAAACCCAAGCCCATCACCAAAATCGTAGGCTATAGCACACCGATTTTGACGAAAAATGCCCCGTTCTCATCGTTTCGCCCGTTTGTCCACCCTAAATGCCACGAATATTGAAACGGACCATACTGGGATGATCCCCAACTTCCCTGGCACGTCCTGATTTATTTTCAACCCACAACACTCCCAGACCCCGGGGGCCACCCCTAGAACTGTGGGCTATAGCACACTGTTTTGGCCCAAAAATGTCCTATTCGCATTATTCCACCCGTTTATCGACCCAAATGGACACAAATATTGAAACGGACCATATTGGGATGATCCCCAACCTGCTTGGCATGCCCCAATCGATTTTTGGCCCACAACACACCCAGATCCAGGCCCACCCCCATAACCGTGGGCTATAACACACCGATTTAGCCTAAAAAATCTTCGTACGCTCTGTTTTGCTCGTTTGTCCACTCAAATGGCCATGAATATTGAAATAAACCACACGGGGACAATCCTCGACCTCCCTGGCAAGCCCCGACTAATTTTTGACCCGCAGCACGCCCAGACCCCAGGCCCACCCCCGTAACCGTAGGCAATTGCATAATGATTTGACCCAAAAAAGCCTCGCTCGCATCGTTTTGCAAGTTTGTCCACCCAAATGGCCACGAATATTGAAACGAACCATACTGGGATGATCCCCAACCTCCTTGTCATACCCCAATCAATTTTTAGCCCATAACACACCTAAACCCTGGGCGCACACCCGAAATCTTTGACTATAGCACATCGATTTGGTCAAAAATGCCCTGTTTGAGCAGTTTCGCCCGTTTGTCCACCTAAATGACCATGAATATTGAAACGGACCATGCTGGGACCAGCCCTAACCTTCCTGGTACTCCCCGATTGATTTTTGTCCAACAGCACGCTCGGACCCCGAGCCCACACTCAAAACCGTAGGCTTTAGCACACCGATTTGGCCTGAAAATGCCTTATTCTCGTAGTTTTGCTTGTTTGTCCACCCAAATGGACACGAATGTTGAAACGAAACACACTGAGACTATCCCTAACTTTCCTGGCACACCCCGACCTATTTTTGGCCCAATACACTCCCAGACCCCGAGGCCCACCCCCGGAATCGTGGGCTATAGCACACCAATTTCACCTAAAAATGCCCCATCCGCATCATTTCACCCGTTTGTCCACCCATATGGCCATAAATATTAAAACAGACCATACTGGGATGATCCCCAACCTCCCTTCCCGATCGATTTTTGACCCCCAGCAAGCTTGGATCTCCGGCCTACCACGGTAACCAGGGTCTATAGCACACTGATTTAGTCTGAAAAGTACCCTTTTGCGCTTTTACACCTGTTTGTCCACCCAAATCACCAAGAATATTGAAATGGACCACACTAGGATGATTCCCAACCTCCCTGGCATGACCCAATCGATTCTTGGCCCACAGTATGCCCAGACACCAGGCCTACCCCCGTAACCGTAGGCTATAGAACAATGATTTAGCCAAAAAATGCCCTGCTCGCAAAGTTTTGCTCGTTTGTCCACCCAAGTTGCCCGAATATTGAAACTAACCATACTGGGATGATCCCCAACCTCCTTGGCACACCCCAATCAATTTTTGGCCCATAACACACCTGATCCCAAGGCCCACACCCAAAATCGTGAGCTATAGCACACTGAGTTGGCCCAAAAATGCCCCGTTCGTGCTGTTTTGCCCTTTTGTCTACCCAAATGACCATGAATATTGAAACAGACCATGCTGGGACTATCCTCAACCTCCTTGGTACGCCCCAATCAATTTTCATCCCGCAAAACGCTCGAACCCCAGGGCCCACCCTTGGAACCGTGGGTTGTAGCGCACCAATTTGGCCCGAAAATGCCCCATTTGCATCGTTTCGCCCGTTAGTCCACCAAAATGGCCACGAATATTGAAACTGACTATACTGGGATGATCCCCAATATCCTTGTCATGCCCCGATAAACTTTTCGCCCACAACAAGCCCATACCTCTGGCCTACCCCCATAACCGTAGGCTATATAACACCAATTTAGTCCAAAAATACCTTGTTTGCGTTGTATCATCCGTTTGTCCAACCAAATGGCCAAGAATATTGTAACGGACCACACTAGAATAATCCTCAACCCACCTGACATGCCCCAATCGATTTTTGGCCCACATCACGCCCAGACCCCAGGCCCACCCCTATAACCGTGGGGTATAACACACCGATTTGGCCCAAAAATTCTCCATTCGCGTCGTTTCACTAGTTTATCCACCCAAATGGCCACGAATATTGAAACGAACTACACTTGGACAATCCCCGATCAATTTTTGGTCCAGAGCACACCCAGACCCCAGGCCCACCCCCGTAAGCATAGGCTATAGCACAATGATTTGGCCCAAAAATGCCCTGCTTGCACCGTTTTGCTCGTTTGTCCACCCAAATAGCCACAAATATTAAAAATAACCATACTGGGATGATCCCCAACCTCCTTGTCATACCCCGATCAAATTAAGGCCCATAACACGCTAGAACCCCGAGCATACTCCCGGAATCGTGGGCTATAGCACACCAATTTAGCCAAAAGATGCACCATTTGGGCCGTTTCGCCCGTTTATCCACCCAAATGACCATGAGTATTAAAACGGACCATGTTGGGACCATCCCCAACCTTCCTGGTAAGCGCCGATCAATTTTCGACCCACAACACGCTCAGACCTCGTGCCCACCCCTAAAATTGTGGGCTATAGCACACCGATTTGGTCTAAAAATACCCCGTTCACATCGTTTCACCCATTCGTCTTCCAAAATAGTCACTACTATTGAAATGGACCATATTGGAATGATCCCCAACTTTCCTGGAATGCCCCGATCTAACTCCCAGAACCCGAGGCCTACCCCTGGAATCGAGGGCTATAGAAAACCGATTTGCTTGAAAATGGCCTATTTATATCGTTACGCTTATTTGTCCATCAAAATGGCGAAGAATATTAACGGACCACACTGGGACTATCCCCAACCTCCCTACCATGCCTCGTTTGATTGTTGGCCCACAACAAACTCGGACCTCTGGCCTACCCCTGTAACCATGGGCTATAGTATACCGATTTAGTCCAAAAATGCCCCGTTTGGGTTGTTTCACTTGTTTATCAACCCAAATGGCCAATAGTATAAAAACGGACCACACTGTGACGATCCCTAACCTCCCTGGCATGCTCCGATCAATTTTTGGCCTACAGCATGCCCAGACCCCAGGTCCACCTCCGTAACCGTGGGCTAAAACACACCGATTTAGCTCAAAAATTCCCTGTTCGCACCGTTTTGATAGTTTGTCCACCCAAATGGCCACAAATATTGAAATGGACCACACTGGGACACTGCCCAACCTCCCTGGCACACCCCAATCGATTTTTAGCCCACAGCACGCTCGTAGGCTTAGCACAACAATTTGGCCCAAAAACTCCCCGCTCACGCCGTTTTGCTTGTTTGTCCACTCAAATAGCCACGAATATTGAAATGAACCATATTTGGATGATCCCCATTCTCTTTGGAACACCCCAATCAATTTTTGGCTCATTAAACGCCCTAACCTTGGGCCCACACCCGAAATCATGGACTATAGCACATCGATTTGGCCAAAAATGCCCCGTTCAGGCCATTTCGCCCGTTTGTCCACCCAAATGACCATGAATATTGAAACGGACCATGCTGGGACCATCCCCAACCTCCCTAGTATGCCCCGATCAATTTTCAGCCCATAACACGCTCGAACCCCGATCCCACCTCAAAACTGTGGGCTATAGCACATCGATTTGGCCCAAAAATAGCTCGTCCGCATCGTTTCACCCATTTGTCCACCCAACTGGCCACGAATATTAAAACAGACCACACTGGAATGATCCCTAACTTCCCTAGCACGTCCTAATCTATTTTTGGCCCATAACACTTACAGATCCCGGGGACCACCTCCAAAACCGTGGGCTATAGCACACTGATTTGGCCCGAAAATGCCCCATTCGCATGGTTTTGCCCATTTGTCCACCCAAATGGCCACAAAAATTGAAACGAACCACACTAGGATGATTTCCAGCCTCCCAGCCATGCCCCGGTCGATTTTTGTCCCACAGCAAGCCCGAACCTCCGGCCTTACCCCCGTAACTATGGGCTATTGCACACTGATTTAGTCCAAAAATGCCCCGTTTGCGCTGTTCCACCTGTTTGTCCACCCAAATGGCCAAGAATATTGAAACGACCCACACTGGGACTATCCCTAACCTCCTTAGCATGCCCCGATTGATTTTTTGCCCACAGCACGCCCAGACCCCAGGCCCACCCCCATAACCGTGGGTTATAACACACCGATTTGGCCTAAAAATTCCCTGTTCACATCGTTTTGCTCGTTTATCCATCCAAATAGCCACGAATATTAAAACGTACCACATTGGGACTATCCCCAACCTCCCTAGCATACCCCGATCAATTTTCGGCCCACAGCACGCCCAGACACCAGGCCCACCCCCGTAACCGTAGGCTATAGCAGAACGATTTAGCCCAAAAATGCCCCACTTGCACCGTTTGCTCGTTTGTCCTTCCAAATTGCCATAAATATTGAAACGAACCATACTAGGAGGATTTTAAACCTCCTTGGCACACCCCGATCAATTTCTAACCCATTACATGCTCGAACCTCGGGCCCACACCCAGAATCGTGGGCTATAGCACACCAATTTGGCCCAAAATGCCTAATTTGGGCCACTTTGCCCGTGTCCACCCAAATGACAATGAATATTTAAACGGACCATGCTGGGACCATCCCAACCTCCCTGGTTTACCCCGATCAATTTTTGGCCCACGACACGCTTAGACCATGAGCCCACCCCTAAAATCATGGACAAAAGCACATCGATTTGTCCCAAAAATACCCCATTTGCGTCGATTTGCCCTTTTGTCCAGACAAATGGCCATGAATATTGAAACGGACCACACTGAGATGATCCCCTACTTCCCTGACATGCCCCGTCTATTTTCGGCCCATAACACTCCCAGATTCCCAGGCCCACCCCTAGAACTGTTGGCTATAGCACATCGATTTGGCCCGAAAATGCCCTATTCGCATTATTTAGCCTGTTTGTCCACCCAAATGTCCACAAATATTGAAATGAACCACACTGGGATGATCCCCAACCTCCCTGGCTTACTCCGGTCAATTTTTTTCCCACAGCAAGCCCGGACCTTTGGCCTACCCCCGTAACCTTGGGCTACAGCACACTGATTTAGTTCGAAAATGCCCCGTTTATGTTATTTCGGCTTTTTGTCCACCCATATGTCCAAGAATATTGAAACAGACCACACTGGGACGATTCCCAACCTCCCTAGCATGCCCCAATAGATTTTTGGCCCACAGTACACCCAGGCCCCAGGCCCTCCCCCGTAACAGTGGGCTACAACACATCAATTCGGCCCATAAATTCCCCCTTCATGCCGTTTGGCATGTTTATCGACCCAAATTGCCACGAATATTGAAACAAACCATATTGGGATAATCCCCAACCTCCCTGGCATGCCCCCATTCGATTTGTGGCCCACAGCACTCCCAGACACTATGCCCACCCCCATAACCGTAGGCTATACCACAATAATTTATCCCAAAAACACCCCGCTCGAACTGTTTTGCTCATTTGTCCACTCAAATGGCCACGAATATTGAAATGAACCATACTGGGATGATCCCCAACCTCCTTGGCACACCCCAATCAATTTTTTGCCCATAACACGCCAAAACCCCTGGCCCACACCCAGAATCATGGGCTATAACACACCGATTTGGCCTAAAAAATGCCCCATTCAGGCCATTTCGGTTGTTTGTCCACCCAAATGACCATGAATATTGAAACGGACCATGTTGGGACCATCTATAACCTCCCTGGTATTCCCCGATAGATTTTTGGTCCACAGAACGCTCGGACCCCAAGCCCACCCCCAAAACCGTGAGGTATAGCACACCGATTTGGCCCGAAAATGCCCCATTCAAGTCGTTTCGCCCGTTTGTCAACCCAAATGGCCACAAATATTGAAATATACCAAATTGGGATGATCCCCAACTACCCTGGGATGCCCCGATCTATTTTTTGCCCACAACACTCCCAAACCCCGGGGCCCACCCCCTGAACCGTGGCAAAAGCACACCGATTTGGACCGATAATTCCCTATTCGTATCGTTTCACCCATTTGTCCACCCAAATGGCCACGAATATTGAAACGGACCACACTGGGATGATCCCCAACCTCCCTGGCATGCCCTGGTTGATTTTTAGCCTACAGCAAGCCCGGACCTCTGTCCTACCCCCGTAACCGTGGGCTGTAGCATACCAATTTAGTTCAAAAATGCCTTATTTGCACTATTACGATGGTTTATCCATCCAAATGGTCGAGAATATTAAAACGGACCACACTGGGAAGATCCCCAACCTCACTGACATGCCTCGATCAATTTTTGGCCCACAGCACGCCCAGACCCTAGACCCACCCCCGTAACCGTGGCTATAACACACCGATTTGGCCCAAAAATTCTTTGTTCGCACCGTTTCGCACGTTTGTCCAACCAAATGCCCACACTGGGGCAATCCCCAACCTTTTTGGAATGCTCCGATCGATTTTTGGCCTAGAGCAACCCCAGACCCCAGGCCCAAGCCCATAATCATAGGCTAAACCAAAATGATTTGACCCAAAAATGTCCCGCTCGTACCATTTTGCTCGTTTGTCCATCCAAACGGCTACGAATATTGAAATGAACCATACTGGGACGATCCCCAACCTCCTTGGCATACCCCGATCAATTTTTGTCCCATAACACGCCCTAACCCGAGCCCACACCGGGAATCGTGGGCTATAGCATACTGATTTGGCCCAAAAATGCCCCGTTCGAGCCGCTTCGCCCGTTTGTCCACCCAAATGACCATGAATATTGAAATGGACCATGCTGGGATCATCGAAACCTCCCTGGTATGCCACGATAAATTTTTATCCCACATCACGCTCGGACCCCGAGCCTACCTAAAACACCTTGGGCTATAGCACACAGATTTGGCCAGAAAATACCCCATTCGTATCGTTTTGCCCGTTTGTTCACCCAAATGGCCACGAATATTGAAATAGACCACACTGGGATGATCCGCAACTACTAGGCATGCCCTGATCAATTTTTGGCCCATAACACTCCCAGACCCTATGGCCCAACCCCGGAATCGTAGGCTATAGCATACTGATTTGGCCCAAAAATGCCCCATTTGCATTGTTTCGCTCGTTTGTCCATCCAAATGGCCACGAATATTGAAATTCACCACACTGATGCGATCCCAACCACCCTGGCATGCCCCGATCAATTTTTTGCCCACAGCAAGCCCGTACCTCCGGCCTATCCCCATAAACGTGGGCTATAGCACATCGTTTTACTCTGAAAATATCTCATTTGTGTTGTGTCGTCTGTTTGTCCAACCAAATGGCCAACATTATTGAAATGAACCACAGTGGGATGATCCCAACCTCGCTGGCACGCCTCGATCGATTTTCGGCCCACAGCATGCCCAGACCCTAGGCCCACACCTGTAACCGTAGGCTATAGCACACCAATTTTGCCCAAAAATTCCCCGTTTGCACTGTTTTGCTTGTTTGACCACCCAAATGGCCACGAATATTAAAATGGACAATACTGGGAAAATCCCTGACCTCCCTGGCATGCCCCAATCTATTTTCATCCCACAACACGCCTAGACCCCAGGCCCACCCCCGTAACGTAGGCTATGGCACAACGATTTGGCCTAAAAATGCTCTGCTTGCACCGGTTTGCTCATTTGTCCACCAAAATGGCCACGAATATTGAAACGAACCATACTAGGATGATCACCAACCTCCTTGCACACCGCGATCGATTTTTGGCCCATAACGCTCCTAAACCCTAGGCCCACACTAAAAATTGTGGGCTATAGCACACCGATTTTGCCAAAAAATGCCCGTTTCGCCCATTTATCCACCCAAATGACCATGAATATTAAAACGGACCATGCTGGGACCATCCCCAACCTCCCTGGAATACTTCGACCGATTTTTGGCCCACAGCAAACCCGAACCTCCAGCCTACCCCCGTAACCATGGGTTATAGCACACTGATTTAGTCCAAAAATGCCCCGTTGACGCTGTTTCGCCTTTTTGTCCACCCAAATGGCCAAGAATATTGAATCGGACCACACTGGGACGATCCCCAACCTCCCTAGCATGCCTCGATCAATTTTTGGCCCACAGTACGTCCAGACCCCAAGACCTCCCCCGTAACCGTGGGTTATAACACACCGATTTAGCCCATAAATTCCCCGTTCGTGTTGTTTCGCTTGTTTGTCCGCCCAAATGGCCACAAATATTGAAACAGACCACATTGGGATAATACCCAACCTCCCTGGCATGCCCTCAATCAATTTTTGGACCAGATCACGCCCAGACACCAGGCCCACCCCCGTAACCGTAGGCTATAGCACAATAATTTGGCCCAAAAATGCCCCGCATGAACTGTTTTACTCGTTTGTCCACCTAAATAGCCACGAATATTGAAATGAACCATATTGGGATGATGCCCAACCTCCTTGGCACACCCCAATTGATTTTTCTCCCAAAACACGCCCGAACCCCTGGCCCACACCCAGAATCGTGGGCTATAGAACACAAATTTGGCCCAAAAAGGCCCCATTCAGGCCGTCTCGACCGTTCGTCCACCCAAATGACCATGAATATTGAAACGGACCATGCTGGGACCATCCATAACCTCCCTGGTATGCCCCGATCGATTTTTGGCCCACAGAACGCTTAGACCCTGAGCCCACCCCCAAAACCATGGGCTATAGCACACCGATTTGGCTCGAAAATGCCCCGTTCTTATAATTTCGCCCATTTGTCCACCCAAATGGCCACAAATATTGAAACAAACCATACTGGGACAATCCTCAACTTCCCTGGGATGCCCCGATCTATTTTTGGCCCACAACACTTCCAAACCCCGAGGCCCACCCCCCAAACCATGGCCTAAGCACACTGATTTGGACCGAAAATGCCTCATTCATATCGTTTCACCCATTTGTCCACCTAAATGGCCACGAATATTAAAACGAACCACACTATGATGATCCCCAACCTCCGGACCTTTGTCCTACCCCCGTAATCATGCGTTGTAGCACACCAATTTAGTCTGAAAATGCCCCATTTATGTTGTTACGTCAGTTTGTCCATCCAAATGGCCAAGAATATTGAAACAGACCACACTGGAAAGATCCCCAACCTCACTGCATGCCTCGATTGATTTTTGTCCCATAGCACGCCCAGACCCCAGGGCCAGCCCCATAACGGTGGTTATAACACACTGATTTGGCTCAAAAATTCCCCGTTCATGCCATTTCGCTCGTTTGTCCACCCAAATGGCCATAAATATTGAAACGGACCATACTGAGATAATCCCCGACCTCCCTGGAATTACCCGATCGATTTTTGGCCCACAGCACGCCCAGACCCCAGGCTCACCCCCTTAACTGTAGCCTATAGCACAATGATTTGGGCCAAAAATGCCCCCCTTGCGCTATTTTGCTGGTTTGTCCACCCAAATGGTCACGATTGTTGAAACGAACCATACTAGGATGATCCCAACCTCCTTGTCACAACCCGATCAATTTTTTGTCTATAACACGCCCGAACCCCAGGCCCACACCCCGAATTGTGGGCTATAGCACATCGATTTGGCCAAAAAAATCCCTGTTCGGGTCGTTACACTCGTTTGTCCACCCAAATGACCATGAATAATAAAACGGACCATTCTGGGACCATCTCTAACCTCCCTGGTATGCCACGATTGATTTTTCTCCCACAGCATGCTCAGACCCCGAGCCTAGCCCCAAAACCTTGGGCTATAGCACACAGATTTGGACTGAAAATGCCTCATTCGCATCTTTTTGCCCGTATGTCCACCCAAATGGCCACGAATATTGAAACGGACCACACTGGGATGATCCCCAACATTCCTGGCATGCCCTGATCTATTTTTGGCCCACAACACTCCAAGACCCCGGGGCCCAACCCAAGAACCGTAGGCTATAGCACGATTTTGAACGAAAAGGCCCCATTTGCATTGATTCGCTCATTTGTCCACCCAAATGGCCATGAATATTGAAATTGACCACTGGTACGATCTCTAACCAGCCTGGCATGCCCCGGTTGATTTTAGGCCCAGAACAAGCCCGGACGTCTTGCCTATCCCCATAAACGTGGGCTATAGCACACCGTTTTAATCCAAAAATACCCTGTTTGTGTTGTGTCATCTATTTGTCCAACCAAATGGCCAAGATTATTGAAACAGACCACACTGGAATGATCCCCAACCTCCCTGGCATGCCTTGATCGATTTTCGTCCCACAGCATACCCAGACCCCAGGCCCACCCCCGTAACCGTGGGCTATAACACACTAATTTGGCTCGAAAATTCCCCGTTCGCACCATTTTGATTGTTTGACCACCCAAATGGCCACGAATATTGAAACGGACCACACTGGAAAAATCCTTGACCTCCCTGGCATGCCCTGATCTATTTTTGGCCCACAGCACGCCTAGATCCCAGGCCTACCCCCGTAACCATAGGCTATAGCACAACGATTTGGCCAAAAAATGCTTCGCTCGCACCGTTTTGCCCATTTGTCCACTCAAATGGCCACGAATATTGAAACGAACCATACAAGAATGATCCCCAACCTCCTTGGCACACCCGGATCGATTTTCAGCCCATAACGCCCCGAACCCCGAGCCCACACCTAAAATCATGGGCTATAGCACACCGATTTAGCCAAAAATTGCCCGTTTCACCCGTTTGTCCATCCAAATGACCACGAATATTGAAATGGACCATACTGGGACAATCCTCAACTTCCCTGGGATGCCCCGATCTATTTTTGGCCCACAACACTTCCAAACCCCGAGGCCCACCCCCCGAACCATGGCCTAAGCATACCGATTTGGAACGACAATGCCCCATTCGTATCGTTTCACCCATTTGTCCACCCAAATGACCACGAATATTAAAACGAACCACACTGGGATGATCCCCAACCTCCCTAGCATGCCCTGGTCGATTTTTAGCCTACAGAAAGCCTGGACCTTTGTCCTACCCCCGTAATCATGCGTTGTAGCACACCAATTTAGTCCGAAAATGCCCCATTTATGATGTTACGTCAGTTTGTCCATCCAAATGGCCAAGAATATTGAAACCAAGTTTGTCCTAAAAATGCCTCATTCGGGACGTTTCGTCATTTGTCCACCGAAATGACCATGAATATTGAAACGGACCATGCTGGAACCATCCCCAACCTCCCTGGTACACCCGATCGATTTTTGGCCCACAGAACGCTCATACCCCGAGCCCACTCCCAAAATCGTGGGCTAAAGCACACCAATTTTGACCCAAAAATACCCTATTCGCGTTATTTCGCTCGTTTGTCCACCCAAATGGCCACGAATATTGAAATAGACCACACTGGATGATCCCCAACTTTCCTGGCACGCCCTAATATATTTTCGACCCACAACACTCCCAGACCCGGGGTTCACCCCCAGAACCGTGGGTTATAGCACACTGATTTGGCCCGAAAATTCCCCACTCGCATTGTTTTGATCGTTTGTCCACCCAAATGGCCACGAATATTAAAAAGAACCACACTGGGATGATCCCCAACCTCCCTGTCATGCCTCGATCAATTTTTGGCCCATAGCAAGCCCGAACCTCCGGCCTATCCCCATAAACGTGGGCTATAGCACATCGTTTTACTTCGAAAATACCCCTTTTGCGTTGTGTCATCTATTTGTCCAACCAAATGGCCAAGATTATTGAAACGTACCACACTGAGATGATCCCCAACCTCCCTGGAATGCCTCGATCGCTTTTCAGCCCACAACATGCCCAGACCCCAGGCCCACCCCTGTAATCGTAGGCTATAACACACCAATTTGGCCCAAAAATTCCCCGTTCACACCGTTTTACTTGTTTGACCACCCAAATGGCCACGAATATTAAAATGGACCACACTGGGAAAATCCCTGAACTCCCTAGCACGCCCCGATCTATTTTCATCCCACAACACGCCTAGACCCCAGGCCCACCCCCATAACTGTAGGCTATAGCACAACAATTTGGCCCAAAAATGCCCTGCTCACGCCGTTTTGCTTGTTTGTCCACCCAAATAGCCACGAATATTGAAACGAACCATACTGGGACGATCCCCAACCTCCTTGGCACACCCCAATTGATTTTTGGCCCATAACACACCAGAACCCTAGGCCCAAACCCAGAATTATGGGCTATAGCACACCGATTTGGCCCAAAAATGCCCTGTTTGGGCAGTTTCGCCCGTTTGTCCACCCAAATGACCATGAATATTGAAACGGACCATGTTGGGACAATCCCCAACTTCCCTGGTATGCCCCTATCAATTTTTGACCGACAACACGCTCGGACCCCCAGCCCACCCCCAAAAAAGTTGACTATAGCACATCGATTTGGTCGAAAAATACCCCGTTTACATTATTTCGCACGTTTGTCCACCCAAATGGCCACGAATATTGAAATCGGACCATACTGGGAAGATCTCCAACTTCCCTGGCACGCCCTGATCTATATTTAGCCTACAACACTCCCAGGGCCCACCCCCAGAACCGTGGGCTATAGCACACCGATTTGGCTCGAAAATGCCCCATTCCCATCTTTTCACTCGTTTGTCCACCAAAATGGCAATGAATATTGAAACGAACCACACTGGGATGATCCCCAACCTCCCTAGCATGCCCCGATTGATTTTTGGCCCACAGAAAGCCCGGACCTCCAGCCTACCCCCGTAACCGTGGGTTATAGCACACTGATTTAGTTCGAAAATGCCCCGTTTGCGCTTTTTAGATTGTTTGTCAACCCAAATGGCCAAGAATATTTAAACAGACCGCAATGGGACGATCCCCAACCTCCCTGGCATGCCCCGATCAATTTTCGGCCTACAGCATGCCCAGACCTCAGGTCCACCCCCGTAACCGTGGCTATAACACATCGATTTGGCCCAAAAATTCTTCGTTCCCGTCGTTTTGCTAGTTTGTCCATCCGAATGGCCACGAATATTAAAACGGACCACACTTGGACAATCCCCAACCTACCTAGCACGCCCCTATCGATTTTTGGCCTACAGCACGCCTAGACCCCAGGCCCACCCCTGTAACCGCAGGCTATAGCAAAATGATTTGGTCCAAAAATGCCCCGCTCGCGCCGTTTTGCTAGTTTATCCACCCAAATGGCCACGAATACTGAAACGAATCATACTGGGATGGTCCTTAACCTCCTTGGCACACCCCGATCGATTTTTGGCCTAAAACAAATCCGAACCCCAGGCCCACACTATAGCACACTAATTTGCCAGAAAAATACCCCATTCGGGCCGATTGGCCCATTTTTACACACAAAAGACTATGAATATGGAAACGGACCATGCTGAGACCATCCTCAACCTCCCTGGTACGCCCTGGTCGATTTTCAGCCCACAGCACATTCGGTACCCGAGCCCATCCCCAAAATGGTGGGCAATAGCACATCGATTTGGCCCAAAAATGCCCCGTTCGCGTCGTTTCGTCTATTTGTCCACCCAAATGGCTACGAATATTGAAACAAACCACACCGAGACGATCCCCAACTTCCCTGGTACGTCCCGATCTATTTTTGGCCCACAACACTCCCAGACCCTAGGGCCTACCCCCAAAACTGTGGGCTATAGCACACCTATTTGGCCTGAAAATGTTCCATTCACCTCGTTTCGCCCGTTTGTCCACCCAAATGGTCACAAATAATGAAACGGACCACACTGGGACAATCCCCAACCTCTCTGGCATGCCCCGGTCAATTTTTGGCCCACAGAAAGCCTGGACCTCCGGCCTACCCCCATAACCGTGGGCTATAGCATACTGATTTAATTCGAAAAATGCTCTTTTGTGCTGTTTCGCCTGTTTGTCCACCCAAATCACCAAGAATGTTAAAACGGACCACACTGGAACGATCCCCAACCACCCTGGCACGCCCTGATCCAATTTTCAGCTCACAGCACACCCAAACCCCAGGCCCACCCCCATAATCGTAGGCTACAACACACCGATTTGGCCCGAAAATTCTTTATTTGCGTCGTTTCGCTCGTTTGTCCAACCAAATGGCCACGAATATTAAAACGGACCACACTGGGACAATCCCCAACCTCCTTGGCATGCCTCGATCGATTTTTGTCCTACAGCACACCCAGTCCCACCCCTATAATCGTAGGCTATAGCACAATGATTTGGCCAAAAGATGCCTCGCTCACGCCGTTTTGCTCGTTTGTCCACCAAAATGGCCACGAATATTGAAACGAACCATACTAGGACGATCCCCAACCTCCTTGGAACACCCCGATCAATTTTTAGCCCATAACACGCCTTAACCCCAGCCCACACTCGGAATCGTGGGCTATAGCACACCGATTTGGCCCAAAAATGCCCCATTCGGGCTGTTTCGCCTGTTTGTCCACCCAAATGACCATGAATATTGAAACGGACCATGCTTGTACCATCCTCAACCTCCCTGGTACGCCCCGATCGATTTTTGGCCCACAACACGCTCGGGCCCTGAGCCCACCCCCAAAACCATGGGCTAGCACACCGATTTGGCCCATAAATGCCCCATTTGCATCGTTTCGCCCGTTTGTCCACCCAAATAGCCACGAATATTGAAAGGGACCACATTGAGACGATCCCCAACTTCCCTGGCATGCCTCGATCTATTTTTCGCCCACATCACTCTCAGACCCCGGGGACCACCCCCAGAACTGTAGGCTATAGTACACCAATTTGGCCCGAAAATGCCCATTTTGCATCGTTTCGCCCATTTGTCCACCCAAATGGCCACGAATATTTAAATGGACCGCACTGGGACGATCCCAAATCTCCCTGGTATGCCTCAGTCTATTTTTGGCCCATAACACTCCCAGATCTCGGGCCCATACCCAAAACCTTGGGCTATAGCACACTAATTTGGCCCAAAAATTCCCCGTTCGCCCCATTTTGCCCATTTGTCCACCCAAATAGCCACGAATATTAAAACGGACCACACTGGGACGATCCCCAACCTCCCTGGCATGCCTTGATCGATTTTCGGCCCACAACGCGCTTGGTCCCTGAGAGAACCCCGGAATCGTTGGCTATAGCACACAGATTTGGCCTAAAAATGCCCCGTTTGCACAGTTTTTCTCGTTTGACCATCCAAATGGTCCCTCCCACACAAATGGACAACATTAGGCTGCTCCCCATCCTCCCTGGCACGCACCGATCGATTTTTGACCCACAGCACGCCCGAACCCCGAGCCCACCACCAAAACCGTAGACTATAGCAACTGATTTGGCCTAAAAATGCACCGTTTGTCCCGTTTCATCCGTTTGACCACCCAAATAGCCTCGCCCACACAAACAGACAACACTAGGTCGCTCCCCATCCTCCCTGGCATGCCCTGGTCAATTTTTGGCCCACAGCACACCCTAACCCTGGGCCCACCCTCGAAACCATAGGTTAGCATACTGATTTGGCTCGAAAACACCCTTTTTGCACCATTTTGCCCATTTGACCACCCAAATGGCCCCGCCCATACAAACAGGCAACACTAGGCCGCTCCCCATCCTCCCTGGCACACCTCGGTTGATTTTTGACACACAGCACGCCCGAACCCCAGGCCCACTCCCAAAGCCGTGGGCTATAGCTCATTAATTTGGCCTGAAAATGCCCCGTTTAAACTGTTTCGCCCGTTTGACCAACCAAATGACCTCGCCCCACATAAACAGACAACACTAGGCCAATCCCCAGCCTCCCTGGCATGCCCCGATTGATTTTTGGCCCATAACACGCCCAGACCCTGAGCCCACCCCCAAAAACATGGGTTATAGCACATCGATTTTGCCTGAAAATGCCCCATTTGCATCATTTCGCTCATTTGATCACCCAAACGGCCCCGTCCACACAAATAGACAACCCTAGGCCGCTCCCCAGCCTTCCTGGCACGCCCCGATCGATTTTCAACCCCCAGCACGTTTGGACCCCGTTTGCACCATTTCACACGTGTGACCACCCAAATGACCCCGCCCACACAAACGGACAATAATAGGACGCTCCCTGGCACGCCCCGATAATTTTTCGTCCAACAGAACGCCCGGATTTTGAACCCAATCCTGAAACCGTGGGCTATAGCACACCAATTTCACTCGAAAATGTTTTTTTTACATCGTTTTGCTCGTTTGACCACCCAAATGGCCTTTCCAACACAAACGAACAACACTAGGCCGCTCCCCAGCCTCCCTGGCACGCCCCGATTGATTTTTGACCCACAGCACGCCCGTATCGACCCTCAAAATCATGGGCTATAGCACACCGATTTGGCCAAAAAATACATCATTTGCACAATTTCGCCCGTTTGACCACACAAACGGACAATACTAGGCCATTCCATAGCCTCTCTGGCATGCCCCGATCGATTTTTGGCCTATAGCACGCCCATACCCCGAGGCCACCCCCAAAATTGTGGGCTATAACACATCGATTTAGCCCAAAAATGCCCTGTTTGCACCATTTCGGCCGTTTGACCACCCAAATGGCCCCACCCACACAAGCGGACAATATTAGGCCAATCCTCAGCCACCCCGGCACGCCTTGGTCGATTTTTGACCCACAGGACGCCCTGACCTCGGGCCCACCCCCAAGATCGTAGGCTATAGCACATCGATTTGGCCCAAAAATGTCCCATTACACCGTTTAGCCCATTTGACCACCCAAATGGCCCCGCCCACACAAATGGACAACACTAGGCCGCTCCCCAACCTCCCTGGCACGCCCCGATCGATTTTCGGCCTACAGCACGCTTGGACCCAGTTTGCACCGTTTCGCCTGTTTGACTACTCAAATGGCCCCACCCACACAAACGGACAACACTAAGTCGCTCCCCAGCCCCCTGACATGTCTCGATCGATTTTCGGCCCATAACACACCCAGTCCTCGGGCCCACCCTCAGAACCATGGGCTATATAGCCCACCAATTTGGCCCAGAAATACCTCATTTACACCGTTTTGCCAGTTTGACCACTCAAACGGCCCCGCCCACACAAACAAACAACACTGGGCCGTTCTCTGGCACGCCTTGATTGATTTTCGGCCCACAGCATGCCCGAACCCCGATCCCACCCCCGAATCCGTTGGTATAGCACACCGATTTGGACCAAAAATGTTGTGTTTGCACCGTTTCGCCCATTTGGCCACCCAAATGGCTCCGCCCACACAAACGGACAGCACTAGGCCGCTTCCTAGCCTCTCTGGCACGCCCCGATCGATTTTTGGCCCACAGCACGCCCGAACCCCGAGCCCACCCTAGGAATTATGGGCCATAGCTGGGGTGTGCATCGATCGATTCGATTCGATTTTATGTGTTATTGGTTTGGTTTATCGGTTTTCGATTTTTAAATATGCAAAACCAATAACCAACCAATAAGATATTTTCTTATCGATTTTCGGTCCTTAACGGTTCAATTTTTTATTTAACCAATAAGAAAATACTTATAAAATAGAAATAGTAACAACTAACATAAAAAAATGAAATCTTAGTTACTAACAAAATCCTACACAATGCATTTTAGTTTACAAGAATCTTTAAACTTGAACTGAATGTTAGCTAGAAAAAAAATTAAATCTTAATTGTTGGAAGCTATAAATGCTTTAAGCTTTTCAATACAGTAATAGTCGAGCTTTATATTGTCCCTTTGTTGCCTTGAATAAGTTAATACTTTGTGAATCACTAAATTGTGAATAAGTAGTGCATATAATATATATATATATATATAGAGAGAGAGAGAGAGAGAGAAAGAGAGAGAGAGATTTACATATATAACATAAATAGGAATAAAACAATAACGTAGTGTATCTTTATTGGGTTATCGGTTTAACCGATAACCCAATAAGCTAAAATCGAAACCGAATCGTTTACCCAATAAATATTTTTATAAAACCAATAAAAATCCGTTAATCCAATAACCCAATACCAATAATCCAATAACATTTTTATTGGTTCGATTTATCGGTACGTTAGATTTTTGCACACCCCTAGCTATAGCACACCGATTTGACCTGAAAATGCCCTGTTTGCATCGTTTCGTCTGTTTGATCACCTAAATGGCCCCTCCTACACAAATGGATAACACTAGGCCGTTCCCCAGCCTCCTTGACACGCCCCGATTGATTTTCGGCACACAGCACGCTTGGATCGCAGACCCACCCCGAAACCGTGAGCTATAGCACACCGATTTGGCCCGAAAATTCTCCGTTTGCATCGTTTCGCCTAGCACCAACAGATTTGGTCTGAAAACTGTCCGTACGCACCGTTTCGCACGTTTGACCACCCAAACAACCCCGCCGGCCCACCCTCTCCCGCTCCTCAGCCTGCCTAGGAGCCCTCAGTCGATTTTCATCCCAAAATCCACCCGATGCTCGGGTACACCTTGAGATCTGTGGGCTAACACCTCACCGATTTAGCCCAAAAATGGCTCGATCGCGCCTTTTTACACGTTTGACTACCTAGGAAACCCTGTCGACCTCGCCAGCACACCCTCCCAAAGAGAGAGATTTACATATATAACATAAATAGGAATAAAACAATACAACAACAACAACAAACCCAGTGTATTCCCACCTAGTGGGGTCTGGGGGGGTAAGATGTACGCAGTCCATACCTCTACCTCTAAAGAGGTAGAAAGGTTGTTTCCGATAGACCCCCGGCTCAAGACACAAGACACCGCACAAATACATAGATACATAGATACATAGTAAAGCACAGAACAAGATTTCATTACATAAAAACGGCACCCATAAGTAATAAAAACAGAGAAAAGCGCACAGAATCGTAATAAAACATGGAACCAGGTACCATAGCAAGAATAATACCCCCACCAAGTAATTTCCTACACTAGCGACCCAAACTGGCCCTAACCTTCTGCCCTAATTCGCGTCCTCCAGATCTTCCTATCTAGGATCATGTCCTCGATGAGCTGTAACTGCTCCATGTCCCGCCTAATCACCTCACCCCAGTACTTCTTCGGCCTACCCCTACCCCGCCTAAAGCCATCCAACGCTAGCCTCTCACACCTACGAACCGGGGCATCCGTGCCCCTTCTCATCACGTGTCCGAACCATCTCAATCGGACCTCCCGCATCTTATACTCCACTGGGGTCATACCAACCTTCTCCCTGATAATCTCATTCCGAACTCTATCCCCTCTAGTCAGCCCACACATCCAACGCAACATCCGTATTTCTGCCACCTTCATTTTTTGGATGTGTGAGTTCTTAACTGGCCAGCACTCCGCTCCATACAACATGACCGGACGGACTACCGCCCTGTAGAATTTGCCTTTAAGCTTGGGCGGCACCTTCTTATCGCACAACACCCCCGACGCGAGCTTCCACTTCATCCATCCTGCCCCAATACGGTGCGAGACATCCTCGTCAATCTCGCCGTTACCCTGGATCACGGACCTGAGATACTTGAAACTATCCCTCTTACATACCTCATGTGATTCCAACGTCACTACCACCTCATTATCCAGCCTCACGTCATTAAACTTGCATTCCAAATACTCTGTCTTGCTTCTGCTCAACCTGAACCCTTTAGACTCAAGCGTTTGTCTGCACACCTCTAGTTTGTCATTCACATCCCCTCGCGTCTCATCAATCAAAATTACATCATCTGCAAAAAGCATACACCAAGGCACCTCCCCTTGAATATGCTGCGTCAACACATCCATCACCAAAGCAAACAAAAAGGGACTAAGAGTAGATCCCTGATGCAATCCTGTCAAGACAGTGAAATGCTCTAAGTCCCCTCCCGCCGTCCTCACCTGAGTCTTCGCTCCATCATACATGTCCTTAATTGCTCTGATATACGCCAGCGGGACTCCACTCACCTCCAAGCATCTCCAAAGCACCTCCCTGGGGACTTTGTCGTATGCCTTCTCCAGGTCGATAAACACCATGTGCAGGTCCTTCTTCCTTTCCCTATACTGTTCCACCAGCCTTCGTACCAGGTGGATTGCCTCCGTCGTCGAGCGGTCAGGCATAAATCCAAACTGATTTTCCGAAATAGACACTATCTGTCTCATCCTCACCTCGACCACTCTCTCCCAAATCTTCATAGAGTGACTCAATAACTTAATCCCCCTATAGTTATTGCAACTCTGTATGTCACCCTTATTCTTATAGAGAGGGATCATGGTACTCCACCTCCAATCCTCGGGCATTTTTGCCGTCTTGAAGATTTCGTTAAACAATCCAGTCAACCACCTTACACAAGCCTCTCCAGCGAACTTCCAAAACTCCACCGGTATCTCATCCGGCCCCGTCGCCCTACCCCCTCGCATCCTGCGAACAGCCTCTCTAACCTCTTCTACCTTGAAACGTCTACAATAACTAAAATCCCGACACTCCTCTGAGTGCTCCAGCTCCCCTAGCACAATAGCTCTATCCCCTTTGTCATTCAAGAGCCTATGAAAGTACGACTGCCATTTATTCCTAATGTGGCCGTCCTCCACCAGCACTGTACCGTCCTCCCCCTTAATGCACCTCACCTGGTCGAGGTCGCGGCCCTTCCTCTCCCTAGCCTTAACGAGTCTAAACAACTTTTTCTCCCCTCTTTTCCCCTGTAACCCTGCATACAAGCTCTCAAAAGCGGCCATCTTAGCCGCCGTAACTGCTAACTTAGCCTCCTTCTTAGCTAGCCTGTACTCTTTCCTGTTCACCCGCTTCTCTACTTCGTCCTTACTCTCAACCAACTTATCATACGCCTCTTTCTTGGTCCCCACTTTCTTCTTCACCTCTTCATTCCACCACCAATCCCCCCGATGATGCCCAGTCCGGCCCCTAGAAACACCCAGCACCTCCCTTGCATTCTCCCTGATGCACCTAGCCACCCTATCCCACATACTATCCACGTCCCCCCTACACTCCCACACCCTCATTCCCGCCAACTTCTCCCCTATCTCCCACGCATTCACTAGCGTCAAGCCGCCCCACTTAATTCTAGGTCGACACTCCTCACCCCTCCTCTTTCTGTTCTTCTTTATACCCAAATCCATAACCAGGAGCCTATGCTGGGTCGAAAGGCTCTCACTCGGGATGACCTTACAGTCCTTACACAACACCCTATCCCCTTTCCTAAGCAACAAAAAGTCAATCTGGGTCTTGGCTATCGCGCTTCGAAAGGTGATCAGGTGGTCGTCCTTCTTCGGGAAGCCCGAGTTCACCACCACCATCCCAAAGGACCTCGTGAAATCCAATAGAGTAGCCCCCTCTTCATTTCTCTCCCCAAAACCAAAACCACCATGCACATCACCAAAGCCACCCGGTAACGCCCCGATGTGCCCGTTGAAATCTCCTGCTACAACAATCTTCTTCGATCTAGGCACGTCTCTCACCACCTCATCCAAAGCCTCCCAAAACCGCCTCTTCTCCTCCCCCTCCGAGCCCACTTGCGGCGCATAGGCACTACACACGTTCAGGGTAAACCCCCGAATGACCAATTTAATAGCCATCAACCTGTCGTTGATCCTCTTCACCTCTACTACCTGACCCCTAAGCTCTTCATCTACTAAGATGCCAACTCCATTCCTATGTCTCTCGCTCCCAGAGTACCACAGCTTGTAACCATCCACATCCCTAGCCTTAGACCCCACCCACTTGGTCTCTTGAACACACGCAATATTAATCCTCCTCTTTCTAAGAATCTTCACAAGCTATATGGACTTACCCTGAAGGGTCCCTATATTCCAAGACCCAACCCTCAGCCTACCCTCACTATCCCCACGTCTTCCTCTACCGCCCCTGGGGCCAAACCTTGGTCTCCCTCCCACTCCCGCCCTTTTCTCACCCCACGCCCCAACCCCCTCGGACATGACCCTATCCAACCATCACCGCCCACCGCCACTACTACAAGCAAATATAAGAGAGTATAAACAGTGGTAGTAGTAGTAGCAAAGCAGCAGCAAGAATACAAGGCTCACACAAATACAAAGAAATAATGAAGAAACAAAACTAAAGTCAAATAGAGAGCAAACACCACTGGGCTCAACACCCAAAGCCCCAAACAGAGTCCCGAGCCGCTAACCCAATAGACGCAGTGCAAGAAACGACAACAGGCAACAGACAATATCAACAAATCAAACACAAGTCAAGATACAGGAGATAATACTAGCATAATACGAGGAATGAAATACTGAAAATAACAAAGGTTAGAAGTCACAGGGTTACGCTTGTAGGCCAAGTCGGAAACCAAAATCCAACGTAGATCGAACTCCGGTCGCCGGTGTTGCGACGGAGAGGGCGGCGGTCGCAGGTCGCCGGTGCTGAGAGGGAGCCGCGGCTGCTGAGATGGAGCGGCGGTTGTCGGTCGCCGGTGCTGGGAGGGAGCGGCGGTCGCCGGTCGCCGGTGCTGAGCCGGAGAGGGTCGGCGGTCGCCTGTCACCGGTGCCAGTGCCGGAGCCGGAGCCGGAGATAGGGTTTACGGCGGCGGTGGCGGCGCTGTCTCGCCGATGGCGGCGCCGGGTGCCAGAGGTCGACAGTCGGCCGAGGGAGGGCGGGGTGGGGGCGGCGACGGTGCGCCGAGGGTCGGAGGTAGGCCTAGTGTATCTTTATTGGGTTATCGGTTTAACCGATAACCCAATAAGCTAAAATCGAAATCGAACCGTTTACCCAATAAATTTTTTTATAAAACCAATAAAAATCCGTTAATCCAATAACCCAATACCAATAATCCAACAACATTTTTATTGGTTCGATTTATCGGTACGTTAGATTTTTGCACACCCCTAGCTATAGCATACCAATTTGACCTGAAAATGCCCTGTTTGCACCGCTTCGTCTGTTTGATCACCTAAATGGCCCCACCTACACAAATGGATAACACTAGGTCGTTCCCCAGCCTCCTTGACACGCCCCGGTTGATTTTCGGCACACAGCACGCTTGGATCGCAGACCCACCCCGAAACCGTGAGCTATAGCACACTGATTTGGCTCGAAAATTTTTCGTTTGCATTGTTTCGCCTAGCACCAACAGATTTGGTCCAAAAACTGTCCGTACGCGCCGTTTCGCACGTTTGACCACCCAAACAACCCTGCCGGCCCACCCTCTCCTGCTCCTCAGCCTGCTTAGGAGCCCTCAGTCGATTTTCATCCCAAAATCCGCCCGATGCTCGGGTACACCTTGAGATCTATGGGCTAACACCCCACCGATTTAGCCCAAAAATGGCTCGATCGCACCTTTTTACACGTTTGACTACCTAGGAAACCCTGTCGACCTCGCCAGCACACCCTCCCCGGCTCCTCAGCCTGCTCCCCCGCTCCTCAACCTGCCTAGGAGACCCCGATCAATTTTCGACCTAAAACGCACTCGAGCCCTCCCAAGAACCGTGGGCTAACATCCACCAATTTGTCCCAAAAACTGCCCGCTTGGGCTGTTTCACCAAAGCAACTTGACCCATTTAATAGACCTTCAAGGGACCCACTCAAAAAGTTTCGCTCAAAATTTTTTATGAAACCTCAACCCACCCCTCGAACTGTAGGCCAACACTCACCAAAAGTCCAAAAAACCCATAATTCTCTCGTTTCAATCGTTTGACTAGGAAAATGGCTCCCCAGCCTCGTCTAAGCAATGGGATCCATTTAATAGGCCATCGAGGGACTGCTCGAGAAGTTTCGCTCAGAATTTCTTCGAAGCCCGTGCTCACCCCTCGAACCGTGGGCTAACACCCACCAAAAGTCGCATAAAACCTACAATTTCTGTCATTTCGCCCGTTTGACTTGAAAAATAACTCCCCCAACCCTACCAAAGCAATCCAATCCATTTAATTGCCATCGTTGTATTACATTAGCCATGTTTAGAGAAGTAAACAAAGAACTGAAGCAGGTTCAGCAACTACTATATATAAATAAAATCAATTTATATATAGTGTAATTTCCGACGATGGAATTTCGATGTGTCTCTTGCATCCTCCAAGATCTGCCCTTGAGACTTCACATGCCAGAAATACAAGCAGTACTGCTACAACCACGATAATCTAGGCTCAAAACATGAGACTTTACAACAACATATCACACACCATAACATTTTGCCATATCACCTTTAACAAAAACATACCCATTGTAATTTAACAAACTGGAATCTAGGGAGGATGGAGTGTACGCAGGCAGACCTTAACCATACCTTGGAGGTAGAGAGACCATAGTACCTTGTCAAAGAAAAATATCTCAGGCAAGCTTGCAATTTGAACTTGTAGATCCATACAGGCAAACAGGAAAGTTGCTTCCAAACCACTGACTGCTTCTGAAACATATCAAGGAACTACAAGTGAAATAACAAAACCTAAAGAACTGATAGATTATACATGGCAACCACCATGCTTTCCTCAAGAAAAAGCTTGTCACCAATTGGGAATACTACAACAACAATATATCCAGTATAGTCACACAAAGTGGGGTCTGGGGAGGGTAAGTGTACGCAGTCCATATCACTACCTCGAAGGTGAGATAGATTGTAAACGATTGGGAATATAAGAAAAAAAAAATTAAGCCATACCATCATCACTGGTAGACTACTATAATCAACTTACATCCTTTGTAATCAAAATAATCAGTTATACTTCAGAGGGAAAGTGGATTCTAGCACAATATAACAGTACGATACTTAATTATACGTGTTTTCTTTTTCCCTCTTTACGTGGGAGACTTCTAAACCCCAGGTATACCATCGCAATCACATCTGCAATCGACTGTAGGTGGAATGCCATTATATACAGATCCAGTTATGAAAGTGAAGTGGCACTGTGAGGCGCAGCCCCTCTGATATAACCTTACACCAAAAGCATTAAACATTTGCTTTAATTGGCCTCGCTTGCAACCCATCTCCTCCTTCGTGCTGGTCTTGGTTGCATAGTTTCAGTCAACACAGCAAACGGATCAACAGAAGGCTTAGAGACATTCTTTGAATCAATTTTGAGAGCAATAGGCTGCTTGAAACGCTCTCTACGCTTTTCCATCTTTGCCATGATCTCCAAAATCTTGGGGTTGTCCTGTCCCTCCACATTTTTATCATTAGCAAAATTCTTCATTTCACTGACTTCCGATTTGTCAGAACATGTAATTTCCCTTTTAATGAGTTTCCCGTTCATTTCTTCAGAAATTATCTGACCTTCTTCAATATCCAGAGACTCTTCCTGTTCGGTATCTGAGAATATATCAAACCTTCCTTTAGGATCAGTTGTCACATTTCGAGTTCTGAGTGTCCTCCTGAAGTAGGGTTTGCTAGCTCCATCAATAGGCTTCAGCTCCACATGACTATCTGAATCCAAGTGGCCATACCTGTCAAAGTATGTTACACCCCCTGCTTTGGAGAATCTTCCGGAGGACTGCAGATCCATGGTCACAAATAAAAAATCAAAATCCTGATAGTTTAGACAATTAATGAAGAGAGGCCGCCTTATCGTGCATGAACTCACGTGACACAAATACTTACCATGAAGAAAATTAGAGAACTTGTTAACCATTAAAGGCAATAAGGCATAACTATCATACCAAGTACTAGCAAACTTGAAACTTCGTAAGGGGGTGTAACTTAAATAGTCAAACAGAAGAGCTATATAATCAATGGCTATATGTGTTAGTAATAAATCATAACTGGAGATGAAGAATATGAAGGAATTACGTACGTGCAAATCAAGAGGACTGGCCAAAGTAGAACATCATACTACAGTTTACCAATAAGTACAGCCAAGAAGAAATTTAAAACATAGAATGTGTCAGGAACAAGGATAATGCAAAGCTTTATAATGCCGTCACGGTATATCAACATAAAAAATAATACAAGAGACTGCTTATTTGCTACATGGCATCAATGTATGATACAACAACAAAATACCCAGTGTATTTCCACAAAGTGGGGTCTGGGGAGGGTCAAGTGTAGGCTGTCCATACCACTACCTCAGATAAAGTAGAGAGGTGGTTTCCGATAGACCCCCGGCTCAAGATAGGTAACAGTATAATCAAACAAACAAATGAAAAACATAAAAGCACACAACAAAAAAGGGAGACACACTGCTAGATAATAAAGAAAACAAGACACCCACACGGTAATACTATAAATCATCTATTCAAAATCAAGGACATCACAGAAACACCACGAACACGCAACTACAGACGTAGATTCCAAATTCTAGAAACAGCATAATTAACTTTATTAGTTATTTTGATGATGGAGGTAGAGATTTTATAGAAAAGATGAGGAGAACCATGCAGACACCACGTAGAGAACCTCACAAAAAGACAGTTTCCACGATTGTCAGTACTACCCGGAATATCAGAAGTGCTAAAAATACTTCCAAGATATGATGTTAAATTGTCATGCCCTCATACAGAAAATCAGTATTCTTGATTTGTTCTTATCTACTTACGATCCCAAGCACTATATATCAAAACATTGTAGATTACTACACCTAACACCCCCTCCCCTTAAAAAGAGAGAAAACAAGACTTCATTCTAGTCCAAGTTAAAGCAGGAGCAATACCTAATATGGCCTCTCAAAAATAGAATTTGGAGTATCTCTCTGGCTAAAATTATCATTTTTTTTCTAGATTCCATAAAAGGAGCATGCATGAGGACAGCAACTTCAGTGGTGTAGCGACCTCTTCTGTCTTATTTCATTGCCCAACTCACATTCTTGAACAGGGTTTGAAGTCATCATTTTCAAATTATTTGATATTGAAGAACAAATGAAAGCAAAGATAACAATACAACAATGAACCAGTGTAGTCCCATAAGTGGGGTCTGGGGAGGGTCCAGTGTATACAGACCTTACGACTTCCTTTTTAAGGAAGAGAGGTTGTTCCCGATAGACCCTCGGCTTTAAATAAAGCATATCCAAGTAGTTAGGAAAAGGAATGCGAAATGAGAGTAGTAGCAATACCGAAATAATGTGAAATGAAGAGTAGAACACAACATAAAGAGGAAAGAACAGTAATGACAACAACATAATGAGATAATCAAAGCGCGCACACACACCAGGTGATAACCGAAATCAAAGAACAAGAAACTCAAACAGACTCGAGAAAGAAAGATCTACAACCCGTTTAAACCACAAGAAAAGAAATTCTTTTTGTTAAGTGAGATCTTGTGAGTTAGAAGTAATAGTAAACCTCAATATGCATACAATTTAGTGATACCCTATCCCAGCTATACAATTTGGTGAGATTTCTGAGATCCTCTTTACTGATATTAACGTTGGAGTATACAGAAAAACATTACTTCGGAAGGCTTACTGTTGCAGAAGATTACCCATATAACTCCACAAAGACAATTAACTTCGGGAGTCCTCGCTCATTTTTTGCAAAAGAGCAATCACATTAGATATCTAATGTACCCCAAGTAGCAAAAGACTAACACCAACTGGAGCTACATAACAGTAACATGCGCCTTACACAAACACACTTTTCTCGTCAATGTATCTATACTGTCAGTAAGAATGTGGATGCACTTTTTTTGTTGGATAAACTATAAAAGAGGAAAACCGACTAAATGCTCACCAATGGATTTATATGGTTTCATATGTAACTAGAGAATACTGATGATCAATTGATCATAGGAACGTAAGAATTCCTAGAATAGCAAGCCCAATATGATTTTGAAATTGACAAGTTCAATTTTTTAAGGGCCAATTTAAGAAATTTAAAAAGAAAAAAGAACGAGGCAACATGAGAACTTCACAGAAAAGGAACATCTAAAATCAAACGCACGGGGAAATTAGGAGACCTTGGTAGCATGGGATGACATTGCACAATGGACCCAACATATATAGAGAACTCATATTTACATATTGACTATACAATCTTGACATTCGTACATGCAAAATTACCTCTCCGTTCTCAACTACCAAGCCCATGTCAACAGAATCTCTCCCCCTTGGGAATCTCCTCCAATGATTATCTTTATGAAGATTTTTAGTCCCTTGACCAGATTGCCTGGCATTATTGCCTCCCCTTATCAATTTGTATTTTTCATGGTCCACATGCCTGTCATCTAAAAGTTTTTGTACTGAGTTGGGTCCATGTTTTTTGTCAAATGAATTAAACCTTCTGCCACTTGAAGTTCTTCTGGACAAATATGATGTCCTCTCAGCATCTAATATATTTTGCTGATATCTAGAACAATTTTCATTTTCAACCCCTTGCATCCCTTCAGATTGCCAGCCCCCTCTTCTTCTTTTAAAATTATCTTGATTACAAGGATAGTTGATAGTCTGATCGGCACCAATGGAGTTGGTCAGATTAGCAAACTGACCACCATCACATTTCCTAATCCTACTGAATATTCCATCTCTGCCACGTGGCAGTCCAAGGCTCTGCCACCTTCTGCTAGCTGTACAAGATTCCCTATACAAACAAAAGGATGGAGGTCGATACCCATCAAATCTCCCTTCCTCATCCTTTAGATCCATGCAACATATATCATTTGAACCTTTGCAAGGACTGTTCTCTCTCCTTTTGCCCCTGATAAGGCTTTTAATTTCACTTCTGAAACAAGTCAAATTTACATGATAGTCATCTTCTAGAATATTAGTATCCCTGTCGTTGTATGGTCTATATCTGTTATCAGTCTCTTCCATGACATCGTAGATGTAATTACATTCAGCTACAAGATCATCAGTCCTCACTCTCTTGTTATTCTGAAGCTGATCTATCTTCCACAGTCCATGACCGGGTTTCTCGTCATCTAAATAGGGAATATACTTATCGATCCATTGTTGCGATTCATGAAAAGAAACATTGTCCATATCCTGAACAGTAAGTCTTCTCCTAAAATGGGGTCTATCTCTTTCCAACAATTCATCATCTGCATATATTGATAGTTCAAGAGGATCTAGCTTTGTTTTCACTCTTCTACTGCCAGACCATTTTTTGTCATTTCTGCATTTTAACTGACATTCCATCTCAGTATTCTTTGTATAAGAATACCTGCATGGATGATCAGAAAATTGTCCTGCATTAGAGTCAAAAGGTTCAGCCCTCTTAAAATGTGAAGTATCTTCCCTTTCATGAGAGTCAAAAGCATATCGTCTATCCTTCTGCCTGTGTTGGATCACAGCTGAATTACGCCTTTCATACAGTGTCCTAGCATCAGATTTGCGGGAATCCTCATCTTTCAGGTGAGTGGAAATTGTTTCACTCATTCTAGCAGATCTTCTGTCTTGCGGCAGATCTCTTTGCACAGACCTTCTACTTCGTGCGAAATATTTAGGATCATCAGACTTTGTTCTAATATGATCCGTTCCGGAAATTGGCTGGTGATCAATTGTGCCCTTCTCCCGTAACTCAGATTCTGCATTTGATAATAACTTTGTACGATGGTCATGAGATTTCTCCAAGTTAAGAGAAGTCCCATCTCCAGATGTGCCACCGTGACTTAGAGAACAACAAGATGAACCTGGGCTATGCTCTCTACCTCCACCAAGCAGTGGTTCTTGTAGCTTTATAGGTTTTGCTGGATCAGATACGTCTCTCTCACTACTTTTATTTGCATCATGAGAAGATTTAATTGCCCCCGAGGCTTGATCGACATTACAGCAGGTCCCCTCTTGGTGGTAAGACTCATCTGCGTCAGAGAACTCAGAATTTCCGCCGTTATCTGAATCTATAGACACGTGCTCACGAACAGGTGAGTTCCTGGAATCCAGAGTTAATTTTATGAGAATGAAGTAACTGGAATCATTATATGCATTTTGATGCATCATCAACCAGCAGAAAATCAGGTGAGATGTGAGAAGAAAAAACTAAAAGTAAAGGTGAAGATAGCAAATAGAAAGACAACAATGAAACAGATTACTCATGGTCCATGGAAAAGGAAATATCTGAAAAATTTGACAACATTTTGCAAGAATGTCTAGGACAAAATACTTAACAGACTTAAAAGCTGACGACTTAGACAAAAAACTTAGCAGACTTAAAAGCTGACAACTTTAAGCCAACTAAGCATCAAAAACATGTGAGAACTTATCACATTTCAAACTCTTATATTGCAGCTTATACACCATTCGAACTTTAACTACATATGAATTTAAATCTGCAAGGTCATTTTTACCGACATGTCCATTCCAAAAGAGTTTTATTCCATTTGAAGATTAACCAGAAAGAGAATAATCCTAGTAGAGTTACAGACTATCATCACAATTCAACCAGTAGATCTCAGACCTTCCAGATGTAGAGTTGCCTGATCCTTCTCCAGTTCCTTCCAAGCTGGCTAACTCATCTTCGCTGGCACTACTGAAACAGAGAAACTCCTTATTATCTCCCCCAACATCTCCATTCTCGGATGCATCCTGCTGCTCTGTTGTAGAACTTATGGGATCTTCCATTGACTGCTGCAAAGCAATCTGGTGCCAGCACAACCCAGTGAGCACACAGCAATTATATGGTCAAGAAGAGGGAAGAACCAAAAATTTGATACCTGTATGACAACACTAGAATCCCGATCCTGTCGAAGTCCCACGTCTGTTGATGGTTTGCGCTCAATCATGCTCTCTTCCACCTCTATTTCTCTACCTTTTGGCTGAAAATTAGCAAGTTCATACAGTAAAGATCATTAACAGTTCAATTTCAGATAGCATTTAAGAACTGTTAGGTAGCATAGACATCTATATTTAAAAAAAAAAAAATCCATCTTCAGCATGGTCTGAACAGAAGGCACTAGTTTTTTCTTCTTCTTTTTTTCGAGAAGAACAGAGACACTAGTTTACCAAATGAAATTCAAATTAAAATGCCCATCCATCATAAAGTTAATCTGATCTTTCACAAGTTTTGCCAACACTAACAGGTTCTCATTCTTCAGCACCCTCAAACGAGTGGCAACCAATACATTGACAACTCCAATACTGCATCTCAACAAAGAGGGATCAAGATAAGAAGAGCCACTGAGCATAAGAAAGAGGGAGAGAATGAAAGAACCAACGGTATACAGATGTAGGTTTCACTAAGGGTGCCTACGAGCATTTTAAGGCAGTCCTTTTCGAATGAAGTATCAGACCAATGCCTTTACTCAATTACTTATTTTGTGTTTAAGAAATGGAAAAATAAACGGTTAAGAACAAGGACTTTTGCAATTTTTTGACATGTACAGAGGTGTTGTGGATGATCCTAATTAAGTAAGGAACTTTGTAAAGACATAGCAGTATGGGCTGCTGTTAACTACAACAACTTCCACTGGCAGGAGCAACTGTTCTACTCTGTTCAAAATGGCCAGTTTTTATGGACATCACTTCTTGAACAACACGGTCACCCTCAGCTTTCACACAACCCATTTGACACTCAAAGCTTCACCTGTTGTTTCTTTTTCTTGATAAGGTAAGGCTTCACCGATTGATTTGAGAAATAGTAAATGTTAACAATTATCCAGAGATACCTACCTTACTATTTTTCGAAGTCTTGTAGTCTGAATTCTTGACCACCTTTTTTGCTTGTTCTCGGTGCTCATCCTATTTCAAAAGTCACGACCAATGATAAACATGCATGACGTGCAATAAAAATGGTAGAAGCAACTTTGCCGCTATACATTCTAGAAAATTGGGAAGAAGAACAAAAACAAGGGATAACAAGAAATGACAAAAGGAAAACCTTAATACATATCAGAAACAGAAAATCGTGTATGCATTTATTACCAGACAGTGGCAATACTGTTTCCAACTATCTTCATCAAACCCAAAATTAAAGTAATCTGTCAAATCAGCGCCTGGATACCGCCAAGGTTTCGTCTCAAACATATCAATATTCACGTCCAAGATATTCCTGAAAAGTTATGGTATCAATACATATCTGTGACATATGAAAAGATCAAGCCGACAAAAGAACGTAGAATAGTTTTATCTTGTAACCCTATTTCATAACAGTTCTCTGATGAGATGACCAACACTATCTTCAAAAAGCAAATATGCACCAGGAAAAGTGGAACCAGTTGTTCCAAATGCAGATAATTTTCATAAGGATGTTTGAAATGTAGATTTTTTTCTGTAAAAATGGAAAAGCAACAAAACACTTGACCAAAGATCAGAATACGGCGTAAGTTTGACAAAATTTATTAACCTCGACCGAGGAAGTGAAAAGATCTGTCCATTTTGAGCAGCAAAGCCTGAGCCCACCCTTTGCGTGTAGCTATTATCCTCCCAGTTGCCCTTAACCAATGTTGTAGTGTAAGAAGGCGCGCAAAAAGATCCATTGACTTTGAGATGACTTGAATATGAGGCTTGTGGAAGTCTTGTGTTCTGAAGAGAAGTGGGGAATATCATAATTCGGGGCATGAAACATTATGAAGTAACAAAAGTACAGAACTGTATTTATCCATTTTCTTTTCATATAGGTGGCATTCAGGCCAGCATCTTGACTAATCCACGAAAGCTTAACTGCATTAATTCATCTAAATGCTGAAGAAGTCTATAATCGTGATAATTGTCACACTTGAAGAATTCAACCAGATAATCGAGAAGAAAACACCTAATGACATTTCCAGTAAAATCCCAAGTTGCAACAAGTGGAGGTAGGTGCATTACAAAAAGATAAACTGAAAAACAAGTGAAGCAAATATTCTCTTCATTTACTTTGAGAAAGAGCAAAACCAAGTATATGATATGGAACTTTATTCTGGCATATAACAGTACATGTATGTCAAATTAATTAATCAACTCGTCTTAGTCAGGTTTAATACTTGAAATAACACCCAAAAAATTTTGAAAGATCAAGTATTTTTCTCCCACTCCAAGATATTGGGGATTTCTCGCTTCCTAAGTTTCAAACTAAGTGAACTTTGAATAAAATTTAAAAATAGAATTTCACCATTTGATATGAGGATATTTGTAGATTTATAATCCGTAATTTCGTGCCTCTCTACCTGTCAAATTAGGGGCAAGGTCTGAGTACACTCTACCCCTCCCAGACCCCACTTGTGGGACTATATTGGGTATGTTGTTGTTGTTGTTGTAGTCCCTAATTTCGTGTAGCTTCGGGATATCTATAGTCTATAGTCTGATTTTAGATTAAATTGACCTTGATCAGCAAATAATGCCAAACAAATTTGAACATAGTAAATGGCATGAATATCAAAATATACAAACCTCATAATCTGTTTTACACTAACCTCCCCCGTTTTTCGCATAGAATCAAACCAAATAAGCATTCAAAAATCAATGCAACTCATCTAATCAAGTTCAACAATCAATCAATACAAAAATAATTACAAAATAATTCAAATTACACTACTTTTTTTCCACTAAGGGGTCGTTTGGTAGCTAGTTTGGAGGTGAGTTATGCAGGTATTAAATCCTACATAAGTAATACCATGTACGGTAGCTAGTTAGGAGGTAAAACATTTATATTTAATACAGTGTTTTTCTTGCAATTTAGGAACCCACATAACTAATACATGTATAAGGTACGAAGTAACTTATGTATCAAATTTATGCAGGATAGACGGTGGAATAACTAATATATGCATACCTAATACGTGAATAACTAATTGCATAACTAATACATGCATAAAATAATACATAAATTACCTTATAACTAATCCCTACATTACTAATACCTCCATGAATCTTACCAGCTACCAAACAACCCCTAATTTCACAATCTAATGCTACCTTGTAACTGTTTTTTTTCTCCACCGCCATTTTCGCCTCTATTCGAATTCTGTCCTATTCCATTTCCTTCACCATTTAAACCTCCACTTTCCTCAATTTCATCTTCACCAGATCCTCCATTACAAAAACAATCATCACCTTCATCATCATTCTACACTATATTCAAATCATCCTCACTCTCACTCTCATCGTCACATTCCTCTTCTCTCACTTCATTTTCAATGACAACAACAAATAATACGATAACTAAAACAAAACAACAGGTAATGCTACACTAATTTAGAAATAAAATTCAAATTTACACTACTTTTTTTCACCAAGTTCAATGTCTAATACTACCTTATTACAATTTTTTTCTCCACTTCCATTTTCGCTACCATTTGAATTATTTCCTTCACCACTAAAACCTCCACATTTTCATCATCATCATGATCATCAACTTCATCATCATTCAAAAAACAATATTCAACTCATCCTCACTCTTGCTCTCACATTCCTCTTCTCTCACTGCATTCTCGATAGCAACAACAAATAATACGATGAGTAGATAACTGAAGAAATACAACAACAAATAATACGATAACTGAAGCAAAACAACATGTAATGCTACACTAACAGAACAACAACAAGCGCAGTATAGTCCCAAAAACAGATGCAGACCTTACCTCCATCTCGAGGAGGTAGCAAGGTAATGCTACACTAAGAGATACATAAACTATTTCAAAATTAAATTCAAATTTACACTACTTTTTTTTTCTGTAATTTCACATTTTAGCGAGTAAAACTGTTCTCTCCATTTCCATTTTCGCTCCCATACAGTTTTCTCCATACCATTTCCTTCACCACTAAAACCTTCATACTCGCTCTCTCTCTCACATTCCTCTATACTTCTTCCGTTCTACATCTTCATTATGAGAGTTTCCAGTAGCATCATACTCCATTTGAATCAAGTATGTAAAGCAAATATAGTAGCAAATAATCTTAACAAGAGAACACTTGGCAACCACAAATAATACGATAACTGAACCAAAACAACACATAATGCTAGACTAATTTAGAAACAAGTTCAAATTTACACTACCTTATAACTATTTTTTTCTCCATTTCCATTTTCGCTTCCATTCGAATTATTATTTCCTTCACCACTAATACCTCCTTTTTCCACATTTTCCTCAATTTCATCTTCATCCTCATTCAACACAATATTCAAATCACTCTCGCTCTCGCTCTGACTCTCACATTCCTCTTCTTCTTCCTGTACTACATTTTCATTATTAGAGTTTCCAATAGCGCTGTACTCAACCTTATGTAGGGCAATAGCATTGATTGCCGAGCTTGCTTGGACTTCTACGTCGGCGTAGAGATCTCCGAAATCGTCGTCGGCGTCGTCGCCGGCGACGTTACCCATTTTCAGTGAACACAAAATGTGTGAGCTAAGGGTTTAACAGCAGATAAACCCTAAACCTGAACATGTACTATTGGTATTTAATGGAAAGTTTGGGGATGAAAATGCAATAAGTTGTCCTTTTGGGGGGGTGTTTGGTGTGACCAAAAAATGTTTCAAGAAAAATGAGTTATTTTGTGGTATTTTGAAATATTCTTTCAAATAGTAAAATATTTTTTTATTTTTTTTTATAACTGTGGTGTTCGGGCCACCTTTCATGCACCTCGATTAAATATTTTTCATTTATAAAATGACTATCGTCACGTATATTATTATCCTATATAAGAAGTAGCAGTGGAAGCAATTGAAGCAGGCACAATTTTGTATAAGAAGCGACGGTGAGAGCAGCTGAAGCAGTCACGACTTCATCGACATGCCTACTTGGCAAGTTGACACACTTCGAAAAAATTATCATCTCTCTGTTTTAATTTATTTATTTTACTTTCCTTTTTAATCCATGATTTATTTGAAAATTATATTAGAATTTTATAAATCACAGTAATAAACAACTTAAAATTCTTATATCAAATTTTGGAATGCTAATTTTTCCAAGAACTCACATCAACAAAAGGACTATTGACATCTTAATATCGACTTTTCACCGATAAGGTTGTATATGTTTCAAGAGTTGGACATTCGCCCATTAAAATGACATGTGTGCTGGGGTTTAAACGTTATGACAAATCGTTTAAAGAACAACAACATATTCATTGTGATTCCATAAATTATGTACAGTAGATTTTATCCCTATTTTAAAGAGATAGAAAAATTATTTTCAATAAAGAACTCGGCACATGAAAAGTGTTATCAAAACAAGTTTGACTAATACTAGAGCAAATAGCTATAGTGAAAATATCATCAAGAGAAATAAAGTGACAACAAACAGTAAAGAAAACCAAGATAAAGAGAACAACAACATCATTAACATTTAAGGAATATGATAAGAATAATAGCACAATAGTAGTGAGACATCATGTAAGAAGGACCATTATAAAAAGGTTTAAATTAGAAACAAGTTCTCCCACATACAAGAATAAATTTCCAACTATCTATTACTAATATTTTATCTTAATTCTCAATTTTTATGCTCTCCTACCCTTCACTAAGCAAAACAAAGATCATGTCATATTTAATCGGTCTTTCTTAATTCTTCTTTGGTCTATCTCTATCTCTCTTCTTAGACTTATCATGGCTATTTCTCGCATCTCCTCTTTGAGGCATCAGCATTCCTCCGCTTCACATGTCTGAAGAGGAGACGGGAAACATCTTTCTTGTCTAGAAAAGAGAAGATAAGTTCAAACAAGGTTCAATGTAATTTTTTGAGGTAAATAGTAGGAATTGATAATTTTTTGCGATTTTCATAGATGTTAGTCTATGAATTGATGGGATTGCGGGTGTCCAAATGTGTTTTGAGCGGAACTTGTTGGTTTCACTCGTGACGACCTATTAAATGAATTGTGTTGCTTAGAACATGCCGAAGGAGGTGTTTTTAAGACATATGAGTGAAATAACAAGAATTGACAATTTTTTACGATTTTATGTGTGTTAGCCTATGGATTGATTGTGCGGGGGGATCCGAATGCATTTTGAACAAAACTTCTTAGATCCGCGTGAGGTGACCTATTAGATAGATTATGTTGCTTTGACGAGGCAGACAAGTTTTCTTTTTAAGATATATGAGCGAAATAGCAGGAATTGGTGATTTTTTTTGTGATTTTTCATGTATGTTAGCCTATGGATTGATGGGGGTGTGGGAGTCCGAATGCATTTTGGGCGAAACTTCTTGAATCTGCTCATGACGATCAATTAAATGGATTGTGTTATTTTGAAGAGATGGACGCAGATTTTTTTAAGATATATGGGCGAATAACAAGAATAAAAGCTTTTCGCGATTTTTCATGCGTGTTAGCTTATAGATTGATGTGGCCGTCCGAATGCGTTTTAAGTGAAACTTCTTGGGTCCACTCGTGACGACCTATTAAATGGATTGTGTTGCTTTGAAGAGTCGGATAGAACTTCTTTTAAGACATATGAGCGAAATAACTGTAATTGAGACTTTTTGTGATTTTTCCTATGTATTAACCTATGATCGATGGAGGGGTGCGAGCGTCCAAATGCATTTTGAGCAAACTTCTTGAATCCGCTCGTGACAACCTATTAAATGAATTTTTTTACTTTAGAGAGGTGGACGAAGCTTTTTTAAAAACATATGAGCGAAATAGTAGAAATTGAATTTTGTTTTACAATTTTTTTGTGTATTAATATGAGTTGATGAAGGCATGCGTTTTGAGTGAAATTTCTTGGGTCCGCTCCTGAGGACCTATTAAATGAGATGTTTTGCTTTGGAGAAGTGTTTCTTAAAGACATGAGCAAAGTAGCAGGAATTAAAAATTTCTTGTGATTTTTCGTTATCTGTTAGCCTATGGATTGATGCAGGGTGTTGGAGTCCCAAGTTTGTGTGCGTGTGTAACAAAGCCACAATTTCATATGAATGAAAGCTGGTTAGAAATTAATTCGAATTGATCTGAATAATCCTGACCGAAACCAAAATTGATCATCGGTAAACATAAGTGGGAGTTCAACTTTGAAAGTAACTGCGCCAGATAGAGGTAAATGCATCAAGTTCTGAGATGAGCAGTGTCTTAGTCGTTTCTCCTCCGATTGCTCGTCGGGGTAGGTTGTTCTGAGAGGATTTTCAAAAGATTCACCAATGCGCGTAAACGATCCCATATGTTCGAACCATAAAGAGTATGCACCAGAGATTCTTGGAACTCAAATCCATTCTCAGCAATAGGATACTGCAAAAGATGGGGTAAAATGTACTTACTATGACATGAAATGTATGAATGACGGCATGATTACAGTAGATGAGCAACTCACCTGAATAGGCTTGGGTATCTTGGTTTTAATAAAAGGCCACCACCTGTCCTCCACAACGGACTTTACAAGACAGCAAGCTCGTAAGCCTTCAACACCAGCAAATCTTCCAAATCCACTGTCTTTGACTCCGCCGAATGGCAGGGACTGCATATTGTTGTTCAGGAGAAAATGTTAGAAGGCTAGATTTTAAAAAGAAACAAGAAAAAGGGGTGTTGGGAGGTCCAAACTCTTAAACAAAAGGGGCTTTTCGAGGATAAACAATGTTGGACAAAGCAACTGTTTACATAAAAAGTTAATCTTTTGAGGTAGTTGGCCTTTGGAAGAGATATTTCAAGGTAGCACATGGCAAAGGTTCCAGGACCAATGACAGGCACGGGAAGATCATGATCATCAGGAGTTGAGAATCAGGGTGAGTCATGAGGGAAAAGGTAGGGTAACTGCTGATTGTGTATGCAACAGTTACTTTTGGCTGTAGAAGAGAGAAGGTAAGGAAGCTGGCTTCTAGCTCGTCAAATTTGCAAATGCTGACATTAAGGGCAGAAAGAGGATCTTTTTTGTTCTCCTTTGATGTTAAGGTTAAGAAATAATAAGATCTTGTTACTGAAAATAATAATAACGAAGGAAAATATATGGCAATCAGTAATGGAGTTCTCGAGCAGATGCAACAGGGTACTTGTCTGAGGTTCACAAAATTCTCTCTAATTTGTACTCATACCTCAATCATTATAGCAAATAGTCACAGATAAGTATGCCAAACTCTTTGGTAAAATGGCTCAAGAGCCTGGTGCCTATAGGTAGGTACCTGACACATGTAATTTGATGCAAAGTCATTGACAGCAGCCACTCCACAATGTAATTGTGAAGCTATCTGCCTAGCACGACGCTGACTGCCTGAAAATACAGCACAACCAAGCCCGTAGCTTGAATCATTTGCAAGCTGAACAGCTTCCTCATCAGAGCTGAATTTCATTATCGGCAGTATTGGTCCAAAAGCCTGCAAGCAATGGCCATATGGAGTAAATTATACCACCTTTATCTCAGTAGTAACTAAAAAGATAATGATGATACCTCCTCCTGCATCAATTTCATTGTGTGATTTACATTTACAATCACAGTAGGAGGGAAGTACTGATCAACAGCACCTTCGCCAATATTGCCTACACTTCCTCGAGCAATGATTTCAGCACCTTTGTCTAGAGCATCATTTACTAGGTATTGAAGCCTTTCAGAATGCTCTTGCATGCATATGGCTCCCATGTCATACTTCCCGGACAGAGGAGGTCCCTAAAATAAAATCTTCAGTTTTGAGTACATAAATATTTCAGAAAATAAGACTATGCTAGCAAAATCCCGAATTTCAAAGTCATCAGAGAGAGAATAACCAGTTTTCTGTTTAGGATTCAGGCAACTATTGTGTATTTATCTCTCATTTCCAGGTAAACTCATACTTCTACTGCTTACAATTATATGATCTTCAAACTAGAATTTAGATAGGATCAGTAAGCCATCTAAATAAGAAGACAAAAAGCCACTATATGCAAAAATGCTATGTTTCATGAAGTACAAAGATCTTAAAATGCATCGAGTTGAAAATATGGCACAAATGAGAAAAGTTACATACAGCAGTAACCGATTTCACAATTTTAACAACTTCAGCAACAAAAGAAGAGTAAACGTCCTTGTGAACATAAAAGCGTTCTGCACCAGCACAATTCTGCCCGCTTGATTGGAGAGCTCCTCTAGCAGCGACTTGTGCAACCTGCATCAAATTTACTTTGTTCTTTAAAGACTCATGAGAAAAAGATCTAGTTGAATGATCTTCTTTCTTTAACTTCTCATAGAGATATTTCAATGATTTTCCTGTCATAGTTGAAAGCAATCAAATGTATTTAACCCCCAAAATAGAAGCAGACTGGAAAAGTTTATACCTGTGGCACATCAACATCTTCACAGACAATAAATGCGTCTTTTCCACCAAGCTCAAGGGTAACTGGTATCAGTGTATCTGAAGCACTCCGCATAATCTGTCGAACATTACGTCAGAATAGCAGAAAAGAAAAGTAAGTCAAAGGTATAGAGACAATGAAAGTGGAAGTTGAGTCGATTCATATTAGATCAGAAAATATAAGCATGTATTCTATGTTCAGGCAGAGTCTACCTTTTTGCCCACACCAGGAGATCCAACAAATATAATTTTGTCGACAGATGATACTAGTGCTTCTCCAGTTTCAGCAAAGCTGCCAATGAAATTTTAAAAATGTATAACAAATCAACTCAGAGCACAAAGGATAAATGTTTGTATAATCCATACCCTGTTATAACTTCTACCAAGTTCTCAGGAGCTCCAACTGCAGCAAGAGCAGTTTGAATTATTCGCAGATAGAAACACCCAGACCAACTTGCATGTTCTGAGACCTAAGGTAACAAAGAGGTGATTTCGTCAAAAGTCAAAAACCGCAGTTTCTTTTGGCAGTTTGCTTCCATGAGGTTGCATATTTTGCAGGTCTATTTATGTGTCTATATTTAAAGTTCAAGATCTGATCGCTACATTTAAGCATGCTCATCTCAAATATTTCCCAATTGCATTCCATGTTACTAAAGTTCTATCCGTGAGCAAACAAGCAATGTAGGAAGTTGGAAAAGAAAAAAGACCTTTATCACAATAGCATTCCCTGAGAAGACTGCAGCCAACATTGGATTGAAGATATTGTGAAATGGGTAATTCCATGAAACAATAGCACCAACAACACCAAGAGGAGAAAATTCCACTTTTGCAACCTTGTGAAGCATTGATCTTCCACATGAACTGCAAGCCACCACAACACACAACCATAAATTTCCTTTACCCCCTAGGTATCAAGGATAGAAACCATGTAAGTTATGAATCCACTTTTGTATTGAAATGCAAGGAAGATCATTTGAATAACATACCGGTATTCAGGCTTTAGCCACTTTTCACCCTCTGAAAGAAGCCAATGGATTTTTTCACATGTAGTCATTATTTCTCCCAAGGAAGCATCTACCATTGTTTTTCCAGTATCACGTGAAGAGATGCTACCAAAAGTTGTTCAGCGAAATCATCCCATCAAGTCAAATGAAAATACGAAGATAAGTAGCAGTTTAGCATGAATAAGAGGCAGTTCCAATGCAACTAACTCTTAAGACCAAAATTAAATTGTGTCATATGTGAGAGAAAAGAGAAATTGGACCAAAGGTAGGTTTTCATAATCATGAGATTATTCTGCTACTTTTGTTTTTGGTTATTTATGATAAGTGAGACTCTCTATTATATCATTAGTTATGTTGAGAATTGTTAGACAGAGAACTTTGAAGAAACCAACACATGGAGCAATAGCAGTTCGGTGTCAATCATTACGCTCCTCCGGCATAATTATATGTGTCAATACTGTTGGCAGTGTAAAGTAGCAGTTAGCCAGTTTTAACTGTTAAGTTCCTTACTTGCATATAAGGTCTTGATGTTCAATAATATACTTCAGAAGTATACGTAGAAACTGGCGTCTTTGCTTGAAGCTACTCTTTGCCCATATCTTCTGAGCTTTCCTTGCCTGCCCAACCCGCTCCTTAACCTGAGCATGATTTAGTTTGTTAATTGCATTTGGCTTGAATGCATATATCTCACAAAAGGCCTTCGATGCTGGTTTAAGGGGCGAAGAGCGAGGAAATTAATAAGATTGCAGATGTGAGGTGGAGAAAGATAAGGCAAACCACGGGGAACGTCCACCACTTTAACTATGACAAGGCCTACCATGTTGCAAAAGTATGGCAAGTTAGGATTGTTTTTATGATGCTAATCTTAGCACCCCAGTTTCGTTTATTTATAAGAGAAAACCTATCTTGAAGTTCATGTATACATTTATCACATAAAGTTTCTATGATAATAAGCGGCAGTAAAAAGAAACAGTTAGCTGAATGCCCAATAATCTTTATAACATGACTCAGTATCTTTATGCAAAACTTCAGACAAAAACTTTAGATAGTGTACAATGTACAAAGGGAAGGAGGGAAAAGGGAAAGTTAGTTTAGTGCACGACAGGAGAACTTGACATCTAGTATAACGGAACACAAACATCATATTTGTATTAGAACAAAAATCTGACCTCATCAGGTTTCAGTGCCGGGAAATAACCCAGGTACTTCATTGTTGCAGGTTCATAGCACTGAACTTTGTCCGTATGCCTTCTCGAGGGAATCTAAATGTGCAAAATTCCAAATGAACCATAAAAAGTTCCACAAAAGTAAGAGAGCAAAGTCCATTTGAAAAACAAAAAGAGCATACACCAAAATTCAATCTAAGCAAGTAGGCATTTCATTCATTACTTACATAAATGAAGCTGTTGTCTTTAGTCTGATTCCCGTCGTCCAACACTACAAGACCAAGAATTCTATTAACAACCCAACATTGTAATAGATTCAAAATATCAACACTGTAAAACCATGAGGAGTACGAAAATAAATGAAATAGCCTATTCAGTTTGTCCCAATTTATGTGACACCTTTTTGCTTTCTGAGATTCAAAGTATATCGACTTTGACCATCATTTATCTTTAATTATATATTTTCAACATCTTGGCATGAGAAGAATATCAACTGATACTATTTGTGGTATAACTTTTGAACATCTAAATTTTTGGCATAATAAATAAACACACACTCAAACATGGCCATAGCTGACAAGTAAATATTCCAACTTTGAGTATGAACGTCTAGACACCTCAATTCGTCTCCATTGTGAGAGTTGACTCCAACTTACAAAATAATCATCTAGACACCTACAAAATTTGTGCCCCGACTCACGTCACTAGCGAGTTGGAGTATACAGTTGACAGTTAAGACCAAGTTGAGTTGTCTAGATGTGCACTGTCAAAGCAAGAGTACTTCCTTGCCAACTGATACGATTCAAATGGCCGCCTTAGCTTTCAATGACATCATTCGAAGTCGGTACGTGGGGCATCAAGCTTTGGTCACATTAAGAAAACGGGATCCTACATGGAGGGGCCGATTTGAGTACACCAAAGAGCAATCCCACGTGTGAAAGATTGCTTGGAGCATTGAAGATTGAGGACTCACAGTTTAGGGCCTTCATTAAGGACATTTTGGTTACTTAGCCTTGTCCAAGTAATACTCCATGACCACCCTTTCTCATTAAGGGTATTGTGGTCATTTTGTAATGTAATAAGTTAGACTATAAATAGGTTCTATTAGTTCATTTGCTAGTTAGTTTATGAAAGATGAATGAAATCCTCTCTCTTGAGAGGAGACCACCTTAGTATAGTCTTAGTTAGGACTTGGAAAAGTCATCCTTAGTATAGGGGTTGGAAAAGCCAATATTGTTCTTTGCTTGGAAACGGTGGATCCTGAGGTGAGTCAATTACCTTGGCGGTCACCGTAAGAGTGTGGTTTTGATTATTACATTCATTAGGGGTTAATGTTGAAATATACTTGGTTCTTAATCTTGTAATAATATTGGTCTCACTATCTATCCTTTCATTATTTTGCAAATCCGTGTGTTTTTGTGTTTGTCATCTTGTATCCCTTTGTGTTGATTGTTCTTCTCACGTTTTGTGGACTGTTTTGGCATCTTGGTGGACTGATTTGTATCACCAACTAAGGCCAAAATTTAAGTGCTCGTTTATCTGTAGCATAATACATAAATAAACACTCAAACTTGAACTCACCTAGCAAGTGCTCGCCAACATTGAGAGTGAATATCTAAACACCTCAACTTAGTCTCAACTAACAACTTAATACTACAACTCGTCCCTGTTGTATCTCATGGTCACTTGACATTGATTCACCACACAAATTCTGATTATTTTGTAAGTTGAAGTGTTCCACCAACACAATGAACACAAGCTGAAGAATCCAGATGTGCATACTCAAAGTTGGAGTACTTACTTGCTGACGCCAGGTTAAGTGTCTATTTATTTTTATTATGCCTAAAATTTAATTCCAAAATATCAAGCCGATCTAGTCCAATTAAGCTCAAAGACTAGTCAAATTAACTCTTCATATGCGAAAATTGTCGCATAAATTGTATCGAAATTAGTAACTACTAGCACATCCCACTTTACTAGTCTCCGATGTGTCAACTAACAACTGAACAATACAACTCATCCCCCTACGCCTCGTGGACACTCGACGCTAACATTTCAATTTTCACATAAATTTTAGAGGTGTCTAGATGATCATTTTATAATAAGTTGGAGCGTTCAACTGACACAGTGCACACAAGTTGAAGCATCTACACATGCATATTCAAAGTTGGAGTACTTACTTGCCAACTGAGGCCAAGTTGAGTGTCTATCTATTTTTATTATCCCTAAAATTTAATTCTCAAATACCAAGTCGATGTAACCCAGTTAAGCTCGAAAACTAGTCAAATGACTCTTCATAAGCCAAAAGTGTCACATAAATCATAACGAAATGAATAAATACTAGCACATTCCACTTTACTAGTCTCCGGTGTGTCAACTAACTACCGAACAACACAACTCATCCAACTACGCCTCATGGACACTCGACGCTAACATTTCACATAAATTTTAGAGGTGTCTAGATGATCATTTTATAATAAGTTGGAGCATTCAACTTACACAAAGCACACAAGTTGAAGCATCTAGACGTGCATACTCAAAGTTGCAGTACTTACTTGCCCGTTGAGGCCAAGTCGAGTGTCTCTTTATTTTTATTATACCTAAAATTTAATTCTAAAATATCAAGTCGATCTAACCCAATTAAGCTCGAAGACTAGTCAAAATGACTCTTCATAAGCGAAAAGTATCACATAAATCGTGACGAAATGAGTAACTACAAGCACATTCCACTTCACAAGCCTCCGGTGTGTCAACTAACAACTCAACCATACAACTCATCCAACTACGCCTCGTGTACACTCGACACTAACATGCCACATACTAAATGATCATTTTATAGTAAGTTGGAGCGTTCAACTAACACAATGCACACAATTTGAAGCGTCTACATATGCATACTCACGTCAATTTTGAGTATCAAATTTAGCTTAAAAAATAAGTCACATAATTTTAGCTAACATCATCATCATCAACAACAACAGTCCCAGTGTATTCCCACAAAGTGAGGTCTGGGGAGGGTAAAATGTAGGCAGTCCATACCGCTACCTCCGAAGAAGTAGAGAGGCTGACCCCGGCTATAATTTTAGCTAACATAATAAGCAAAAAAAAAACTACGTCGTTTTGGTGAGAAGCTTACCATCAGAAGTGTCGACGTCAATGGCAGGAACATTAGAAGGAATGAGCAACAACAGTAATTTACAGATCCCAAATGCAAACCCGATAACAATCAAAGGCCACCAAAACGCCATTATAGAAGTTTCTAGAAGGTTCGGGAAGAAGGAAAACGGAGAAGAAAATAGAAATAGTTAGGGTTTTAGAAGGAAATTTGAATGAATCGCCATAGCCATGGAGAAGAAAGAAAAAAAAAAGATTCTCAGTTTGCGCCTCGTAGAAATCGCTTTTTCAGTCTTCAGCTAAAAAGAAATAAATAAATAACTGATGCACTGTGTTATTGGCGTTCTAATTTATTTAAATATTGAGGGGTGGTTTGGTAGGGTGGATTAAGAAAAATAGTACAATCTTCGTTTCATTTTATGTGTCAGTATTTAATCGAGCATGAAATTTAAAAAATAAATGATGATTTTGTAAAGTTTATAAAATTATTTATCTAAATATTTACTCTGTCCCTTCCAAAAAGAATGACTGCTTTCCTTTTCAGTCCGTTTAAAAAAGAATGATCTCTTTCCCTTTTTGGGTAATACTTTAATTTCAACTTTCCACGTGAGATATTTAGGACCACAATATTAAAGGATATTTTAGTACATTTGACACAACTTTAATTTAAGGTCACAAGATTCAAAAATCTTTTTTATTTTTTCAAACTTTGTGTCAAGTCAAAGTAGGTTATTCTTTTTTAAACGGAGGGAGTACTATTTTTTAGTTGTCTTTTCTTAATAAGTGAGACCCACTAAGGATAAAATGAAAATGATATCATTAAATAATTATCAAATAAGGAAATGTGACTTTTTTTTGGAACAGTCCCACAAAAAAATGGCTACACATAAAATGCTACGAGAAAGTAATATTTTTGTTAGCTTTGTGTATTATTAATATTTTATTTGATATATTTTTATTGTATATACTATTATTAATGTTTGAATTAGCTATACACTTTGAGGTCGTTTAGTAAAGTGTATTGAAAAGCTAATGCATGCATTAGTAGTACCTTGTTTGGTATATTTTTCACCTTATGTCTATTGTGTATTAACATGTATATTATTAATACCTCAAAATTTATGACATTAGTAATGCAATGAATATAATGCATGCATTAACATGATTAAAGACACTATTATCTCTCAAAAAAATTCGCATCCTTTCAACATATATATTGAGGGTATTTCTGTAAAAAAAAAATTATGTAATTCATATTATTTTTAACACATCAAACCAAATACTGCATAAGAAAAATACAAGTATAGCTAATACAATTATTAGTAATACACAATATTTTACATTATCGTTATACACCCTACCAAACGACCCCTTTATTTGGTATTATGGAGTGCATTATTAATGCATAGAAATTTCATATTAGTAATGCAATGAATTCTAATCATAATTGTCCCTCAAAATGTTTTCCAAGTCCTTTTCATCATATTTATAAAAGGTATTTTTGTAAAAGAAATATTTTTTTAAAATTATGCAATTCATGTTATTTCTAATACACCAAACCAAAACATTGCATATGAAAAATGCAAGTACAACTAACACAAATATTACTAATGCAAGCATTACTAATACATAATATTTTATATTATTCTTACATATCTATCAAACATTTTGAACTCGTTCGGTATGAGAGATAAGATATAACTAATTCGAAAGTAATTTTAGAGTTGTTTTAAAAGTATTAGATAAGAAATGAGAGATTAAGAAGGAATTTAACCATGAAAATCACAAATATTTTGGAGTTGGAGTTGGAATTGGAACTGTGTTTGACTATGAATATAAATTAGAGTCATCTATGAATTTTTGTGAGAGAATAGAAGTGAAAAAAGTGTATTTTTGTTAGAGTCGTATTCACTTTTCTAAATACAACTTTCAAGTTGAATTTGAAATTCTTATGATCAAACATTGTTTCTAAAATAAAGTGATTTTTTTTTTTTAAAGTAAAAGATTTTATGATCAAATGGGGCCTAAAAGAGGAGAGTTTTTTTATTCTTTCAAATATCAAAATATTTCTCAACTAGTTCCAACTTGTATACAATATGAACTACTTATTATATTTTTATTTATAGTTTTTATATAAGCATACAAAAGGTTAGGTTGATCGTAACATAATATTAAACAACAAGATTATGGGAGTGGTTAAACAATGTGATAATTATACTCATAATAGTGAATGAGTAATTATTCGTGATTAGTGAGAATAAGTTCTTGAAGTAGCAGACATCCAAACTAATTATAATATTTCGTAACAAGAGTGAACTTATTCTATATTTGATTGAGCTAAAGTCACGAACAATTTATACTGAAATTAGTTATTTTAAAATTATATTGTGCCACGCTAAATATGGTAACTTGTTTCCCAACCAAACGAGCTCTAAAAGTTTGTTTGGATGGTTATCAATGTCCTTGTGTATCGTATTACATTGTATTGTGTTATATTATATTTCTTTTGATGATCGAATAAAGGGTGTTATTTTTTCTGGTATTACGTCATGTTATACATCAACAATTCAAAATATAAACCTATAAGAAAAGTAGGATACGTAGTAAAGCTATTATAATAAGAAAAGGAAATTAAATTTGACTACTTTTTATATTCTTTTGCTACTCAAGTATTTTTGCAAAAATATTCCTAGATTTTCATAAAAGTAATTAATAATTATAAGTTTTTGTTTGTAACAATTCTTTGCTTTCTGACAAAACTATGCTTCTCTCAAAATGAAGTAAACAAATAATGACTTCTCTTACATGTTCAACTTATAGAAAGATATATTTATAACACCTACCAATCATCAATATATTTCTATATTTTATAGTTTTGTCATCAACAACATATTCTAAAATTGTTGCATTCATTTGGTAAACCTTATTTCATCCCTTTCATCCTTTTAACTTCATGCTATATGTTGCTCGGAATCTTCAAAAATGTCATTGGATGTGTGTCGGATCCTTCATATGTAGTGCTCTTTTGGAGGATCAGACACATGCGCGCAGTGGCGGAGCCAGGATATTCACTAAGGGTGTTCATAAGTGGGGTTCAACATGTAATATATATACACATAAGATATAATTTTAACCATGTATATATAGCATAATTTTTCGATCCGCCACTGCATGCGCGACAGTATTTTTGGCGAGTCTGAGCAACTTAGACTTGATGTATATATGCCCTCAATGTAATTATGTACTGACTTTAAATCTTGAAATCGCCATTGCTTAGCGCGATTGATGGACTTTCTTTTTCTTGTTTTTGCAGGGGTTTCGCTAATGCAGTGAAAAAGTTCAATGATTTAACGATTTTGGAGAAGCTAATACTACTCATGTCTAAAGGAGAGGTGAAAGAAGTAGATGTATCCGAAACCAATGATCATGTACTACTCGATATCGTGCAAGAAGAAGATCTTGTACAATCAATTCGCGAAAAGATGGAAAATACCTCGAGTTTTCATCGTATCAACAGAGTTCCCGATGAAACTAAAAAGAGAAGCGAAGATAGTTACTCACCTAAGTTAGTCTCGATAGGTCCTCTTCACCATGGTGTTGACAACCTTAAGGACGCGGAGGAACACAAGTGGTGTTATCTCAACACACTTGTTAGTAGAAAACCTATAAACACAGAAACCATATTAGAGAATTGTGTGCAAACACTTAGAAGTTTAGAGGACAAAGCAAGAAAATGCTATGGTGAAAACACAAATGAGCATATTGGAAGTAATGAATTTGTCCAAATGATGTTACTTGATAGTGGCTTTCTCATTGAGCTCTTTATCAAGTTTGCTATAAAGGGATTTCGACGTAGAGATGACATGTTCTTTAGCGATTCTGAGATGTTCTTTCGTCTCAGATGTGATTTGATTCTGATGGAAAACCAAATCCCTTTCTTCGTCCTTCACCAAGTGTTTCATTTGGTTCCGATCCCTAAAGAGTGTACTACTTACTCCCTCATTCAACTTGCCTTACTCTTCTTTCGGAAGTTGATCCCCGGAGAAGGAGTTGTAAGTACAGAGAGATACAGTCCGGATATTCACCATTTACTGGACTTAATACACCATTTTTACCTCCCAACAAGTCTGCAAATTCACTCAAATGGAAAACAAAAACATATGCATAGTGTACTGCATCTGCATGATGTAATAGGGATCAAGTTCAAGAAAGCAATAAGTGAAAGTGTAATGAATATAAGACTTACCAAAAACAAAGTATTGGAAATCCCAACACTAAAACTACATAGGTACTCTGAGGTTTTGTTCAAGAACATGCTGGCAATGGAGCAATGTGGTGGCAAGAAGCACGTCGCGTCGTACGTTTACCTCATGAAGAGTCTTGTAAGGTCTGCAGAAGATGCAAGTTATTTAACAGAAAGGGAGATTTTGGATAGCAGTTTGTATGATGATAAAAAGATTTATCAACTAATGAAGGACCTTCATGTGGAATTTGATGTTAAAGATTTCTATTATAGTGGACTTTGTGAGAAAGTTAATGGCTATAAGAAGAAAAATAAGTGGAAAGAATGGAGGCAGAAAATTAGCAGTGTGTATAAAAAGACTGTCAAAGGAATTTCATGCTAACATTTTTGCTGCATCATGCTTGAGAAATTATTATATGGAATTCCAAATTATGTTTATGCTAAATTGTTTTTCATCGTGTTTCACGTTTTATTACGTCTTTGTTTACCGTCTTTTTATCCTGGGTTGACCGTCTTTTTGTCCTGGGTTGGGTGTCTATCGAAAATTGTTTACCAGGGGTCTATCGAAAACAACCTCTCTACTTCTTCGTTGATAGTGGTATGGACTGCGTACATTTTACCCTCCCAGGCCCTACCCTCTCTACTTCTTCGTTGGTAGTTGAATGGACTGCGTACATTTTACCATCTCCAGACCCCAGTATGTGGAAATACACTAGCTATGTTGTTATTTAGTCAAGCCTTTCTATAACTACGCCTGTGTGATCACACAAGGGGTCCGGAGAAAGTGAGGTGTATATAGACCCTACCCTTTTGTGGCAGAGAGGTTCTTTCTGAAACACACGTATAATATAACATAACATAAAAATCAATTCAAAAGAAAACTTGACCATCTTAGTAAGGTGTTATCGGATATGGAGGATGATTGTTACAGAGAGATCCGACTGTATTAGACTTTTACTTGAACAGTGTACATAGAAACCAGCCAATATCAAACTGAATTTCTTTGGTTCATCTTCACTTCTACACATCTCATAAAAAGAAATGTTTTTTTATCTATACAAGAGAACTATTAAGATAACATATGGTAAATCATGTTTACTCATCGGACAATCTTTTATAATCGATGTCACAATTGCAAAAGGATAAATATACTACATTTGTTTCGGCATAAGTTGGCTGAAAGTGAAGTAAATTGCCAGATATATTTGCTGTGTTGAACTCCATATTTACTGCCTGGTGGATTTACGATTCATCCATGAAGACAGCGCCGTGGCCGTTAGCTTTCATGAATTTCTTCAACAGAAGTGCGAGTATTGCAATTGTAAGTACAACCGCTGCCCATGTGAATAGACGGTCATCAGCTTGCCTCGGAATGGTATGTTGAGGTGTGCGCATTATCCGATGCTCATTAGGCCGTAAAGCAGGGGGCTCTATAGGGGCTTGTACAGCAGCATCTAAAGCCAATTCGCGTCTCTCTTCAGTAGTGGTGTCAGCAACGGATGGATTAGGAAGGGTTTCTTCAGCAGCTTCATCGGTGGGGTTCTCAGGACTCTCTTGGACTTGGGCCTCGTCCTCTCTATTACTGTTCTGTTCTTTGGGAGCTGGTGAGGGAGTAGCTTGAGGAACTGGGGGTGCTTTGCTTAGCATGTATTCATGTATCTGTAAAATAAACCAACTATTGATGCGAAGACAACAGATTGGATGTCCAAATGACATTTAGATAATGCTATCCATACCTCATCAATCAGCTTCTGACGCTCGGGAGTCCCATATTTTGGAGCCACATCACGAGATTTAATAGCTAAAACACGCCTTTCTTCCTTTGTATGTTCAAGTGATCCAAGGGCACCATTTGGGTTGGTAGGCATAAATGCGATCAGGGCTACCAGCGCCGTGCGAACTGCAAACCGTAAGTAAGATGATAAATACAGATTAGTTTCAGTAGTTGTGCATCAAACTAAACATAGAAGCAGCGTCCATTAATTCAAAAGACTATACCCAACAACAGATTGACGCACCGAAAAAGGCTTTTTTCTAGTCAATACAGCTAAAGAATGATAACTGCAAAAGGGGGGTTGCTCCTACTTCGCTTTTTTTATTTGAAACTTTTGCCCACTAAGGTGTTTGCAATTTTATTTTGCTCAAGTACAGTACTCACCAATAACAATCATAAAAAAGTTGGAACACATTCAATCTTCTATCTTTTACACTCATCAACATAGCATCATGCCATATTCAATCATATAGACTCAACTACATACAGCCACACGTTAAAAGCAATGAATTATATAATTTTTGAGGGACAGATGAGGATATCTTTTTATGGCCTAACATGACATTGCCTAAAATTTGAAATAGGAGGACCTGTTTTAATGCTTTCACATAAACAGGGTGTCTGGCAATATATCCCAAGAGAAAAACACGGGGAATTATTCATCATAATATAACATTGTACGAAAATGGTAGAGAGAATGATGAAGTCACCACTCCATGACGGTTGCCAGTGCTCAGGATGATGATTAGAAATACTCAAACATATCTTGGTCTGGGTTTCAAAACGTCCATTAGGCTGAAAAGAGAAAAACCGTGAGTTAGCAGATCCTTAAACACGAAGTGAATCAACTCTAAACCTAGCGGGCAAGTGGCAATGGAATCAGAATGAGACAGTGTTTCGCTTCTCCTGCTTGTAGCCTATCCCACCTCACTAGACTGATTCCCTATTGCTCCACTACCCCACGCAACCACCTACCGCTCCCAATAATCCCATCTCTTCTCTTTCAGTTTGTTAATCCTTGTACCTTTTCTTTTCCTTCACCAATCTTTTTTGCTACCCTCCTGGACGAATTTGAGTAGTGGAAGGGAAACTTGGGTCACAGTTCAAAACATATTCCAGATTCGCACATGGAGCAACGCATCGCCTTCTTTCAGAACCCGTGAATCAGATCTAATCCTGTGGCAAGACTTTCCTAACATTTGATTACTTTCTACTTAAATTACAAATCTCTCATCCTCTCTTTTTTCACGACAAAGATTTTATCACCCTGCGCAGATCAATCTGAAATGTCCGCTTGTGGCAGGGTGAGGTTAGACCCACAAAGCTCGCCCTATTCCAATTACTAAACCGTGTTCCATAAAATGACTTACGGAGTAAGGCAAACTTTTAAAACAGCAAGAAACTTACTGTCAAAAGCATGAAAGAAGGAGGCTTGAAAGGATATTCAGCGGGCAACTGGATTCGTCCATGATAAATCCCCCCTTCAAATTCAGAATCTCGCGGACCCCTGATTGCAAATTGCCATTCAAATATGTTCTCCTGAAAAGGTAATATAAAGTTCAGCTTTAAATTGCTGTGTCATTGTGCAACTTTTAGAATTCAATACAACTTGTAAATGGAAGATAACCAGCCATTTAAAATCAACAGTTACCAGTGAAGGATTCAAGATCTTAAATACACACGTTACCCCATAAGAATAGAGAAGGAAAATGCCCAAAAATCAAATCTTGACCCATGTCTATCAAAACAGCATAAAGGCATCACACTGAGAGCTAGAAGAACGCATAGCTCATTAATCGTTAGTGAGGTTGATTCTTGAAAAGGATCAACTTTTATCCTTAACATAAATGAACTTAGATCATAAAAACTCTAAGCCAAAGAAATTTTATCCGGGCTTAAGAGTTCTATATCATGGGCCACTATTATCATTTCAAATACTAGAAATCACTGGTTGCCGCCTTGTCTTAGTAATTTAGTTTATTTTGTCAGCAGTGAATACTAGCAAAGAAGGTTTTGCCAAGTAGCTTCAAATCTAAAGAGCATCCGTGCAGGAAAAATGACATCAACGAAACCGTTTGCCTGTCGATACAGAAAACCATCAAATATCACTAGAATTACCATAGCAAAAAAAGCAAACAAATACCACCCGACAAGATTTTCTTTTTGGTTATAGCTGTGGTGGCAGGGGCAGCTTGTGCGCACCTCAACTAATTCACGCGCCTCAACAATTCCATGGGATAACAGACACCTCCCACTAGTAACATGCAACTCTTTCCACCAAGGCACCTCGACTAATTGCACGGGATACCTTCCACCTCCCACCAACAACAGGCAACTCTTTCCACCAAGGCACCTCGACTAATTGCACGGGATACCTACCACCACCTCCCACCAGGATCAGGCAACTCTTCCTACCAAGGCACCTCGACTAATTGCACGGGATACCTTCCACCTCCCACCAACAGCAGGCAACTCTTTCCACCAAGGCACCTCGACTAATTGCACGGGATACCTGCCACCTCCCACCAAGATCAGGCAACTCATCCCACCAAGACACCTCAACTAATTGCATGGGATACCTGCAATTTCCCACCAGCATCAGGCTCTTTCCACCAAGGCACCTCGACTGATTCCACGGGATACCTCCCACCAGCAACCGGAAACTCTATCCACTAAGGCTAGAACATATGGGACGAAACCACCTAGTCTTTTACCAACTAACCACACACCCTATTTACATCTACACTCAAACAAGCACACAAATTCTCCAATTTGTCTCCGTAGGAACCCGAGACCTCATTATCCTCAACCCTTTCATCGACCACCAGGCCACACCCTTGGGTTCCACCGGACAAGAATATTAGCTATACACTCTAACTAGAATACCAACCAACCAACCACACACCCTACTTACATCTACTCACACAAGCACACAAATTCTCCAATTTATTCAACACTTTCTCCTAAACCCCCACTATAGTTGACCAACTTTCACATAGATCACCAAATTTACCTACTACTCACTTGGTTTAACACCTTTTTGGACTAATTTCCTGAGCTAAATCAGCCCAAACCTCAATTTTCAAAATTCACACACAGAAATTAGCAAAAATTCCAAAATTTTCATATTATTATTATTCACAATTCACCTGATTGGACTAATATTCTGAGCTAAATCAGACTAAATTAATCCTCAATTTTCAAAATTAACACACATAAATTATCAAATTTTCCATATTATTATTCACAATTCACCTAAAAATTCAATTTTTTTCCCATCAAACAATAAGATCGCCTAAGTTAACTCTAGGTGGATCCCAGCTATTTTTTAAAATAAAAGAATAAAATCAATTTCATTATTGAAAATTAATTTTTTTAAAATAATAATAATAAAATTAAATATTTAACCTCAAGAGGAAGACTCATGAAATCATCAGAAGGATTAGATTGCATTTCTTTAACTTCCTGTAATATTCTCTTCACCGCTGGATTCTTCAGATTATACTTATCCTCCGCCATATCTAATTATTCTCCGCCGCCTTAGATTCCGCCGTTGCCGATTACGGTCGCCGTAAGCTCACCGCCGGTCAAATCGCCGATGATAATGATAATGAATAATGATAAATATAAAAATGAAAAGAAAATTTGGTGGGGCGATATATATATATAATTTCTACATATATAGAATATTTATATTTTATATATAAATAAGGAAAGTGAAAGGTGATGTGTTTATTATGACGTGGCGATAAATTATTGGATAGAGTGACAAGATGTTAGATTATTGTTTTTAGTTTTTTTTTTTTTTTTTTCTCGTTTGCAAAATCATAATTTTTTTTTAGAGTTAGGTTAAAGTTAGAGGTGACTATGAATATAAATTGTATAATTTTTGCTTGTCTTTAGAGTTTATTGTTCGTGATTTTTCTATAATGTCTATAATTTTGAATAAATAACTTATAGAAGTATCTTATGTGTGTCTTATTTACTTTATTATGTAACAGTGTATTATCTCATTTTGTTGTGTTATATTTTTTGTTTGTTATACTACTATATATCTTAAGTCGAGGTCTATCGAAAATAGTCTTTCTATCTCATCTGAAGTAGTGGTATGAATTGCGTACACGTTATTCTCCCAAACTTCACTTTGTGGGAATACATTACGTATGTTGTAGTTGTTATTGAAATTTTGTGAGAGAAGTAGGGTGATACAATTTCAAATTGTGTTTGGAATTCTCACGATCAAACACTATTATTTTTATTTTTTTCATTAAAGTGAAATAATTTTCCGAAGAAAGGATGATGAAAATCTAATGGTCAAATGGCTACTAATAATTCATGATTACGGAAAAGATTATTGACTTGAACTTTGATGGGATGGATTTATGTTTTTTCTCATCTAGACTAACTTTAGTCGATAGCGTTATCTCGTGTCTATTGTTGGTGAGGTAGCACAAATTTTGTGGAATTAATCAAGATGTCAATAAATTATTGGATAGACTGAAAAGATATTCGTTTAATGTTTTTAGTAATGGATGATTATGAAAAAGATTAGTATTGACTTTGAAGGGATGGATTTATGATTATTTTTTTATATATAGACTAATCTTAGCGGATAGCGTTATCTTATATTTATTGTTGGTGAGGTAGCACAAATCTCGCGGAATTAATCAAGGTGCTAGTAAAATATTGGATAGACTGAAAAGATGTTGATTATTGTTTTTAGTAATTAACGATTTTTCGGGCGTCTATCGGAAACAGCCTTTCTATTTCTTTAGAGGTAGAGGTATGGACTGCGTACATCTTACCCTCCCCAGACCTCACTACGTGGGAATACACTGAGTTTTTTGTTGTTGTTGTAGTAATTGACGATTTTGGAGAAGATTATTATTGACTTGGAAGGGATGGATTTATGATTTGTGATTTAATTAATATTTCTCGACTATTGAAGTTTTGTTAAAAAAAAAATTTGTGTCACTAGCTTTTTATACCAAATTAGTTATTAAGGCTTCCATTCACATTATGGCATAACAATATGTATACGATAAATTAGCTTAATTCAGTCCTCTTATATTAGGATTAATTTTTCACATTTCTCACTTTACTAGAAAAAAACGAAATGATCTCACGATATCTACGGTTTAGAAAGTACTTGAAAGAAACATTAACAAATCATCGAACTAATTAAGGTCTTAAATTTGTTAATTTAATGTCTTAACTACTCAAATATCTCTTAAGGAAAGAGAAATACTGCATTCGTCTTAAATTATTTGTCATATTTTTTCTTTATATTACATTTCTTTTTAAAAAAATAATAATGAGGGTAATAGGCTAATAGCGACCCTATTAGGGACCAAGCCCTAAGGGAGTATTTATTAGGAAAATTCACTATATAATTTGGTATTCTCTGCTTATATATTTTATTTCAATATGTAGTTTATCAAAAACTTCTTTATCTTCATAAAGTAAGAAGTACGACTAAATGCACATCACTTTTTGCATACTTCACTTGTAAGATTATATTATTACTTTTCACATAATTTACTTGAGCCGAGAATCTATTAAAAATAATTTCTATACTCATAAGATAAAATAAAGGTTGCATACATATTATTTTCTCTATATTCTCATTTGTAAAATTACACTTAGTTGTTTATTACTCCCCTATTACTTGAAATGGAGCAAATATCCAAACATGAGATTGAAATTTCAAATTGGTAGTTGTAATTTTGTTTCCTTTGTAATGGGACACAGAGACAATTTTTGTGGAAAACTTCCCCCCTTGGAAAAAGAATTCTTCTCAAACTTCAAAAAATAAAAAATAAAAATGTGTGTCGCAATTCGAGTTAAGATCCTGATCATGATGCACATCTCAAATCGTTGGAGTCCCATAAGATATGAAGTTCAACTTAAATAATAATTCAAAACTCAATTCTTAAAATACGACATACTCTAACAATATGAATGGAAATTTTAAGCCTAAACATGACCCCGACAAATACTATAAACAAAATAGTACAAGTCTAATCGAAAGAAAAGGAACATATGCCTTCCGAAAGGTGGATGACTCACCACTTGCTAGCTGATGTTCCGAATGAATCCCAATGTTGAGCAAGATCAACGGAGTAATGTTTCGGAACCTACATCATGAAAAATTATAGCGTCCTGGGATGGTCAGTATAACAAGTACTAGCATGCAAACGAAGGAAAGGAACTAAAATAATTGATAAAGCCGTTTATAGAACTCGAAACATAAACCCATAATAGAGAAAATAAGAAGCAAGTGACTTAAAAATTAGAGAAATAAAATTAAATGAAGAGCTTTAATTCTGAATTATGTAGTTTACACCGACATTAAGTAACCCACGACTATATAGGTTCAGTCCATACCCAACTAGCGGCACCTCGATCCATGCTTGTTGCGTGGATTAGATAACATAATTGGTCATTCATATCATCAACATAAACTGTAATACTAAGAAAGCATTCGGCCGATCAGCCATTTTTCAGAATAGGACCTTCCCCACGAAGGCAAACACGATTTTCAGTGTTGGATCACGGTGAACTATATAATTCTCTTTAAGCCCAAATTAAAACACTTTTCTTAACATTTATCCATAGAGTTTTTCATTAAAGCATTCACATTTAATATCGTCATACCAAGACTTGCAAATCATGCCCAAAATTATTATCATTAAACATTCAAGAAACCAAAATCTCGCCTTTAAAATCATGAGCATAACAAAGCGTGGCTTCAAAATAACATGTTAAAATGAAATTCAGTCGACGAAATAGGGGGGTGCGGTGCACACCCCAAAGCGTGGCCTCTCTCGGTGCGGATGCGCAGGCCACCACGAAGTCGAGGCAATAGACCCTTGTGATGGTCCATGCAACGCGAGGCCAAGACACGGCCTCCTAGCGCATGACGTGACACATGATCCCATTTCACGTCCTAAACTTCATCCCAAAACGTTTTCTACTCAATCTAAGGGTCATATAAGCTCATTTTTTTCGCTCTAAAGGGACATACAAAACATACGGGGTGTTACAATATGTCTACCTAATACCACTAATAGTGACCCTGTTAGAGTGAGAGAAAAAACACCAATGACCAAGTCTACAAGCAATGACTAAAACCAACCAACACATCTCCATGATGTAATACAACACAACAGAAAAAATTAAACAGCCAAGAGAGACATTGGAGAATGTGCAAAACCTTGAACTACATACCTAATATAAATCCCAAATGGGATCAAATGAGGTGAGAAAGTAGGAATGTACAGAGACCTTACTTCTACCACACGTAGAAAGTATGTTCCGATGTCCATCAGTTCAACAAAAGCGTTCTCAAAAACAAGCTCGATAAACATAAAAGCTATAGAAATCCCACAAGTGAAACCCAAAAGAGTAGTACACAGACCTTACCTCTTGCCACACGTAGAGAGCATATTTTCATAGACTCACACTCAAGAAACGCGATTCGACGACAAGTTTGACTAGTAAAAGAGTAAAAGCTAGGGTGAAAATACTACATAAAGTTGTTTGAGGTACAAAAGAGAGAAGAACCAAGTAGCAAAGGGCATTTATAAATTTGTTTTAAGACATCAATGTGAATCTAATGTACATATAAGCAGCAAAATGTTGATAGTCCACTCAAATTTTAATATACAATTTCGTATATAATTAGGCAACATTGAAACAGAAAACTTGGCCTTCAAGTAACACTGACCTCTCTACGTCGACGAATAACCTTTATAGGGCAAAAGTTGGGTGCCCTATACATTGCAGCATACAAGTGCATATAACTAAAGTGATGGAGTTGGGGATAGAGATAAACCAAAGAATTGGAGAATGCAAAATTCTATATCTATGTAAGGTTTTACAGGAGCAATTGGAAATGATAAACAAAAGAGAACTCAAGCCTGCGGCTATTCTCTCCCTATGCTTGCGACAACACTGTACAGACTCCCTTCCCCCAATAGTTACGAAATTCAACAATCGAATCACCTGTTAGCTCATCACGCGTGCTGAAGTTCTACTGAGGGCTGATTTGAAGCAAGCACATGCTCAAGCAATATCTTGTAGATCATGGTAGGAATCAGAAAGAGTTGTCATGATCCATTTACAGTCATTTCAGGCGATGACTTTGGCGGTATTAATGGATGGTCCTCTCCTCTCTGCCTGTTATCATCAGAACTGTGCATGTTTTCAGCACAACTTTGAGGACAATTTGGTTCTCGGTTGTCATGTTTATCCAAATCTGCACTGCCATTATCAGTAGAATCCCCTTTTTCCTCGTGTTTGGATTCGACAGTCTTCTTGTCTCCATCTGAGCATGAACCGTCTTGTGCTGTACTTCCGGTCTTTTTAGAGGGTAAAACTGCTTGACTTAAGGTTGAGCATAAAGCAGCAAAAACACTGTCTCGAGACTTAGAACCTTTAGCAATACGCTGCAACCTTTTTGGCTCAGGCTCTTCTTTCTGCGATAGCTTACGTTTCAACGGGAAAGACCCCACTGATCCATCTTCATCAGAATTATCTGATTGCTTCTTAGGTGGTGGCTTATAATCTTCATCATCTTCATCATCATCATAATCGACGAGCCCCCCAGATCTAAAGAAACGGGAGTCTCAAAACGTATTCCCTTAGTTTAATAAATTCAGATTCAAGGAGTAACAGTTACTTACCTCACAGGTGAGACGCTTGGAGCAGATCCATTAGGCAAGGCTGGCCTACTTGCATTGGCCGCGGATGCAGAGGCAGAATCCTCCTCATCACTGAAGGATACACATATTCAGTGGGTACCAGCTGAAACATTTTTACATGAAAAAAAAGTAAAGCATACCTCTCTTCATTGAAATATTCCTCTTCTTCTTTCTCTAAACCACGGTCATCAACTCGTTTCCTAGGGTCGTCTAATAGATTGCCGACACTTCTCGTTCCTGAACAGTCTAGCGACTACGAAAGACCCAAATAACCCGTTATGAGCCAAGCATCACTATCAAGAGTGTAATGCTGAACAACAGGCGCAATGGATAATACCTGATCATATTTAATTTTCAAAGAGTGGATAGATGTCAACTTTTCGAACTTAACTAGTTCATCCCAGAACGAGTCGACTAAATACTTGAGCAATATCTTCAAGTTATCCTGCATTATATCATGTCAGACCATAAGAAATAAGAGAAGCCACGTCACATTAACTTTCACAATCTAAGCAGGTGAAGGAAATAAGATACAACCTTACGAATATGCTCAAAAAGTTCAAGAACAGCTGAGTTTAGAAGATTGTAGCGATCTCCGTTAACAACAAAGACATCAACAACTGGTTTTAGGAGATTGTGCTTTACTATGTAATTCATCAAATGTTCATCCTGCAGATCAAAGAATTTTAATATAATCACAATTATACGAAAGGGTGACACTCGAAAATAATGAACATAGAAAAATACTTCAGTCTGCGAAATTTATAGAAGCTCTATTGCCATGTGAAATGACATTTAGATGAAGAGAGAAAACTCGTATAGAAATTGGTTGGTTATACAAATTGACTAATTATATAGGAGTTAGGTTTACATGAAATGAGGAAAATTTCCTAGTTCTTGGATGTCTCCTAAATACAAGATATTAAGAATATTAATACAAGATAATCATCTTATTACTATCGACTTCCAAGAAACCTCGACCAGCTCAAGGACATTTAGGCAGTACAACCAAAACGAAGGCACTGTCTACCATTCCCAAAGGATTAATAAGGTTGCTTCAAAGCCACACACTAAATCAAACCAAATAAAATTCTACTTTTAGCACCAAACATGAAGGAAAAAGAATCATAACATATCATATTCTGGTCCACGATTTTGAAACCATTCTTAGAAAATTTTACACTATTGAATCAAGGTAGAAGGCAATGTTCGAATTCTGAATGGTACCTATGAACCTACAATCTCCCATGTCATTTTAACGATTACATCTTCTACAGTACAAAGCTCTACCAATGCAAAAATGTTGAATGTTGCAACAAATTCTCTTTAAGAACTCAATCATAGTGACATTATCTCAAACTTACTAAGACCAATGTTGCAGAAAATCTTACTTAATATCAAAAGGTTAATTTCTATATCAAAGTGTGGATTAATGGTTCTAACCACCAGAACCTAGAGACTTATAATACAAGAATTGATTCTTATATTTGGTCACGCCCTATTCTATGTCACAGTGGACTCTAGGAGTCTAAACCACTTCCAAGTCTCAGCGGTTTTACTTACCTAGTTATTATCAGATAAAAGAAACTACATAAGTTAGCTACCAGTTTCCTTCAACATTCACCAAGTCTCTAGGGCAATCATGGGCTCATGAATCACCACGAGACAATCAGAACAAAGCAGAAATACAAAGCACCACTAAAGAAAAATTACAGGCGCATCTGCAGTCCTATGCAAAAAATCTTGTGTCTTAATGACCCAGACATTCCTGTGGATGAGCCGGCCCAATCCCAGTTGGCACACAAATTCGAACTCATGAATGCGCCTACCACCCATTCTGCATTATACTTCCTTTACCATTGGACCAAAGCCTTGGGGCTACTTCTCAAAACATGTTAAGCTAATTTCATGGGGTAAAACATTCACCACAGAGGACAAATGAATTATAACTTGATCAGTACAGTCATGTCCACAGACAACACTCTCTTGCTTAATAGAAGTAAACAACTTACATTGCGGGAAATAAGAGTTCTCATAAATCTAACAGCAGCAACTACAAGGTACTTCTCTTTTCTTCGTGTCAAAAACATAACTTTCTCTATCACATTATTAAGAAGAAAGTTGCACCTGCAACACAGAAAAGAATCCAGATTAAACAAATAATCAAATTTAGCATTTAGGAACAAAGTAATTTGATGCCAAGATGAAAATATTACTTTATTCTGTAAGGATGGTGCACGATACAAAAACATAGGAGATCACAAATATTTAGTAGTATTTCTGGCTTGACACTACTTTGCTTTCCAGTTCCTCCATCAAAGCTCTCAGAGTTACTGACAGTTTGAGTGATACCATCAGTTGGGCAGGATGAAGTTATAACATCAACGAGTTGATTTAGGTGCTTCTCGTAGAAAATTTCAACAATGCTCTCTCTCTGAAACAAACAAACAGAAATTTAAAAAAAAAAAAAATAGAACTCCTAAGTAGTAGTTGAAATGTAAGAATTATAAGATAACACATTTTCACTTATTTTTTATGTGTCAAACACATCTTTCATCTTCGAGGAGGTTCTTTGCATGGGCAAGCACCCAAACATTTCATTTTATAAGAAGGATCGGTGAAACACAAACTCAGGATCTCTGCATGTTCAGTTGCCATGTGGATTATGTGAGCCAACTCATCAAAGAACCTTTGCAATTAAAGAGGAGACACGTGCATTTACTTGTTTTTTTCTCAAATACTAGCACTCTAAAGCTAATTCACAAAAAAACTAATCCCCATCCCAAAACACAAACGAACCAAATTGGAGATACTTTGTTTTTCCGATAACCGAGAAATCATTTGTTTCTAGTTTTGATACTAAGTGGATAATGGGTAGACTCCTTTACCCTTTTTCATTTAACAACCAAACTTGGTCCAGAGAAGGATTTAAACTCGTTATGTGTGCCTACCACACATCCTGCATTTTGTGACCTTTTCCCATGAACAACGCCCTAGGTCCTCAAGTTTGCAGATGCAGAACCACCTAAAATGCTTCTTGGGTAGTCAAGTTCCCCCACTGTATACTGCTTCTGTCTTCCTCTATAATCCATTCGTTAATCCTTACCCTTCCTAGATTTGTGAACAAGCACTAGACAACGACAACGATGTACCATGTGTAATCCCACAAGTGGGTTTGGGGAGGGTGGTGTACACAGCCTTAACCCCCCCTACCTTGTGAGGTAGAGAAGTTGTTTCCAACAGAACCTCGGCTCAAGGTAAGCACATCAAAGCAGTAAGAGAAGTAGTGAAGAAACTATAGAGAGAGAAATTGTAGCAACAACAAATAGTACGATAACCAAAGCTTAGGAAACAACAGGTAAAAATAAAATCGAAGAATAGAATAGTAGTAGAGCACTAATAAGGGACCAACTAGCATTCTACCCTAATACTCAACCTCCATATTGTCCTATTTAAGGTCAAGTCCTCGGTAAGCTGCAGGTGTTTCATGTCAACTAATCAACCTCCCCAATACCTCTTCAAACTACCTTTACCTCTCCTAATACCCACCATAGCCAACCTCTCACACCTCCTCACTGGCGCATCTACGCGTCTCCTCTTCACATGCCTGAACCATCTCAGCCTCACCTCCCTCATCTTGTCTATCACAAAGGCCACTCGAATATCTTCGTTCCTAATCCTATCTCTACTAGTATGCTCATACATCATCTCAAGAACAAGCACTAGAGTCAAAATAATGAAGTGCACTTCCACCCACCATCACTGAAATTGGGAAGACATAAAGAGACAAAATTCTAGATCTGTCAGGAAAAGGCACATTGTCCATATCTATGTTGAAAGTACCAACCTGGTCATTAACTTGACTACCCAGATTTGCTGGACGAGGTATTAAAATTTAACTACCCCGATAAAACCGAAACTATAACAATCAAGGTAAAACCAGAAGAGTTATAAGCAAAGCACCTGTGATCCTGATGCATACGAATCCAAGAGACTGCGCAGAATTTCAAGAAACTGGCAATGCATATCATCCTCAAAATCTGTTAGCATACCTTTCACCTGCAAATTTGAAAGCATATTATTAGTTACTTCGAGTAACTTCCATGGTGGCAAGTGCGGTTCAACACCATCCAATAGTAACATTAAGCCAAGGAAAAAGAAGATGAGTACTAAATTAACAAATACAGTAAAAGCCAGAAAAAAGACAAGTCTTTGTGTTACCATTACAAAACCATCCAGCATACGAAATAGGAAACATCAAAAAGATAAGAGATGGAGGAGAGACCAACCACTTCTCCAATTATTTATATCATCATGAATCAAGTACCGCATTCACAGCATAGAATAACTGAGCATTTAAACATGACAGCAGATGCCTCACAAGTTAGAACTTAACATGTTGGAGGGGGCAGGTATATGATTCACGATCCATATATTGAAGCAAATCATTGCAACAATAAAAAAAATGTTGAATGAATGCATCTTAGGAACAGGTAACCAACGGTTGAGAGATGCTGATATAATGATATTCTATTAGTCCCCACCATTGAGCAACCGTAGATGTTAAAATTACAAGGAAAAGAAAAAAACAAATTTTTGCTCACCAGAAGCCCAAATAACGCAAGACCTTCCTGGCGAATTACATAAGACCGCAGAAGATTTGAATCTTGATTCAAGAAAAGAATGAGGATGTCTGTCCTGCATCAGTTAGAATCATTTTGGATGAGAATTTTTGGGGAACAACAACCAAAATCATGTAAAAAGACGGAAGGAAAAGGAAAAGAGTCTACTTGCTAAAATATAACGATATGGTCCATTACCCCGTCAGGACTAGCTTCTTGTCTTCACTCTGCAAAACATCAGCTATGATATCGAATATGCCTTCATTAACAAGATCCCTGAAACCACAATAGTATTTGCAGTTCTATCAGCTCCATTTGCTAGGAAAGCAACATAAAATAGATCAGATTGATATTAATATGAAAGACGAAGCATGTGATGAATACCTAAATAGACGATGTTGCTGAACCACCTGCAAACTCTTACTCAAAGTACAAAACTCATGCAAAAAGTGCACCTGCACAATGCAAGAATAGGAAAAGAAAACTAAGTATAATTATGATAGAGACTACAAATACCCCTTCCCAGGTCTCCCGACAAATATAATAATAAGGAACAAAAAGTAAAAGATGAAGGTGAAAGCCCAAAAGTGCATGGAAACAACAATTTTATTTACCAAATTTTTCTTTGATTCTGCAGATGTAGAAGGCAACTTCAACTTTCCAAACAAATCCTGAATGAAAGTGCTATCATCTTTTAAGAGAGATACAACCTATATCAAGACCAGACAGTAAGAGACTATATTAACCAGAAGACAGAACATTTTAATTTCAGGAAAAGCAAATCTTACAACTGCGTTGTTTGAATGAATCATGGAATTAAGGTTTGCAAGTGTTGCATCATCCAAAACTCGAGACAAAATGACATCCTGAAAGTTAGCCCACAAACTGTAAGTTTCCTTGATGGCACAAGGATGTGATCTAAAAAGTAAAAGAACATAATCACCTTTAGATAGCCAACTCGATATGTTTGATGTATCTTTGAAAGGACTATCGGATCTTTAATAGATATAGCCTGACACACCCACAAAGCAAACAACAGATATCAATAAATGCAAACAGAACTAACATTGAAGACATTTCAGCAAATATTTCTAAGGGGCACTATTGCAGCAGGAAGAAAAGGAGTAGAAAAGAAACACAATGTACCTCCTTAAAGACCACATGCTCTTTAAGAAAATTGCGATGACGAACATGAGGAGCGTCGGGATCATCTGTTGACCAAAACACGAGGGAATTCCGAAATGAGATCAATAAGCAAAGAAATGTCTTCAGCGTAAGACGTTGGACGAAGAGTTGGTGATCCAGTATATAATTAAACAGTGGAGTTCTATTGGAATCAAAAAAAAAAAAAATCATTTTAAGTTGAAAGCAATAGGATTAAAGACTTACATTCAAGACACCCAATAATATCTATTATCAGCTCATCACCAAATATTTTTTCAAAGATCTGTGTGCTATTGAGCATAACTGCAAGAAACCATTTTATGCTGATTAGTTAAATCCTGCAAAAACAAGCCAAAGCATAGCTGAAAGAAAATGGGAGACAGGTAGGAAATACTAACTGATTCCTCTCACTATTTTGAAAATGATGTGAAGATTCTCAATATTCTCCAGATCTTCAGAGATCCTAAACAAATCCATCAGCTTACTGAAAAAATCTTGCTGGAGAACAAAAGAACCCGACTCAGTATGATTCACCCATTGATCCAGAAAACAAGGAAACAAATGAATAAACAAGTAATTCTTAGAATGAATACAAATCAATGAAAAAAACGTAACACTTCTCTTGTTTCGCCCTTTTAGCGATGGGAGCGGGAAGGGCTCCTCCCCCTTTCTCTCGTCTTATGTATAGCATCAGAAACTCCTTGAGAGTTCAGCACTAACTTGAATAGAATACTGCCCTTTGCACAAAGAATATTCACAAACAGTAAAGAAGATTCGGCGACTTCCAGCTACTTCACGGTTGGTAAAGGGGTGAAGGAGGCATTGAGGCAGAAGCAGTGATTCTACAGATCTCTACAGATATTTCGTTTAGCGATGGAAAAATCTCTACAGATCCAGAGCGAGTAAGGGACCCATGTTGAGCTACTAGCTGGACCAGATTGTATTCAGGTTGATGGGGAAAGGCGCCAAAGACACGAAAACCAGGAGGGACGAAGAGGGGTGGGGGAAGGGCACTGGCAGTACAGAGTGCTAATCTGTACATACAGCCACCACTTTAAGGCATTAAAACATTTACTATACCTATCAAAATTTTATATACAACTTACCAAAAGAAAGTTAGAATCCACTGATAGTTCAGTTCAATTTTCCTACTTATCTGTAACAGATAATCAAGTTCTCATCCAGTTATTGTTATAGTAGTTAATAATTGGATCAAAAGGGGGAAGACAGGACTTTTATGTTCTCAAGATGGGTGACGAATATGACAGCAACTAATTCTTAAGCTAACATATTTGATGCAACTTCAAATTTTGATTTCTTTGTTACGAGGAAGATATTACTAATGCTAATTTGAGGTTGAAATCCCTCACTTCAATGACGATTAATCGTCCAAAAAGAAATCAAACTTGGAGAACTGAAAGATTCATGAAACTCACATCGTGCAATATTAGTTCTGTAACACGCAGCTGATCAGCAATGCCACCCTCTACAACTGTCTGCAGGTCAAACAATAACACATTTTCAGAAATCAGTACACAGTACAAAAAGATTTACACGAAAAAAAAAAAAAAAAAAAGCAAACAGACTTTTCCTATACCCTATACCTTTTAATTTTACATGCCTTTTTTTGGTTAGGATTGAGAACGCATCACAGTAATTTATTAATAATGACCATATTAACCACAGGTACCTACTCATCCCACCAGCACAGATACCAATTAACTTTGTCCAACCAAGGCTTTAGGTAGATGTAGGAAGTCTTGCCTGGATTTGAACCCTCATCTTTTAAAAAAAGAAAAACTCTTGATTACTAGGGCACACCCTTGAGTGCAACTTAGGAAACTACCAAGACAATATAAGAAAAATACATTTGAACTATTTAAGATAAGAAATGCTGAAAGGATGAAATCAGATGAACCTTTAATATCAAGGGAAGAGTAGAAAGATCAACCGGGGGCAACTCCCTCAAATCACTGTTGACACTATGAAATGTCTCATCTGAAAATAGTCAGGGAAAAGAAGCGAAACAAATAAGTCATGCATATAAAACCTTATTCCGATAGGCATGACAAAATGAATCGATAAACAGAATCAACAGTTCTCTGTAAGCACAAAAGAGCCCAATGATAGGTGTCCCAGAAGTAGGAGAAAGACTATATGCTCCTATTTTTGTAAAAGCCAGCAATTTATTGTGGTTCTCAGCATCAAAATGTATTCATATCAAGACAATAGCAACTGAAGCATTCAACAATAGCAACTGAACGTATTCGTGGGGAAACACTTTCATACTAAATCACGACAAATATGCAATTGAGTTTTACATTTCCTGTTTGGATAAAGACACATATCTCATTTAATTTTAATTAGTTGGAAAAAAATGGACCAAATATTTTTAGTATACATACTCCATATATCCACATGGAGCCAGAAATATGACTATGCCCAAGTGAGTACTATATTCACAGCCAAACTTTTGAAACTCAGAATCATGGAAAGTCAATAATGTTCCATTTGTCAAGTGTACAAAAATATCACTCTATAGACTCACTGTTAAGATTACTGAAGTGCATGTTCCTTTGCACGCTACATATATGGTCCCTACAAAGCAAAAAAAGACCAGATGTTATTTGCTGGTGCTTCCAACAGATTTTGAAAAATCCAAGCAACCTTAAAAAAGTTGATTTAAGGAGGGTAGTATATAACCAAGAACAGAGGAGATTTAAAACAAAAACAAAGACAATTTTCAAAACTTGCCATATATAGGAGCAACCAGTTGTCTCTTGAAAGCTAAGAGCCAGTTCAGTTGAATACTCCTGGTCTCTCCAGGATATAATTGTATCTGAATAGAAGAATATGTTTTCTCATGGAACTGTATAACATAACAGAAGTTATAAACAGGGAGAAAGGAGACAAAACTATGGAGCTGGAGGATACCTTCTTGCTTCCGATAGATATCTTCTGCACTGATACGGTGCAGGAGCAAAGTCTCATGATCTTCTTCATCAGCTACAAGCAATCCTAGATCTTCTGATCTCTGCATCAGCATCCAAAATCAGATGCATACAAATTAACCCCCTCCCATTCAGTCCATATGACCCGTTATTTGTTGACACAAACAAAATGGATAAGCTGAACATCAAACATTCTGCAAACACACACCTCTATATAATCTACAGTAACATGACCTGTTCCTTGATCATCCCATTTCCTGTCGTCATTCAGACGATAGACCTTTACACGCTGCAGTACAGATGAGACGAAGGTTAATCTTGCAAAATTAACGTAATACAAGATGATGGAGCTTTACATGCTGCAGTACAGTGGCACAAGAAAATGCTTTTCAGGAGATGAAGAAAGTGTTTTTCCCCGAAACACTTTTCAAACCTTGATCAAGCACAAATTGCAGATCTAATATTGACCAAATGATTTTAGAAGGACTTGTCAAATGAATTTTCCAAAGACAAACTACTATTCTTTTATGAAGTGGTATATAAATAACAAAAGCATCGAGGTAATGCATGCAAAATAAAGGAAGAAAATCTATCATAAGACAAGGGAGCTGATAAATTCCGGGAAAGAGTACGGGCTATTCTTGACTGACTTTTTATAAAATAAAGGTCACGGCTATTCTCCAAAAAAATTTTATTTTATTTATTTATTTATTTATTTGAAACAAAAAAACACTTTCGACAAAAAACATTTTCAAAATAAGCAGATTATGGAAGCTTGGCAAACATGCTTAAGGCAGACATTAATTCCGAGAGCTTTTAGGCATTTTGAGGGAACTTACTAATTAGGCTGCTTTCCCTCCTTTTATTACTTATTCTTAATAAGAAATGAAAAGCTGTCTCCTATTATTACCTTCAATCATCATATTGCTAAACACCTACCAATCGGTGGATGTAGAAGTTTATGCAAGATAAGACCAAACAATCTCTAGAAATCTTCTATGATTTTGTCCTCTTTTCATCTTCTACCAAGATCTTAATAATTATAATATTTTTTGATAATCAAGAGAGCAAAAAAATTCATGTTGCAGAGAATGGATCAATTCTAAAATGTCCAATCTCGTATTGTCGCACAACCATCTCTTTTTTTACACAGAAGAAAAAATTATTAATGTACAAGCACTAAGCTAATGGTGGATTATTACAAACTGGGAGTCCCACATATACAAAATACAAATACAAATCTTAACATACGCATATTTAGGACATTCATCTTGTGGATACAACACATTAAGCCTCGGACACTCACATTTACTCCAATATGACATGGTTGTTTCCATATAACAGTGTTGGTCTCACAACAGCTTTATAAATTTGCATTTAATATTGTTAGGTATCTTTTTTTCATACGGTAGTCTCGTAATACTCCTTTTCAACCATATTATTCTAATTCAATGTATTACATCTTCATCTATGATCCGTCATATCATTCTTCACAAAGTCTAAAGCTTTAGGTTGTTCGCATTTAGGCACAAAAAATCCTAAACTTCCCCAATTCACAATTATTCTTCTCATGGACTTTCCTAAATTTCTACTTATCCTAAAACCTATGCAAAGTAAAGTGCTTCTCACATCCAAATTTTCAGCTGACTCCCTCACCTGTCTAACTTCAAGTAATCTATCAGAGCAATCCAGACTTGTTCAGTCTATGCCCTCTTTCATCCCTGAAATTGTTTATTCTAAGAAAAGGTGGAGGATGTCGAATTTTTGTGTCAATATTAAGACAAAATAGCTTCTCTGTTTGAACAGTGTATTAAGACAAAAATAGCTTCATAATTTTTCACATTAAGTTCGCCACTTGTGCCCTCAATAACATAACAAGATCCCTAATGAGACTGTATGCGATTTTCAATTCTTTTATCCACAAAAGAAAAAACAGGGAATTGCAAACTAACCATCAACACCACCAACTCAGAATATCCCAATATCCCATGATGAGAGGACATTTTCTCCTAGCGCCAAACAAGAAAAGGTTTATTTTCTAGATTCTAACATACAAATCAACAATGCAGGTCCACTTTCAGTAAGAATTCAACAATATAACAAAGCAAACATAGAAGACATAACACTCCACCTTGCACCACAACTACATTCTGAAATGAAACTAAACCAAAACACAAATACTAGAATACCACTGCCAAAGAAACCCAGCAAAATATTATATTTTGAGCTCAGCTACCTTTAGCCAAACCCGTGGGCTTTGACCTGTGTCCTAAAGTGACATACAATAACAACATAACAACTGTAATCCCACAAGGCAGGTAGAGTGTACGCACACCTTAACCCTACCTCGTGAAGGCAGAGAGGTTGTTTCCAAAAGACCCTCGGCGCAAGTGCAGCAAATCAAAGCAATTCTAGCTCGAACGCAAGGACAACAACAAAAGTAAATTCCCCTCAGACCCACTTCATCGATTCTCATACCCAGATATCCCCTATACCAATAGCTCGGTGTTCAGAATTTGTTGTATAATTTGGCCTGCCCCTCTACCCTTCTCCACTTCAATCTTCAAACCATACTGCAAAAAAAAAAAACCTCCAACTCCACCTATAGTTGCAATATATGACTTCTCTTAAGCGTCCATAGAAACCTCTACAACCCCAAAATTTACTGTCCCCTACTGTTACTTATCTCAGATATTGATAATAGTGAAACTATAATTACACAGTCCAAATTCTAGTTAAATAACCCAAATCCCAGCTAGTTCAGAATTTAAACGTAATGAATTCAACACAAATTAATTTCAAATAACATAGAGCTTGTTCAGATAGGCTTATAGCTTATGAATTATAAGAAAAAAACTAAAAGTTAGGATTTCTAAGAGCCTGTTTGGATTGTCTTATTTTAAGTGCTTTTAAGCCAAAATAGCTTCTAAGAACTTTTGTGGAGGCATAAGCTAAAAGCCCATCCAAAACATGCTCCAACTTATGGCTTTTGGCATATGTTACTCGGTCTCTTTAAAAATTTCATCGGGTGCGTGTCGGATCCTTCAAAAGTAGTGCATTTTTTGGAGGATCCGAAACGGGCGTGGCAACATATTTGGAGAGTCGAGCAACTTAGCTTTTGGCTTATTTTTGTTATTTTGACTTAAAAACAAGTGTTAAAAGTACTTTTAATCTCAACCAAAACACTACAAAGGTGCTTAAAAGCACCTAAAACAAGCTAATCCAAACGCACCCAAAGGTGTGACCTAGTGGTCAATGAAGCGATTGAGAGTCATGAGGTCTCCGGTTCAAGTCTCAACGGAAACAACACACTAGGTGATTTCGAGTTACCTAGTACATGTTGTTGATGGGAGCTGCCACATATCCCGTGGAATTAGTCAAGTGCACGAAAGCTAATTCAAACAGGATTTATAGCCAAATTCTAGCTAAATATCCAATTCCAGCTAGTTCAAAATTGAGACAATCAATTCCCTAATAATCAATTTCAGATAATAAATAAAAGAGCTAAATCAGTGTGAATTTAGTCCTTATGTTCATAAAGAAGCAATTTTTATACTGAAATTCTAATTAAATATCCAAACAAGCTCAATAATAAATTCTATAACAATCGATTTCGTTTGGCCTAGTGTTTCAATAAAATGGGATGGGCATCATGAGGTCTCGGGTTCAATTCCCACCAAGACAAACACTAGGTAATTTCTTCCCATTTGTTCTCGTCTTGGTGGACAGAGTTACCTGGTACCTATTGCTGATGGGAGGTGCCGGGCTACGTTGCACAAACTCTTCACTTTTGCTCCCGCACCCGTGTCAATACTCCAAAAATACACTATTTTAGAAGAATCCGACACGCACCCGTTGACATTTTTGAAGTGTACGAGCAACATAGGTTCCAGGCATCCTGGATTTAGTCGAGGTGCACGCAAGCTGGCCCGAACACCACGGTTATCAAAAAATAATACAACAACAACAACATACCCAGTGTATTACCACTAACGCATATGAAGTAGAAAAGCTATTTCCAATAGACTCCGACTCAAAACAGAAAACAGTAAAACAAACAAACAAATAATAATAATAATTAATTAATTTCAATTAATTAAAAACGAGCTGAATTTAGTACTTAGGGTTATAAAGCAACGATTTTTCGAGCAAAAAAATAAACAGAAAACCAACCTGCATCGGATTATTAGAGTTGGATGACTTCTCTTGAGCACCCATAGAACCTTCTAGAACACCCAAAATTCACTCTGTTGTAACGGAGCTGGGGAACAAAATTAGGGTTTTTGAGCAGCAAAAAAAAAGGGAGGAAAAATAGGAAGTATTTGAAGTTAATATTGGGATAAATTAAAAATTGGGATCAATTGAAAACCCTAATAACCGCCATTGATATTGATTTTTGTACTGGATTTTCTCTCTCTTCGCTCTTTCTCTCTCTTCAATTTTACTTTCTCAAAAATTGTTCCTGCCCCGCCCCGAAATGGCTTTTGGGGATGCAGAAAGCAGCACATATGGTGAGGGTGAAATGACTTTAATGCCCTTTTACTTTGGATTATGCAATTTGGCTTAATAATATGTTGGATGATATGGATTTGTTGTCTATTGGGCTAAGCTGTTATCGAGTTTAGAAGTGAGTGTTGTTTAATTTGTGTTTAATGCGTTATAAAGTTGTTCGTTTTCGTCTTTGGAATGTACGATTTATTTAAGGTGGTATTGTGTGCGTCGCCTTTTTTTTATAGAAGTTTTCAGCTTAGAATACTGTTCATGTTCACTTTGATTTTTGGATTCTTTTTCTCTTTCTTCTCTCTTGGTTTTTCTTCTGAAGTTGTTCGTCTCGACTTGACCTTTGGAATACAGAAAGCAATATATTGGATGATGATGAAATAACTGTAATACCCTTTTGACTGTAAGGAAAAAACACTTCGAATTATGCAATTTGGCTTAATAATATGTTGGACCTTATGGATTTGTTGTCTGCTGGGCTACGATGTTATCGAGTTCATAAATGAGTGTTGCTTAATTTGTGTTTAATGCGTTAGAAAGTTCTTTGTTTTTGTCTTTGGAATGTAAGATTCAAGGTGTTGTGTGCATCGTTTTTTTTGTTCTCCCTTTTCAGATTTTACTTCTAAAGTTGTTCGTGCTCGATCTGGCTTTTGGGAATGCAGAAAGCAGGGCATTGGGTGATGGGTGAAATGACTTAAATAACATTCGATTATGCAGCATGGCCTAAAAATTTGTTGGACCTTATGAATTTGTTGTCTACTGGGCTATACTGTTATCGAGTTCATAAGTGAGTGTCGCTTGATTTGTGTTTAATGCACTATAAAGTTCTTCGATTTCATCTTTGGAATGTGAGATCCATTTAAGATGTTATATGTGATCACTTATTTTAGAAGTTTTCAACTTGGAATGTTGTTAATGTTCACTTTGATTTATGGATTTCTCTTTCTTCTCTCTTCATTTTTCTTCTGAACTTGTTCATTCTCGACTTGACCTTTGAAACACGTAAAGCAGTAAGTTGGATGATGGATGAAATGACTATAATACCCTTTTGATTCTGAGAAAAGAAACATTGGATTATGCTATTTGGCTTATTAATATGTGAAATGAATAATTTTAATGTTCATTTTGATTTTTGGATTTTCTCTCTTCGTTTTTCTTCTGAAGTTGTTCATGCTCGACCCGACCTCTGAAACACAGAAAGAAGGAGATTGGATAACGAGTGAAATGACTATAATACCCTTTTAACTGTGAGAAAAATATTGGACTATACAAGTTGGGCTTAATAATATATGTTGGACCTTATGGATTTGTCCATTGGGCTATGCTGTTGTTCGAGTCCATAAGCGAGTATTACTTAATCTGTGTATATACCTTATAAAGCTTTTCATTTTCTTCTTAACAATTCAATTTTTAGATGACGTGCACAAGTGAAACAAATTTTAGTTTGGAGCTTCTAGTTAAAGAGGGTTTGCACGAGGTGTGCGCTTTTGGTCAGATAGTGTACAATACTACTTTATGTGTGTCTTATTTCTGTTATTTCATCTTGTTTCATGTTTACTGTCTTTCTGTCCTAAACCGAAATCTATTGGAAACAACCTCTAGTGGTATGGACCGTGTCTTATTTCTATTATTTCATGCTTATTGTCATTCTGTCCTAAGCCGAGATCTATCGGAAACAACCTCTGGCGGTACAAACTGCGTACATCTTACCCTCCTCAGACCTCGTGGGAATACGCTGGGTTTGTTGTTGTATTCACAAGTGAAACAAATTAGGAAAAATCAACCTCAACCCTTGGACACATCCATCATCAATTTCTCATTATCATACTCAAAAAGTACAAAAACATTATATTAGCTATGATATAGTCCTTTTGCCTATGTACTTTACTTGTCAGAATGACATCTAATAATGTTTTTGTTTTTCCCTGTAGTAAGGCTTAGGTACAACTTTAAAACTTGGTGAATAATAGTATGTCCATGGTAATGGTAAATACAGATTCATAAAATGCACTGCCACACTTACCGCGTTATATTATCTTACTCTCGTACCACTGGCCTGCACTTTCTATCATGCCAAAAATCGACAGGCCAACATTTCAAGCTTTCAAGCTGCGGAATCCAGATTAGTCAGGTAATAGGTTCCAACTGAAAAATGCTTCAAGATAAAGCTCCACTTGATGGTAACAGAATGGAAATGGAAGTCCATACCGATGTAGATCAATCTTAACTTCCAACGACCGCTAATTCTTTGCATACTGAGATATTCTCAGTAGCGCTCTGCCAAAGAACCATACCTAAACACACATAAATAGAATCTATATGCATCATTTCTCCTCAGCGCGGAGAAAAGTTTCTTCAGCATGCATCATTGAAGTTAGCCAATGGATCAGTCAACTTAAGACTTAAGGAAGACAATGCACATATGCCACAGAAACAGCCATCTCCGGTAAGCAAATCCATAAACCAGATGACATCTCATTCACAGAAGACTACGACAAAAACAACATACCCAGTGTACGTACTCCCACTAAGTGGGATCTGGAGAGGGTAAAGTGTACACAGTCCATACCACTACCTCAGATGAAGTAGAGAGGCTGTTTCAATAAATCAGTTGGAGTCTTCTACGTGAATCCTCCAAATCAATTCAACTTTCTTCAAACCCTTCTCAGTCAAATGAAATACTTGTATTTTACGATCAACTAGAGATTTTCAACATACTGATTGAACAAAGGCCGAATAGCTAAATAAAGCATTAAGAAACGCAAGGGCGGCTGCATTAATTTAAACCGTCTTCACAGAAAGATTAATAGACTACCAGTCAAAAACAAGGTTCCATACTAACTCAAGTATCCACTAAAAATATCAAAACCATCAAACAAAGCCTCAACAAACTGAGAGATTGTCCGTCACGATGAATAGCTCATCACTATAACAATTCTTTTACTCTTCAGCATATTCAACGGTCTTCTTGTTGTGCTTCCGAGCATACCTCTGGTTCCTCAAAAACTTGGGATCCATCTGCATTTTACCATAAAAATAAAAAATCCCGAACTTTGGTAAACAACAGATCAACTTTTTCTTTGTTACTTTTATCATAAGCAAATCCATAATTCTATATCAGCGGATATAGAATATCACTACACCTACTATTACTCCATGGCAGCGATAGAACTTAGTATAACTAAATATATTGCTTCAAAACTGCTCATATTTAATACTCCTATGTGATCTACTTTCACCTGATTTAATAAACTTACGTCTATATGTCCAAATAGCTAGAAGTGTAAAGAAGAATCAACTAAGAAAGAGAAACGATGGCCTTTTTTATCATAAGCAACTCAGTGAATTCATATCAACAGATACGAATATCTTTATACCTACTATTACTTGCGGCAGTGACAGAATTTAGTTTGACTACATATTTGTTTCAAAAACTGTTTATATTATATAAGGGTCTACATTTGCCAACGTAATAACCTTACATCCACATATATAATTTAAGGAGAAAAGATGGTTTTTTCAATCATAAGCAAATCCGTGATTTCATATCAGGAGATACGAATATCTTTACAACTACAGTGATTGAGCTTAGTACAACCACATATATTTTTTGAAAACTGCTCATATTATATACTTGTTCTACATTCGCCTGCTTTAGAAACCTTACATCCATATTTTACCACAAGATAAAAAAATCACAAACTTAAGTAGAACAATGTGTTTATCTTTATCGTATCGGAAACAGGTAGGGTAAGGTCCGCATAAACTCTACCTTCCCCAAACTCCACTCGTTGGGATTATAATGGGTATGTTGTTGTTGTTGTTCTATCATAAGCAAATCCATGGATTTATATCAGCATATAGAGATATCTTTATACCTACTATTACACTGTGGCAGTGAGAACTCAGTCCAACTACATATATTTTTGAAGAACTAACCCTATTAGCTGCTCACCCAACAGCGACAACAACAACATACCCGGTGCAATCCCACAAGTAGGGTCTTGGAAAGGTAGAGTGTACGCAGACCTTGCCTCTACCTTGGGAAGTAGAGAGGCTGTTTCCGAAAGACCCTTGACTCAAGAAAAAAAAAGTATTAACAGGAGTAAAGAAGTAATGTCAAAATAAAATATAGATAAAAGTCAAAGCATACTAAAAAGAAATGCAACTACAACAGTATACCTATAATCGAAATAATAATAGATGCTCACCCAAATGCATAAATTTAAGATGTATCTATAATCCATGTATAATATGTGTATAATCTATGTATCCTGCTAGAAAAAACTAAACACTAAATCCGACCGGCAGTTTTTGTAAACATCCCTATATAAATGTTGTCCATTGGCCTAATTTAATAACCTTAAAATATACATATCCAAATATTTTTTTTAATAAAAAATAAAGAGCACACAACATAATCCCAACAGTTTGGAGCTTAATTACAGCTTGCGCATTCAATGAAAATCCCAATTTTGAGTCTGTCGAAATACATAATTAGCTCTCGATACATCCAACGAAGATACATTTTTTCATTAGTAAAGATACATAATTTGCTCCCGATACATTTTTTCCGATTTTGAATCAATCGAGTGTCGAGATACATAATTGCCATGACCTGTATTAATGGTCGCGTGAGAGACATACATTAGGGTCACGTGAGAGGCACGGACAGTCCGCTTCAATATAACACAGTGAACTGTTGTGGAAGAGGGAACGAATTATTTCGGTAAAATCCCAACGATCTTTTCCTCTCACTCTCTCATTTCTCTCTCTTCTTCCTAACTACTTCTTCCTCCTCTTGACTAATTCTATCCCTAATTGCCATTGAAGGTGACGATTGGAGCTTCCATGGCGAATTATCTCTCATAGTATCCAATTCAATTTATCAATTGTAATAGCTAGTTTGTATTGAATTTGGATTAGCAATAAAAATTCCCCTTTCGCGATTTCAAATTCTCTTTCATTATCGAAGTACATAACAATAATACATCAAACGAATATACATTTTCCTTTATAAAGATACATAATTAGCTCCTGATACATTTTTTCCTATTTTAAGTCTGTCAAGATACATAATTAGCTCCCGATACATACATAATTAGTTGATATTTTGTAATTACTTTGTTACGGTAGTAATTTATGTAAATATGATAAGTTAATGTGTATGCTTATGCTATTTTTCCAAAAATAAAACTATCATAGATAGGAACAAAGATGGTTTTTTTCTAACATACCCCTTTGGTAGAACTGTGTCTATGCCTTTTGGGTTTCTTTATTCCATTTCTGTGTGCCTTATACGACTGATTATGAGCTGTGTGATTCTTCGACTTTGCCATTTCTTCACAATCAACTGCATAACACACACAAACAAAAAATATATACAAAAATTAGCAAAAATTTCAATGAAAAATTCAGCTCAATAGGGTGGGGGTGGGGTGGGGGAGTGGGGGGTGGGGGTGGGGCGTGCGGGGTAGGGGTACCTGTTGCAGGCGATTAGGGATTCTTACCAGAGAGGAAGAGATTTGGGTACTTATGGGAGTTTGTATTTGAAACCCTAGTATATTGTGAAATGACGAAAATAGCCTTGAGATTTGGTGTTAATGTGATTTGGGCTTAGATTGGTATGTAAATGTAATTTGGGCCTTTGGGCTTAAATGGTAGAGTCCAGTCATTTTTTTCTCCCTCTTGGAAAAATAACATAAATATACACCTTAACTTACCGTATTTACGTAAATTTTTATCCTTATAAAATAATTTAAAAAATTGCAACTAAGTATGTAACTTCATTGAATGTATTAGAGAACTAATTATACATCTCGACAGACCCAAAATCGAAAAAAATATATCGAAAACTAATTATGTATCTTCGTCAAATGTATCGGGAGCTAATTATGCATCTCGACAGACCCAAAATCTGAAAAAATATATCAAAAACTAACTATGTATATTTACAAAGGAAAAAATGTATCTTCGTTGGATGTATTATGTATCTCGACATATTAAAAATCAGAACAAATATATCGCTAGCTAATTATGTATCTTTACAAAGGAAAAATGTATCTTCGTTGAATGTATTAAGAGCTAATTATGTATCTCAACAGACCCGGAATTGAGACTTTCAGTAATTATGCAAAATGTTGAGTTTGTTGTAATTAAGCTCTAGACTATCGAAATTTATGTTGTTTGCCCAATCCTATATTAAAATATATTTACCACTATAACAATACTTTTTATTTATTATTATTTGTAACAACTGTATTATGTATTAAACGTGAATTATGAATGCAGTATAGATGTATTAGAAGTGTTTTAAAAGGTATTATGCTTGTTAGGTAAGAAATCTGCAATGTGTATTAAAAGTGAGCTATGCATGCAATATCGATGTGCCGTAATTTATATCTGAAAAAAATCTATTGTCATAGACGATAAATATTTTTTAAATATAACATATCTATGTGAACAACACACAACCATTTAAAAACTAAACAAAATATTTATAGCTGGTTAGATTTATTAAGGCTTTAGTAATACTTGAATTAGTTATGAGGAAAGTTGCGTACAATTTTATGCAAGTTTTAGTTATTCATGTATTAATTATTCCATCTTTTTTCCTCGCATAAATTATACATAAATTTCCTCGTAGCTTATACATATATTAGTTATGAGACATGATCTTAACCAACTACCAAGTATGGTATTACTTAGACAATATCTTATACATGAATAATATTTCTCTTATCCAGCTACCAAACGACCCCTTAAAATTTAACCGCTTCCTAACCAACTTCAAACGTGGTATGGGAATATAGATTTATAGTTGTTCTCTTCGGCATATTTGATGTGTGGGAATATACTGGGTATGCTGTTGGTGGTGATGGTGATTTGTTGGTGTCCTAATTTATATTTCTTGTATTGCATGGGCTTGGGTCAGTGCCTTGGCGGTCAGAGGCACGTCTAGAATTTAAGTTTTATGAATTTAATCTCTATCGTTCTTAGCATTTGAGCTCATTATATTTTCAAATTAGGGTTCACACCTACTATTTGTTATAATTTTATGGATTTTGATACATAAATTTGTCTTCGGAAGTACTAGGGTCAGATAAATCCGATAACATCAACCTACATCAGCCTCTGTCGATGGCAACTAAATAGAAAGAGAAGATTGTTCCGAAAGGGGTATACCGTATACATTCTTTGGTGTCACTGTGGAGTCCTGACGCACAAAGAGATTTTACTCATCGATGTCAATTTGGTCCATGAAATGAGGCCTAGTGCATTTGATCGATGGATAAGAGAACTGAGCTGACATAAAAAGTGCTTGTGCGCTCTACATAGTATAACAACAACAACAACATAACCATGTACTCCCATGAAGTGGGTTTGGGGGAGGGAAAAATGTACGCAATCCATGCCACTACCTCATATGAAGTAGAGAGGCAGTTTCCGATAGACCCCTGGCTCAGGACAGATAACTGTATAAAAAAAAATCAAATGGTTTTCTCAAACACTTTTCATAAGGAAAAGAACATTTCACAATCAAGTGAATACCCCTTCACTTTTTGCAAGAGATGGTCTAAACTCACTAAAATTGACAAACAACACAACTTAGTTTCACAATCTAATGTTTCTCTCGGTATGTAATACGCTCAGAACTCGCGATGAAGATTCATACGCGGGTGATCAAATACGCTCAGAACTTGTGAAGAAGATTCATACGTCTACTATCTCACACTCCATCGCAACTTGAATGAAGGAACCTTACCATGCCCAAGTTAGTGTATCTAGTCGTCTTTCTGCAGAAGCGCCTATTTGCTTCTTGAAAAACAGCTTCTACTTCAAGCCTCTACCGTTAAAGAACCAACGAAGACTACCTGCGTCTAGAAATTTACAGTATCTGTTGATGTTACGCGTTGACTTGATGTATAAATCGGCACCAAATCCTGTTTTTCATGCGCAGTGTCGTAGCATCCAAAAATATGAAATGTCATGCGTCACCCTCTTACTCCATCTCGGTATCAGGATTGAGAGTCCCTTCGTATATCAGCTGTGATAAAAAAAAAAATATAGGTAAAGCGTAAAGGAGTTTTAAAATTTGTCTCCGAGTCTATTTCTAGTATAGCAATTACCGTTGCCTTATTGTGTTCCAACTTCATCCTCCAATATTGTTCTTGTGTTTGCTTTGAACGAAACATGGCCTGAACTCGCACAACAGATCTCTCGATACGCTCTTCAGCTTGTTTCCTACTGGCTTGGAAGAAATCCTCCTCCATATCATCTGGTTTGTGATTAACTACTTGACTAGATGGGAGTTGAAGCCCACGAAAGCCTTTCTTCTTCAAACGCCAACGAAATAAGGCCTTTTCAAGCACGCCGACAGACCAAATTATCTCCCAGTAATGCCTTCGGACTTGGAAACCACGGAACACAGCCTGCATAACCAGAGGCAGGTTCCGTTAACGATGGATCATGTTATTCTGTTAGTTTTATGGGAAAGTTGCAGAGTAAAGAGGGCGTTACTTGAATTTTGATGGCCTGACGACGTATGTGAAGAAACTCTTTCCTCATCTTCCAAGTTCGGAACCTATACTGGATTCGTGCAGCAGCTGCCAGCTGTTTCTGCATCTCATAGTTGCGGAAAGCATGCTGAATCTTCATAGCCGCAATTATATTACGTGCTTCCATCTCTTGATTCGAAGACTCAACTGCTTTTGTCCGCGCTTTCAGTGAACGCTCCCTGAATGCAGCCTGGCTACGTGCATCCGCATCTGCAGCAGTACAATAAGCTGCTAAACTATCTTTCAGATTAAGCTCTTCCTCTGTGAAGTTCCCGGGGTTTGTAGATTCAGTAGTCGTTTGGAGCGAACCACTGATGTTTCCAGCTAACGCCATATCCTTAAATTGTGCGACTATAGCCTTCTCTGCGAGATAAGCACCCAAACCCTCATGACCATTTTTAGATGCAACATCAGAAGCAGTACATCCACCGAGGTTTTCTGACGTGGGATCCGTGACCAGATTTGGTTTTGCTCCCGCAGATAAAAGAGTTGCAACCATTTTTTCCCTGACAGTCCAAATACACAAAATATAAACAGCCTTATACTTGAAATGACCAAAAATTGAAAATATACGCTCCGTGTTGGTTCTACTTTCATTATTTTGGAGTGGAGAAATGAGGTGAACGAAGGTCAGACAGGTTGTCGGACAGCAGTTGTTCAACTTCGACACAACCAAAGGTATAACGACTATTCTAAAGAGTTTACATTATAAGAAAAGAAAGAATCAAACGATAGATAATTGCAACATTCCGGAGCTGTAACTAAGGATACCTTCCATAATACGCAGCCCAATGGAGAGCTGTCCATCCATATTTGTCTCGATAATCTAATGACAAACCGGACCAGGAAAATGGATATACAGCCCAAGTGTAACCTAGGCACACAAATGAATAACTCCTTGACCTCGTTCGTCATGTTCTGAGATTTTACATCCTTCAACAATTCTTTCCATAAGCCATTCCTGTAATCTGGTTCGCAAAGAGAGCTCAAACAAGCGATCTTTTGCACATGCGACAGAGAGTTTCTTGTCTTCAATTGATTTGATCAGACAAGCCCAATTATCGATAATGTGAGAACATTTTCCAGCAAATGTTTTCGCATCTTTCAGCAACTCTTGATGTATTTTGCTGGATAAAATATTAAGGCTCTTCGATGTAGAGAACAGCAGATGAGCAAGCCTCATTTAAAGCGCAAGTTCATCCCAATTTGATTGATTCTCCGGGGGTTCTGTCGAAAGATGTACTGAAGGAGCTCGAAACTCAAAGCTCATGATTTGACTAATAGGTTTATTACCATCGAAACTTAAATATATGTTTACCAGTCCGGGGGTTTGAGGAGAAACTACGCAACGATATACCACATGTTGGAGAATTTCTGCCGGGAAACAAGCATCGCCACACACACAACACAAGCTAGAACTGTCGAGATGTGATTGTCCTCCGTGAAAATGCCCGATGACAAAGATCTGCGATCATAGAGACAGCGTCATAACTGTTAGGTCATAGCTCAAAAGACATTTTTATCTTGACCGTGGCAAAGAACTTCGCGTGCTATAAGAATAATACGAAAAAGTTTAAAGAGGTAAAGAAAATGTCTCTCTTTGATAATTGAACACATCACGTTCACAAAACAGGTCGATGGCCACAGTATGCTAACCTTTTTCTCTATGTTTTTTTCCCTGAAACGCTAACGTATCTTAATTCTCAACCTAAAATGTTATGTTATGACAGGTCAGTTCAGATCAGGTATAACAAAACACTTATTTTCTATTAAAGCAAAATGACATTGAACACAAATACATGACGAGTAATAAAACTTCCTTTATTCTGATATTATCGCTTGTGTTTTAACGAGTTTACTTAAAGCCAATATCATGACAGACAACATTTTTCTTCTTGCAAAGAGAACTATTGAATCAAAATAGCATGTGTGTGAAGAAAGGACCTTTGTTTCTTCAGTTGAAAGAGCCCACGCAGGCGATATTTCTGTTATGTTGAATATCTGCTCCCTTGCATACGATTGACCTGTTGATGCAGAAGATTCGAGAGTTGGATCATCTGGGGATCCGGAGGATCAGTGATGAGGTAGCTCATCCACCTTCCGAAGCTATCCTGAGTTTGAAGTGTATCCTTGTTCTGACTATCGGAGGAGTCGCCTGTGCTTACTGTCATTACTCCAGACTCATTCTCCTGAAAACTTGAAGTCATTTGACCATCCGCTGTCTGGAAGGTGATCTCATTAGTATCCAACTAAAATAAACGGAAAAAAAGATATTACCGAGCAGCATTCAGTACACATAGGTGTCTCTCGTTCCAAGTCACCACACTCCTGCGTCGTGGGAATCACTCTAGCTTCTTATAGTACATAGTTAATTTTAAACATCAGTAAAACTGGATTTCTACTGGTTTTGATAATAATGATAAGCCGGAAGTACTGTTCGTGCATGTTGGTGCAAGAGAAAAATGTGAGTTGGAGGAGAATTACACCAATGAACCAAGCTGCGCATATATATATGTACTTACGTGGAGGCTGTAACCATTTAATTCACATAGATTATGTTGCTCATACGACGTGTGCTGCACAGAAACAGTTCTACCTCCTGCTGCAAAATTTAGGTAAATACTCAATAAATAACTGCTTTACGAATGTAAATAATAAACTAGTCTATAAGATACACGTACGCGTACTAATAATCATAGCATCATGCATATACCTTGTTGAGTAGAAATTATCTTGTTCGAATCACCAGGTGCCAAAAGATCATCCCATTCAAGCGTGTTAATCTCGAGTAGCCGCTGTTCATGATTTTGGACGGTCATATCGCTGTTAGGTTCTGTCAATCAGTAGAAGACGGGACTTTAATCCAGCCGATTTTGAATGAGAAAGGAGGTTTTAAGCATATTCCGAGATCATCAATAGAAGGTTCAGTTCAGGATATCGACACTCATTAACATAAATGCAAAAAGATATCATTTCTACAAAGCAAATCGACAGTACCTAAATGTGCATGTTGACTAACGGAATATTGCCGATCAACTGCTGAATCAGGTTGTCCTGATAAATCCCAAGAAGCAGACATATCGGCAGGACCAGACAACGCGGAACCAGAACTAACGGGGGCAGCTTTGTTGTTGGAGAAACCCTGTGATTGTACAGTGAACATAGTCGATAGCTGAATTAACACATTGTTTGCGATCCACATAAAAACTAGAAATGAGAACCTAGGCATATATGGTTACGCTTTAAAGTGATTTGGAAGTACCCTACGAGCACTTGGAAATAACTACCGTAGATGCACCTTATCAAATTTAGTAAACCTCATGCTGTTTACTAACCAAGACCAAATTAGCAGGCGCTACCACAGTGACCACGTAAACCAGTAACCTCTAGGCGGCATAACAAATAGTTTCTCAACGTTCCTTGTAAGTAAGTAACTGATTTGCAAATCAAACAAATTCCACGGAAAACACACATGGCAGCAGTAGCTGCATACACTTGGAAAAACGACTATAAATAAGCCTCATTAAATGTAGAAAATACGGACAATTTTCTAGCGATAAGGTCTAATGTTTTTCGTACACTTGAAACCTGTTTTCTCGTTACGTCATTCTAATTTGATGCAAGCTCCATTCAACATAAAACAACTCAGTTGTCATGTAACTGGAGAACCATCGAACAATTGCTACTGTGTTCTTGGTGAATATCATAGAGAAACGATAAGGAAAAAGCAAATACAAATTTCCTTTGCATGAAAACAAACATAACAGCCGCAACTATTTGTTTTTTTCACACTAAGTAATACGCTTGACCGAAAAAAAGAGAGGAGGAGAAACAGAATCGTAAACAAACCTCTATAGTTTCACGGTAATGGACAAGGACTACGTTTTCAAGAGTCCTGATACAAACAGAGAAATCGACAAAAATCGATCATACTCCATGGATACATCTTATTTTATGCAACTTCCACAGCGAGCTATTAAGTTTTAACCAAAGAATAACAAGAAAGTGGGAATACTTGTCGAGCAGCCAGTAGCATCTCCGAACAAAGGTCGAGGAATCTTCTCCATGTGCATAGTATACATGAATCCGTTCTTCATTACCAACCTGCACTACGAAACAAATTGAATTTCATCTATCTGGAAGGCAAACTACTCATCAATCAAGAAAACTTCAGATAGCATTACGGCCACTCGTACTAATCACCTTCAGCACGATGCCAAATTTGACGACAAGAGGATTTGAATGATCATTTGCCTCGTTAAATATTCTGCTACAAACACTAACGCTGAAACAGGTTATACGCTAGCTACAACCTTTACTTAGGGAAAATATTTTCAAATTAGCTGTTATAACGAGAAGGCGATGTAGAAATTTATAGCAGAAATGCAAAATAAGAAGCATCTATCTACTAGAAAAACACCATATTAAAGGCGGTTAGACCTCACTTTTAAGTGTTCGTGAGCTTCTTTTACGGTCTTCCCATCCTTTTTCTTCTTCCAGTTATGTCCATCTCTCCGGAAATTCCTGAGCATCTTACTATCAAACAACACAATTGTGCCACCTACGCGTTAGAATCAGAGAATATTAGATGAACGCCGTGGTACTTTCCATGTCCTAGAAGGGAAAAAAATTCTTTTCCATGAGGAATTCAAGTTCGATTTCCTCTAATACTATTAATGGATTTCGAGAAAACAATCAAAACCATAAGAAGCTCTTCATGCTTAGAATAAGGTTACTTTTAGGCAAGTTTACAGGCTTGACATTGATGTCGAAATACTTGTGGTTGCAAAGTATTGCATGAATCTCGTTTGGTTGGAGCCACCTCATCTTCGATTCCTCCATTATGTTGGGAATATCCAAATCTACGCAAGAACAAGAGAATATCAACAGTCGTTAGCTAATAAATTCAACATATTAACAACACCAACAATAACATACCAAGTGTATTCCCACAGTGTGGTCTTGGGGGAGGGTAAAATGTACGCAGTCCATACCACTACCTCCGACGAAGTAGAGAGGCTGTTTCCGATAGACCCCCGACTTTCAACATATTAAGTAAAAGAAAATTTGTCATGCAAGCAACAAAACAAAGAAAGTCGATGCATGTGCTGATTTCAGCATAGCATTTTTTGTTGCAGTACATTACGAGTTCACATGTCCATGCAGAAGGGCTCTTCATTGCTCCCAAATCGATTAGAACACTTCTTAAATTTCGAGCTTTCCTCGCTTTTGTGGTATACCAAAAAAGTAACTAGTATGAATTCAATCTCGTTTTATCTTCGAACTGAACATAATGTCTTCTTTTATCACTATCAAGGACGGATTTTAATGGTATCAGACAAAGAAGGCCAAATACCGAAGAAAAAGATAATCTTTCTGCCCATCCCTTTTCTCTCCGTGCTGCTAGACAGCTAGTCTTGAGAAATGTCACCGATTACAACAACAACAATATACACAACGTATTCCCACAAAGTGGGTCCAGGGAGGATAAAATGTACGCAGTCCATACCACTACCTCAGACGATGTAGAGAGGCTATTTCCGATAGACCACCCCCGGCTCAGGACAAACAAAATTTATGGCATTATTAGTAAAGCCTTTCTCTTCCAATCAACTTGTTCCTAGGAATTAGTCTTAGCATAAAGGTTACCTGGTTTTTTTATGGGAAGTCTTTTGTATCTAATCAGCAGTTACGCCGTAAATTCAAGTAACTCAGGCAGCAATCTCCATCACAAGTACATCCACCATTCGCGGTAAACTAGTGACATGCATGAAAGTACAGTATAATTACAGAGAGATTTGTATGTAAAATATCGGGATAGTTGTGATATTTACAGAACCTCTAGTCTTAAAGAACCCCTAATTTGTCTTGGAAAACAAATTATTGAGTATTGGAATGACAACAACAACTACGTCTCAATCCCAAACTCAAGTCGGAACTCGCCTATATGAACCTCACTGATCATGCTGCTCCATTTAAGCTCATCTTATGCAAAATATTATACAAAAAAATCCATATAACGGACCCCCAACTAGTTTGGAATCGAGAACAGTACTCAACAACACAAAGTCATCTGGTTTATTCAAAAATTTGCCCGTCAGAGCAGGAACGAATGTGAAATCATCTAGTATTCGACTGAGATATATAGACCGTAACACAGCTGCATTGATACCGAGGACTCATACAGCCAACTTCAACTAGTTTTGGATCGAGGCATAGTAGTTGTTACTGTTGTAACAACATTCGAGTAAGCATTCATCAAAATATTAGATTTGTAGTACAAAAAGAAACCAAATAAGTACACATTTTTGTACATAATTAAGATAACATATACCAAGTATGAACAACAATGACGCCTTAATCTTCTAAATATCCAAACCAAACCAAATAAAATCGATATTTTTAATCATAACGACAACTACATTTCAATCTTAAAGCAAGTTGGAGTCTGCTATATGAATCCCCGACGACTATGCAGCTTCAATAAGTTCCTAGATTGTTTTTCTTTTTTCTTTAATGTTTCTACATATATAAAAAGATTGTACATTGTCATAAATTACTGAAATGAAACAAGCGTAACAGAAATAGATACAGACGATATATAAGTGTCCAACTAGTTTGAGATTGAGACGTCAGAACTGTTATAGCACAACAACAACAATATATATACCCAGTATAATCCCACAACTGCGGCCTGGAGAGGATGATAGGATGTACTTAGACCTTACGTCTAACTTTTGTGGGGTAGATACTTTGTTTCTAATAGACCATTAGCTCAAAATTAATGTAATCTACTCAAGAAAGTAAAAAGGGTAATCCGGTGCACTAAAGTACCCACTATGTGTAGGATCCGAGGAAGGGTCCCGCCACAAGGATATATTTTACGCAGCCTTATCTAGCATTACTGCTAGAGGCTGTTTCCAAGGCTTGAACCCCCGTGTCCTCCTGGTCATATGGCAGCAACTTTACCAGTTACTCAAAGGCTCCCCTTCAATCGACACAAGAAAGTAAGAAACAAAAAGAGATAACAAAATATCAATGCACCAAACAAGTATTAGCAACAGGTACTAATACATATATTGGAGAAAACAAAACTATGTAATAACTACCAGTAAAAACATACGCGCACTCAGTGTATATACACCGGGTGCGTATAAGTTTTAACCATAACTAAATCATATTACTACAAGTACCCAAGGGGGCGACTATTAGTCAATGAAGTGGTTTAGAACCATGCGATCTCACGTTCAAATTCAACAAAGATAAAAATACTAGCTGATTTCTTCTACTTGTTTCTAATGTGTGAGGTGACAGGAATATGTAAAATTAATCGAGATACGCCCAAGCTACCCCGGACACCACATTATCTTAAAAATATAAAAAACATATTAATTACTAGAAGCACCCAAGAGCGCGACCTATTAGTCAATGAAGTGGTTCGGAACCATGCGGTCTCACATTCAAAATTCAACAAAGATAAAATGCTAGGTGATTTCTTCGTACTTATTGCTAATGTATGAGGTGAACAGGAATATGTAAAATTAATCGAGGTGCGTACAAACTACCCAAACACCACATTATCATAAAAAAAAAACATAAAAATTATATTACTAAAAATACGACAACGTTCGAATACCTAGCATAGTACGAAATCCATGAATTTCCCAACCAATGAGTCTTCCTTGTACGTTATTTTCCATTACAATAAAAAAAAAAAAAAAAAAAAAAAAACCGAATCAAACTACGTAATTAATCAATCAATTAACCAAACTATATATGAATTAAAAACTTGTTTAACGAACATTCAACGTCCAAAATTTAGATAAATATGACCTAACTATACATTGATTAAGGTGAGGATTTTATATTAATGTAACAATTTTGCTAATCAAATTTTTGCATTCTTAACGGGTCGGGTCGGGTCGGTTAGAATTGTAACACCCATTTTGCATGCAGCGTTTACCGTTTACGTATGTGCGCGTGGATGTTAAAATTGGTCTATAAAAATGTAATTAGTCTAATTAATTTAAATTTAATTGCAGAATTAAGATTTTCACTAAGGGGTGTCGATCAAAATATAAAAAATAAATTTACGAAAAAAAAGAAATTTTTTGATTGCTCACACCCCTTAAGTACATGTGGTTGTACGCCACTGTTTGGATTGATGGTTGATGTGTTATTTATTAACTCAGTTCATTTTAATTAAAAGTATAAGCTAATTTTTACTATTTTAGTTTGAAAGGATCCATATATACATCAAACCAATATATAAATGATATGTATTTGTACATGAATTTTCGTTATTTAGCTATTGTTCATTAAAAAAATTTCTCCTCATAAATTACTTAATCATGATAAATTATTATGTTTTGATGTGAATATTAAATACAAATAAATATTACTGTTTAGGACTTACATACGTGTAAATGGGAACAACCAGGGATAAGGGATACTAATCCCAATATTAATTTTAGTATGAGTTTATCTTACGTATAATTAGAATAAAAAATAACTTATTCAAAATTAATTATTCTGAGTTATAATATTATTTCTATCTCATTTATTAAAATTGAATAATAATCTCAAAATATCAATAGCTAATTTCAAAATAAATTATTCCGAAATATCTTATTCCCGAACAAGCAAGCTGAATATTTGTCAAGTGGTGTCACTTGGACCACTTGTGATATATAGTCAATTTTGTCTCCTAATTACTTTCTGCTTAATCACATGCGTTTCTCCAATTAGAGCAAAACAATATGATTTGGTTTACTAATTTGTCCTTATCATCTACCAGGATTTTACTAATAAGAATTTTATTTTGTTTTGTTTTCCTTTTTTGGTCCTATATCCAATTTCAATTAATTGAACTACTATTATATTTATTAGCAAGTTCTCCATTTGTTTTTCCTTAATGGTATGGCTAGTAAAATATTTAATCTACGTCTTTAAAATTTTGTGACCTTAAAATATTTTAAAATGAAATTTATGATTTTATTTTTACTTAAAATAATATTAAAGATTATAAAAGAAAAAGTTACAAATTTTATCTACAACAAAAAAGTAAAGTTATATCTTTCTTATCAAAAGATTTTAGAGCTTTGAATTAAATAACACAAATTTTCATATTAATAAATAATTTGTTTACAACAACATCCAAGATTGTGTAGTGCAAGCAAATGACTAACATCTTATTAATTATAATTAATTTTACTGTTATAAATTATAATATTAATTTATTGATATGCGTCTTTAAACATATCAGACATTTAACAATTAAAATATTCAACATATATAATATAAATTTATAAAATCCATCCATATCATGTTTTGTGGCATTGAATTGTATATATTGTAGGATGTTTTGTAGATATATATTGTAGGATGTTTTGTAGAATCTTGACGTTTCTGAGTTGTAAGTTCTAACATTGAATTGTATATATTGTAGGATGTTTTGTAGAATCTTGATGTTTCTGAGTTGTAAGTTCTGAATAGAGATGAAACTAAAATAAAAATTGAAAGGGGTCAAATATATGGTGTCAAAAACAGGATATTGACGAAAGATATACCACTTGATGGTTCAGTACAAAGAATTAGAAGAGATTTTTCTGATGCAGTTTGAGTTACGGGAAGCAAGACAGGAAGGTAGTCCTAATGAAAGTGTGAAGGACTTGAAGGAACGATTTTACAAGCAATCGGGTATTACTCGATTGAGTAGGAAGAAAGTTATCTTTTCAAAGGCCCAACTGTCATATTGTTTTGGTGATTGGAGATATTGTAATATTATATTTACATTGAAATCTGTTAATTTATATTTATGCTATGTAAAAATTATTTGAGACTTTGAGTGGTGATTGGAGATATTGTAATATTATATTTACATTGAAATCTGTTAATTTATATTTATGCTATGTAAAAATTATTTGAGACTTTGAGTGATTAAAGTATTTGTTATACAAGCTTTGTTCATATCTACAATTGAAATCTGTTAATTTATATTTATGCTATGTAAAAATTATTTGAGACTTTGAGTGATTAAAGTATTTGTTATATAATCTTTGTTCATAACTACAATTGAAATCTGTTAATTTATATTTATGTTATGTAAATTTGAGACTTTGAGTGATTAAAGTATTTGCTATATAAGCTTTGTTCATATCTACAACTCAAACCCAACATGGAGTGTAATTGGAAACGAGAATCTTCTATTCTTACTTTCAAATCTCAAATTTAAATTCCTTATTGTTATAAAACAAGAAAGAGTGAAAAAGTGCTTTCGTTGTTGTGGAATAAGAAGTCTTCGTAGCGAAAGAATAAAGAAGAAGAGTAGAGAGAATAAAGAGAGTAATATTTCTCTTGAGGGATGAGAGATCATAAGATTGTCAATACAATGAACAAAATCCCTATATTTATAGGGGAAATTTACTCCTAGTCTGAGTAAAAGACGGATGCTTCAAATCCTAATAAATATCAAATAGATCTTGATAGACATTCACTATAATGTAAATACATTTATAACACTCCCCTTAAATGTCTAATTGGTAGATAATGTGCCTCGTTAAAACCTTACTAGAGAAAAAATCTAGTAAAGGAAAAAGAGTACACATCTCTAATAATACGCATTCCGGCTGCCTCATTAAAACCCTTACAAAGAAAATTCAGTGGGACAAAACCTCGTAAGTAAAAAAGAGTACAACGCGTATTAACTCCCCCTAATGAGAACATCCTTGACCTTTGCATCTCGATCTTGTGCAACATCTTCTTGAAAGTTGCAATTGGAGAAGATTTGGTGAATAAATCAGTCACATTGTCAGTTGAATGAATCTGTTGCACGTTAATATCATCATTCTTTTGTAGCTCATGTATGTAGAAAAGTTTTGGCAAAATTTCCTCCCTTGAGATGTGCTATATATGCTGAATGATCTTTCTATAAAATTGTGGGTGGATTGTCATATTTCACACCATATTTTTCTCGAATGAGATGTATCGTGGACCTCAACCATACACATTCTCGGCTTGCTTCATGAATAGCTATTATCTCAACATGATTCGATGAAGTGGCTACGATAGACTGTTTTGTATATCTCCAAGATATGGCAGTACAATCACATATAAACACATAGCCTATTTGAGATCGAGTTTTATGCGGGTCAGATAAGTACCCAACATCAGCATGACCAATAAGATCGGGACTGCAATCTTTAGAATAAAACAAGCTCATGTGTTTTATCCCATTTTAATGTCTCATAGTAGGAACAAAAATATACCTTGCTAACAAATTGACTGAAAAGACTATAGGCCTTGTAGTATTTGCAAGGTACATGAGTGCATCAATTGCACTAAGATATGGTACTTCATAACTAATCCAATTCGATATATTTTGAATTTCAGCAAATAATCTATTGCTTTGAAAACTCTCCAAGAGTTCCAATGATGTTCAAACAATAAGCTTATACAATATAAGGATTATAAATAAGTTTTTCAGAAACTTTTATATGCTTCAAGCAGTTTGAATCCTTAAAAGTTTTCATATAAGTTTTGTCAAGTGACAATATTCAACATTTCATGAGTGACATCTTCAAGTATCTAGACTGCAACTCAAATAAGTTTTACGCTTACCAAAATACATCATTTCATGTCACTTGATAAATGTTTCTACGTCAACATGCTTGAATAAACGTAGAATTCAGATCTTCGTAATCTTTCACAATATTGTGCCAATATTATGTCAAAGATATTGATGATACATCATTTTGTATTTTGAGATCTCATCACTTCATTGTTTTCAGGTACATGAACCTCTCATAAGGTTTCATGAAGTGGTATGTCGTAGGCTCTTCAAGAGCTCATTGCCTTGTTATTTTGATTATTTGCTCCTTATTTTTCAATGACTATTTCATTTGGAACCGATCAGTCTACCACACTTCACGCATGCATAGACTTTGTCCTTTAGGAACACAAAATAAGAGAACTTGCGCTTAATATGAGATACTTTAAGCATTTGACTTGAATTATCTTTTGGATGAGTATATGGTGATAATTCCTAACATATTTCATAGCGCTAATAATCTCCCCCTTATATTAGGAAAACTATCATACATCCTCTACTTCTTTGAGGAATCCATCGTTGTGCATTATGGTATATTCATTAATCGTATACCGCACATCAAAATTATTAGATGGAATAATTGGTTCCCGACCTTGAACCAATCGAGAGGGAAAAAATAATCATAATTTATTGGTCTAATGCATACAAATTCTATAGCAATATATCATATTTCACACTAATACATTAAGTTTTGTGTTCTCATTAACAATGATTTAGACATTTATCGAAGACATTCAATGCTAAACCATCATCATCAAGATGAATTATCTTGATTACACAATCTGAAAACTATTCTCAAATTATATTGAACAAGTAACTTTATGAATGTCAAATGTAGGTTGACCATGAATGTACATGTGATCATCTTATTGATGTCTCTTTTCAACATATCACATGATAGGTGAACGAGCCCTTATTCACCTTTTATAATTTTTAGATTTGAAGGGATTCAATCCCAATATTAGTTGGTCCAACCAACTTGTCATGAGAACAAACGACATAAACAATTCTTGAAAAATCTTCTAGTTCTTTAATACATGCACATCTTCGAGATGTCACAATCGTTCATATCAATTTATGAACTTTTATTCTATTAAACTCCAAATTTACCATGATATGTACTTTTTATTTAGTAAATTTCAGATGTACTATTACATGAATAAATTTCAGATTTACTACTTCAAAAGTAGATTTCAAAATTATTCAGCCTCTTTCGAAGGTGAGTTGTGATCAAGTGCACGTTTGCATTAATAAGTTTCTCATTCCCCATGAATAGAATATAATCGTGCCTTAAGTTTATCAAATTATGATAGCTTATAACCTCTTTCAAGATTTTGCTACTTCAGAAGCAAAACGAGGCATACATATAATGTAGAGAATTTTTCTCTAGCATATCTTATAATCATATAAGCGTGTGAAAATATCATCACTTTTGATGATCATTATCATATTGTCCCTCCACGCGTATATTCGTGCATTCAATCACTTGTCTTCTTCCAGACATATTATGCACTGCTACCACATACACCTCAAGAATGAAGTAAGTTGTCATATTTCAGACTTATCATATATTGCTACCACATTCACTTCATGGAATGAAGCATATTCAATGGGTCAAATTTCATGACTTTTCATCAAATACCTATTATTTTGCCTTAGCCATCATAATAAATCAATATGGTGCATTGAGATTCAAACTCAACGTTTTATCCATATAAAGACGTCTTAGGCATAAATCGATGGGACTTGAACCCAACATATTATCATCTATTTTGATAATATTGTTCTTGAAGAATAAATTCAAAATATAAATGGTTTCAAACCAATTATTTTTCATCAAATCTAACAATAATTATATTATTAGTAGCAAAAGACAGATAACATAAGGAATTACTAACCTTGAAATTACCTTTAGATTTATAATCTCACCTTATTTGGCAGAATCTTGTGTTGATAATCTAAATTAGTTAGAGACTCAAAAACTTGTGTAGCCACGTACGAACAGATCTCAATTGGTAAGAGACTTCATACAGATCTCAATTGATAAGAGACTTCGTGCTGATAACGTGTTATAAAACAAGAAAGAATAAAGAAGAAAAGTAGAGAGAATAGAGAGAGTAATATTTCTCTTGAGGGATGAGAGATCATAAGATTGTCAATACAATGAACAAAATCCCTTTATTTATAGGGGAAATTTATTCCTAATCTGAGTAAAAGACGGATGCTTCAAATCCTAATAGATATCAAAGTAGATCTTGATAGACATCCACTATAATGTAAATACATTTATAACATTTACCAATTTTATTTTTTTTGTAAGCATATTTTTGTATGTTATCCCAATCTAAATTAATCCGATTAGTAATAAAGGGATAATAGAGCCTAACATTTTTTGTTTAATGTTATAGAGCCTAACATTCTTACTTGGTTTCATATTCAATGCTCGATATCCATATAAAAGTCTGATTAATTTAGATTTGTAAATGTACGAGACTTGGAAGTATACTGGTGGGGCAAGTTTAAGGTGGTTGACTAATTTGTTTAACGACATTTTTAAGACTGCGAGAATGTCTGAGGTTTGGAGATGGAATTTTTAAGATTGCGAGAATGCCTGAGGCTTGGAGATGGAGTACGATGATTCCGTTATATAAAAACAAGGGTGACATTCAGAGTTGCAACAACTATAGAGGTATTAAGCTGTTGAGTCACACTATGAAGATTTAGGAGAGGGTGGTTGAGCGGAGGTTGAAGAGGGTCGTGTCCATTTCAGAAAATCAATTTGGGTTTCTGTCTGGTTGCTCGACCATAAAGGCAATCCACCTGATGAGGAGATTGGTGGAGCAGTATAGGGAAAGGAAGAGGGATTTGCACATGGTGTTCATCGACCTGAAGAAAGCATATGACAAAGTCCCTAGGGAGGTTCTTTGGAGATACTTGGAGGTAAGAGGGGTCCCAGTGGCGTACATCAGAGCTATTAAGGACATATACGATAGAGGGAAGACTTGGGTGAGGACGACGGGAGGAGACTCAGAGCATTTTTCGGTTGATACAGGCTTGCATCAGGGATAGACTCTTAGTCCTTTCCTGTTTGCGTTAGTGATGGATGTGTTAACGCGGGGTATTTAAGGTGAGGTGCCTTGGTGTATGTTATTTGCGGATGATGTAGTACTGATTGATAAGACGGAGGGGGGATGAAAAATTGGAGGTTTGGAGGCAAACCCTTGAATCTATGGGGTTCAGGTTGAGTAGGTCCAAAATAGAGTATATGGAATGCAAGTTTAGTGACTTGAGGCAGGAGGACAAAGTAGTGGTGAGGTTGGATTCCCAAGACGTTTGTAAGAGAGATAGTTTTAAGTATTTTAGGTCTATAATTCAGGGAAATGGCGAGATTGATGAGGATGTCTCTAAACGTATTGGATCAAGTTGGATGAAGTAGAGGCTCGCCTCGGGAGTGTTGTGTGATACTAAGGTGCCCCTCAAGCTTAAAGGCAAATTCTACAGAGTGGCAGTCTATCCAACAATGCTGTATTGAGAGGAGTGTTGGTAAGTTAAGAACTCCCACATTCAAAGATTGAAGGTGGCAGAAATGAGAATGATGTGTTGGATGTGTGGATTTACTAGAAGGGATAGAGTTAGGAATGAGATTATCCGGGAGAAGGTGGGAGTGGCTTCGGTGGTGGACAAGATGAGATAAAAAAGGCTGAGATGATTAGGGCATGTGATGAGGAGGGGCACGGATTTCTCAGTTCGTAGGTGTGGGAGGCTAGCTTTAGATGGCTTCAGGAGGAGTAGAGGTAGACCGAAAAATACTGAAGGGAGGTGATTAGACATGACATGGAGCAGCTACAGCTTATTGAGGACATAACCCTAGATAGGAAGGTATGGAGGTCGCGAATAAGGGTAGAAGGCTGGTGTGGGAGTGTGGGTGGTAGCAAGTAGTTAGGAGAGCTCTTGTGTAGCTGGTTAGTAATCCTAGGACTGTGTTAATAGGTAGGAGCCTCTAGTCAGGAGAGTTTGGGTGTGGTGGGTGTCCTTGGTCTGTGAGTGTATGCTACTACTAGGTGGCCGGGTGTCAAATTTCTTAGCTCGTATTTTGTATTGCTTTTATTTCTATTTCGTATTTCTCTGATATCTATTTTTATTATTTCTTATTCCTTATTTCTGTTATGTTATCCATCTTGCTTCATGTTTGATTACGACCTTGTGCACTATTCTTTATCTTGATCCGGGGGTCTATCAAAAACAACCTCTCTACTTCTTCGGAGGTAGCGGTATGGACTACGTACATTTTACCCTCCCCAGACCCCACTTTGTGGGAATACACTGGGTTTGTTGTGCTGTTGTTTGTTGAATGTACGGGCCATCTGAGGAAAATATTTCTTATTTAAAATTTGTTCATATTCAGAGTTCAAAACCAAAACATAACCATAATTGAAGATGTAACCTCCTAAATTAACATTTTTCTTTAGTTTCTCATTCGATATTCAACATTCAAAGTTAATTCAGATTTGTGCTACGGAGATTTCATTTGAGGAAAATACTCGTATCAAAGATTTAATCATATACAAAGCCTGATCTCGAAACATAACTTTCTATAAATAGCATTTTTTTCTTTAATTTCTCATTCGATGTTTTATATCCATATTATAGTATGATTAATTCATATTTGTGCCGCATAGAGTCCAATTGAGGAAAGTATTCAATATAAGATTTGTTCATATTGAGCGCAACACAAACCCTAAACATAAATTCCTATAAATAGTGTTTTTTTTTTAGCTTCTCATTCAATATTAATATTCACATTGTTATCTGATTAATTCAGATTTATTCCACATAAAGTCTTTTTAAGGAAAGTATTTAAATCAAAGATTTGATCATATTCAGAACTTGATCCGAAACATAACTTACTATAAATAATATTTTTCTTTAGTTTCTCATTCGATATTCAATAACCACGGCAATATTAATTCAGATTTATGTCACGTAGAGTCCTTTTGATGAAAGTAATTTGTATCAAAGATTCGATCAGGTCCAGTGTTTGATCCCCAAAACATAACTCTTATAATATTCACACTATAGTATCACTAATTCAGATTTGTACCACACAAAATCTATTTAAGAAAAGTATTTGGTATCACAGATTTGATCATATTCAAAAATCGATTCCAAAACATAACTTCTATGATATATTCACAGTATAGTAGTATCAAAGATATTAATTATATCTAGAACTCGATCCCAAAACATAAAGTCTATTTAAGAAAAGTATTTAGTATCAAAGATTTGATCATATCCAGATGCCGATCCCAAATATAACTCCTATAATATTCGTCTGACTAATTTAGATTTGTACCATGAAAAGCCTATTTAAGAAAAGTATTTAGTGTCAAGGACTTTGATTATATCATCCATATCTAACTAATTCAGATATGTCCCATTAGAGTCTATTTGAGGAAAGTATTTACTATCAAAAATTTGATCATATCCCGAGCTGGATCCCAAGACATAACTCCTATAATATTCACATTACAGTCTGACGAATTTAGATTTGCACCACGTGAGTCTATTTGAGGAAAGTATTTCATTATAAAAAATTTGATCATATCCAGAGTTCGATCCCAAAACATAACTTCTATAATATTCACACTATAGTCTCACGAATTAAAATTTATACCACGTAGAGTCTATTTGAAGAAATTATTTAGTACCAAAGATTTGATCATATTCAGAGCTCAATCTCAAAATATAACTCCTATAATTTTCACACTATAATATTCACATTATAGTCTTGACTAATTCAGATCTGTATCACGTAGAGTCTATTTGAGGAAAATACTATACAATATTAATGATTTGATCATATTCAGAGTTCGATCGCTAAACATAACTCTTATAATATTCAAATTATACTCTGACTAATGCAGATGCATACCACATAGAGTCCATTTCAGGTAAATATTTCATTATCAAAGATTTGATCATATCCATAGCTCGAACTTGATCCACTTAACTTTTCATTATTAAAGATTTGACCATAGCCACAGCTCGAACCTGATCTACTAACTTTTCATTTGATTATATCCACAGCTCGAACTTGGACCACTTTTAACTTCCTATAAATAGCATTTTCACTCTCTTACGAAACACAAAATCTAATCTCTCTGAGATTTGTGTAGAGAGAGAGATGGCGGAGAGAGATATCGACGATCTACCTCGTAACGCCGCGAACTACACGGCGTTAACGCCGTTATGGTTCTTAGAGAGAGCGGCGAATGTATTTCCAAATCGGAAATCGTTAATTCACGGCTCCGTTGAGTACACGTGGCACCAGACTTACCGTCGGTGCCGTCAGTTAGCTTCTGTTCTAACCAGAAACTCCGTCACCTTTGGTAGCACCGTAAGTTAGTTCTCTTGGTTAGTTTTTTCGTATACTAGTTTCTCGATACGTGCGTTGCAACGTGTATGGATGTGTATATATATATATATGTGTATCTTGTGTATGTTGTTTAGTTTTTCCATATACTAGTTTGGCGATACCTGCGTTGCAACGTGTATGAATGGATATATATGTGTCTTGTGTACGTTCATTGTTTTTGTTACTAGTAGATAAATATTCGAATTTTATGTAACTGTTTGTCACTACGTGTTTACTCTAAATCAAATCAATAGATGCATGAAATATGTTTGTACATATGCGTATTTCTCATTTAGTTATGGTTAATTTATACAATTTTTTTAGTTTTTTCATATGCTAGTTTCTCGGTATGTGTGTTGCGACGTGTATGGATGGATATATGTGTCTCTTGTGTATGTTGGTTGTTTTTGTTACTATGGGTAAATAATAGTCCAATTTTTATGTGTCGCAGCGTGTTTATGCCAAATCAATAGATTCATGGTATGTGTTTGTGTACATATATCATATATGTGCTCTCATTTAGTCATTGGTTAATTTATAGTACAAATTAGTAACTCGTTAAATCACTTAACCATGAGAAATTGGTTTGGTTTGGTGTAAACAGTCACAACTAGCTTGTTAGCCATCGATTTTGAAGTTGAAACTTGAAAATTGAAAATTAAGTTTTGAAGCTGTGATTTATGGAATGTGAAGTTGCGTTTGGACGTGCATTTTATTGAAAATGAATTCGAAGTTTTGTGAGGGGAAGTCTCAAAAGTCAAAAACGGGTCTGAGCGTCCCGTTTAGCAACAAATTTTGAAGTTGAAACTTGAAACTAAGTTGTGATTTATGAAATTTGAAGTTGTGTTTGGAGATGCATTTTATTTTGATAAAAAATTGAAGTTTTGTGAGCGGAAGTCTCAAAAATTCCAAAACTGGTCTGAGGGTCCCGTTTAGTCATTGATTTCGAAGTTGAAATTAAGTTGTGATTGGACATGCAATTTTATTTGGAAAAAAATTGAATTTTTTGTGAGTAGAAGTCTCAAAAACTGGTCTGAGCGAGCTTTTTGGAACTCGAAAATATTTAAAGATAAATTTTCAAAATCTATCCCAATTATATGGCCAAACGCTAGCTAAGTACAGCGTACTTGTATTCCCCTGGATGCTCTAGTAAGTAGTTTTGCTGCACTTGATTCGAGGGACTTTTGGAAGCAACCACTCTACCTCCACGAGGTAGGGGTAAGGTCTACGTACACTCACCCGTAGACCCCACTTGTGGGATTACATTACGTCCATTGTTGTTGTTGTTGCTCTATTTAGTCCTTTTTTTCTGCTTGATTGGCAGGTTGCAGTTATTGCTCCAAACGTCCCGGCTATGTATGAAGCTCATTTTGGAATTCCGATGGCTGGAGCTGTTATAAATGCCGTCAATGTTCGTCTAAATGCACAAACGATTGCTTTTCTTTTGGGCCATTGCTCAGCTTCTATCGTCATGGTGGACCAAGAGTATTTTCCCTTGGCCGAGGAAGCTTTAAAGATATGGGAATGTAACAGTAAAGGGAAATTCAAGGCTCCGCTTTTGATTGTAATTGCTGATCAAAACTGTGATCCAATACCGATCCAACGTGCTCTTGAGAAAGGGGCAATTGAATACGAGAAATTCATAGAAACCGGTGATCCAGACTTTACGTGGAAACCACCAAAGGATGAGTGGCAGACGATTGCTTTGGGCTATACTTCCGGCACAACAGCTAGTCCTAAAGGAGTGGTTCTGCACCATCGTGGCGCTTATATTATGGCTATGACTAATGCTGTGATTTGGAGTATGCCAGAGGGAGCTGTGTATCTGTGGACTCTGCCGCTGTTCCACTGTAATGGTTGGTGTTTTGTTTGGACACTCGCTGCGATTTGTGGGACTAACATATGCCTTCGACAGGTAACTCCTCGTTTCTTTTCCTGCCAGATCGTAATTGAGTAAGATGAACGGATGTAAGTGAATTGTTTATCTTTCACAATATCGCCTAACGCATTTAGAAAAAATGTAAACCATGTAAAATGTACAGGGCTATAGCAGTTGTGTATATTATGAAAATTGGACACTAAGGCGCGGATTTGAAAATTAGAGGGACATGATAGGAGTTTAGTTGAATTGTTTTCATTTCGCGTAGTATGTTTGAAGCAAATTGTTTGCATGTAGGTAAGCGCTAAGGCGGTTTACTCAGCCATAGCGCATCTTGGTGTGACTCATTTTTCTGCTGCGCCCGTGGTACTCAACACCATAGTTAACGCCCCAAAAGAGGAGACCATCCTTCCTCTGCCTCGTCTTGTGCACGTAAGCACAGCCGGTGCTTCTCCTCCTCCATCTGTCCTTGCTGCAATGTCCCAGCGTGGCTTCCGTGTCTTACACACTTATGGTCTTTCTGAAACCTACGGTCCATCCACTCTATGCGTGTGGAAGCCCGAGTGGGATTTACTTCCCCCAGACGTCCAAGCACGTCTACACGCACGCCAAGGTGTCAGATACGTTGGTCTGGAGCATTTAGATGTTGTCAGTACGAACGACATGAAACCTGTCCCAGCAGATGGAAAGACAACAGGAGAGATCGTCTTCAGAGGTAATCTCGTAATGAAAGGTTACCTCAAGAATCCTAAAGCTAACGAGGAATCTTTTGCCGGGGGCTGGTATCACTCTGGTGACCTCGCGGTTAAGCATCCAGACGGATATATAGAAATCAAAGACCGATCAAAGGACATCATCATTTCAGGAGGCGAAAACATAAGCAGTGTAGAGGTCGAAAACATCTTATACCTACATCCTGCTATACTCGAGGTGTCTGTTGTTGCAAGGTCTGACGAGCAATGGGGCGAGTCACCTTGTGCATTCGTGACATTAAAGCCGGACTTGAAGAACACCGATGAACAAACATTGGCCGAAGATATCATCAACTTCAGTCGATCGAAAATGCCTAAATACTGGGTTCCAAAATCAGTTGTGTTTGGACCATTGCCTAAAACTGCTACTGGGAAAATACAAAAGCATTTGTTGAGAGCCAAAGCAAAGGAAATGGGACCTGTGAAGAAGAGTAGATTGTAATTATAATGCTCCATAAATAATGTTGAACTATGTTATTAGTAAAATTATAATTGATGAAGAAAATAATACAAAAGACATCTTCTTATTTTGTGATCCGGCCCTTTCCCGAACCCCGCACAACAGGAGCTTTAATTCACCGGACTGTCCGTTTTTATCTTTTGATTTTATCTTTGTAGTTTTTCTTCATTTATTGGAGTAGCTCAGGGTCAACATTCTCTATGTGTCTTTTATCTTTGTTGTACATAAATAAGACTTAGAATTATGAGTCATACTTGAATGGAATAATGATGATTCATATTATCAGTTCCGACTTGTTTGAAATTGAGACGTTGTTATTGTGTTTGTTGTATTAGTTGAATCGTTCATAGAATTCGTATGTGAACAAAATAATTGTTAGTATCCCATTAACAGGAATTACTCAATATATTCTCACAAAATGGGGTCTGGAGAGTGTAAGTGTATGCAGTCCATATCACTATCTCAGAGTGGATCGAAAGATATGCGAAATTCGAGAATTAAATCCCCCAAATTTCAAGATAAGTGGTTAAAAAAAAAAAAAGAGGCCAAGAACTATACAGAGTTATGTTGGCGTATAAATCCCCTCCTAGGTTGTATTCGATCACGAATTACCAAATAATCGACTAGTAGTACGACTCTTTTCTTCCTCCTATTCTTTCTTTTGTTCAACGGCCAACTAAAATATTTTTTACTTCTTCACAACTTGTACGTGATTGATGGAGTTAAGCTGTATTGAGGAAATTGTTAACCTTAGTTGATCTTAGTATTCAAAATTAGTCAACTAAAGTTAATTATGATATAAATTAAGTAAATTCAATAACCTAGATTAAAAGTGATATAAATTATTATTTCAAAAAAATTTAGAGACATCAATTACTAATTACTTTCTTTTGTGGCTTACGATTTACTTGTAAATACAACTGTCAATATGGGCCGGGTTCTTAGACTGGCCCAAATTGAATCAAAGGATTAAAGCCTGACCAAACTTTGTAATTGAATTCTAATTGAGATGAATTGACCCTCTTATTAATAGATTGAGCTTCTTAAAGTAATACTAATTATTTAACATGAAATTCAAAAATAAAATATTAATTCACAATCTAATTTCCAATTTAATTAATTCTGTGAAAAAATTGAAGATTTAATTTCAAATGGGCTTATTTGTGAGCTTCAATTTTTTTTTTCTGATCGCCATGATGTTCGGCTTGCTTGCGTGCACCTCGACTAGTTCCATCGTACGTTTGTCATTTCTCACTAGCAACAAATACCAGAATTTGTGAGCTTTGTAATTTTTGAAATGTAAAAGCTTCAATTTGTGAATTCGAGATATCGTTGGCTCGTCAATCAGCTTTATGATGCTTGTTTTCTACTTAGCAGCCATCACGTGTTTGGTTGAAGACATTAGGTATAACCAAGATTAAATTAAACAACAATCATGCGATTATTCATCTCATCTTTTTCTTTTGCATCCTCATAGCCATTATCATGTGAAATTAATCAAGACGAGGCAATTACTTTTATTTTTTCTTGAGATTTTTTTTTTTTTTTCAAATGTAACCTTATCTTAAAATAAGGTTGTTTTTAAGGTATGGAATATAGGGCTATCCTATGCCACCCTATCCCTTCATGTGATTTTTTTGTCTCTCCACATTCATTGTCTCCAAATGATGTCTCTTTTTTATTTGCATTATATACCAAATTGAACCAAAAAGTGAGTTGATTTTGTAACTAACAAAGAATTATTAGGTCCCATCATGATATTTAAATACTAGTCCTTTTATGCTTCAATGTTTTAAGCAGAGAAAAAGGTTTGAAATATATTTAAATTTTTTGACAAAATTTATTGTAACACGCTTCAATTTTGTAAGGGTCCTATGACTTCCCTAGATTATTTTTTACCGTATTGGTGTGGCACGTATTTGTCAGCTGGACCACTCCATGAATATACGCACACTGAGCGTGTGAGGGTCTGAATTGGTCTAACTAAGTAAATATATGCAACAAAACTACGGTATAAATGGTTTTGGGGATCATAAGACTTCTGCAAAGTTGAGGTGTGTTGCAATAAATTTCGTCAGAGTTTAGGTATATTTCAAACCTTTTGCCTTTTTAAATAACCTATGGTATTTGATATATACTGTTTTCTTTGTATTTACAAAAATACTTAGGGGTCGTTTGGTTGAAAACAAGTTATACCGGGATTAGTTATGCTGGGATTAGTTGTGATGGATAAGTTATGCTGGTATTATTTTTTAGTGGTTGTTTGATTTGTGATACTAAAAATAATATATAGTGCATTGTTTGTAAAAATATATTGTTTGTTTACAAAAATATTTATATGGTTTTTTTTTTTCCCATCAAATTAGAAATTCATATGTCTCTTTTACATAGCTAGAATATGTCTCTTTTACATAACTAGAAATTCATATGTCTTTTTTCCCATCAATATATTATTTGTATTTATATATATATTTTTTCTCTTTTTCCCATCCGTAACTATGGCCATTGGTTCTCATCGCCTATCTCAGCTGGTGTGTTGAGTCCATGATTCAATATATCAATTTAGTAGATATCAAGAGCCTAGCAGCAACAAGCAGAAGCGGCATAAATTTTACTACACTATATATATATAATCTATAATCTATATCTATACATATATCTATAATATATTAAAAGTGTGAAGACCCTTAGAAAAGTGATTTGAACTTTTTGCCCTTCATTAAAGATTATCCTTTAGATAAAAGCGTCTTTTTACTATTTAACTAATAATATTTAATTAATTTATTACTTCAAAACCAACTAAAATCGAATCCCCCCCCCCTTCTTTTTTAGGACTGCGTATATATATATATATATATATATATATATATATATATATATATATATATATATATATATATATATATATATATATATATATTAAAATGAACTCTATTTTGTATTAAATAAAAGGAAAGTAAAAGTCTATCAAAAACTAAAAAAGGTTAAAAAAAATCACTCTTATTTGTGTTAGTTTAGTTTATTTCGAATTTAAAATATTCTATTATTGATAAATAATTAATGAAAAAAGTAAAAATCAGTCATATTTATATAATTTCTTTATTGAAGAAAAAAGTTTTGAACTTCTATAAATTGAAAATTCTTTTAGAAAAATACAATAATGTCTAATATGAACATATGGAACAAGATATATTTTTTTTTGTTCTTCAATGATTCTTTATTGTTTGATTTGAATTTTCTTCTTTTTTTGGTCGCCAAGATACGTCAAAGAAATATATTTTTGTAATGTTTAATTTACTTAGATGCATTGATTTCGTGGTTTTCTTTTTTTCCAATTTTGTAGGTATCTTAAAGATGAATGATGATTATGATGATATAAACAATTAATGATCAAAATTTTGAGTCATATAAAATATTATAATTATTTTTTCTTTCTAAAACACCAACCGTAATTTAAGGGGTTGTCAATATATTTTACACCTACCTCATTTGTATCTTTGATATTTACAACTACTATATATCTAATTAAATAAATTCTCTTACTATTTGAATAAATATCGTATTTAGTGTAGCGTTTAAATTCATTATAGTGAGGTACACGCGCGAGGCGCGTACACCTAAACTAGGTTATATATATATATATATATATGAGAAAGTGGAAAGAAAAAGGTTTGGGGGTATTTTTGTCATTTACAATTTTATCCAAGGATAAATTAACTTGGGATAACTTATACCACCAAATATGTGGTATAACTTATCTCGGGATTATTATTAGTATCGGGATAAGTTATCCCGAGTATTGCCAACCAAACAATGTATAAAAAAGTTTATTCCGGAACTATTTTTTTATCGCAGAATAATTTACCTTAGTACCTCACACCAAACAACCCCGTAGAGATTCATTAAAACACTTAAAGATCCACGTATGAAAATTCTGCGATAAAGACCGGTTCTATTAATTTTATGAGCAAACAATATAAATTTTGACAGTTTGGAGCTTGATTATAGAAAATTCTGATGTTTTACTTAATTAGTGAAAATCCTGATTTTGGATTTGTCGAGGTACGTAATTAGCTCCCGATACATTTAACGAAGATACATTGTTTTCCTTTGTAAAGATATATAATTGACTGCCGATATTTAAAAAAAAAATTATGTTTGTCGAGATACATAATACATCCAACGAAGATATATATTTTTTTTGTAAAGATACATATTTTGAGTCTGTCGAGATACATAATTAGCTCTGATATATTCAACGAAGATACATAATTAGTTGGAATTTTTGTAATAACTGTATATAAAAGTGGAAATTTATATAAATATGATAAGTTAAGGTATATGTTTATGTTGTTTATTCTAATTTTATAGTAATCATTATTGTTGGAAGATGTCTAATTTAATTAAACAAAAATGAACTGAAGTGTTATAGTGCAAAGATCGGATAACACCATTGTTATGTGTCCTTTCTATGGTTTTCTAAAAAATGAAATTATGGATTAAGGAATTTAGGATAAAAGCTTATCTGAAATTTTTTGTGGTTAATTAATTAGATACTTGGATTAATTTAATCCACTCAACATCTTAATTAATTAAACACATAATTTTCATATCAAAATTTGTTTCACACACATACCACATTCCTAATTCCGATTTTTCTTCTTATTTTATGTACCTAAATATTCAGTCTGATTGATTTAGATTTGTATCAGTTGACAATTATAAACGGATTCAAAACTTGAAAAATATGGTTTTCGAATTCTCATCCCTTGGAGTCGATGCATTCTCAACATATAATTTGAACGTACTAAATGAAGTTTTCAAGATAAATACCTATTTAAATCAAAATTATCGAATTCTGATAAACCAATACCATAAATGATACACACACATATATATGTCCTTATTCACCGCCAAATTTGTTAGCACACACTCCAACCTCATATGGGTTCTATTACCTCCATAACTAAATTTTAACATAATTTTGTAAACCTTTTTAGTTGATGTGACACCTTTCGTCAATCTTTTTTAGCTGACATGACATCTTTGATGTAAACCTCATTTTACGTAATAAAGATGTCACGTCAGCACAAAAGGGTGATAAAAATATGTTAAAATTGAGTTTAGATGGTAATAGAACTTCTGTGAAGTTGGAGTATGTCGTACCAACTTTGACTATAGTTTAAAAAATAATGGATACTTATTTCTTTTTTCTCCAAAACATTATTGAAAACATACTATTAAAGGTGAAGGAATTCCGACCATTCATCACTAACCTCAATAGTCCCACCACCAAATTTGGTCTCTCTTTACTTCACACTTGCACAAAAATTGAACCAAAATGTGAGTTGTTTTTTCTACTCATAACTTATAAGTACATGTAGACTACCAACGTGAGTTGTGGTGTCGTGATGGAACTGTTCCACCTTAATCAGAGATCTCGAATTCGAGTTGTGGGTATGGAGAAAATCCTACTGGGAGTGCTACTCTCCAGAATAGGCCCTGCAAGGCGTAATCTGAATTAGTCGGAACTCCAACGTGAATACCGAACACCAAACACCGAGTGGAAAAAAGTACATATAGACTTACCACACAACATGGCTCCTCAATATTATCTATTTGCCCCTTTGGTAATTTTGGGTTCTTATCATCTTTGGATTCTCATTTATAAGTGCTACACACCTTTTAATTTTTTTACAATTTATCAAATCAATAATGTGTGTATAAATGCCTCCGTCCCAAACAAGTTAGAGATGAATAAACTTGTTGTATCAAATCAATAATAATAAATTATTATTATTATTATTATTATTATTATTATTATTATATGTTGCACAAAATGACAGTGAAAATCACAAAAACAAATATTTTCCTAACATATGTAGTTTATTTTGTTCTTTTCTAATCTGTTTATTTCAAATACCATAGAGTTGACATTTTTTATAGATACCTTCCCCCTTTTTTTTTCTTTTTTACTTTATGTCACCTTTCTTTTCTTTCTTTTTTTCTTTTTCTTTTTTCACTTTAGATATATACCACAAAATTATAAATTCGTATTTACGTTTATATATAATAACCTTTTATTTTATCTAATGTATTTTTGAAACACAAACATGTTAATAATTTAAATGATCATCCAAGATTTTTTTTTTAAAAAAAACGCAATTTGATTTATGCACCTACGTACGTTTTACGCCCAATCATCCAAAGAACATTGGCATCCTTGGTCTTACCACGACTACTAGTACGGAGTTAGTCATGGCTTCTTCCTCGAATAATTACTAGTTGCATGCGGTGTTTATATCAAATCAACGAGTACATATAAAAGATCTTCATCTATACTTTTATCACCAACTAAAGCAAAATATTAATATACGATCTACCTTAATTCATAATTCAGTCATAGTAGATTCATGTGATCATTTGATACGAACGTCATGTACATATGTTATGTTCATGCAATGGATGAAAGAGTTTTACAAAGTCGAAGAAGTAATGTCACTCGATCATTATCAAACTGATTGCAATCTTTTTTTGTTTGTGAAAATCGGCAGAACACAATAGAAGGAGAAAAATGTGTATAATTTTTTTCTCTCTCCATAATTGAAGAATATTTCAAGTAGAAGAGCTGACATATTGTTTCACAACACTAATCTTCTTTACTCACGCGATATTATTAGATTGAGCTCGTCCATTGTTCAACATTCCTCACCATTATTCTTTATGGTAATTTGAAGCGTCTTATTTTAATTGTTGAAAGATATTTACAATATCATTTTTGTCTAAAAAGAAAGATACCAAAAAAAATTAAGACGAATAAAATAATATATTGTATTAATTTGGAGGACACAAAACCTTACAATCATGTCCATTAAGAGTTGTCTAGATTCTCAATTTAAGGTTCTTGTAATAGCACCAATGCTAATGACAAATAATACAAATTAGGTGTGTTGACAACATGTTTGCATAATTTTGGAAACTGAAGTACACTTTTTAATTTGGTTTTACTTGTACCTACCTATCCCACTTATTTCCTTTTTTCGACTCGATTTTGAGGCCTGTCTGATTTCAGTTTTTAATTATTTTGATGTATTTTTTGATGATATTATAAATCGATAAATAAGACAAATCTCTGGACTTTTCACTTGTTCTTATAATCTTTTTTGTAAACTACTAGTCAGTATTTGAAATTTATTGGATTGATTGATTTAGATCCGCAACATGTAGGAAATATTTAAACGGGAAGCACTATATATCTGGAGCGCCATTGTTACGAAAAAAGCTTAAAATATCTTTTAAATATTAAAAATAATTTAAATATACCGTTCATACATATGGGCTCAAAAATACACTTGTCATTCACCTATATGACCAACTATACCCTTATCACTAACAATATAATACTAAGGGATCTTTTGGTTGAGAAAGAGTTCTCCCGGCATAATTAATTTCGAAATTATTTATGTCATCACGTATATGTGATAACTTATCCTGGTGTAAATGGTGGGATAAATAATTCTGGTTCTAACTTATACCTCGCACCAAACATAAGATAAAATAGTCTTTTATTTTTTTCCGGACTTATTTATTTCTTATACCTTACACCAAACGATTACCAACAACAACAACAACATACTCAGTGAATTCTCATATAATGAGATCCGAGGAGGGTAACATGTACGGAGTCCATACCACTACCTCCGAAGAGGTAGATAAACTATTTTCAATAGACTCTCGACTCATGACAAAAAAAAGTAAACCAAGACGTAATAAAACATAATAGTCAGAGGCAGAGCCAACCTATTAAAGGGGGGTTTGGACGAACCCCTTCGATGGAAAATTATATTATTAATACATAATTAAAATAATTTTTATGTATATATTGTAGATGTTGAATCATTTTCGATGAGTTTTTCTTCAAATTTCGCCCCCTTCAACAGAAATTTTGGCTCCGTCTCTGATGATAGTAAACCAAGACGTAAAAGACAGCATACCAAACGACCCCCTAAGATATAAATAGTGGAGTAAATAATCTCGATATTAACTAATATCTCAAATTAAATATGAGATAAAATAATTTTACATTTTATTTCAAAATTATTACACTCTATACGTCACACCAAACGACTCGTATATATAAAAACCCTAATTTTGTAGTTGAGCGGCAAATACAAAATAAAATTTCCCTCAAATTGCCAAAAATATACCTCCAAACCCCAAATTCTCAAATCAATGGCGCCGTTTTCAATTATAACCCAAACTTTATTTTTTTGGCGGGTAAATTAAATTAATCAAATTAAACAAAAAATCATCCATAAGGGTATTTTAGTCTTTTCATCTCCAAAACCTTCTAGGGTTTTTCCGTACACTCTTCCTTATAAACCCCTCTTCATTATTTTTATCCCTTTATTTCTTCATCATTATCACCTCCTTTTTTTTTTTTCTCTACATTATTCTCGCAGCCTCTCTTTATCTCTTCTTTTTTTTTCTTCTTCATTTTAAATGTCGGTTTAGCTATATTTTCTTTAGTTTCTTTATATTTGAGAGTTGAAGTTGAGGTTTGAGTCGGGGGTTTAAAAATCTTTATTTAGCTGTTTTTAGTTGTTTTTGGCTATTTTCTTATGTGGGTATTGTTTACTTTTGGTGAAAAACACTTGGTTTTGAGTTATGTGATCGTTGAATAGGGTGTATTTGCAGAAGTATAAGGAGTTTTTGATTCTTTTTCTACTAATTTGGGGGAGAAAATTGACTGTTCAGCTGGTTTTGGCTGTTTTATCATCTGGGTATTGCTTAGTTTTTGGTAAAAAACACTTGGTTTTGAGTTTTGTGATCGTTCAACAGTGGTGATTAACGTGTTGTTTTTTTCTTGGATTTTCATTCTCTGTTTTTTTAGGGATAAACGTTGTTTATTTAGCTAGTTTTTGCCATTTTCTTATCTGTGTCTTGCTTAGTTTTTGCTATTTAGCTGAAGTAGAAGGGGTAACCTCTGATTTTTTTTTCTGCTAATTTGGTGGATAAAAGTCTTTATTCAGCTAGTTTTTGCCATTTTCTCATCTGGGTCTTGCTTAGTTTTTGGTAAAAAAAAACACTTGATTTTGAGTTGTGATTGCTGAACCGTGGTGATCAAGTTGTTTTTCTCTTCGATTTGGGGGATAAAATTGATTGTTCAGCTGTTTTCACCATTTCCTTATTTGGGTCTTGCTTAGTTTTTAGTAAAATCGTGTATAATCGTGAGTTGTGATCGTGGAGTACGGGTGATCAAGGTGGTCTTTTAGTCGATCCAATGGTGGATATAAGTGATAAAGTGAGTGATCATAAGGTAACCTTTTGTTATTTTCATGTGATCACATCATTTTATTTTGTGCATATGCGTAGCGGTAGCTTTAGTGCATTGAGGTCTGGATTAATGTTTGATGTGAATTTGTTCTTGCGGGTTTTTAGGTACAAGAAACTGAAGAGATGAGTGGACAAAGCAAAACTCCAGAAAGGGTGTCATTAGAGACTAGCCAGAAAACTTGTGCTGATTGTGGAACCACAAAAACTCCTCTTTGGAGAGGTGGACCTGCTGGACCTAAGGTCAGTAGATCTTCATTTAATCAATTGATTTTGGATTGTGTTTTATCTCATATCATAGTGATGGTTTACTTTAGCCGATAGACAAGGTTGTTTACACACCACCCTCCCTAGAACCCACTATATGATTTCACAGGGTATGTTGTCGTTGTAAAATGATACTGATGTTTTACTCGAGCCTTTACTTGAGCTGATAGACGATAAGGTTGTTTATGCACCGCCTTCCCTAGAACCCACTGTGGGATTTTGTGGCGTATGCTGTTGTCATATGATAGTATGCTGTTTTACTTGAGCCGATAGATGATAAGGTGGGATTTGTTGTTGTTGTTGTTATATGAAACTGATGTTTTACTTGAGCTGATATATGCTAAGATTGTGTATGTACCACCCTCCCTAGACTGCACTATAGATTTTCATGGTGTATGTTGTCATACGATATTGATGCTTTACTTGAGCTGATATATGATAAGGTTGTGTACATACCCGCCTTCTCTAGACCCCATAATTGTATTTCATGGGGTATGTATTTTTTGTTGTTATATGCTAGTGATGTTTTACTTGAGCTGATATATGCTAAGGTTGTGTATATACCACCCTCCCTAGACCACACTATAGGTTTTCACAGGGTATGTTGTTGTCATATGCTAGTGATGTTTTACTTGAGCTGATGTACGCTAAGGTTGTGTACATACCACCCTCCATAGACCCAACTATGGTATGTCACGGGGTATGTTGTCATATGGTAGTGATGTTTTACTTGAGTTGATATATGCTAAGGCTGTTTACACGCCACCCTCCCTAGATGGCTAGACCCCACTATGGGATTTCATGGGGTATGTTGTTGTTGTTGTCATTGTTGTCATTGTTGTCTTATGATAGCGACTTCTATTTCGGTTTGAAATGGTAATTTGATTTGCATATTTGTATGTGTGGTGAAACAAAATCTTGAAGTTATAGTTGAAAGATTATCTTTGGAAATTAGTTGGATTGAATTCTTGAAAGTTCCTACATGTAGTAGGAATACTTATTAGTGGCATGACCTGTATCTTGTGCTTGTGGTTTTGGTAAGTTGCTGGGATTCTACGATGTTGTGTTGTGTTTGTGTCCGTTTTCCAAGAAATGTGCTACTTTTGGGTGATTAGTATGCACCTAAAGTCTCTTTTGAAGAGTTCAAACAACATATAGGTTTTGGTCTATAGTCTCGACCCGAGTTGTTGTTTGAGTTGTGATTGTTTGTGATCAGGACAAAAAGAAATGTTTGAGCTGTGATTGTACAATAAATTGGAGTGGAGGGAGTATTATATATGGTTGCGTCTTTGTATCAAGTTTCTATGCTTTTTCTTGCAAGATTTTGAATCTAATGGTTTGATCTTGCTGGTGAATGTAGTCGTTATGCAATGCATGTGGGATAAGGAGCCGGAAGAAACGAAGAGCTCTTTTGGGATTGAACAAAGAAGACAAGAAGTCGAAGAAATCTTCAAATAAGAGCATCGACAATCATCCTCGTCATCATCAGAACCAGAGTAGTAACAGCAGCAGTACAAGCAGCAGCGGAGAAAGTACAACTAGTAAAGCAGTAGTCGAGAAGAACGAATGCATTCCATTCAAAAAGCGAGCATTGCATTTCGGTAGACCAAAATCGAACTCAACGCACACAAGGAAATTGAGCGAAGAAGAACAAGCGGCGTTCTTGTTGATGGCTCTTTCTTGTGGTTCCGTTTACGCTTAGTCGAAGTTGAAAAAAAAATGGTTGTACTTACCGCTGTGATTGTAGTGCTTTTTTCGTGTCAGTAGATGCATAGATAGGAATCTTGAATGATAGAAGAGGAAGAAGAAAATGGTTGTACTTATTGCTGTGATTGTAGTACCTTTTCGAGCCGTTAGGTAGAATTTTGAATGGTAATGGTTTGAGTTGGTTGTACTAATGGCAGTGATTGTAGTACCTTTTCGGGTCGGTAGAGTAAAAGAGCTCACAAGAGTATGTAGGGTTGAGAATTGTCTTGTTAGTTTCAATTTAATTTATTTTAATCTAAGTTGAATTCATTGTCTATGTTGCCTTTTATAATTATGAATTTGAGCTGTGGAAGTAGTAGTCACGATTCTTTTTTGAATCTTGTGTGAAATGTACGAGACGTAAAACATGAAATTGAAAACGATACAAAAATAGGGACAACAAAGAAAAATGAAATAATAACGTAAAGGATAGATAGAATAACACAAGAGAAGGAACGTATGTAAAAAATTGATATCCTCAATTGTAATCCGACTATAAATACCGAATCTCCTACGAAGATCGAGAGGGACGTTGAACCCTCACAACTCACGTCTCTAGACAATTCGTAAGCTCTCAACAAGCTTAACATAAACACTCGCAAGTGTATAAACATATCCAAAATCATTTAATTAAAAATAAATGAAAACTAGCTACTATTTCTTTATTATTATAATTAGTATAAATAACATAAATATCAACCTTTTTAGAAGTAATTACACTCTCTTTTACTTTTTTAATTTCTTTATTCTCTCTCTATTAATATACATAATATAGCCGACATATACACAATATTCTATTTATATGTTAGGATTTTTGTAATATGTTTAAGAAATTAAGATTTTTATAATATTGGAAATATAAGTTGTGTATTTACGTAATTTTTAGTTATAATTACACAAACAGACCAATACATGTGAATCATATTGTAAAATTTATCTCATTTTGGTGGGTGCATTCATCACATGATTACAGTAAGCTATTGTTGTACCAATTTCTTTTTTCATGATTGAGCACTATTTTATGATCACATTATTCTCATTTATGAGCACTATTTTGTGATCATATTTTGTTTTTGATAACTGTTAGACGTTCGGGCTAGATTTCACACATCTCAATTAAATTTACGTGATATTTGTCATCTTCGACAAGCAATAAATACGAGATAACTCTATCCACTATGAGTCGGACAAATGAAAAGATTCACCTTTGAAATTTGAACATGAGATCTCAAGTTTTCAACTCTTTCATTTTGGAGCAACATTTTGTTTCAATAAAAAAAGAAAATTAACATCCAAATTAGTGAGCAATAGGTTGGGACAAAGATGAAACTTTGACTAGATTTTATTTTGGCAAAATGTTGATTTTTAGTGGGTTCAGAGGTTCAGATGACAAACATGTAAGTAGAAGTGTCCAACTTACAAAACCGACATAGTACAGGGGCCCAGAACGTCATTTTGCCTTTTATTTTTGGTGCTTCCTTTCTATTTTTCTTAATAATTTATGAACCTTTTAAGTACCAATCTAAAGATTCCTTCGAGCAAACTGAAAATTTTACGAGAAAACGTTAAATCAATATGAAAAAGCCTTGCAAGACTAAATCCAAGCTAGATCACAACGAGAGGGATATTCATAGTCGATGAACTTATAATAAAGATAATCCTTTTATATGCACAGCGAAATGATTTCAGTTGAACTCACAGAACTCGAAAGGATATTCACTAGTCAAAAGAGGCTGGCAACAGGAATTGATAAAGATAAACGAGCAAACTAATAAAATTCAAAAGACTTAATACTTTAATTTATAGCAATTGTAACTCAATTCTGTACAGTGTACACTAAAACCAATTCGAAAATACGAAGAAAAAAAAAATCTAAATTATTTAAGTTTAGAGTGCAATATTTGCAATACGCATGACTTGAATCCAGAATCCCAAGTCTAAAATTTGAATGAAACCAGAGTTTCTTCACATCTTACACTGGAAGATTGTCGAATGCATCTTCATCGTGACCAAACACACTGTCAACTTGTCCAACAGTACTTTCGTGCTGCTGGTACAGAAAATTGATCGTGGTCAGAAAAATGTAGCAGTTATAAACTTAGAAGTTGAAATACGAGACATAAGAACTAATATTGAAGCGAGGTAAAGATAACAAATTAAGACTAACCTGCTCGAGAAGGGCACTCATGAGGTCGTTATCTTGTTCAAATGGCTCAAGAAAAATAGTGCTCTGATAGCTTGAATCGGTATATCTTTCAGCTGCTCTAACTGAGTTAACTTGTGGACCATCGATAGGATTAACATGTCCAATTTCTTGTCTACTAGAGAAAACTGCTTCCGCAATAGGAGCATTTACGTTCTGTCTACTTTGCTCCATCGAGGCATCAAAGGTTGATCCAACAACATTTTGTAAGCCCCAGTCCTGTGCCTTTTGTTGGCACAATTCGCTGAAATTGTCATAACCAACGTTAACCTGTTCCGTAGTTGCTGATACAGTTGAATTGGCACTCAAAAGAAAGTTGGTTCCTGCCAGCGGTATGTTTTGATTCAATGAGAAATCTACTGCTGTTCGGGGAACCTGATTATACATACTATCTCGTGTATCGTCAACAATACCATTCTGTGATAGGATCTTATTGGATTCACTTAGCATATTCTGAACTCGTAACTGTGGTTGAGAAATCCGTGCTACTGGAATATTCATTCTCAAGAATTGTTCAGTTGTTGGAATTCCACAAGGCAAGTTAACTTGCTTATTGCTATTGTTCATCTGTTGCGGACCTTGATATCTCAACACCGGATTTTGAAAGCTTAAATGGTTTCTCCGCATAAATATGGGAGATTTTGTTGTAGGGCTACACCATGTCGGCTCTTTGATAACTATGGGAGATTTCGGCCTAACCCACGTCGGCCCCTGGTGGGTAGTAAGATTTTGAACAGGATGTTGATCCATAGGTGCAAGAGTTTGAACATCAAGATTGTTGAGCAGTGTCCCAATGGTTACTTCCGAATGTCCCATGAAACCACTCTCCAGTCCACTCCGATTCTTCTGTAGTTGCAGTCGGTATTTCTGCAGCAAATGGTCTCCACCAAATAAGTATTCAATCAATCAATCAATCACACCACTAACAAGTACTCAATCGATCACCAAATATGTTTCGTATGCATGATACTACATTGTCGAAATGGGAAAAAAAGTACCTGAAGGTGGCTAGCAACGTGTTCTCTTTCTAGCCCCGGAACATTCATCAGTTTCAGAATTTTCTGGGGAACTGCCTCTGTACGTGTAGATAAAGAGTTAAGAAAACACGGAATACACAAATATATACGAAGATAATATTGACTGTTGATTAATCGTATAGTAGATATACGCGAGAATGCATACTACTGAATATCACTAGCTATCAGGTACCAAATGTTTTCGACAGACCCCTCATTACCGCACAACTTTTTAGTATTGTAAGAGTTTTATGACGTACAAGTTGACAGAGCTATGGAATTCATATCAGGTACGGACTAGCTCTGTCAATGAGGAATCACACGCCTAAAATGAGGTCTCTAACTCGAACAAAATTTACCAATACATGCCAGAAACTAGGTTATAACAACGGTACTCAGCTGGTAAGAACTCTTGTCTACTCGGAACAACATAGAATTACATCAACAACATAAAAGTTCATATAAATTTCCAAAAGAAGGCGGTAAGATAGTTCATACTCTTACTGTCCCCTCCGAGTTGATTGATAGCTTGTATGAACTTGTCATGAAGTTCCGGTGACCAAAGTACACGTGCTTTCTTCACTGTAGTCGTATCATTCCTTTCTCCGATTTCATTTTCCTCCTCGCCCTTTCTCTTCTTCGAGCTTTTCAGCCTCCCTTCTTTAGCTGCATCCGAGTACTCAGCACCTTCAACATTTCCTAATCGATCCAAAATCTTCCCCTTCCACTCGTCCTTATTCTGTCGAACAACATGCTGCCAAATGTTCTTTAGCGCTTCAATGCTCACCGGTTTAACCAGATAGTCATGTGCGCCATGAATCACGGCTTTCATAATTACACTTGTACTGTCATCCACGGACATCACTACACAAACAGAAAAGTTTAGGAGCGAGGAGCGAGCGTAGTTTGTACAGAAGTACAAGAAACAGGATACTCACTTATAACAGGGAGGTTCATCTCCAGTACAATGAGCTCGAGAAGTTTAAATCCGTCCATGTCTGGCATGTGCACATCGCTTATAACCAAGTGAAAGTTGTTTCTGTTTTCGCGGAGCAATGACAATGCAACCTCTGCGTGCTTGCACGTGGTGACTGCAAAGAAAAACCATTAAATTTCAATGAAGAAGTTCGGCTTAAGATCAACATATCAACCTACAGATATTTGATAAAGTTCAAAGACACAAGCATTCCGACATAGAATCTTCAAGTTTTCAGAAACAAATTTTACGTATTAGAAGCTACATAATAAGTACTGTACAAAAACAAAAACAACATACCCACTGTAGGGATCTGAGGAGGGTAAAGTGTACGCAGTCAATACCACTACCTCAGATGAAGTAGATGAAGTAGAGAGGCTGTTTCCGATAGAACCCCGGCTCAGGACAGTACATAATAAGTCTGCAATTATTAATAGTTCGAAACTTTTAAAAAAAACATTGATCAAAGAAGAACCTATTTGACTCTTCAAATAATAAAAGTGCCACATAAAGTAGAAAAGAATGGGTACTTTTTATGGTTAAACTAACTTCTTTCAAGTGAGCTTAATCATATTGCCGGTCTCAAATCTTGAAAAAGCGCAATAGATTACGCTATAATTGACAAGCTTTTCATTGAGCCAAGGGTCGATCAAAAACAGATTTCTACCTCGCAAGACAGGGGTAAGGTCTGCGTACACTATACTTTCCCTAGACCCCAGTTTCGACGTTATAGCTTTTGCTCAAATAGTTCATTTGTGTTATCAACTCCAATAAATATGTACACATAATAAAATTATACAAATTTCTCCAAAACAATAAAGCTCAAACTCAAATTAAAACACACACACAAAAAGACTTGACTTTATACAAATATTGCATAAAACACGCACACAAAAATACTTGAACTTTATACAAATATTGCATTAAAACACACACAAAGACTTGAAATTTATACAAATATTGCATTAAAACACACACACAGAGACTTGAAATTTATACAAATATTGCATTAAAAACACACACAAAAATACTTAAAATTTATACAAATATATTGAAACACACACACACACATAAAATGATTTGAAATTTATACAAATATTGCATTAACACACACACACACAAAGACTTGAACTTCATGCAAATATTGCATTAAAACACACACAAAAATACTTAAAATTTATACAAATATATTGAAACACACACACACATAAAATGATTTGAAATTAATACAAATATTGCATTAAAACACACACACACACAAAGACTTGAACTTCATGCAAATATTGCATTAAAATTGTAGAGAAATTAAAAAATATTGAATATATACCTTCATAGTGACACTTCTTAAGCATGCATTCCAATACTCTTAAACAAGTAGGATCATCATCTACCACCAGCAACCGGAACGTCGGAAACTCACCGGAAACTCCACCGGAGTTCAAACATTCACCGGAAGTAGCCATATTTATATCTGTATGTATATATATAACATGAAGAGAAAAAAAAAAGAAGATGAAAAGTGACAATAAACTAAAATAGTACGTAGAAAAAATTATTTTGCAGTACCTGTTTAAATAACTGTATTGGTGTCCGACTAAATTCGTATTCACACTGAAAATATAGGTTTTTCTATGAAAATATATAACATGGAAAAAAAAAAGATAAAAATAAAAAAACAGTAAACGATTTTTTTTTTATATTAGCTGTATAACTGTATTGGTGTTCAATTAAATTTGAATTCACATTGAGAATATAAAATTTTCTAATGATTCCATAAGTGGATTCGAATATAAAGTTACACGTGATTTATTTATTAAATGAAGTGTGATTTTTTGCAACAATTGTTAATTATTTGGGATTTTATTGTAATAATAATAACGTTTATTTTTAATACAAGTATATATTTTTCATTAATATCTTCAATTCAACCAGTAATTAAGGTAAGTAAATATTCTGATTTACAATTTTTGAGGAAAAAAAAAATATGTTTGATCCAAAGTCTTATTTATGGTTACAAAAATCTAATATGTGAATTTCATATTTTTATTTAAAAAATTATAAAAAATTAGTAATACAATTAAACTTTTTCTTTTTCTATAACAATTATTTGGTAATAGCAATATTTCATTATGAGGTCTAAGTTTTTCTTTGGAACCGATTCTCTATGTTACGTTATCTGTTTTCTAGGTTTTAACTGTATTGGTGTCCGACTAAATTCGTATTCACACTGAAAACATAGGTTTTTCTCTTGACTTCATAACTAAGGTTCGAACTTGAGATATCTAATTTACTCCAATATGGAAATATATAACATGGAAAAAAAAGATAAAAATAAAAGAACAGTAAACGATTTTTTTTTTTTTATATTAGCTGTATAACTGTATTGGTGCCCAATTAAATTTGAATTCACGTTGAGAATATAAAATTTTCTAATGATTCCATAAGTGGATTTGAATATAAATTTACACTTGATTTATTTATTAAATGGAAGTGTGATTTTTTGCAACAATTGTTAATTATTTGGGATTTTATTGTAATAATAATAACGTTTATTTTTAATACAAGTATATATTTTTCATTAATATCTTCAATTCAACCAGTAATTAAGGTAAGTAAATATTCTGATTTACAATTTTTGAGGAAAAAAAATATATGTTTGATCCAAAGTCTTATTTATGGTTACAAAAATCTAATATGTGAATTTCATATTTTTATTTAAAAAATTATAAAAATTTATTAATACAATTAAACTTTTTCTTTTTCTATAACAATTATTTGGTAATAGCGATATTTCATTATAACGTCTAAGTTTTTCTTTGGAATCGATTCTCTATGTTACGTTATTTGTTTTCTAGGTTTTGACTGTATGACTATATATTTGTTAGTAGAATCGAAAAAAGTGGTTATAGATCTACTTAATTATCGTTACCAATCACAGCGCTATCATTAATCAATCCCGTTTAACTACTATTATGAACATCCACTATACAAATACGATTTTACATTAAAACTTACATGACAAAAAAATAAGGAAAAAACACTAAAAGATTGCTCTCGTTGAGAGTCGAACTCAAGACCTCCCGCTTACTAAACGGGTGCTCTAACCAACTGAGCTACGAGAGCTTTGTGCAAAGTTTTTCTGTAAAGAGAAAATATATCATAATTCCCAAAATATTTCATAATTTATTGATGGTAGAAGTATATAATATATAATGTTACTTGAAGGGTTTAAGAAATCACACGTATTAATTAGTTCTTTATTTTAATGGATAAATAGTTTTTAAAAGTAAACTCACACTTACTATGATTATAATATATCTACCAACTCACCGAAGATCTATCGAAAATAGTTTCTCTACCTTACGAGGTACGACTTGCTACAGTCTGACTCTACCATCCTCAGACCGAGGATAAATATATACTAGGAGTGTTATTGTTGTTGTTATTATCTATCAACTCAAACTCTCCGAGACACGATTATTATTATTATTATTATTTTGAGATCGTGGTCTATCGGATATAGTCTCTTTATCTCATAAAGTAAGATACATCTACATATAGGTTCTACACCTCCACTTATGAGATTACGATGAGTATGTTATTATTGCTTTTTTTGTTTCCCACCCGGTGTACGATAGTTTTGGACACTTACTATGTGTAGTTGAATTCATTTACTTTTGGCATTTCTATACATGTTTGATTTTATGTTCATTGCCAACCAAAAAAAAAAAGATTTTATGTTCATTCATTTCATAGCAAAATAATTAAAGTAAAAAGGAAAGGAAAGATGAATTTTAAAATTTAAATAGCATAAATAGTAAGTAATATTTGAATTTCATCTTGGAAGTTTATTTGGTACATGCATCTAAGGAAAAAAAATCCTAACATTTGAATTTGATGAATTTTAATTATATTAACAAAATAATAATATAATATGTTCGGCCTAAATTCATAAATGAAGTTTGGAGAAAAAAACGTACATAGATTTTATCATTACTTTGAAAGTAGAGAGACTCAGCTTAAGAAAAAAAAATGAGTTCGATCAAAATTATTAGATTCTGCTGAATTCATAAGTTTAAGCCTACCATTACATCATAAACCAAGAATCTCAGGTTCGAATTCAGGATTGGAGGCTTATTCAACAACAAATGTCTAACACCATACATTAAACTAAAAAAATAAAATGTTTTGTCTTCTTACATTTTTTTTCAGTAGTATTTTTACCTTTATAAACGGATGGTCGATAAAGTACTTATTCGATATCTGTGCAATTAAAAAGTAAAATGTACTCATGAAAATAATCGAAATGCGTACAACCTGATCCAATACTATGATAATAGATAATCATCGTGCTATTAAACGTAACATGCAGACATTCAATTATTCGAGGTGCACGAAATCCAACTCAACATCACGATGGCCACCAAAATAAAGTTACTCAACATCCATTAGACCGTTCTATTAGAAAGTAACATATATCGATAAAGATTAGTCGAGATACGCACAATCTGACCCGACACACAATTATAAAACCAATTTAAAATAGTAATTTTAAAACTTCACCACCAAGCTTTCCATATTTTTCCAAATATTACACATCATGATGACTCAATGACACAATTTTGTCTTGTCAAGTAGTTGATGGCAATTTGGTAATTAAACCCAAAATTCAAGCCCTTTTATTCAACCTAAAAACTTCTATATAAAATTCCCAATACTTTCTATCTTCCTAAATTTGGAGGCTCTTTCTGGCTGATTTCTCCTCCCAATTTCCACAAAGAATTTCCAAAATTGCAAAATTCTCCGTAGGGTTTTCAATAATTAATTATAAAGTTTTAATCTTTAAACAATTTTAGTATTCGGGCATGTAATTTCTTGAAAAAATTATAAAGATTTAAGCTTTAAATATTTTTTTTTTTTTTTTTAATAAAGTCTTAATCTTTGAACAATTTTAGTAATTGGGTGTTTAATTTCTTGAAAAATTATAAAGATTTAAGCTTTAATTATTTTCTTGAATTTATTAGTACAAAGTTTTAATCTTTATGCAATTTTAGTATTTGGGAATGTAATTTCTTGAATATTTTTTTGTTGAAGATTTTAGCTTTAATTATTTTCTTGAATTTTAGAAAGAAAAAAAAATTGGGAAAATTTGATGGATTCTGATTCTTGGATTCGTCTTTCTACTTCTTCTAGACGTCAGCAATCGAGATCAGGTTAGTGTTTTTTCACTTAACTTTCCCTTTTTGGCTTGGCTAATTTTAGTTTTTTTTTTTTTGGGTGGGGGGTGGGGGCGGGGGGGGTTAAGTGGTAGGGGTAGGGGTAGGGGAAATGGAAATGGGGTGGAGATTGTAAGGTGGGAAATGAATAGTTATCGATAAGGTGAAAGTTCAGATAGTTAATCAGCTAAACTACTAATATTCCCGGTTGGATTAGTGAAAAATGACAGCTCGGTGCACTAAAGCTCCCGCTATGCGCAGATCGAGGTAAGGGTTGGACCACAAAGGTCTATTGTACGCGGGGTAGGGGAAATGGAAATGGGGTAGAGATTGTAAGGTGGGAAATGAATAGTTATTGATAAGGTGAAAGTTCAGATATATTAGCTGAGCTACTAATATTCTCGGTTGGATTAGTAAAGAAAGGACAGCTCAGTGCACTAGAACTCCCGCTATGCGCAGGTCGAGGTAAGGGTTGGACCACAAGGGTCTATTGTACGCGGGGCAGAGGGTAGGGGTAGGGGAAATGGAAATGGGGTGGAGATTGTAAGGTGGGAAATGAGTAGTTATCGATAAGGTGAAAGTTCATATAGTTAATTAACTAAGCTACTAATACTTCCTGTTGGATTAGTAAAAAGGACAGTTCGGTGCACTAAAGCTCCTACTATGTGTAGGTCGAGGTAAGGGCTAGACCACAAGGGTCTATTGTAGGCAGCCTTACCTTGTAGTGCATTTCAACTAGAGGATGTTGTTTCCAAGGCTTGAACACGTGACCTCCTGGTCACATAACAACAATTTTACTGGTTACTCCAAGGTTTGTCAAATTATATAATTGTTTGGATTAATGTGTAGATAGCATTTGAAAATAGTATTTTTTTTTGTTTTGGAGCCATCTTTAGCTTAGGGGGGTCGGATATACTATTTATACATGGTTAAAGTTATCTTTTATGTATATATAGTTGATGTTGAACTCCCTTCGGCATGTTTAATTCTGAACCCGCTTAGTAAAAGTTCCACTTGGGAGTGTTTTGGGGGTTTTGGGGGGTTGGGGGGGATTAGTTTGTGAGCTGAGTTTAAGAAAATGAAAGGATGTAAAAGGGAACTTTACATTTTCTTGAAATAAAGGAATTTTTTTACATATGCAAATCTTGGGTTCTAGTTTATGGTGTCAGGGGTTTAGTATTCTTTCCTTAAAATAAATAAATAAATAAGGGGTTTGGAGCATGAGGTCAAGATAAATTATTTTTGGGTTGAGTTACTTAGAATTGAATATTTTATTGTAAATATGCTTAAAGATTATAAAACAAGAAAAAATGGAAATGGTGAGAGTGTGTTTTCTTAAAATGAAGAAATAGTTTGTGAGGTAATGTCAATCGAGAATTATGATTTGCTAGAAAATGAATGAATAAAAAAGGAGATTTTTTTTAAAAAGATAAATAAATTTTGGGGGTAGAAGAAGGAAATGTGGGGCGGGATTACAAAGTGGTGAATCAAACCCTCACCACTGAGCTACTAAGATTCCCCTCGAAAAGGAAACTTCAGATTTGCATTTCTGGGTTTTTGTTTCTCCCATATGAAGTTCAGTAATATGTCATTTACTTTCCTTTTTTACGCGTGCATGAAACAACCTTTACTTGTCGATTTGGGCATTAATTGTTCAGAGTATGATGTCATTGCATCTAATTTTTCGTGGATTTGGGTGTTCGTTGTTGATTTCATTACGTCGTAGTTTTCTCAAGACAATAACACTATCTTTCTCCAAAATAATATGAAAAGTGACCTTTTTCGTTTGACAAAATGGAGTAATTACTTTGTGAGCTGATGTGAAATCCATTATGTTTACCAGATTAAAAACAAAGGAAATTTTGCATTTCTACTGCTTGGTTTTTAGTTTTTGCTTTGTGGTTTGTTTGAATTGTCATAAAGGAGTTTTTATTGTTTTTGTGATTGAAGTTGGGTTGTATTGTGCAGACTTCTACAATATAATAGAAGAGTATGAGGGTGAAGATGAGTCCAGGCCGGAGTTTCTGTGCCCTTTTTGTGGCGAGGATTTTGATGTTGTTGGCCTTTGCTGTCATATTGACGAAGACCATGCTGTTGAGGCTAAGAATGGGGTATAGTATATGCACATCTCTTTACTTATTTTTTTTCTTTTGACAACCATGGTTTCCGGGTCAGCTTGCGCGCACCTCGACTAAATCCACGGGATACCTGCCACCAGCAACAGACATCGCTTTACTTATTTGTTGTTTACTTATTGGAGTAATCCGTGTTCATTTCAGGTGTAAGCCATGTATGAAAAATAAGATTAGAAAATCTTTATAAGAAACAAAAAAAAAAAGAATTAAAGAAAAACTCAAGAATGATAGTTGAGAAGGAATAGAATGTGATATGTGGAATGAAATATCGAGGACTATATATAGATAATTAAATTGACAAGATGGAAAGTATTTTTGAAGATAGATGAGGATGTAATTAATAAGATCAGATATGTATAACTTTAACTTTTTTTGAAGAAAAATAATAGCATCCGCGATATTCAAACATTTGGTCAAATCTTATATATTATTTGTAGGAGGCAGAATGATGGAGAGATCATTTTACTTGTTCGAATAATAAATAAGATTTGACCAAATGTCCGATATCGCGGATGCTATTATTTTTCTTCTAAAAGAGTTAAAGCTACACATATCTGTTCTTATTAATTGCATCCTCAATTATATTCAAAAATACTTTCCATCTTGTCAATTTAATTATTTATATATAGTCCTCGATATTTCATTCCTCAGATCACATTCTATTCCTTCTCAACTATCGTTCTTGAGTTTTTCTTTCTCTCTATTTTTTTTTTTTTTTTCTTATAAAGATTTTCTAAACTTATTTTTCATACATGGGTTACACCTGAAATGAACGCTGATTACTCCAATATGTTGTTGAGCAATCCTATTGGCATTGAGGAATTAGCTGTTTTCATTGATTGGGCTATCATCTGAAAGTCTTTTTTACACCAAGACTGTCTAATATGCAGGAAAATACTGAAGTTTTGGACTTCGTTATGCTGCGTTTCTGCTTCTCAAAGCAGTGTTATTCAATGGCTAGCTAATTTTTTTCTTTGTTACTTGTGCCTTTTTTTGGGGGGTGGGGTGGATATGTTTGGTTGCATTGATGGTAATGCAAATTGGCAATGTTAAATGTCGGTCTTCAACTTTATAAATGACCCTTTTCAGTTCAATGTGTATATTGTAGAGGCTTTGAACTTCACAATTCAAAGCTTCAGCATAGTAGTTTCTTATTTCCTTACTTATGGAAAGGAAAAGAAGTAGATAGCTTTTTGTTCTGTTTCCTTATATATTAATTTTGGAGAGTGAAAATTAAGCTGTATAGGCTTTATTCGAGCATTACTTGCGCCAACGCTACACCACAGTAGGTTTACGTCTGTTCAACTGCTATGTTTATTGCAATTAAAATGTCAGTCGATATTCAATTTTCCTAGAACTATCGATAGTCTCAGTTCTTTCTTTTGGTTGTGTAATGGTGGTGGTCAGGCCAACTTGTGCATTGCTCCACTAATCCAGCGCCAGCGGGTACCTGCTATCTCCCACCTTTTACTTTCCTCCTTTCAAATCATGTAATCTGCCTCATAGTTTTCATTGGAAAAAAAATGAAATGTTCAGGCTCTTGAGTGCTTTGGCGCGTTTTGGAGTTCTCTGATTCGTGGCCGTGGTTGAATGGCGGGAAAGGTTTGAAATGGATGTCTTTAGCCTAAGTGAAGAGGATCCTCCCTACCCTAAGGTTAGAGTGTTCAAGTCTCCAAGGGAGCAAAGTGGGAAAGGACCACTTTTGACTCTTGAGCAGAGAGTTTGGGGGCGATGGAGGATACGGTATTAAAAGAAAGAAAGAAAGTCAAGTGTGATTTAATAATTATCTCTCATTCCGAATTGACGCAAGTAGTACGACCTGATTTTGGTGCTTGGGCCAGCTTTGCTAGGAAATGCACACAGGAATACTAATTTTTTTCCTTTATCGTTCTTATGATTTGTAGTCTCGCTGTGTGGTAACACTGGTGTCCCCCTCCCCCCCCCCCAAACCAAAAAACACACACAAAAAAAAAAAAAAAAAATCATAAATATTATTTTCTTTTTGTATCGAGACACTTGTGTGTATGTTCGTAGATATATTGTTTATATCTAAATACTTCCAAGTTTGTGATTAGCATAAGTAGCTAGTGCCGAAGTTGCTGTAAACATGGCCGAACTTGATCCCATGGCACTTTTCCTGTAAGATGTCAGTGAAAATGTTTATGCTGGTTCATATGTTTCTGTTATTCGTTGACTTAGATAACACGTCTGTACGTGCAGCTATGCCCCGTTTGTGCTAAACGGGTCGGGACGAATTTGGTTGGCCATATTACGCAGCAACATGGAAATATCCTGAAGGTATCCTTCTGGTGCTTTTTCATTGTTTGCTTAACTGGGATTTGAATGTGAAGCCTTTTCTGTGTTCGGAAGCTCTTGCTTGAACTATAAGGCGTCATTCATCTGTTTTATTTTAGTGCTAGACTCCATGTTGTAGTTATTACGTTTCATTGACTGTGTAACAGGTTCAGCGCAAGAGACGATTGCGAAGGGGTGGACCGAATTCAACTCTTTCTATTATAAGAAAAGAGCTGAGAGAAGGAAGTCTACAATCCATTCTCAGGGGATCGTCGCACTTGGTTTCTTCCGCCACTTCAGATGCTGATCCATTGTTATCTTCCTTCATTAACAGCTCAGCATCGATCGATGAACCTTCTGTAGTTCAACCTCTGTCTTCTGCTTTAGCTGCAGCATGCTCAACACATGAAAGCACTGTCGAGAACTTGTCTGACAGGTAGCAGTTTGTTGCACTTCGTTCGATTTCTTTTCTTTTGTTTCTTCATAGTTCATTGGATTCCTTTTTCTCAATGTTCTCGTAATGTTTAATTGGGTGTTTAGTTCCTTCTTCTCATGGCTGAGTTGCACATAAGCTTTCAATTTCCTTGTCGTATTTGGAACATATTTTTACTACTAAATGGAAAGTCAATTTTTAAGCTGACAAATTTCGATGTCATTTGGGACAAAAGTATATATCCCTTTTGTGTTGTAATCATCATTTTCCATTTTACATGCTACAGTTTTCATTTTTCAGTAGTTGTAAAAACTAACTCCTATCGGAGACTTGCCAATGTTTAGAGAAGATATTAGTCTTGAGTTTCGTGTTCAATCATTGAATAGCTTGCTAATAGAATTGACAATGTATAGACACTGCATTAGTGATAAGTGTCGTGCTTAGCAGATTCATAGGTCAATAACTCGTTGGATTTGAAATCGAACTGTTTCAATTCATGTGTCCTCATTTCTCTTCTTAATCTGTTTCAAAAGAATGCCTTGTCCCTGTATCTTACTTGTGCCATGTTAAGCCGAGGGTCTATTGGAAACAGCCTCTCTACTTCACAAAGGTAGGGGTAAGGTCTGCGTACACCTCTTGTGGATCTATACTATAGGTATGTTGTTGTTGTTACACACATCTTTAGATTGAGAACTCAAGATTCAAAAATCTTCCTTTCTTAAACTCTGTCTCTGTCGGTCATACTAAGACGGATTAAACAAATCGAACGGAGTACATGTTATGCCTTATAGGGAAGATCCAGGTTCATACTTTAGGCACAACTTGTTCTTATACGACTTTTATGTGTATCAACTTTTTTTCCTTGGGTCCTTTTCCGATTCACCTATGTCTGACATTATTGATATCGATGTTATTTTGGACAGAAATATTCAGCCATCTCCACTATCTGAGAAAGACCAAGTAGAGAAGGCAAAGAAATGTGAGTTTGTGCAGGGGCTTCTACTATCCACTTTTCTTGAAGACGACGACAACAACTTCTAATCGTTATTATGTAACTTGCAATGTAGCTCTGTGAAAGAAAGAGATGTTACAAAATCTGTAGTAGTTATTAGTGCCAATTGGAACTTGGTAGAGTCCTACTGTATTTAGCTCTATATATGTATGTTGAGTAATCAAGACAGGTGCTTTCCAACTTTTGGAATCATACAATATATTTCTAATTTAATGCAATTGTGACTGACATATCCGAAAAGGTAAGAATATCACATAAATTGAGACAGAGGAAGAGTGCCGTGGCGCTTCTATTGGCCCAGACTCGAGCCTTGGGATAGAGAGCATTTTCCCCTAAAATAGGCGTAGTAAAGGCTCCAAAGTGAATATCAGACACTATACGTCTCTAATTCTTGACAGTTAACTAAATTACTATTGTAATATTAACTTGAAATCGTCATACAAATTCATAAACATCAAATCCTAAATCTGACACCGCTTCAGATCTACCAAGTCTAATCACACTACCGCTTTTACAATGCAGTTGTGTAGACAAGTCAATAGTTGTCTTCCAACATATGATATGCAGACTATTTGTGATGCCAATCACAAACAATTCTGATATTACTACCTAATATGGAGTTAGTGTCATTCATTGACATCTAATGTAGTAAATATAAATCGCGTAATGTCATTCGATCAGAGCATCAGACTTAACCGCCATATCGTTCTTTTAACAGTTCTGGAGGCTCCTCTTCCGTGATTCCAGAACCAGTTGTTGACAAGTACTCGCGTATTGTAGTTCTGCGGTTGCCAAGGAAGGTGTGATCAAGAAAGTTATCGTAGGCTATGTCACCAAGATTTTGAGCTGCCAGAACACTACAAAACCACGATGTTTAATCAGGTACGAAATCCAAATGATCACAGGACTCAGAGATGTGAGGAAACAAATTTGGAACCAGAATGTGGCTTGCAGTAATTAGTAATCGATGGGACTAACCAATGGCGAAGATAGACACGGCAAGGGAATATATCATCTCTCCAAATCTTGTCAATGCTATACCGTCCATACCGCTGGAAGAAGATGTCTTTATCACCTAATGATAACATAAAAGATATGTAACTGTAAAATACACAAAGTGACACAGAAGATAAAGAGAGAAAATACAAAGAAAAACAAGAGAATGAATCATCAATTCTTTTGTTCTTGGGTGAAGCTTTTCCCATTTTCTTAATTGTTAGTGTTTACTGTTCTCTATCTTGAGCCGGGGTCTATCGGAAACAACCTCTCTACTTCTTCGGAGGTAGCGGTATGGATTGCGAACATCTTACCCTCCCCAGACCCCACTTTGTGGGAATACACTGGATTTGTTGTTGTTGTTGCTGTTGTTGTTGTTGTTGTTAATTGTTAGTGTTTTGGTGTTAGAAAGATATCTCTTAGGTACACTCTCTACCATATCCTTTCGTTCCACAAGCTGCGGAAACAGCCACAAATGCAGGGTAAGGCTGCGAACAATAGGCCCTTGTGGTCCGGCCCTTCCCGGGACCCCACACATAGGGGGAGCTTTTGCACCGGGCTGTCCTTTTAAAAGAATGAAGATAAAACTCAAACTAACAAGCACTACAATAAGAAAGTTCAACCTATATAAGTATATAACCACAAATTCAAGTGAATCAGTATACTATTTTGAATTTTCTTGATATTAATATACATGACATGTTTTATTATCTCTATAGGGAAGCATGCAAACTAAACTAGTAAAGAAGTTACGACTAATAAACGACACACAAGTACCCTATGTCTTGCATGCTTATGTTGAAGAATAAATTAGTTTCGTTAACTTTGGACATCTTTGTAAGTGATATACTACTTACTACCTTTCCTAGTGGTAGGAAAATTACCTTTGCACCTATTTTTCAGATACTCCTCATCACTATAACGAGCACAAATTATCTGCATTAAGACATAATACAAAGAATAGGATCAGTAAGACAAACTATTGGTTCACGAGAGGTACAAATGGTCAAGCAGTCTCGGGGTGCTTACTGCTGGATTGGTGTAAAACAATCCATTTAAAGTTTCTGGGATTACCTAAACACAGAAAAGTTACTGATATCAGTTACTTGAATTGAAGTTACATTTTGTTTTATGTAGTTAGAGAAAGAAGGATTATCGAAGGTCTCACAGCTAAAAACCGAAATTCATGCTCCCTTTCAATAAATGCTGGAATCTGGCCTTTACAGAGGAGATGTTAGAGATCAGAAGTAATCACGTCAAGATCTCAATGGATAATTACAAGCAATTACCTCAGATCTCTGAATTTCAAAGATAGTAACTATAAGAGTTTCCCCTTCACAGGGCTCCACACTCAAGCTTGATATTTCCTGGAAATTTAGAACCAATTCATGCAATAGAAGTCGATCATTAGCAAATTTCTACAGTCTGTCTACGAGTAATTCTAAAAGCAGCAATAGTTTATGCACAAAGATAGTTTTCATGATATCTCAAATGCACAATAACCTCTTTCATTTCAGAGAGGTCTTATAATATTTTCAACAAAATGACAACCAGGGATTGAAACTTCACAACTTAAACAGAGTTAGGCAGATCATTCTTTTTTTGATAAGTAAACATAAAGTTCGAACCAACTTGCCATCAATGCCTGCTATCACGTCAATACAAGTATCGGTTACTCTATCCACTCACTCTTGTTGCTGATACTTAGATAGATAGGAAGAAATCACTTAACTCTTTTTGCCTATACTAGGACCTGAACGGTAATATCACAGAGTCCACAAAGCTAATACAATTCTCTCCGATCCCATAAAAATGATTATAGCAGCTACTGTTCTCTAATTTCCTGTCTGTTTCGCCTTTTTACGCCGGAAACTATCTACTCGTAAGTAGTTATGTGTGAAGCCATCAAAAGGTATTAACTTTTTCAGATATTTTTGGTTAAGCAACTTTGTTTTGATTTCAGTTTTCTTTCTACTTTCTAGTATCCAATTAATATATCTAAGAGTCAAGCATGACAGAGCCATCTTTCCCTTTGTTTCTTTTATTCTCTGCACCTTCTTAGCAAACTAAATAATATTAAAGATTGCATTTTTAGTGAATGTAAGGCACCTTGGTTTCAGGTTTAGCTATGCCACGCTCGAAGAAGATAGGAGCCACATGAGCAAACACTCGCCGAAATCCACTCAATTTCGCCACTCTGAAGTTGATCAAATCTGGAAATGTACTACGAGCACTCCTCTCTGTTCTACCAACAACAACACAATATCAAAATGCCATAGAGACAGATTATAGCAAAACTCGATTAGTCACACCTTGTTTCACACTTCCAAGGTTAATTTCACTAAGTATGAACTACGTTAAGAACCATTCCCTCAGTCCCAAAATACTTGTCATGTTTCGCTTATCGAGAGCCAATTTAACTAATATTCAGAGCTAAATTAGATTACATCAATTTAACATTTTAAAATTCAAACTTAAATATACAAAAGTTAAACCAAAAAAAAAAAGGATAAATTACAACTGTTTTTATAAACACACACAAGTATACCGAAATATCCTCCAAAACTACACTTTTGTCTCGATTTATGTGACACAATTCAAACTTTGAGAGTCAAATACTTTAATTTTGACCGTAAATTCGGACTACGTATTTGGAAACTAAGTAAAAAGCACCGTAATTCCAATTTATATGGCACAGTTCGAATATCTATAGTCAAACAATTAAATTTTGATCCTGAATTCGAGTTGCATATTTGAAAACTAAGTAAAAACTACATAATTCACAATAACTGACGATATAAAAAAAGTATGATCAAAAAGATTTGTTTGAACCTCGAAATTCGAAATGTATCACATAATATTCTCCAAAATTAAACTTCTGTCTCGATCTATGTGACATGGTTCAAATTTTGAGAGTCAAGCAATTTAATTTTGACCGTAAATTTGGACGGAATATTTGGAAACTAACTAAAAAGTACTGTAATTCTCAATTTATATGGCACAGTTCGAATGTACATAGTCAAACAGGTTAATTTTGACCGTGAATTCGAGCTAAATATTTGAAAACTAAGTAAAAAGTACGTAATACACAATAATTAATGATATACTAAAAAAAGTTGGTAAAAAAAAATTTGTTTGAACCTCGAAATTCGAAATGTGTCAGATAAATTGAGTTAATTTTTGACCTGAGAGAAGAGAACCGAAGCCGCAAATGGTAATAAGTCCATCAGACGATACAATTCGATCAAAATCGAATTCATCATCAAGCTCCAACGGGAAATTCAGCTCATCGAAGGCATTAAAGGCGACGGAGATGGCGGAAGGCATAGTGAATTTTGGCGGGAAAGAGTAATTCCGGCGAGGAAAATTGAAGCGGAGTGAAGGAGGAGTGGCGGAGGAGGGGACATAAGTAGGTCGTAAGCGCGTGGATATACTACGCGCGTGTGGCAGTAGTAATGGAGAGTGAGTGGTCATGTGTATCACGTGGATAATGTGAGAAAGATGATTGATCCTTTTCCCTTAAAAATGTGGCATAAATAGGTACTAGTATTATTTTAATATTCCCTCCGTCCCATTTTATGTATCGTCATTTGATCGGGTATAGAGTAGAAATAAGGGAAGACTTGATAATATTTATCAAATTATTCTTTATCAAAAAATATGCTACTATCTTTTTTTTAATCAAGTGGGTCCAATAAGAGTAAAAGTGTAGTTGTGTTTTAAAATATTTACCAAATAAGGAAACATGACATTCTTTTTGGGACGAATTAAAAAGGAAATGATGACACATAAAATAGGATGGAGGGAGTATGTTTTTATGACATCCGGACCGACATAAATAGGTATTATTTCAATATCTTTCTATGACATTTGGTCCGACATCGTTATGGAGTTCAAGGACATGCGAATTAAAATAATTAAAATATGTTGAGTTGCATATCGTAACGCATTGGTCTGACATTATTATGGAGTTCAAGGACATGCGAATTGAAATGATTAAAATATGTGGGTTGCGTATTGTAACATGTTTAATTAATAGGAACAAAATAAAATAAACGATGAATATAAAGTCACAAGTAGGTATCATTTCGACATATCCTTCTATGACATTTGGTTCGACATTATTATGGAGTTGAAGGACATGCGAATTGAAATGATGAAATATGTTGAGTTGTGTATTATAACGTGTTTAATCAATGTGAACAGAATAAAAAAAAATAATGAATATAAAGTCGCAAGTAGGTATCAATTCGACATCCTTCTATGACATTTGGCCCGACATTATTATGGAGTTCAAGGACATGCGAATTGAAATGATTAAAATATGTGGGTTGCGTATTGTAACATGTTTAATTAATAGGAACAAAATAAAATAAACGATGAATATAAAGTCACAAGTAGGTATCATTTCGACATATCCTTCTATGACATTTGGTTCGACATTATTATGGAGTTGAAGGACATGCGAATTGAAATGATTAAATATGTTGAGTTGTGTATTATAACGTGTTTAATCAATGTGAACAGAATAAAAAAAATAATGAATATAAAGTCGCAAGTAGGTATCAATTCGACATCCTTCTATGACATTTGGCCCGACATTATAATGGAGTTCAAGGACATGCGAATTGAAATGATTAAAATATGTGGGTTGCGTATTGTAACATGTTTAATTAATAGGAACAAAATAAAATAAACGATGAATATAAAGTCACAAGTAGGTATCATTTCGACATATCCTTCTATGACATTTGGTTCGACATTATTATGGAGTTGAAGGACATGCGAATTGAAATGATTAAATATGTTGAGTTGTGTATTATAACGTGTTTAATCAATGTGAACAGAATAAAAAAAAATAATGAATATAAAGTCGCAAGTAGGTATCAATTCGACATCCTTCTATGACATTTGGCCCGACATTATTATGGAGTTCAAGGACATGCGAATTGAAATGATTAAAATATGTGGGTTGCGTATTGTAACATGTTTAATTAATAGGAACAAAATAAAATAAACGATGAATATAAAGTCACAAGTAGGTATCATTTCGACATATCCTTCTATGACATTTGGTTCGACATTATTATGGAGTTGAAGGACATGCGAATTGAAATGATTAAATATGTTGAGTTGTGTATTATAACGTGTTAATCAATGTTAACAAAATAAAAAAAATAATGAATATAAAGTCGCAAGTAGGTATCAATTCGACATCCTTCTATGACATTTGGCCCGACATTATTATGGAGTTGAAGGACATGCGAATTGAAATGATTAAAATATGTGGATTGTGTATTATAACGTGTTTAATTAATATGGACAGAATAAAAGAAACATTGAATATAAAGTTGCAAGTAGGTACTATTTCGACATCTTTCTATGACATTTGGTCTAACATCGTTATGGGGCTAAGAATATGCGGATTGAGATGATTAAAATACTGTAACGTGCTTCATTAATGTAAATAGTATAGGAGAAACAATGAACATAAAGTCGCAAATATGTACTATTCTAACACCTTTCTATGACACCCGGACCGACATAAGTAGGTACTATTTCAACATCTTTCTATAACATTCAATTCAATGTCGTTACGGAGTTGAGAATATATGAGTTGAGATGATTAAAATACTATAACATGTTTAATTAATGTAAACAAAGTAGGAAAAATAATGAATATGAAGTCGTAAGTAGATACTATGTCAACATCTTTTTATGATACCCGGATCGATATAATTAGGTACTATTTCGACATCTTTCTATGACATTTGGTCTGACATCATTACAGGGCTAAAGATATGCAGATTAAGACGATTAAAATACTGTAATGTGCTTAATTAATGTAAATGGAATATAGAGTCACAAGCACATACTATTTCAACATCTTTCCATGACACCCGAACTGATATAATTAGGTAGTATTTCAAAATCTTTCTATGACATTTGGTTTGACATTGTTATGGGGCTCAAGGACATGTGAATTGAGATGATTAAAATGTGTTAGTTGTGTATGATAACGTGTTTAATTAAGGTGAACAGAATAGAAAAAATAATGAATATAAAGTTGCAAGTAGGTACATGCAGATTGGTGTGACACACAAAATCGACATCATTACGGAATTCAAAGACATGTCGATTGATATGATTAAAATGTGTGACTCGTATATTATAACGTGTTTAATTAATATGAACAGAATAGAAGAAACAATGAAAATAAAATTACAGGTAGGTACTATTTCAACATATTTCTATGAAATCTGTTCGACATCGTCACGGGTTCAAGGACATACAGATTGAGATTAAAATCTATTAATTGTATATTATAATGTATTTAGTTAATGTGAACATAATTTGAAGAAATAATAAATATAAAGTTGCAAGTAGGTACTATTTCAACATCTTTCTATGACACCCAAAATCAACATTGTTATGGGGCTCAAGGATATGTGGATTGAGATGATTAAAATATGTTAGTTGTATATTGTAATGTGTTTAATTAATATGAACAGAATAGAAGAAACAATGAATATAAAGTCGTAAATTGGTACTATTTCAACATTTTTTGATGACACCCGACACCGACATCGTCATGGGGTTTAAGGACATGCAGATTGATATGATTAAAATGCGTAAGTTATATATTGTAACATGTTTTAATTAATGTGATCATAATAAAAGAAATAATGAATATAATATCGTAAGTAGTACTATTTCAACATCTTTCTATGAAATTCGATCGACATCGTCACGGGGTTCAAGAACATGCCGATTGAGATGATTAAAATGTTTGAGTTGTACATTATAACGTGCTTAATTAATATGAAGATAATAGAACAAATAATGAATACAAAGTCGTAAGTAGGTGGTACTATTTCAACATCTTTCTATGACACCTGACCTGAAATCATGAGTAAAATTACGACAACAGCAATAATATGCCCAGTGTATTCCTACAAAGTGGGGTCTAGGAAGGGTAGAGTGTACACAGTCTATACCACTACCTCAAAGGAAGTAGAGAGATTGTTTCTGATAGACCTATATTTCAGGATAAATAATAGTATAACAAACAAAAAACATAAAAACAAACAACAAAATGGGATAATACACCGCTAGATAATAAAAGAAACAAGACACTCATAGAGTAATACCTATCTATCCGAAATCACAAATATTATCAAAACATCACGAACAAGAAAAACTACAAGACACGTGCATAACACTATGATTATAGGCGCAACTACAAACAAAGCACTCCTCCCTACCAATATCACTAACCCTCTACCTTAATTTGGGTTCTCGACACATTTCTATTAAGGGTCATGTTCTCCGTAAGCTGTAACTGCTCCGTGTAATGCCTAATTACCTTCCTCCAATATTTCTTCGGTCTATCTCTACCTCGGCTGAAACCATCCATAGCAAGTCTCTCACACTGTTTGATAACGAAAAGAGCACGAAAAACACAAAAACTACACAAAACAGTCCACAAATTGAGAGCAACCCGAGGATCCCTTTGAGTGCTAGTTTCGGCGAACAACAACAATACAAGTATCATGAGTTTATAAGGTGTATAACATCAAAACAACAATAATACAACAAGAATAAGATGAATACAATGAACACAAGATTCGGATTCAACTAGAACAAACGATTACAAGATACAAACATTAACACAATTTCAAGAAAGGTAAAGATAGATAGTGGGACATAGATTATTACAAAGATTATGAACTAAAGAGTATATTAAACTCAAAAATCCTAATGAATGTAACAACAACACCACATTCTTACGGTAACCGCCAAGGAAATCAACTCACCTCAAGATCCACCGTTTCCAAGCAAAGAACCATATTGGCTTTTCCAAGCCCTAAACTACAATGGCTAATCCAAGCCCTAGCTAAGAACTACACTAAGGTGATCCACTCTCAAGAAAGAAAATTTTCAATGTCACATATTTTCATCATTAAATAACTAATAAGAGAAGACCTAAAATGTCCTATTTATAGTATATTACAAAAGGAGACAAAATGACTACACTATCCTTAATGATAGGGACGATCATGGAGCACATTTTGGGCAAAGTGAAGTGACCAAAATGTCCTCAATGAAGATGACTCCAAAACCGTGAGCCATTAAGTGTCCAAAGACGTGAGTCCTCAAGTCTTCAATGCTCCAAGTAATCTTTCAATCATGGCCTTGATGTATGATATTATCACGCCTCAAATCCTATTGGGGCGGACTGACACCCATAACCGAGGAGACCTGGAAGAACCAGCTCATAACCTTATACTTCCCATGCATACCTCTATGACAACCCGAAATTCGGACAACATCATGTCGCATATAAAAGGAAATAATCACCTGTATAAGCTCGAGCACACGTATATATGTATATACAATACTTGGCCGTTGGAGCCATCACGTCTATTAACAAAACACCACCTTGACTGTACATTAGGTCTACAAAGCCTCTAGATAATACAAAGAGTTTAACTAAGGTCGGGACACACCCCGACATATAACTAACTTCTATACAATACCAAAAGTGACTGGATATGACACGAAAAGCCCCGAAGCAAACTGAAGCTCACTAAAAGTAACTGGATATCCTGGCTCCTACTTGTGCGGTGTATGAGCTGAGGTACCTGTGCCTGCAGCATGAAATGCAGGTCCCCCGTGGGGGACGTCAGTACAAAATATGTACTGAGTATGTAAAATATGATATAGGAGCTCAATAGAAATCAGAAACAAGTGAATAAATCGTAATAAGAGTGGACCACACTTACTAGAACTTGTGACAACCTGTACATTGTATTTATTCAACCACTTTACCTTCGTTCTTATCATCTTTGTAATCATTACTGTATTGTACTGTGACCATTAGGCTGCCTCCAGTACATATCAACTGGGATCGACCCATGATAGGCTTATGCCCCTGGGATACCACCCATAAACACATAAATAGGGATCGACCCATAATAGGCTTATGCCCCTGGGATACCACCCGATAAGAGAGAACTTCCATCACTTAGTTCAATTAATCTTTGAGATTGTTATTTTGGTCGCCACCGCATTTTTGATACTCTGAAACAATGATACATCAATAAGAGACATATAAATAGACCATCAATGCAATAAAAATAAAGTAAGAACTCATTGGCACATCAATGAAGTGTTTTGGAGTCATCAATGCCATAACAATGAAGTAGGAACTTATTGGTATATCAATGAAACGTTTTGGAGTCATTAGTAGCACATGGATATTGTTTGAGTAACCGGATATCTTCTGACATTCATTAGTGCAATAAACATGTAAGATTTGGAAAACAAGTAAGTATTGGAATGTCTTGACATCTTGTAGGGTGGAAACAAGTTCATTGGTAACGTAGGACATCATACAAAACCATTATGGATCACATGTTACTGAATAACTTTGGAAACTTTCTTAATAGAATAATTGTTCACTTTCATGCCAAAGATATGGTATAGAGTATGCTTTACATACCTGACTGTCAACCTTCAATACTAGTCCCAAATGGACTTCCCGTATTTTCGGATTACGTATCTACAATGAACATATATAGCAATCTAGTATTAGCGACCAAACGTCACAATTCAATTATTTGAATTCACCAAATTAGTGGTTAAGTAGTAAGCCTTAATTACACCATAAAGGGTGTCACTTTAACCCTCTTATACTCCAATTATATTCACATGCCATGCATATTCATATAACATCCTCTAATATCATGTTTGGATTTATTTATCCTTCCAACCAATCCATTAAACCAAATTGAGCCATAGACATAAATAATCATCAATTCCATAGTCTATCACCATATCCACCTTCCATAACTCAATTACCATATCCACCTTACATAACTCAATTACCATATCCACCTTCCACAATTCAATACAATCAAACCATGCAAAATAGTCCATAATCCTATTTTCATCACCTTTCAATAACAACCAATACATATAATCCTTTATCACACATATACATATGGAAAAGAACAAAGGCAAACAATATTCATACCTTAGAATTCACCTCTTGATTATGCAATCCTGTTTGCACAAATAATAGGTGTCATTCGAAGCTCTCGAGATGACAAACGCAGTTATCAGATTACTTTGGAATTTCTACGGTTGAATCAAAAGTAATTTAAAGGCCAAATTTGGCTAGGGTTTGTTCTTTCTCAATGATTGATGATGAAAATGAGTTTTTGAACTCATATACATGTATATATACACATATTCCCGTCCATAATATAATAAGAAATGACCAAAATGCCTTTAAAATTTAAATAATGTCAAATCTGTCCTTTGGTGGACTGTTTTGATAAGCTAAAGTAGATCGACCATAACTCTTTGCTTCGATATCGGATTTGGGTGAAATTGGTATCGTTGGAAGGATAATTCAAAGGGCTTTTATTTCATATAAAGTAGGCCACCCATTTCGTCCTGTACAAAGAGTTATGGTCGTTTGAAGTTGACCCTAAAAATCTGTTTTGATAGGCTGAAGTAAAATGAGTATAACTCCTTACTCAGACGTTGGATTTGGATGAAACCAATTGCATTGGAAAAAAGACTCAAAGATCTTTCTTTTCATAGGTCGCAGATCTCCCAGTTCATTATATTAAGGGAGTTATGATCGTTTGAAGTTGACCCAAAAATTCAGCTGTCCTCAGTAGTTTGTGTGCAGGAAATTTTCCTGCACATTTACTATTTCCAGATATTCCGGCCACCGTTTTATAGTTTCGAACGTGCTCGATTATATCCGAAACCTATCCATTTTTGGAAATCTTTATATCGTTGTAAAGCTTATTCAATAACGTTCGCATGGAACCATCGACGGGCAAATTCCGGTATAAATAAAATAAAAAAATTAATTCCATATAAATAAGACCAATACACGTACTTGAATACGCCAATACACGTATTTGAATATGGGGTGTTACAGATATGCTCAATGGTAGGCTCAAAACGGGTCCTCCATGCATGTTCTCGTATCCTCGAGGTGACCGAGTCTTGAGCCTCTATGTGTTGGCCTCCAAAGATGTCATCAAAAGATAAGATGACCATTCGTTCCATATCATTGTCGTACTTGGACATCTATGCAACTCCTCATCACATGCCAGAACCATCTCAATCTCACTTTCCTTATCTTCCATCGAAGCCACTCCTACTCTTCTCTCGAATAATCTCATTTCTAACTCTATTTCTCCTAATAAGTCCAGACATCAATCTCAACATTCTCATATCCGCCGCCTTCAACTTTTAAGTAGTCGTTTGACCATGAAAATTACTTTTTTCCGGAGTTGGAGTTGGAGTTGAAGATGAAGTTGGAGTTGGAGTTGGAGTTGTGTTTGACCATGTCTTTTTGAAATTTTTTTTTAGACTTTTGAAAAATCTTTTTTAAATATGATTTTATGCCCTCAACTTTTAAAAATTATCAAAATCACCCAACTACTAATTTACCTACTAACATATGACCAAATGTTAAGAAAATAATTTATATATCTTCAATTGATAAAATAATTAACAACAAACTAATTATTATGATTGTTATTTTTCTAAAATTTGAATAAAAATATCACAAGCACGAGCTAAATAAATTTATCTAACCATAATTGATTAAATAGAGAAAAATATATTTTAATAAATATGATTGATAGATATAAATATATTTTATATATTCTTAAATTTGTTGATAAAAATTCTTAATTATTTTCACTTGAATTAATTATTTTATTGAATTTGATCTTTTAAAAAAAATTACGAAATTTAGTTAATAAGAGGAATTTGTGTAAATATTTAAAGATTGGGGTTATATGTAATAATAATGGAAGTTGAAATTGGAAGTGGAAAAAAGGGAAAACAACAAAAAGTTGTTTTCTATTTTCGGAATTTTATTCCGGAATTATTTTTCAAATTTTCATTGCCAAACACCATAATTTTCAACTCCATTTTTTTTTTTCGAAAAAAAGAAAAAAATATCCATGACCAAACGGGCCCTAAATGTGGAGGTTCTTAACTGGTCAATACTCCGCCCATACAATATAATCAAAAACACAATTTAATATCCCAATTTTTTGAGTTATTGTATATATATAAATTATCGAGTGTATAAGTTTCCTATCTCAACTATCAAATTCTATATTGTCATAGGTGAGGATCACGTGGATTTTGTGATTGGTAGATTAATAGCTAAAGTTGTCATAAGTGGATAGTATTTCAACATCTTCCTATGACACTTTGCCCAATATCGTCACGTTTATTTATTGTGAATTCATTTTGACATATTCTTTTTACTTATCTTATTCGCTATTGTGTATATTATTGTCGTTGTTGCATATATATTTTCATCGGACCTACGAAAAACAAAGGAATGTAGAATAAGTCTTGAATTCAAATTTAGCGAGGCATGAGTTTTTGATGCAATAATCCAAAAAAATATCACATTGTTAAGGAAAAAATAAATTTGATTTTCTAATGTGTACATAAAAGAAACTATTATGAACATGCTTAGATTTATTATAATGTTAATATGATCTATGATGTGCGACCTGTCAGTATGAATTGAACGAACTTAAAATGTAACCAACTTAAGTTGATTTTCCACGTACATGTAGTTTATAAGTCAATTTTAGCAAATGAGATTTATAAATCACACTTGTTATACGTGTCGAATCTAATAAATGTGATTGATAAGTTGCACCAGATAAATATAATTTATAGTCGCACTTCATATATGTAATTTATAAGTTACAATCGTTGAATGTGAATTATTATTTAATGCAACATAGGTAAATATGTGTGACTTATAAATCGTGATTGGTATTTTTTTTAATATAAAAAATGATTTTAAGCAGTATCATTTAATAACTATAAACTAGTAGATATTTAAAAGAGAAAAAATTATAGTCACTAGTTAACCCACAAAAAAAGGGTCAAAATATATAAATTAGTGGAGTAAAAAAAGCCGTTAATTTAAAAAATAAAAATTGAACAGAATAATTCCAATTGTAAGTATTGGTAAACCTGAATTTTATCACAACCAAATAAACAAACACATTATTTTCCACAAATTTCATAACAGAATTAACTGATAATTCTCTTATCTCTTGTATTTCCATATTATAAATACGTAAATATTCGATAGACGAATTTAACTTCAGTACACCAACTGCAGAGCCCAGGGGAATTAGAAAAAATTCGTCAAAGATCCCCACATGCTCTGCTTCCAAAAAGAATAATAATTGAAGATAAAACGATTATTCATTTATAAAAGATCCCAAAAACAAAAAAAAAAAATCAAATTAGAAAAATGGGAGAAGCTGGAAAAAAGAAAATAGCAATTGCTGGAATTGCTTCAATTCTTTTAGTTGCATGTGTTGTTGGTACAGCTGTCACACTTACAAAAAAGAATGATGACTCATCATCATCATCTTCTGGTGGTGGCCAAGTTTCGACTACTAGCAAATCGATAAAATCCATGTGTCAACCTACGCAATATAAAGAAACATGCGAAAAATCGCTCGAATCAGCCAAAAATACAAGTGATCCAAAGGTGTTGGTTAAAACCGCCTTTGAAAATACCGTTAATGAAATTGTGAACTCGATTAAAAATTCTGCCCCATTTAAGGAAGCGGAAAAAGATCCAAGGACTAAGAATGCATTAAAAGTTTGTGATGAAGTTCTTGACCGTTCGGTTGCTGAGATCAAACGATCAGTATCGAAAATCGAGACTAATGACGTTAACAAATTGATCAAGGAGTGCGTCTATGACGTTAGGTCATGGCTCAGTTCCGCTGTGACATTTGAGGGTACTTGCATTGATGCATTCGCCAACACGACTGGTGACACTGGTGAGAAAATGAAGAAAATCTTGAAGACAGCGAGCGAGCTCACTAGCGTTGCGCTTGACATTGTCAGTAGCTTCGAGGAACAACTGTCTGGGTTACAAGGTCTAGGCATAAGCCTCGGTAATAGGCGATTATTAACCGCCGAAGCAGGTAATGTTAGGTCAAATTGTATGTGAATATTAGGCCGATCACTATAGGCCTGGTTCTAGCTAGAGTATGGTGGTGCGGTCCCTATACCACTTGACGCCTGGTTCTAGCTAGAGTTGGGTGGCGGGGTCCCTATACCACTTGACACCTGGTTCTAGCTAGAGTCGGGTGGTGGGGTCCCTATACCACTAGACGCCTGGTTCTAGCCTTCTGGATCTCGACCCATCTTTTTTGAGAAAAACCGCTTTCTGTCAGGCCGGCCAGTAGTTTTCTACTTCTAGGCCGAGTCATATGACATTTTGCGGGATTCATGTCTTATTTCTTTATTTGATCGATTAAGAGCCTTAAAAAGTTAAACTCGTAAAATTTAAATTCTGTATCGGTCTCTGCAGGCAACAGGAGGCTTCTCGAAGTCGCCCCCCTCAAGCCCAATGTTGTGGTGGCACAAGATGGCAGTGGACAACACAAAACAATCAATGATGCTCTTAAAACAGTGCCCCAAAACAATAACAGCCCTTATGTCATCTTAATCAAGGCTGGTACTTACAATGAAAATGTTGAAGTCAAAGACACAATGAACAATGTTGTATTTGTTGGTGAAGGCACAAACAAAACCAAAATTACTGGCAACAAAAATTATCTTGATGCTCTTCCAATTTACCTTACTGCTACTGTTTGTAAGTGTTATATAAATTTTTGACTCTAACATTGCATACAACGACACAATAACATTCAACGAAATCACAAACATAGATTCTGATATAGTTGATACGAATGTTGTTGTAGCTGTCTCCGGACAAGGATTCGTGGCTAAGGACATTGCATTCGAGAACTCAGCAGGGCCTTCGAAGAAACAAGCCGTAGCACTCCGTGTCTCGGCTGAAATGGCAGTAATCCACAACTGTCAAATCGATGGATACCAATCAACACTTATGGCTCATGTTGGCAGACAATTCTACCGCGATTGCAGCATCTCCGGAACCATTGATTTCGTCTTTGGTGATGCAGTAGCTGTGTTCCAGAACTGCAAGTTGATCGCAAGAAAGCCTGAGGAGTCCCAGACTCAGGCCATCACCATCGCGGCTCAGGAGAGGATCGAGCCATCTGGAACAGGTCAGTAACAGAACTAAGTTCATTATGCACTAAAGCTCCTGCTATGCGCTGGGTCCGGGGAAAAGCCCGACCACAGGGTGCATTGTATGCAGCCTTACCTTGCATTCCTGCCAGAGGTTATTTTCAAAGCTTGAACCCTAACCTCCTGATCATTGATTTATTCACTTAAGAATTCTGCGTACGAACCTAACCAGCGACCAAAAGGTCACGAGCTCTAGGGCGAATGTATAGTGCACGTTATCAATTTGATCTAATCAAGTAGCTTTGACTCAGGTCGTGTATGTGTTAAGAAATCTACTATATTTGTATAGATATTAAAATTTTGAATTAGTCCCTTTGACATAATGGAAGTTTCTTAGAGAGGGTAAAACAATTTGTTTGGATAACAAGTTGAATCATATTGTTAGGGTTTCTAACTTTGTCATTGTTCGAACAGGTGCATTCATATTTCAGAACTGCACGGTCACAGCTGAGCCAGCTCTCGCCGCAGTCAAGCCAGCAGTTAACAAGGTGTTCCTCGGACGACCGGCTAAGTTGTACTCAAGGGCCATAGTGATGGAATCAGAAATTGATGGTATCATTGACCCTGAAGGATGGATTCCATTTGCCGGTACCTTTGGACTTGACACATCATACTTTGCTGAGTACCTAAATAGGGGCCCCGGTGCAAATACCGATAAAAGAGTAACTTGGAAAAGTTACAATAAGAATCCTGCAAAAGATGCTATTGAGAAATTTACCGCTGGAGTCGTACTTAAAGCTGGTAGTGATAACACTGATGGATGGGTTAAAAAATCTGGTGCCCCATATGAACCAGGGATGATGAAGGTGTAAATAATTAAATATTTACATTTTTCTTCAATAAATAAGAAAAACGATTATATTTAATTGTTGTATTTCTTGTTTTGTTCTCTTGTACTTACCTTTTTGGGAAATATAATTTTTTTAAAAAAAACAAAGAAGGTGATTGTTTGGATCATTTCTTTAATATATAATAAGTGTACAACAATTATACTTATTAAAAAAATATATTTATATTTTATTTAGCTAAGCTTTGAGAATCTGCTTATTTTGAAAAGCGGGGTTTTTCAAAGTGTTTTTTGAAAAAGTATGTATAAGGAATAATTTTTTATGTTTGATTAATCAATTTGAATAATATCTTTGTCAATATTGCAACAAGACTATTTATGTTAATTCTTCGTCAGTAGATATGAACGACTATTTGGGTTTATTCTTCAGCTAAATTCCAGCGGATAATATATGTATAACTCATATATGATATATGTATATTCATTTATAACGAATGTATAGTCTATATAAACCGGTTAGATAAAGTAAACAGTAAGGGCTCGTTTGGTTGGGAGAAGAAGTTATTCTGGAGTTAATTATCTCGGAATTAGTTATCTGCTCTACAATTCGGGATAACTAGTCCTGTGATACGTTATACCGCGATTTTATCTGCTCGTCCTAAATTAATATCGTAAATAGTTATCCATTATTCCTCGTATCAAACGAGCCTCAAATCAATCTGGCTATTCGTGTAAAGATCCTAAGGAAAATTGGGCTAATAACTAGATCCAATAAACTTAATGGGTTCTCTTGGCCCATCTCAAAATACCGAATCGTGCTTTAAAATACCGAATTATTTTAGCATGGTAATGATATAATATTTTTTAAAAATCGAATATTAAAATTACTCTAACATACAATACCATGCCCTTCCTTAATACCGACTAGAAAAAGTAAACAGTAAATTCGTCTGGCTATTCGTGTAAAGATCCCGAAAAGAATTGGGCTAATAACCAGATCCAATAAACTTAATGGGCCCTCTCTTTGGCCCATTTCATTTCTTCAATATAAAATAGGCGGGAAATTCTCTTTCCAAATATTTGAAAAATCTCCAGTAACCCGAACCCGCTAGGGTTATAAATAAACCCTTTTCCCCAAAAATTAGGGCTTTTTACAAATTCAATTGAAATGGACGGTGAGATTTGTGCTCCGATAAGATGATCAACGGTCAAGAGGAGTCGGGCCGGTCTGGCGCCGATGAGGAAAATGGGAGGATTCATAGTGTACAACCACTTAGGGATTTGGAATCGAATTGGGGTGTTGATTTAGCTAAAAATCTTGAAGATTATTTGCTTAAGATTTGTTCCGGTGAAATTAATGGCGAAACTTATGATGATGGGAATCATCTTTCTGTGAATTTCGCTGAAGGTTAGTAAAAAAAAATTCAGCTTTATGTGTCGTTTTCGAAGTCGAAAATTGAAAATTTTAGTTGTTAATGTTTTGATTTTTGGAACCTGAATTTTTTGTTTCGACGTGCATTTTATTGTTTTTTTGCTGAAGGTTGTTCAAAATTTAGTTTTTTGTGTCATTTTTATTGTTTTTCGAGCCTGTTTGGAAATAGATTTTGAAGTCTGAAACCTGAAAATTTGAGTTTTTGAAGTTGATTTTTGGAATGCGAATTAGTGTGACATTACTGAGGTTATAGCCTTTCTGTGAATTTTGCTGAAAGTTGGTTAAGATTCAGTTTTTGTGTCTTTTTTATTGTTTTTCGAGTTGGTTTGACCATAGATTTTGAAGTCCCAAACTTGAAAAATTGAGTTTTTGAAGTTGATTTTTGGAACGTGAATTTGTGTGAAATTACTGTGCTTATAGCCTTTCTGTGAATTTTGCTGAAGGTTGGTTAAAATTCAGTTTTTTTGTGTGTCATTCTTTTTGTTTTTCGAGACTGTTTGGCCATAGATTTTGAAGTCCGAAACTTCAAAATTTGAGTTTTTGAAGTTGATTTTCTAATATGAATTTGTGTGAAATTACTGAGGTTATAGCCTTTCTGTGAATTTTGCTGAAGGTTGGTAAAAAAAATTCAGCTTCTTGTGTCATTTTTCTATAACTGTGAAAATTTTGATGAGGGTTATAACCTTTCTGTGACTTTTCCTGAAGCTTGGTAAAGATTTTCAGCTTAGTTGTGTCATTTTCTAATATTTTTTCAAGACATTAAGATCCTGTTTGGCTATAGGTTTTGAAGTTGAAACTTGAAAAATTGAATTTTTCAAGTTGTGATTTTTGAAACCTGACTTTGTGTTTGGACGTGTACTTTACATTACTGGTGAAAAATATGATGTGGGTTATAACCTTTCTGTGAATTTTGCTGAAGGTTGGTATATTTTCAGCTTTGTGTGTCATTCTTTTAACGTTTTCTTGAGGGATAAAGATTCCTGTTTGGTCATAGATTTTGAAGTTGAAACTTGAAATTGAAATTAGTGGTGAACATTATGATGATGGACATCAAAATGTAAATTTTGTTGAAGGTTGGTAAAAATTTTCAGCTTAGTTGTGTCATTTTGTAATGTTTTCGAGTCATTAAGATCTGTTTGGTTATAGATTTTGAAGTTGACTCTTGAAAATTGAAAATTTGAGTTTTTAAAGTTGATTTTTGGTATGTGAAGTTGTGTTTAAACAAGCATTTTACGTGGAAAAAATTTGAAGTTATGTGAGTTGAAGTGAAATTACTAGTGAAAACTATGATGAGGGATATAACCTTTCTGTGAATTTTGCCGAAGGTTGGTTAATGTTTCAGCTTAGTGTGTGCTCGTACACTCTCCAACAGTTTGTATAATAATCACATTTCCCTACTTTAGCAGAAATGTTTTCTAGGAGAAATAAGTTTCTAATGTTTGTCAGGACACTAAGATCTTATTTGTTTATAGAATTTGAACTTCAAACTTGAAAAGTTGAGATTTTAAAGTTGTGATTTTTGGAATGTCTCATTTACTTGGAAAAAAAAAATGATTTTGGTTACCTGTAAAGGGTATTCTTGTAATTCTTTTGATGAGACGTTTTTTTTGGATTTGTAGCTGCTTTGCTACTTCAGGGGTCAGTTCAGGTGTACAGCAGGAAGGTGGAGTATCTGTATTCTCTTGTAGTGCATGCCTTGGAATTCATTACCAAGAAGAGGTTTTTTTTCCAACTGAAGCTATTTATTTTTAGTCTTCATTCATTTATTGCTTGAGTAGAATTATATAGGTGTCTCTGGATTAATTAGAGGCTAGGTTACAACTTATTCAACTTTCTCTTGTTCTGTAAGTGGTTGAAACATTGTCCAGTCTTAGTTACCTCTTAGTTACCTCTGCTTAGTCTTCAACATGTATTATCGGGTCAGTAACTGTACATCCTTGTCATTTCATCTGTGATTATTGCGTTAGGAGCCTGAAATTAGACAATGATGTCCTAACTTTGCAAATCTGGTTCAACTCGTATGGAAAGGGTTTAAATTGATGTTTTTCGTGGAAACAACTTTTAAAGCTTCTTTCTTTCTTGGAAAGCTTTTGTTCTATTTTTTCCTTTTGGTTTCTCATTAAATTTGTTCAGTGCACTAGCCTGTGAAGATGGTTTTGATGTACTTTTGGTCCTCTAGAGAAATGATGCAGGTAATTAGAGAACTTCTGCTGCATAATATTAGATGAAGGTTGTATGTAAATGGTTGTTAAATGTTGCACTTTGTTGATTGAGTTTGTATACATTACCAAGCAGTCGTTTGTACAATCTAACCACTGCTTGTCTTTTTCTTCACCTTAGTTAAATGATAAAAAAGATTACCTTGTATTTCATGAAGCTATGTATATGTGAATGCTAATCTGGCAATGACAGTTAGAGCTAACATCTTTTGTACATTAATATTAATTGTTGCTAAGATAGCTACCATTTCATACTCTGTAAGTTGGATTTGAATACCTTCTGGGAAATAATCCTTTGGAAAGTATTGTATTGATAGGTGTCGACTGGCAACAATGACATGTAGTTGTTGACAACGTCCTAGTAACATACCACATACTTTTGGTTTAGTTATGGGTTAGTTCTCTTGGGTATTGATCAAAAGTTTATGATTTTATTGGTGACCAGGTTAGGGAAGCCACAAGTCAACAACAATAACATTAACTACTTGCCAATTCTGGGATAGTTGGGTCGACTATATGGATCCTCCATATCCATACCCATTTCAGCTCAATATTCTATAATTTTCAGATTAGACAAATAAAGCATTCTAGGTTCTGTGTATCATCTTCTACTGATGTTCAAATCTCTAGACAAACTGAGAAGACTCCTTACAAACACCAGCCATAATGTATGTAATAGCCTCTCTCATGTTTTTAGCCTTTGAGGAGCATGGAAATTCATGATTTGTTTTATGAGAAAGACATTTTCACACATTACCCAAACACCAGCTGTAATGTATGCAATTGCATTTACACAGCCAAGATTTCTGATTGACCAGGTGTTTTTGTAGAGAGGTTGTTATTCTTTTTCTTTCTGAAATGAAAGTGGGTTGGTCTTGTCATTGCAGTGTTGTGTCTAAAGTGGGTAACCCTTGGTCCATCAGATTGCCGTGAGACTGTAGCGTAGGATTCTTTGCTTTGATCTTTCTTACCTTTGTTCAACTTTGTACCGGATTTAAGTGAGTCTCAACTTTGTACCGGAGTTAAGTGAGTCTAGTGTGTGCTGCACAAACTTGTGCTTTGACAATTTCTGCTGTTGAAGGTGCTGTATTTGCTTGAGGTGAATGGAGGAAGATTATTGGAAAGAGTCTTGGTAGTAAGAATATTTTTAAACATATGTTATTTAGAATGAAGGATAAACAAGTTACGCCCTCTGAATACTATTTTCCAATTTAAAAGTTAAATTTCTCATTTTATCTAGGAAAAGAAGCTTTTCATCAACATTATATAAGTCATGTGATTCTTTTTTATGTTGCTACTTATTAAAAAGATTCTTATTTATGTAGCGTAACTTGATGTAAAGAATTGTTCATTAGTTAGAAGACTCACATACTTGAGTTCAATTGGGAAGAGATTCTGTACTTTTAGAGGTCTAGGAGAACAAAAAAATCTATTTTTTATTCTTCTTATTTTGCATTTTCATCTGAATTCTCTAGGAATTCAACAGTTTGACAAAGTTCAAGCAAATATTGTGCGAGTAAAAGTAACCGTGGGTCATTTTGGGAAGTTAGAGAGTTTCTCAACTTTCCTGATTTGGAGAAGATTGCATTTGTTTCCTGCTTGAGATCATACCGATTGGTTTCTCTAGCTATTCTGGTATATCTGTAAAGAAATGTTCACAAATTTTACTTCAGGAAGAAAATTTCTGGTGGGACATCCAATACAGCTAAACTTGCACTGTAGATGTCATGAAAAATATGGCAGCCTACTGCTTTTGTTTTGAATTTCTATCATGGTGATTATTGACCAGAAAGTTAGACTCTGATGGGATACATCTCCGCTTCTAAACGTGTTACATTTCCTAAAGTTCTTGACTTAAAAACATCTTTGGCTAACTTTTTCATATAAACCCCTTTTAGACAAAAAAAGAATATATTATAGTTTTGCTTTTGGAAAAAGATTTTTTGCTAAATTTATTTATATTTAACCGCGGTGTTCGGGCCAACTTTCGTTCATCTCAACTAATTCCATAGGATACCTTCCACCTCCCATTAGCAACAAATACCAGGTAATTTCTGTCCATCAAGGCTAGGGCAAATGAGAAGAATCACCTAGTGTTTTTGTTTGTGTTGGGATTTGAACCTGAGACTTTATATTCTCAACCCACTTCATCGATCACTAGGCCATATCCTTGGGTGCACTTTTGGAAAAAGTTACACTTTAGTGCTATAAGATTTAGTTTTAGGCACTCCACCAGACACATGAATTTCTTAGACAAAATCCCAATCTTAAAAAGATGTACATAAATGGATTTGGAAAATGCTCGGTGTTTCTGCGATTGCTCCCACTCGCTTTTAAATCTCAGAAGTGTCTATTATGCTTAAAAATAAATAAATTACAAGCTGAAGTTGATATTTATCCTTTAGATCTGTTGGATTATAGACAAAATCATTTATTTCGACTCTATGTTGCGCGAACTTGTTGGTTTCGCCGCCGAACCCGTCCCGACATTGGTGCGGGCACGAGGTGCGTCTCCGATTCGATCAATCGAATCCGGAGGCGTTGACCCAACATCAAGAACAAAGTTGGTGGTCATCGTCGGAAGGGAGAAAGACCGACGACTGTAATTGTTATCGTCTCCGGAAGGGAGAAAACCTACGACTGCTCTCATCGTCGGAAGGGAGAAAACCAGGATACTGCTGTCATCATCGGAAGGAAGAAATTCTCGGTGAATGCTGCCATCGTCGAAAGGGAGAAATACGGCGACGGTAATTGTTGTCGTCGGAATTTTAATCGTTGGGAAGAAAGAGAAAGACTGGTTGGAAACTGGAAAGAATGACTCGTCAGATCTACTCGATGGTTTTTAATAATTATATTTTTTAAAATATAAAAAGAATTTTTATATTAATATGGTAAAAACATATATATGCTAGTTGGTTTCCCATAAAAAGAATTTTTATATTAATATAGTTAAAATATATATGTGCCTGTTGGTTTTCCAAAAATACAACTATATATATATACCAACCCTAATTGAAAAGTACCTAAAAGCTATCTTAAAACTTAAAAGTGGATTTTTAAAATATCCTTATAACTCCATATTTATAATATTTAATTTTTTAGCTGAATCCCTGCACCCATAGCCATACTCGGATTCGGACCCCCAAATCTTAAATTTAAATTTTGATGAATTCGACTCTCAGATCCGTACCTGTCTCGGATACCCGCACCGGAGTCCATGCAACTTAGTTTCCACTTAGAGTGTCCTTGTTAATATTGACTGTGCAATCTTGTTAAATCATCCTTTATAAGTTATTTCAATAGACTATGCCCAACATTCCATGTTTGGCATGGAAAGCTCTGGTGGGTAGAGATGGGAAAAGACATCAAATACACCGTATGTTGTTCGGATAAGTCGAATACAAACTTCAACTAATCAGGTTACCTAATACACCCTTAACCTTGTTCGTTTTTTTGATAAGGTAAATAATTTTATTAACGATTAGGGAAGGAATATCCTATAGCAGTCGCATAACCAAAAAAGAGGACCTACATCAAAACATGATTCTTTAAAAAAGAGACCCAATCTTCTATACAAATCGGGGTGTCATGGAAACATCAAAAGCAAACTAGAAACAAAAGACTTATTTGCAACTTTAAAAACATCTTGTTTAACCCTTTTGAACTCTATCCTATTTCTCTCTCTCCAAATAACCACAACAAAGCTAGCAGGGCAACCTTCCAAGCCTTAAGACTCTTTTTTCCCTTTCTGCAACCGCAGCTATGCAAAGCCTCCTTCACTGTTCTTGGCATCACCTATCGCACCCCAAACAAATAAGAACTACTCTCCATAGACCGTTAGCCACTTGACAATGCAACAAGAGATGATCCACATCTTCACGTGAACTTTTGCATATGAAGCACCAACTAACATAGTTGATATTCTTTCTTAGGCTTTCTGCTGTCAATATCACACCCCTTATTGCCAATCATGCAAAGAAGTGCACCTTCCTAGGAATGTAGGTACCTGAATAGCACAAAGAGGGAAAAATACAATCAACTCTCCTTAATAACCTTTCATTTAATATGATTTAATCTAGAATGAGCCAACTCTACTCTCTCGTCATCTCCATATATCTAATCTATGAATAAGTAGATCATGCCCAGTTAGTAACTCTACCAAATCAATAAATTCTACCAACTCCTAGTCCTGTAGATTCCTTCTAAACCTCAAATGCCAATGAACTTCCCCCCGCGAGACCTCAAAACTTGATGGATTGTCATCTCTCTTTGGTAAGACACTCGATATATGTTAGAGAAAACTGTCATCCTCTCCACACCACTTGTGTTTCCAGACACTAACCCTTATACCATCTCAAACCTTGTTCGATGTGATATTATTATCACCTTAGTAGGTGAAATGGCAGAGAAAGTGCATTCACCTCCCTTAAGCTGCGTGAGAAGAAGAAGAAATAACTATAGGGGGACATCCAGAGTTGCAATAACTATAGGGGGATTAAGTTATTGAGTCACTCTATGATGATTTGGGAGAGAGTGGTCGAGGTGAGGCTGAGACGAATATTGTCTATTTCGGAAAACCAGTATGGGTTTATGCCTGGCCGCTCGACGACGGAGGCAATTTACCTGGGACGGAGGCTGGTGGAACAGTATAGGGAAAGGAAAAAGGACCTGCACATGGTGTTTATCGACCTGGAGAAGGCATACGACAAAGTCCCCAGGGAGGTGCTTTGGAGGTGCTTGGAGGTGAGTGGAGTCCCGCAGGCTTATATCAGAGCAATTAAGGACATGTATGAGGGAGCAAAAACTCAGGTGAGGACGGCGGGAGGAGACTCAGAGCATTTCATCGTCTTGACAGGATTGCATCAGGGATCTACTCTTAGCCCCTTTTTGTTTGCTTTGGTGATGGATGTGTTGACGCGACGTATTCAAGGGGAGGTGCCGTGGTGTATGCTTTTCGCAGACGATATAGTTCTGATTGATGAGACTCGAGGGGGTGTGAATGATAAATTAGAGGTGTGGAGACAAACTCTTGAGTCTAAAGGGTTCAGGTTGAGCAGAAGCAAGACAGAGTATTTGGAATGCAAGTTTAATGACGTGAGGCTGGAGGATGAGGTGGTAGTGAAGCTGGAATCACAGGTGGTATGTAAGAGGGATAGTTACAAGTATCTCGGGTCCGTGATTCAGGGTAACGGTGACATTGACGAGGATGTCTCGCACCGTATCGGGGCGGGATGGATGAAGTGGAAGCTCGCGTCGGGGGTGTTGTGTGATAAGAAGGTGCCGCCCAAGCTTAAAGGCAAATTCTACAGGGTGGTAGTCCGTCCGGCCATGTTGTATGGAGCGGAGTGTTGGCCAGTTAAGAATTCCCACATCCAAAAAATGAAGGTGGCAGAGATGCGGATGTTGCGCTGGATGTGTGGGCTGACTAGAGGGGATAGAGTTCGGAACGAGGCTATCAGGGAGAAGGTTGGTGTGACTCCAGTGGAGTGCAAGATGCGGGAAGTCCGATTGAGCTGGTTCGGACACGTGAAGAGGAGGGGCATGGATGCCCCGGTTGGTAGGTGTGAGAGGCTAGCGTTGGATGGTTTTAGGCGGGGTAGGGGTAGGCCGAAGAAGTACTGGGGTGAGGTGATTAGGCGGGACATGGAGCAGTTACAGCTCACCGAGGACATGACCCTAGATAGGAAGGTCTGGAGGACGCGAATTAGGGCAAAAGACTAGGGCCAGTTTGGGTCGCTAGTGTAGAGAATTACATGCTGGGGGTAGTATCCTGGTTATGATTCCGTGTTCCTTATTTTAGTACGAATCTGGGTGCTTTCCTCTGTTTTCTTTTACTTATGGCTGCCGTATTTATGTTATGTATTCTTGTAACCTTGTTCGGTGTTTTACTTTGTATTTGTGTGGTATCTTGTGTCTTGAGCCGGAGGTCTATCGGAAACAGCCTTTCTACTTCTTTAGAGGTAGAGGTATGGGCTGCGTACATCTTACCCCCCAGACCCCACCAGGTGGGAATACACTGGGTTTGTTGTTGTTGTTGTTGTTGTTATTATATAATTAAGTCTTCTTATACATAGTAATTTGAAATACATTAATTATGTAAGATTCTCTATCTTATTTTTTCTTTTTATTTGTGGGCCCGACTTTTTGTAAAACTTTTTCCCCTTGGGTTCTTCTTCAGTAAGCCATCGACCTCGTCATTTCTTCATTTATCCCCCATGGGTGCATCTCCAACTCCTTCCCTTGAAACTTTGAAACTTTGAAAGAGGAACTTTAAGGAAGAAATTAAAAGGAGTGGAAAAGATGATGATTTACTCTAACCCATCGGAAACATCATTGATGTAGACGACGACTCCCACTGAAAACCTTGTGATATCTATGCCTAAAATCCATGATTTTTTGCCTTAACTTATCAAAAGCCTATCAGAGAAGACGATTACTCTCTGTCTGCTCTATTCTTGCCGGAGCACCACCTAAGGCCATCACAATGCCATTTTAGTCCTGAACCACCAATAACATACTTAATTTCATCTACACAAAGAATACCAATGTAATGGTTGATTTTCAGCCTTAGTTTATCAAGATTTTAGTAGTTTTACATACATGAAAATTTTCATTTGCTTTACTGGCAACAGTGGTGTTTCTAGCGCCTATCAATGCTCCACCATCAACAGCTTCTACACTCCATAGCGGTCTTATTGTTCTTTGTTTCTCTCTTCAGATTTCTCTTTTTCCTTTAATTTATCAATGACGGAGACGGAAGAAGAAGAGATTTAAAAGAGGGAAATGTGTTATGGTGGAGGAGGAAGAAGAAAAATGTTTTGAAAAGAAAAGGAAATGTTAAAGCAAAAAGGTTTAAAAAAAACTGAAAATGATATTCTACACATGTCAAGCATGTGTATAACATTCACTCCGCATAAAATCTGAGATTGTCTTAGGAAGGTGGTAATTATATCACATCGAACAAGGTTAGGGGTGAGATTGTCTTAGGAAGGTGGTAATAATATTACATCGAACAAGGTTAGGGATGTATTAGGTTGCCCGATTAGTTGAAGTGTGTATTCAATTTATCCAGAAAACTTTAGCATGCATTTGATGTCTTTTCCCTTTAGAGATTATGGCCTGCTTGGACATACATTTGAAGTTGAAGTTGGAAATATTTCATTGAAGTTGAGGTTAGAAAAAAATTTGTGCAAGTCTATCTCTCTAGGTATCTTCTTCTAAAATCTCAAAAAACTTGACGTTGTCGACACTTTATCCTTTTAGGTGTACTGTAGGTATGAACCGGGTCGTCCCTTACTAGCTTCATTAAAATAAAGCCTATGGGCATTGTTGATGCCTACTCTAAGGTGTCATCTAAACAAGACAAACTTGCTACCATGAGTTTCACCTAACTTTGGGGTTTTGGCATGCCTCTAGGGAGCCTTTACCATCACTGTTTCAACCAATATAAAACATAATTTGTTCTTCACCTGAGACTTTTATCAATGATTTTCTATTTGCTCGTTCTGATGAAGGGCAGTGAGTAATTCATATTAACTAGCTGTCGATACATTTTTCATTGCTATCAATTTTGTAGTACACCACCACCACCACCAACAAACCCAGTGTATTCCCACCTAGTGGGGTCGGGGGGGGGGGGGGGGGTAAGATGTACGCAGTCCATACCTCTATCTCTAAAGAAGTAGAAAGGCTGTACACCAAATATACTAATTCAGTTCTTGATATTTTAAGTATCATAACCCAAAAATGTTAGATATTGAGTTTTTCCCTTCCTGTTAAATCAGTGAACCAGATCAATCAGCAAGTGGATCAACCCAAGCGGATGAAAACGGTTTGCCTGCTGCCAACCATGAAGAGGATGATCCATTTTGGGCTTCAGAGGAAATCCCAGGTAGCATCATTACTTGTCTGTTATTTTAATAAGTGCCCGGACTTCAAACTGCACGATTTATATTGTTCTTTTTGCAGTGGAAGCAAAAAATATGTTGGATAACACGACATGCATGGATTCATTGACCCAGTTTGTGAAGGCCCCTGCAAATCTGGTTGTCCTCGAGGGTGACTGCCTGGATGTTACTGGAGATGCTGGAGAACTAGAGTCTTACTTGGTATGTTAGTGTCTGTTTATGTACAGTTACAGTATGTTTTCTGTTATCTTGATTTGTTCTATTGTTGCTTGTAGCTAGCCACATGTGATCTTTATCGAGATTTTATTCTGTTAGACGCATGTGATTCTGTAACAGTGGATGGATTTCTGGATAGTGAGAATATAGCTGGAAAGGGGCTGAACAATAATTGCCAGGGCAGTTCTCTAAAATCCAAATACCGCAAAAACTTTTGCTCTCCGACTGGACTTTCTTGGGGAAATGGCAATAAGTCTTCAGCTCGAAAGAACCAGGATACTAATTTATATCAGTCTCCAAGGGTTCCTGAGTTTGATCCAGGCAATTTAAACAACGATCCACCTGAATTTGATCCAGGGGATTTTAATGTACCTGATAACATTGATGATGATGCACATGGGTATCAAGATGGATATTCAGAACCTAGAGATTTAGATGACTCAGACGATGAAGACCCATGGAAACCCTTGAACCCTCATGAACCTGGCAATTTGAAAGTGAAACCATTCAAAAAAGGTTTCTTAAGCTTCCTTCTCTTTGTTTTCTTCTATATCCAAGCACTTTATTATCTAATGAGGTTTCATGCTTTCAAGCAGTTAAACCTAATAGAAGGCAGGGCGTGGTATCCAGAAAACTTACATCTTTGGCCACAGAATTTCCGCTTGCGAAATTACATGGTACCATTAGTACCGACCTCAATGACGTGTGGGAGAGGAAATGTTGTGCCATGAATAAACAAGTTGACTCACAATCTCCACCACCATTTGAGAAGGTTTAAATTCTTGATAATTTATTTCTACCTAACTTTTTCTTTCTAAGTTATTTCATTGTATGAAGCTTTTGTTTGCAGCTTCGGGAATCACTTCTTCATGGAGTGAAGAATGACTTTGACGATTTGTGCGCTCCAAAGGAAACGAATGAAGATAATGACTATGATAGTGCTGATCACGATTTTGGGCCTCCTGACTTTGAGATGCCGGAAAATAGTGACATGAACATTGATGGTAATCCACATGGTGAAAAGGTTAGTAAATTAGATATAGATATTTCTCCATACAGTACAGATTGTGTTTCTGTGACTCTTGGCCCAATGTAGCATGGAAGAGTTAACTGCTAATATATTTTGTTTTTGCAGCATGATAATTGTAGTCCACTTTTTGATGGTGAAGCTCATGAAGATCCGAATGGTCATGAAAATCTTGAAGATCTTTGTCGCTCCCACTTGGTAAGAATAAAATCCATGATCTTCATAAAATTATAGATTGTACGTATTTGTCCTGATATTTTATTCATGCCCATGTACCGGCACTGATCTTTTCCCTAGATGGCATGAGAAGGGATTGGCTAATGTGAACTCTAGACATGCTTATCTGTTAATTTTGTTAAATTTTTGTGATTGTCTTGGTAGATGACCTTTCCATTTATAGGACTCGCTTCTTGCCACCCTTGCTGAAACCGAAAAGCAGAGTGAATTGGCTGCTCGGGTTTCAACGTGGAAACAGAGAATTGAGCAGAACTTGGAGGAACAAGTGTGTTGCATTCTGAGATCTATTTTTTCTTTTTTTTTTCTGTCAAGTTCAGATACGTCATCGCTTTAGTGTTTACTTGCAGGAATCACATCCGCCCTTTGACATTCATGAATATGGGGCAAGGGTTTTGAGCAAGTTATCCCTGGAAGCAAATGATAAAAGCACCATGTCCTTTTCTGATGTTGTCAAGGGTTCGGAGAAGCATGACATCGCTCGAACATTTTCTGCGCTTCTGCAATTGGTAAATTCCTTTCTACGTGAATATTAGTGACATTAGAGCTGCCTCCCTTGTAAGATGGAAGTAATATATTCCTTTTTTAGCTTTTGAAATTTTATCTCATGCCTGAGGCAGCCTCTCAACTTCTTCGGGGGGTGGGGGGTGGGGTGTTTACATTTCCCTCCCCAGACCCCACTATGTGGGAATATATTGTTTTTGTTGTTGTTGCTGAGACCAGCAATAAGCAATGTTTTCCTTTTTTCTTTCGCTTCATTAAAAACAAAAAATTGTAGGTAAACAATGGAGATGTTGGTTTAGAAAGAGGTGCAGTACGCGAGTCCACTTGTTACACAGCTGCAAATTCCTTCTCTGTCCGACTCCTTAAGCATAATAACGGTAGGGAGAAAATGCAGTTTCAATCATCAAAAAAGAGAGCGAAATTACCAATACACAATCATTGCAGTAGAAAGGAAAAGAACAAAGGTAAAGCAGTTCAGGCTGCCGTTGATTCATCGCCAGAATCCGATTCGGGTAGCAGATTTCCCCTGAAGCTGGGAAAAGTTAATGGAACTAGATGCACACCTGAAAACAAGAAAAGAAGGAAGTCCAGATTAGTAGCAACATCGGATTTGCGTACTGCATTGTAGCAAAACGGAAAAGAACATACCCCTACCGTTGTAATTCTTATCGCAAACCAATAACCCATTGGCTGCTGATATCTGTAAGATCTGTTTCTTGCTTAACTTAATTAGGCCTTAGTGTTGTACTTATCAAGGAAAATGTAACAATATTTGACATATGCAGAGGTTACTTTTCATTAGTCTCTTTGTAGGCAAACATGCATGTGCTGGTTCGATGTGGCAGGTAACCTGTGGGTTCCGTCAAGGTGCGAGCAAACTGGCGCGAACACCATAGTTATCAATTTGCCAGTAATGTTTCAAGTGTATATTTGTTTGTTGGAGTTATGACATCAAACCAGTATATGTACCTAACGTCACTGTTTTCTTTTTTTTTTTGCTATGGTAGTTTTCAAGATTGTATCTTGATGTTTGGGTAATAATGTGATCAAAAGGTAGTTTACTAGACGTGTTTTGTCAATATGTAATTTTGTCCATTCCATTATTCTTTGATGCTGATATTGATGAATGATCATATTAAGGGAAAAGACATCAAATGCACCCTGAAGTTGTCCGGATAAGTTGAATACACACGAACTTAAGGGGCGACCTATCAAGTGTGTATTCGACTTATTGGGATTAGATCACCTGTCCAAATTCCCATAATCTTAAAAAACTTGGGCTATCATTATCATGAAACTCAAAGGATATTGGACTCTAGTTACAACATCATATCTTGTGTATTCACGCCAAAGGTAGGTCTGGAGAGGGTAGAGTATACGCGTTCGTACCTCTACCTCATAGGTGAGGTAGAGAGATTGTTTTTGATAGATCTCGACTCAAGTATATGCATCTGTACTTCTACCTCATAGGTGAGGTAGAGAGACTGTTTCGATAGACCTTGACTCAAATATATGCATCTGCACCTCTACCTCATAGGTGAGTTTGAGAAACTATTTTCGATAGACCTCGACTCAAATATACACATCTGTACCTCAACCTCATAGGTGAGGTAGAGAAACTGTTTTCGATAGACCTTGACTCAAATATACACATCTGTACCTCCACCTCATAGGTAAGGTAGAGAGACTGTTTTCGATAGACCATAGACTCAAATATAGGACTAGTTTTTTAAAAAGCGAGAGTTGGTGTTGGTGAGTATAATGATGGAAATAAAAATGGGACACCTTTTTATCTCTTGATATTTCTATAGAATTCCATTCTCAAAAGGAACTCTTTTTATTATGCTGACCACAAGTTCTCAAAGAGTACAATATACATATTTGCTTTTGGTATAACTTATACGTAACTCCTCTATTATAAGTGGATCAAAAGGATAAAGTAGTACTAACTATCTCAGCACAAACCATTTTTCATATCTCACCTGATGTTCGATATCTACTCTGTGATGTTAATTAATCCAAATAGACATCTCTCGATCTTATTTATGAAAAAAATACGCTTCAGGAAATAATTTATAAATGAAAGATCTTATCCATCCCATCTTCTATCTTCCAATAATAATAATTTGACTTTCTTTCTATTAATAGTGATAGGTATAATATAATTGGCACTTGGCCAATTTATGACTTTCCTCATGTAGCATCTTTTGCTATACGTGTCAAACTCATCTAGTTTGAGTAACCATGTTCACTAGTTTCTCATTATAATCTTTATAGTATTTTTGATGTAGTTTTTAAATATTTATATTTTAACTTTAAAAAATTATATTAATATAATCAACTTTAATTTTAAAATTTAATTAAATTGACCCATGAAAAATGAGGAGATCAATTAAAAAGAAATGGAGGGAGTGACGAAGGAAATATGAATTTTAGACCACAATTTTTTTTTTCTTATCGGGTTTTAAATAAATTATTTGTCCATATTAAATACAATGATTTTTTCACACAAATTTTAGGTTTGAACAAAATTTATTAGGTTTTATTTAAATCGTAACCACATGTTCATATACGTTACGTCGTATTCATTGTATTGACACAACCAAAGGATATAGTTCAGCGGATTGACTGTTTCTTCCTTAATCAGAGGTCTCAGATTCGAGCCCTGAGTATGAAAAAATACTTCCCCCGAATGGGCCTTACACGACGCGAGTCTGAATTAGTCGGGTTTCAATGCAGATATCGGACACCGGATGAGAAATAAAAAGAAAAGTATTCATTGTATTGACGTAAACATCAAGTGCATGGTGACATTTTACGTGTTATACTGTTATTTAACCTCTATATAAGTTTACAAATAGCAGCCCAAAAGAGTACCAAAGATTATATTGAACACACAAACAAATAAATTTCAAAAAGAAATGGAGGAATATTGTTTTGATCACAAATTTGTAAAAGTAAATGGGATAAACATGCATTATGTTGAAAAAGGGAAAGGTCCTCATGTTGTTTTGTTCGTTCATGGATTCCCAGAATTATGGTATTCATGGAGGCACCAAGTTTCATTCATGGCTGAACATGGTTATAGAGCTGTGGATCCTGATCTTCGTGGCTACGGAGATACCACTGGTAAGATCTGCGTACATTCTATCCTTTTTGGTAACACGTGGTATGTTGTTGTTGTTGTGTGCATTTGTATGTAAAATATCACTGATCCAAGCCTTTGAAAACAACGTCTGGCAGAAATGCAAGGTAAGGCTATGTACAATACACTCTTGTGGTGCATGGGGTCCTTCCTCGGACCCTGCGTATAGTGGGAGCTTTAGTGCATCGGGCGGGCTACCCTTTTAGTTATACTTTGAAGTCATTTATATCCTTGTCGTTAGCAAATATTTTTCATGGATAAGCATGGTATAGAGCTCTAGCTCTTGATCTTCGCGGCTGTATGGAGATACCACAGATAAGATCTGCATATATTCTATCTTTTTCAGACCTCACTTGTGTGATGACACGTGGTATATTCTTGTTCTTCTTGTTAATTTTGTGTGTACATGTACTTATGAAGTGATTTATATCCTTGTCGTTAGCGCATATTTTTCATGGCTAAACATGGTTATAGAGCGCTAGCTCTTGATCTTCGTGGCTACGGAGATACCACTGGTATGATCTGCGTACATTCTATCCTTTTTGGATCCCACTTGTGTGATTACACTTCGCATATTGTTGTTGTTGTGTGTGTACATGTAAAATTTTGAAAAACATTAGTAACAAATTTTGAAGTCATTTATCTCCTTGTCGTTAGCAAATATTTTTTCCTGGATAAATATGGTTATAGAGCTCTAGCTCCTGATTTTCGCGGCTATGCAGGGGTGGCTTAAGGATAAGGCTAGTAAAACCTTCGCTTTAGACCTCCAAAATTTGAGGCCTCAAAATTTTTAATAGTAAACTCTATTATTTCAACTTCACTTGAAATGATAATAAAGATTGTGAAATACATTTTAAAAAAATATCTAAAAAATAATAATAAAAAAAAAGAAAAAAAGTTATCTCATTTTTACAAGAAATATTTTAGAACTTTGAACTAAACAACTCAAACTTAATATTAATAAATAAAGATAACAACAACATTCAAGTTAATGCATTATAAATAAATGGCTAACATCCTATTAACAAGAATTAATCCTTACTTTTATTAATAATCTTATTAATATGTGAAGTTAAAGGTTAAGTGTCTTTTAAAAATACTACATCGAAACAACTACTATGCAAGAACAAATAAGACAACTCAAAATTATTACAGTAGTAATTTTGTATATATGTTTATATATGTAATACCTCATATTAAAATTTGGCTATGGTGATACCACAGGTAAGATCTCTTACAACTATTCTTTTCGGACCTCCCTTATATGATTATACGGGGTATATTGTTGTTATTGTGTGTAGAATGTTGAAGAACATTAGTAACAAATATTACAGAAAAGAAGAGATAAGCATCAGATCCCCGTACTACGATCAAAGTTGCTACGACACACTCCAACAGGTTCTATTATCCCTGAATTCAATTTTAGCGTATTTTTGTCACCCTTTTGTGCTGATGTAGAATCTTTATTACATAAAATGGGATGCACGTCAAAGGTGCCACGTCAACAAAAAAGTTTGACAAAAGATGCTACGTCAACTAAAAAGGTTGACAAAAGGTGTTAACGTTAGCTAAAAAGGTTGACAAAAATGTTGGGTTCATAGTAATGAAAGTGTGTTGAATGGAAAATGGAGAAATCAAGTAGAAGAGAAAAAATTGAGTTAACACCAAAAATGGAAAGTGTACTCAATTTTGGCAAGTTTACTCTTTCTCCCACATTGGAGGAAGAAGAGAACTTGAGAGTGTTTATATTGCGAAACACTTACTCCACATGGTAAGTGAGGCAAGGACATAGAGATGCCTCGCGCCGCTGTCGCTCGCTCAGCTCGGCTTCGGATTGAATTGGATTTGGATTTAGATTTGACAAATGATCGATTGATGAGATCTTTCTTTTTGGATAAATTTTATTTGACAAAAAAATAATCCAGACTGGATCAGTAAAATGATGCACTGGTTCTGTGTTTTTGTTTCTGAACTAGTGCAGATTTTTCCTGAACTGATGCATTGGTTCGAACAGATGCAATTCTTCAATGAAGTGATGCACTGTTTTGAACTGGTGCACTGTTTCAGTAAAATACTGCATTGTTTTGGGGTAAACAGATATGCATTTTCAGAAACAATATACACCAATGCCAACTTTTCAAAGAGGTATTTATTGGCTATAAAAACCTGGTTTAATCCACAGGTTTTGGTACAAAAATTTTCAGATTAAAAAACATTCTTCTTGTCTTAAAAATACTCTAATTGTGATCATTCAAACCGTGAGTGTGTTCGAAGAATCCGCCTATTTGAGGTACCACTATAGTCGGATTGTTGGCCATTTTATCGTGGGAGGAAGATTCCATAATCTCGGGTACAGTGAGGGAAATTATTCCTTAAGGAAAGTCTGTGAATTCGGCGACTTGGCCTTAAACATTTCTGTTTCCATCTTTATTTTCTGAAAGATAAATACACCTCTTGAAAAGGTCTTTTTGATCTTGTGTTGAGGGTATTTAGTACTTTATTGTGTTCTTGTTCATACTTGAACCCGAGTTGAAGTTCTTGTTCTGTTATACAGATTCTACGTACCTATATTATCGAAAGTAACAATCTTAAGGAATAATCTTACAAAATCTGTATTGCTTATTTTTGGAGATTAAAGCTTAGGCTTTCTACTCCGCTTGAATTTAACTAGTGATTAGAAGACATAAAATCTTCATCACAAGTTAAGGTTCACTCGGTTGACGATTCGAAGTTATAAAAACTTCATCGTTAACTAGAAACAAGAAGAAGAGTTTAAAGTAATTTAACTTTATAAATAGTATTATGAAAAATACTAAGTTTTCTGTCTTGTGTTGACAGGAGAAATGACAACTGAAAGTCAAATGAAGGATGCGACAACGTCTATGGGGAAAATAATATTGCCACATCAAGTCGCACAAATGCTCCCCCAACGATGGCACCGGCGGAGAAGCTTGAAAAATTTTCTGGCATCGACTTTAAGCGGTGGCAACAAAAGATGTTCTTTTATCTCACCACTTTATATCTACAACGGTTCACTAGCGAAGACGTTCCCGAGGAAACCTCGAACAAGGACCGCTTCGTTATTGTAGAAGCTTGGAAATATTCGAATTTCCTTTGCAGGAACTATATTCTGAGTGGTCTCCAAGACGACCTCTATAATGTCTATAGTGGAACCAAGACATCAAAAGAACTGTGGGGGGCACTTGAACGGAAATATAAAATGGAGGATGTGGGAATTAAGAAATTCCTTGCTGCACGATTCCTAGACTTCAAAATAATTGATAACAAATGTGCTGTCTCTCAAGTACAGGAGTTGCAAGTCATCATACATGATCTCCTAGCAGAAGGTTCAATTGTGAATGATGCTTTCCAAGTAGCAGCGATAGTTGAGAAGCTACCACCTTTATGGAAGACTTGAAAAACTACTTAAAGCATAAACGCAAGGAGATGATCGTTGAAGATCTTATCGTTCGACTCCGTATCGAAGAGGACAATAAAGCTGCCGAAAGAAGGTCAAAGAAAAATTCTACAATGAATGGAGCACATATTGTAGAAGATGGCCAAAACAACTCGAAGAAAAGAAAAGAAGTTGAACATGGAGGCAATCAGCCCAAGAAAAAGTTCAAGGGAAAATACTTCAATTGTGGCAAAATTGGCCACAAGTTCACAGATTGTCGAGCCCGAAGAAAGGCAAGAAAAAGGACCAAACGAATATGATTGAGTCCAAAAAAGAATATGATGATTTGTGTGCTATGTTCACGAAATGCAACTTGGTGGGGAATCCACGCAAATGGTGGATGGATTCATGTTCCACACGCTATGTTTGTGCAAACAAAGAGTTGTTCTCGTCATTTGCTTCAGCTCAACCAGAAGAAATGCTTTACATGGCCAACTCCGCTACTGCTAAGGTGGAGGGAACAGGAAAAATTTGCCTAAAGATAACTTCCGGCAAGGTCTTGACACTGAACAATGTGCTATATGTTCCAAAGTTATGTAGGAACTTAATTTCTGTTTCACTCCTAGATAAGAACAGATTCAAACATGTAACTGTTTCTGGAAAAATTATAGTTAGCAAAGGAGAAATGTATGTAGGAAAAAACTATCTCACGGAGGGCCTTTATAAGATGAATGTAATGACTGTTGAAATGAATAAAAGTTTGAATTCGTCTTATTTGCTTGAGTCTTATGATTTAGGGCATGAACGTTTAGGCCATGTTAATTACAAAACGTTACAAAAACTGATTAACTTAGAAGTTTTGCAAAACTTTGAGTGCAATAAATCAAAGTGTCAAACGTGTGTGAAATCGAAGTATGCAAAACATCCTTATAAGTCCATTGAAAGGAATTCCGATCCCTTAGACTTAATACACACTGACATTTGTGACATGAAGTCAACACCATCTCGTGGTGGGAAAAAGTATTTCATAACTTTTATTGACGATTGCACTAGATATTATTATGTCTACTTGCTAAATAGTAAAGATGAAGCAATAGATGCGTTAAGGCAATATAAAACTGAAGTTGAAAATCAGTTAGACAAAAAAATCAAAATGATAAGAAGTGATAGGGGCGGAGAATATGAATCTCCCTTTGCTCAAATATGTGTAGAGAATGGAATAATCCATCAAACTAAGGCCCCGTATTCACCTCAATCTAATGAAATTGCGGAAAGGAAAAATCAAACTTTGAAGGAAATGATGAATGCGTTACTTATAAGTTCAGGTTTACCGCAAATCTTATGGGGGGAGGCTATCCTTACGGATAATCATATACTCAATAGAATTCCCCATAGTAAGACACAATCAATTCCTTACGAAAAATGGAAAGGAAGGAAACCTAACTTGAAATATTTCAATGTGTGGAGGTTTCTAGCGAATTCAAGTTCCTATACCTAAAAGGGTTAAGATAGGACCTAAAACGGTAGACTGTGTGTTCATAGGATATGCTAAAAGTAGTAAAGCATGTCGATTTTTGGTTCATTAATCCGAATATCCGGATATTAGTTAAAATATGGTAATTGAATCAAACAATGCTGAATTCTTGGAAAACATTTACCCGTATAAAATTAGACATGAACAGTCTAGCGGGGGATCTAAATGACCTCGAGATGAACCAAGTGAGAATGTACATAATGAAAAAAATCCAAGACGTAGTACACGTCAAAGAACGTCAACTTCGTTTGGATCGAATTTTGTAATATTTCTCTTAGAAAATGAACCTCAAACATTTAAAGAAGCGATGTCTTCATCAGACTCATCCTTTTGGAAAGAGGCAGTCAATAGTGGGATTGAGTCAATCTTAAGCAACCATACATGCGAATTGGTTGACCTTCCTCCCAGAAATAAACCTTTAGGTTCTAAATGGATCTTCAAAAGAAAAATGAAGGTGGATGGTACTATTGACAAATACAAGGCAAGGCTTGTAGTAAAAGGCTTCAAACAGAAAGAAGGCCTTGATTACTTTGATACATACTTGCCAGTAACAAGGATAACCTCGATTCGAATGTTAATTGCCTTGATGGCGGTATATGATCTTCAAATTCATCAAATGGATGTGAAAACTGCATTCCTAAATGGAGATTTGAAGGAAGAAATATACATGGAACAACCTGAGGGATTTGTGGTTCCATGAAAGGAAAACAAGGTGTGTAAACTTATCAAGTCATTATATAGACTAACGCAAGCACCAAAACAATGGCATGCGAAGTTTGACCAAACCATGTTGGCAAATGGATTCAAAATAAATGAATGTGATAAATGTGTTTATATTAAAGACACTCCAAATCACCAAGTCATTGTATGTTTATATGTGGATGATATGTTGATCATCAGTAGAGACATTTCTGACATAAATGCAACAAAACGAATGCTTGAGAGCAAGTTTGATATGAAGGACCTTGGAGTTGCAGATGTGATCTTTGGTATAAGAATCCATCTAACTCCACAAGGGTTGGCACTGTCACAGTCTCATTATATCGAAAAGGTACTTGACAAGTTCAAGTATATGGAATTCGGTATTGCCAAAACTCCATTGGATGCAAGCTTTGCACTTCAAAAGAATAAAGGTGAAAGTGACTCGCAATTGGAGTACGCAAGAGTATTGGGATGTTTAATGTATATAATGAACTGTACACAACTAGACATAGCATGCACTATCAGTAAATTGAGTCAGTACACGAGTAATCCCAACAAAACTCACTGGATGGCAATGAAAAGAGTTTTGGAGTATCTTAAATACAGTCAAAATTATGCTTTGCATTATAATAAATATTCTGCGGTACTTGAAGGATATAGTGATGCAAATTGGATCACCGGATCAAACGAAGTAAAATCCACAAGTGGATATGTATTTACTATCATTGGAGGAGCAGTTTCTTGGAAATCATCCAAACAGACTTGTATCGCTCGCTCTACAATGTCATTTGAATTTATCGCATTTGATAAAGTCGGCGAAGAAGTAGAATGGTTCCGGAATTTCTCGGAAGATATTTCGTATTGGCCCAAGCCAGTGGCACCAGTATGTATACACTGTGATAGCCAAGTGGAAATAGGTAGGGCAGGGAGCATGATGTATAACGGTAAATCCGTCATATAAGACGAAGATATAATACCGTTAGAGAACTTCTCTCTAGTGGAATTATCACTGTAGACTATGTAAAGTCAAAGGATAACATGTCGGATCCACTTACAAAAAGCCTATCTAGAGAAGGAGTAGAAAGGACATCCAAGGGAATGAGTTTAAGGCCTAGGACAAGTCAGCATGACGGAGTAGAAAGGACATCCAAGGGAATGAGTTTAAGGCCTAGGACAAGTCAGCATGACGGTAACTCTACCTAGAAGACTGGAGATCCCAAGAGATAGGTTCATGGAGATCAAACAAAGTTGTGTCTGACAGGTTCAACATTGTCAATTACCCAACCCATTATCATGATGTAGACAATGTATAGTAAACAAGGATAAGACTTAAGGTGAAAAATCTTTTAATGATTATCTAAATTTGGCAGATTTGACCAAATAGTTTAATCTACAGGGTTGAACGCTTAGAAATCACCTATGTGAGAGCGAAGTGGAAGCTGCTTCAAAGAGAATGTTAGTAAAGGCCTATTTTCTAAGCTCTCATGAAAATAGGGACGTGTTCATGGCTGAAAAGAACAAAACCGTAAGAACCATAAACGGGAAAAGGCTGGTTGTGTGACATGTGTTGTCTAGACGTACATTAAAGCTCGACGGTTCAAAGATATCAAATCTACCGATTGACCGAGTACATCCGATGCATGTTTACTATGGAAAGTTTAAAGGGAAACCCACTTATCCAGATGCAATCAGTCTTTTCTTGATGATCACATACTTGTCCGTAAAAGTTTTACGAAAAATAGTCATTTCCCATTCATGTGGGGATTGTTGGATTCATAGTAATGAAAGTGTGTTGAATGGAAAATGGAGAAATCAAGTGGAAGAGAAAAAATTGATTTAACACCAAAAATGGAAAGTGTACTCAATTTTGGCAAGTTTACTCTTTCTCCCACATTGGTGGAAGAAGAGAACTTGAGAGTGTTTATATTGTGAAACACTTACTCCACATGGTAAGTGAGGCAAGGAAATAGAGATGCCTCGCGCCGTCGTCGCTCGGCTTTGGCAAATGTTTTATTCGACGAAAAAAATAATCCTGAATCAGTAATACTCCATTAATAAATTTTCGCATGCAGTAACAGTAACAGGTGCACTGAATCGTTGCACTGTTTCACTGAATAGTTGCACTGGTTTGCGAAATGATGCACTGGTTCTGTGTTTCTATTTCTGAACTGATGCATTGGTTTGAACAGATGCAATTCTTCAATGAAGTGATGCACTGTTTCAGTAAAATACTGCACTGTTTTGGAGTAAACAAATATGCATTTTCAGAAACAACATACTATTTAAGTGAACCAATGTCATCTTTTCAAAGAGGCATTTATTGGCTATAAAAACCTGATTTAATCCACAGGTTTTGGTACAGAAATTTTCAGATTAAAAAACTTTCTTCTTGTCTTAAAAATACTCTAAGTGTGATCATTCAAACCGTGAGTGTGTTTGAAGAATCCACCTATTTGAGGTACCGCTATAGTCGGATTGTTGGCCATTTTATCGTGGGAGCAAGATTCCATAATCTCGGGTACAGTGAGGGGAATTATTCCTTAAAGAAAGTCCGTGAATTCGGACGACTTGGCCTTAAACATTTTTGTTTCATCTTTATTTTCTGAAAGATAAATACATCTCTTGGAAAGGTCTTTTTAATCTTGTGTTGAGGGTATTTAGTACTTCATTGTATTCTTGTTCATACTTGAACTCGAGTTGAAGTTGTTGTTCTGTTACACAGATTCTACGTACCCTTATTGTGGAAGATAACAACAAATACGTTAAAATTTAGTTCCCGTGAAGTTGGAGTGTGTCGGCAAATTTGGTCATAGTTCAGGGAGGTACTAGATGCTTTACTCTATCTTAATATTATGACAGTTATATTTTGAAGTCATATATACCTTGTCGTTAGCAGATCGTATTATATTTGTTCTCAATGCTAGTGATGCTCCAACTAGAATTCTAATGGGAGTCTCACGAACAGAAACAAATTCAAATATAGTGCATCTTTGAGTGTTGTTGCGGGTGCAACGACATTATTGTAGAGTCCGAGCAACACATACAGATTTTGAACCTTATCAACGTGACAGTATCATTAGCTACACAATCGATAGGGGCCAATGAGGCACCGAGCCTACATGCCTTTATACTGTCAGTATGTATAACTTCAATCTCGATATCTATATGCCTAATGTAGTTTGTTTTTGTAGGAGCCAGGAGAAATAGAACAAGATTTTGCAGAAGTAGGTACAAAGAGAGTGTTGGGGAAATTTTTAACTTACAGGAACCCTGGACCACTGTACTTGCCCTTTGATGATAGTCCAGTAATTCTTCCTTCGTGGCTATCGGAGAAAGATATCGATTACTATGCTAGCAAATACGAAAAGACAGGCTTCACTGGTGGAGTGAATTACTACAGATCACTTGACCTGTAAGTTTTTGTCTTGTATTTGTACTCTTTTTGCCTTCGACTTGTCGTTTTGTTTTTCAAATTCTTCATTCAGAACCCTGTGGGAAGGACTGATTTGCGGATGAGGAATTAGCTTACTAACTCGCTTTCACCCTACCTGCTTGTAGACCGACGGGAATTCATAGATTGGCTAAAAAGTACGTTACACTTTTCATTTTAGTAGGAAAATTAGTGTTATCTTGATAGGAGAATGTAATAGTTACATTACTGGGTATTCTGATATAGAAGGGGAGCCTTGACGTAACTGATAAAATTGGTGTTTATGTGAGTAGGAGGAGGCCACGGGTTTGAACTGTGGAAACAGACTCTTTGCAAAAACGTGAGGTGAAATGGAGAGAGTGGAGTTAGACATTAGGTTGAAAGACGTAGTTGATGAACGATGGACAACAGGTTAATATTCTTGTACTACCTCTTGTTGGTCTCGAGGGGCGAAGGAGACTAGGTTAGATGAAAGATGATTATATGTTCAAGAACCAATGGCGGATGTATAGTAGAAGGTGTGGGTTCCCGGAAACCCACACCCGCTATCGTAAGACTTAAAATTACATAGAAAAATCGCCAAAAGTTATAAATATTAATAGGTGGAAGTCCATAACTAAACCAAGGGAGAGCTTAGAGGCAGGAAAGGAGCCCTTGGGAACCCACAAGTTTGAAATTCTGGATCCGCCTCTGTCAAGAACGTAAGGTGTCCGTGTCCTTGAGGGTAAGAAGGGATAGAGAAAATGCCTCAGGCAATTGTTTGAACACCATCCTTAGCATTTGATCAGTTTCTTGAGCTATTTCAATGTCTGAATATAGAAATAAGCATCCAGTACCACCGAACTATAACCAAAGTTGCTATGAAACACTCTTAACTTTACAGGAATTCTATTATCCCTGAACTCAATTTTAACATATTTTTGTCACTCTTTTGTGCTGATGTGATACGTTTATTACATAAAATGAGGTCCACGTCAGCTAAAAAGATTGACAAAAGGTGTCACGTCAGCTAAAAAGGATGATAAAAATATGCTAAGATTTAATTCAGGGATAATCGAACCCCTGAGAAATTGGAGTGTGTCGTAACAAATTTGATCATAATTCAGGGGTACTAGATGCTTTATTCCTGAATATATAACAAAATGTCTTTCATTGATTTCTCTTTACCCCTCTCTAGGAGCTCTCGCCTTTCTGCTCCCTTGGTTACTTGAACTGACTTGAGCACACAACCTTGGGTTGAAAGCGAGAGTTGTGTACCATCCGAGCAACTCTCTCTTGTCTTTAACTAACAAAATTACTTCGACTTCAAAATGCAGAAATTGGGAATTGACAGCAGCATGGACAGGTGCAAAAGTGAAAGTACCAGTGAAGTTCATTGTGGGAGATTTGGACTTAACATACAATGCCCCTGGAGTAAAAGATTATATAAACAATGGTGGAATGAAAAAAGATGTGCCTTTGCTACAAAAAGTGGTTATATTGGAAAATGTTGGCCATTTTCTGCAACAAGAAAAGCCCAATGAAATTAACAAACTAATTCATGAGTTCTTCATGGGCTTTTGTTCTACTTAAATGTTTTAAAGTTTAGCCCCTTTTAAGTTTGATTTATAAGCAAACATGTCGACCGAGTGTTGCCTGCTTCAGCAACTCACCAAGGAGAATATATATGTAATAACTTTTCATGTTATTGAATAAATGATTTTCGAGTAATGTTGGTTTATGTATATGTACCCCTTTTTTATGTTTTGATTTGAAATTTGTACCCTATATTTAAACACCTTGCAAATCTAGCCTGAGAAAATTATCCTTTCAGATAACGTCAGATTCAGACTTAATGTTTGCTCATATGATTCCCAAAATTATAAATAAAACATTAGGCCCATAAAACACATAAAAACCAACAACTAAATTTATGAATTTGTATTTCATAACTTCCAAAATATCAAAATAGATGATGTTAGTCTCTTTGTAGGCAAACATGCATGTGCTGGTTGATGTGGCAGGTAAACTGTGGGTTCCGTCAATGTGGTAAAGTTGTTGCCATGTGATCAGAAGGTTATAGGTTCAAGCCTTGGAAACAGCCTTAGGCAGAAATGCAAGGTAAGACGGTCTACAATACACCCTTGTGGTGAGGCTCTTTCCCCGAACATAGCGCATAACGATAACTTTAGTGCGCCGAAATGCGTTGTCCGAATAAGTTGAATATACACTCAAACTTAACAGGCGACGTATTAGCCCCCTATCCTTATTTAAAGTGTGTATTCGACTTATCGGGATACTCTTCAAAAACTTGCGCTATTATTATCATGAAACTCAAAGGATATTGGACTCTAGTTATAACAACATACCTTGTGTATTCCCACCAAATTGAGGTCTGGAGAAGGTAGTGTGTACGCAGTGATGGACCCAGGGTTTAAGGATAATGGGTGTTTAAAAAATTTTAAAACGAAAATCACCTCAATGAGGTTCGACCCAGGACCTCCTTCCAATGAAGCACCTTAATTTAGATCAACCCAAATGCCAATGCACCCAACTAATTTTTTGTTATAGTGGATGCTTTTATATATATTTTATACCTATTTTTATATATTTTCTATGTAATTATACCTATTCCGCATCGATTTTAGTGGATGCCGGAGCACCCCAAAATAGAACGTAGATCCGCTCCTGTGTGTACACATTCTGTACCTCTACCTCACCTCTCTACCTCATAGGTGAGACAGAGAGGCTGTTTTCAATAGACCTCGACTCAAATATAGGGCTCTAGTTGTTTAAAAAAAAAAAAAAAAATTGGTGGATATAATGATAGAAATAAAAATGGGACACGTCTTTTTCTCTTGATGTTTTTATAGAATTCCATTCTCCAAAGGAACTTTTTTTAATTATGACAAGAAGTTCTCAAAGGGTATAACTTACATATTTGGTTTTGGTATATAACTTACACGTAATCTCTCTATAATAAGTGGATCAAAATAGGTTGGCAAATATATACTACTAAACATACCATACCAAAGGCAACTCAACTTTCAAATATTTGAACTTGAATCTTCTAATTAAGAATAAAAAGATATTTATCATTTTATCATAAATAAATTTCTTTTTTTAGTCTAATCTATGTTTGATATCCACTTTGATACAAGCACGATCATGAAGATGAACGTTTTTAAGTATTTTGAATGTAACCTCAAAGGTGTACGAGTTAAAGTGTTAAAAAGAGGGCTCCAAACCGCCCCCAAAAACACTCCATAGGTGCCTATTTGCCTACTTGGTCATTAAAGAGCCTTTTTGTCATTTTATCTTTTTATTTGTAAAGTACTATAAATAGAACAATATAGGGTTTTAGTTCATTAGTTTTTGTTGGATATTGTTGAAAGTAGGGCTGTCTAACGGGCCGGGCCGGGTCAACCCGGAACCGGCCCCCTCTCTCTTACCGGGTTCCGGGCCGGTTACGGGCCGGTTTTGGCCTTAACCGGGCCGGGCCGGGCCGCACAGTAAAAAAAATAAAACCCACCCGGAACCGGCCCACTTAACCCAATCCGGGCAAACCCGCTAAAATCCGGTCAAACCCGGTCAAAACCGGTCAAAACCGGATAAAAACCGGTCAAATATACACTATATATACGCTATATACACAATCTATACATTAAATATACACTTCTATAGAAGATATATACAATGTATACATTAAATATACACTTCTATAGAAGATATATACACGTGTATACGCACCATTCAATGTATATATACTACTACCTATAAAATATACTACATTATATATACATTACAATATGTATAGATCTACTTATATACTAATTTATAAAACATATACACATGTATACGTTAAATATATACTTCTATAGAAGATATATACACGTGTATACACACTATTCAATGTATATATACTACTACTTATAAAATATACTACATTATATATACATTACAATATGTATAGATCTACTTATATACTAATTTATAAAACATATACACATGTATAGGTTAAATATACACTTCTATAGAAGATATATACACATGTATACGCACCATTCAATGTATATATACTACTACTTATAAAATATACTACATTATATATACATTACAATATGTATAGATATACTTATATACTAATTTATAAAACATATACACATGTATACGTTAAATATATACTTCTATAGAAGATATATACACGTGTATACACACTATTCAATGTATATATACTACTACTTATAAAATATACTACATTATATATACATTACAATATGTATAGATCTACTTATATACTAATTTATAAAACATATACACATGTATACGTTAAATATATACTTCTATAGAAGATATATACACGTGTATACACACTATTCAATGTATATATACTACTACTTGTAAAATATACTACATTATATATACATTACAATATGTATAGATCTACTTATATACTAATTTATAAAACATATACACATGTATAGGTTAAATATACACTTCTATAGAAGATATATACACATGTATACGCACCATTCAATGTATATATACTACTACTTATAAAATATACTACATTATATATACATTACAATATGTATAGATCTACTTATATACTAATTTATAAAACATATACACATGTATACGTTAAATATATACTTCTATAGAAGATATATACACGTGTATACACACTATTCAATGTATATATACTACTACTTATAAAATATACTACATTATATATACATTACAATATTTATAGATATACTTATATACTAATTTATAAAACATATACACATGTATACATTAAATATACACTTCTGTAGAAGATATATACACGTGTATACATTAAATATACACTTCTGTAGAAGATATATACAAATGTATACATTAAGTATACACTTCTATAGAAGATATATATAATGTATACATTAAATATACACTTCTATAGAAGATATATACACGTGTATACATTAAATATACACTTCTATAAAAGATATATACACATGTATACATTAAATATACACTTCTATAGAAGATATATATAATGTATACATTAAATATACACTTCTATAGAAGATATTAAAACTTTAAATTGATAAATAAAAAAAAATAAAAAACAACAACTAAGGAGTGAATGAATTTGTGGAATTTTATTGATTGCAAAATGATCCAAAATTTATAATTTACATGAATGAAAAATCTATAAATTATGCATCATTTTTTCCAACTCATGCATGTTAATATTAATTGGAATTTGCATAGGATAGTCGAAGTCAACGGGGGCAAACCCATGCATTGGACTTGATTCTGTTGAGTTCTCCCGTGAAGTCATTATTTCTTCAAGTTTGAGGTCGTCGCTTGACTCTGGTTCCATTCCTTGGTTTCTTCTTTCTGCTCTAATCCAGTCTCTAAGGCAAACTAAAACATTCATTGCGTTGCTTCCCAATGAGTGTCGGTTGTCTCCAAGCTGCTGTCGTCCCTGACTGAAGGCGCTCTCTGATGCAACGGTTGACATTGGTACATTCAAGATATCTCTGGCTAATCTTGAAAGTACAGGATATTGTGATTCATTATTTCTCCACCAATCCAGCGAGTTGATCCGTCGTCTGCGATCCTCTGGTGCCGTCCGCAGATAATATTTCAGCTCCTCCCGATAAGTTGATGTGTAAGCTCTGTCATCCACACTGTTCCAACAAGATAAATCATAAAACGAATCAGGAAAACCACTATGTGCCGACCTTTTAGAAGATGATGGCTCCTCGGGAGGATGAGGAGCGACAGTTGGACTGATATTTGTAGGTACGGCTGAATCAAATAAATCAGCATAGTGATTATATAATTTGTCTATATAATCCTTTGCATCAGCCGTAGCCGTCCACAAATCAGGCTGCTCTTGTTCAGACTCACGGTTAATATTTATTTCTAAGTTAGTATAAATAAGCGTACTAAAGTGACACATATGATTAAATTTCATGCAAGGATTTAAAATAGCACCAATCATGTAAATAGGGGGAATCGGGAAGAAATATTTTTTAAATTTCGTAAACATAGCGCCAACAGCTTCTTTATAACCTTCTTTATTTTTATATTGTTGGAGCAAACCAGAAATATCGGCTATATATGCCAAAATATTACAAACAGTAGGATAGTATGCACCGGAAAATTCAACCGTAGCTACATAAAATTTTTCTAAAAATTTAATAAGATCATTAATTATAACCCAATCAGAATTATGTAACATGCAATCAGCAGAATCAGCAAAAGAACCACAGTGTTGGTTAAAAGTGAGTGTAATAGGAATTCTATATTTATAACAAGTTTTTAAAAATTCATACGTAGAATTCCATCTAATATCAATTTCCTCAGGCATTAAAATCGGTGTAAGTCCATTTTCTTGACATTTAACTTTAAATTCTTTAATTCTCGCTCTACGATTATTTCCTTGAATGAAACCTACGGCAAGACGAATTTTTTCAATATAAACCTCAAAAAAGTCAAGACCATCTTTTACAATTAAATTATAGATATGACATGCACACTTAATATGGAAAATTTCAGGAAAGGGTGGAGATAACGTATATTTTATTTTTGTTATAGCATTCTTGTTGTTAGAAGCATTATCAAAAGCAATACATAAAATTTTATTTTCTATACCATAATATCCGGCAATTTTAATAATAGAATCAAAAATAAATTGTCCAGTATGCTTGCGATCTTCATCATATAAAAAAGCAAGAATACGTTTTTGCATTATGAAATTACTATCCATCCAATGACAAGTAACAGTTAAATAATCATTTTTATTAACAGCACGACCAAGATCAGAAGTTAGGGCCAATCTACATTGAATATTTTTTAAGAATGTTGATAAATAAAAACAATATTGTGAATGGAGTTTAAAAATATCAGACCAACAAGTAGTTCTAGGAATACCATTAAACATAGGATTATAAATTGCTTGTATATAACGGATAAAAGCATCAGAAGAAGGAAAAGTAAAAGGCAAACAACCCACAGCTACCATTTTAGCTATTTCTTCCCGGTCCCTCAATTTATTATACTTTTTCGCTACTTGACCGGTTGTTGGGTCCATTCTAGTTTGCGTTGACCCACCAACATCCCCACCACCTTTTGCAATATTTAACTCTCTTTTGTGATCTTCAGCTATATGTCTCATTAATGTACCCGTACCCCCTTGCTTACCGCCACTTCTATGCTTATATATTTGTTGACAAATATTGCACTGCACCTCACTATCTGATATACGTTCAAAAAATTGCCATGCAATACTAGTTCTTTTACGGGGTTTTGGGGCACTGGGAGGACGGGAAGGGAGATTAACTGATTCAGATCTAACGTTAGCATGTCCTACTGCGGGTGTTTCAGCAATATTTTCATCATCTTCGTCTACATTAACTGCATCTACTTCATTTTCTTCTTCTATACCGTAATTTTCTTGAAATTCTACATAATCCATATCGTGAGCACCTACACCTATTTCTTCCTCAAAAGGTGTACCAAGCGGTACCGGAGGCGAAGGCACACGGGTATATCTATTACTTGAACTACCTCTACCGCTAATAATTCGCTTTTTACTACCACTACCGCTTCCGGGACAAAAATTTTTAACACCTTTAGCAGCGAGGTTTTTTAATTTATCCATAATATAAATTAAATTAAACTAAAAATATTCAAAATACACAAATATAACAAAATTAAATATTAAACAATTAATACAATAAATAAAAATTAAACGTAAGAGATGGAACGACAATACCAAATTTGGGAAGTATCCGAAGATTGCGACTTTAGAAACTTCCGCTCTTACTTTGTAAACGAAAAAATAAAAAATTAAAGTGAACACTTTAAGAAATTAAATATATTGAATATTTGAGAATTGAGAATTGAGATTTGAGAGAGAATGAGATTTGAGAGATTGGAAAATTGTGTGAGAAATGATTTGAAGTTGTAGGGTATTTATAGATTTATTTTGAGGATTAAAAAATATTTTATATTTTTTTTTTTTTTTTTTTTTTAATGAAATGGGCCCAAACTAGCCGTTTGGACCCAAAAACGGTAATATTACCGTTGGGCCAACGGCTAGTTTGGCCCAACAGAATTTTTTTTTTTTTTTTTTTTTTTTTTTTTTTTTTATTTTTTTCGGTTACCGGGCCGGGCCCGGGCCGGTTAACCGGCGGGCCTGGACCGGGTTGGTCCGGGCCGGGTTAACCGGGCCAAATTTTTTTAAAAAACCGGACCGGGACCCGGTACCCTAAAGCCCTAGGGCTTTCCGGGCCGGGTCAAACCGGTCCGGTTTGACGTCACGGGCCGGGTCGGGCCGGGCCGGGCCGGGTCAGCCCGGCCCGTTTGACACACTTAGTTGAAAGAACACATCTCTTGAGAGAGAGGGTCTCTAGGCCTAAATTAGGACATGAACAAGTGTGGATTCACTTGTGATTGTGTATTGCTTGAAAACGTTGGTGCTTGAGCAGTGGAATTTCTCTTGTGTCACGTAAGAATGTGGTGTTGCTATTGTAAGTCTTAGGGGTCCTTAGATTTAATATATCTTTGGGTTCTTAACCTTGTAGTAGTGTATGTCTCACTTCCTATCTTTACATATCATGTACTATTTGTGTAGTCTAGTGAACCGTTTGGACTTTGGTTCTTGTTTTTCTTGTAATCTTGTAACCGTTGGCTTGTTGTTATTGTAGTGTTATTCCTCTGGTTATTGTTGTTTATCTCTTATTGTTGATAGTGCTTTTGGTGTCATTTACATCTTGTTTCTCGATGTTGTTGGAACCGATATTTGGTGTTTGTTGAACTCTAGAGTTACCCTTTATTTGTGGACTATTTTTAACTTATTTTTTATACGTATCAAATTTGTATCGTATCACACTTTGCGACGCAAACTAATTCAGATAGGTATCTCGTAAGATCTTATTAAGTAAAAAACGTGTCACAACATAAATTATTTTGAGTGGAAGATCTTATATATCCCACCCATCACAACGTTATTGGTTGTCAAAAGATTTATATTTCTTGTTTTCCACATTATTAGATAACCATCTTTGTCTGGCAAGTAATATAGATTTAGTCCCTTTCTAGTTTCTATTAATAGTGGTAGGTAATAATATAATTGCACATGGCCAACGTTTGACTTCCCGCATCTAGCATCTAGATATATTCTTTTTTTATTTTTCATTCGATTTTCGAAACCCGCATTAGAACCCGACTAATTCAAATTCGCATCGCATGGGTCCTATTCGGGGGAAGCGCTCCCTATCAAAGATTTTTTTTATATCCAGAACTCAAACCCGAAGCCTCTGATTAAGGGGGGAACAATCTCATCCATTGTACCACATTCTTTGATGGTATCTAGCATCTAGACATACGTGTCAAATTCATCATCTAGTTTAAGTAACCGTGCTCACTACTTTTTCATCGTAATCATGTTGTTCAGATCAGCTTACTTCTACTATTCCTTTTTAATTCTTTTTTTAGAGTCAAATATATAAATTTTAATTAATATTTTAAGATATATATAAAAAATATAATTTATTGTACTTTTTCATGTAGTTTTTGAATATCTATATTTTAATTTTAAAAAATTAAATTAATCTAGTCTGATTTAATTTTAAAATTAAATTAAATTGACTCTAAAAAAAAAAAAAGAGGAGAACAATTAAAAAAAATGGAGGGAGTGATCAAAGAATTATTAATTTTCCGCCACTTCTTTTTTTTTTTCTTTTTTGTTTTTTTGCTTATCGGGTTTTAAATGAATTATTTGTCCATATTACATACAATAATTTTTCACCACAAATTTTAGGTTTGAACAAAAATTATTACTAGGTTTTATTTAATTGGTAACCATATGCATGTTCATATACGTTACGCCGTATTCATTGTATATATTGACGTAAACATCAAGTGCATGGTGACATTTTACGTGTTATTACATTTTACGTGTTATTTAACCTCTATGTAAGTGTATAAATAGCAGCTCAAAAGATTATTAAACACACAAGCAAATTTCACCAAAGGAAATTAATTTCATTAGAAATGGAGGAATATAGTTTTGATCACAAATTTGTACAAGTGCATGTGACATTTTACGTGTTATTTAGCCTCTATATAAGTTTACAAATAGGAGCCCAAAAGAGTAGCAAAGATTATATTGAAAACACAAACAAATTAATTTCATTAGAAGTGGAGGAGGAATATAGTTTTGATCACAAATTTGTAAAAGTAAATGGGATAAACATGCATGTTGTTGAAAAAGGGAAAGGTCCTGTTGTTTTGTTCATTCATGGATTCCCAGAATTATGGTATTCATGGAGGCACCAAATTTCATTCATGGCTGAACATGGTTATAGAGCTGTGGCTCCTGATCTTCGCGGCTACGGAGATACCACTCGTAAGATCTGCGTACATTCTATCCTTTTCGGACCTCACTTGTGTGAGTCCACGTGGTATACGTTGTTGTTTTGTGTGTGTGTGTACATGTACTTTGAAGTCATTTATATCCTTGTCGTTAGCACATATTTTTCATGTATAAACGCGGTTATAGAGCTCTAGCTCTTGATCTTCGTGGTTATGGAGATAACACTGGTATGATCTGCGTACATTCTATCCTTTTTCGAGCATCACTTGTGTGATTACACGTGGTATATTGTTGTTGTGTGCATGTGCATGTAAAATGTTGAAAAACATTAGTAACAAATATCACTGGTCCAAGCCTCGAAAACAACCTCTGATAGAAATGCAAGGTAAGGTTGCGTCCAATACACCCTTGTGGTGCATGGTGTCCCTCCCCGAACCATGCGTATAGCGAGAGCTTTTAGTGCATCGGGCTACCCTTTTAGTTATACTTTGAAGTCATTTATATCCTTGTCGTTAGCAAATATTTTTTTATGGATAAACATGGTTATATAGCTCTAGCTCTCGATCTTCGTGGTTATGGAGACACCACAGATAAGATCTACATACATTCTATTCTTTTTCGTACTTCACTTATGTGATTAGACTGGGTATATTGTTGTTGTTGCTGTTGTTGTATATAGAATGGTGAAGAACGTTAGTAACAAATACTGCGGAAAAGAAGAGATAAGCATCCAGTACTTCCCAAACTATGGCCAAGTTGCTACGACACTCTCCAACTTCACAGGGGTCCTATTACCCCCGGACTCAATTAGCGTATTTTTGTCATCCTTTTGTTCTGATGTAGAACCTTTATTACATAAAATGAGGTCCACGTCGGCAAAAAAGGCTGACAAAAGGTGTCACGTCAGCTAAAAAGGTTGACAAAAATACGCTAAATTTAGCTCGGGGGTAATAGGACCTCCGCGAAGCTGGAGTGTGTCGTAGCAACAGAGGCGGGGCCCGCCCTCTTTAGGGGGTTCATCCCGGAAAAATATACTATTTACACATGATTAAAATTATTTTTTATGTGGTTATTGTAGGTGTTGAACCCCCTTCGACTTAGTTTTGTTTAAATATTGAACCCCCTTACTTGAAATCCTGGCTCCACCTCTCCGTAGTAAATTTGATCATAGTTCAAGGAGGTACTAGATGATTTACTCTATCTTAATATTATGACAGTCATAGTTTGAAGTCATATATACCCTTGTCGTTAGCAAATTTATAAAACAACTAATGTAGTTTTTATATAGTGTCTTTATAAACTCGTGTTTTCAATTTTTCAAATTGTTATGATCGGACAGAATAAGTAATACCACAGCAAAAGAAAACAAAGAAGACACACAGATTTACGTGGAAATCCTTGACGGAAAAAACCACGGGCAGAGGCGGAGGAATTGACTATAATGGAGAGGAGTACAATGAGGAGACGAAAGTCTCAATGACGTATATATAAACCATCCAAAACAACCCACTAAATCGTACTTATATAATATGTGTGTACAAATAAACTCTAGGCTCAAAAACGTATATCGGACCGATCCCTACGCTACCGCACCACAGACGACCCCACAAAAAATCATAAACAAGGGTTGCACCGCGAACTTTTCAGGGCCAGATCAACGGAATTTGGGTCACAAACTCTTAACACAAGTAACTTAAGATTACGAGTTATATTGAATTTAAATTCTGAATCCGTCTCTAATAATTTGACAGGAGCACCTAAAGAGGATCCAAGCAACTTTAACATTTTAAGAGTTGTGGGTGACTTGGTGGAACTTGTGAATATCATTGCGCCTGAGCAAGATGAAGTGTTTGTTGTAGGCCATGATTGGGGTGCTATGATTGCTTGGTTTCTTTGTTTGTTCAGGCCTGATAAAGTTAAGGCTTTGGTTAATATGAGTGTCCCATTTACACCTAGGAATCCTAATGCAAAGCCTGTTGAGACATTCAAGGCTACTTATGGAGATGACTTTTATATTGTTAGATTCCAGGTACGTTTCATTTCATGCTTTAAATTGTACGAATCTTAGGTGGTCTTTCACTCGATATAGTTTGCTTTCACAAGGTAAGGATAAGATATGTGTACACATTAACCTCCGCACACCCGACTTGTGGGATTACGGTTAATGGCGGAGCCACAACCAACGAAGGGTGGTCTAGATAAACACCCTTCGTCGAAAAATTTTCTTGAGTATATAGGTTAAATATAGATATTTATGGTTAAATACATGTTGTTGCACACCCTTGACAAGCTAGAGAAACATAGTCTAGTGGTCAAGGGTGTGCATTTCCGCATCAACAACCAGGGTTTGAACCTTGGCAGGTGCAACAATGCATTATTTTCTTTATTTTTAAACAGTTTTTTGCCCAAGGGAAAATATGAACACCCTTAACCAAAAGTCTGGCTCCGTCACTGATTACAGTGGGTATGTTATTGTGTTAACCAAATGTAGTGCATTTTTTGAATGTTGATGTATGTGCAACAACATTATTGTAGAGTCCGAGCAACACATACAGATTTTGAACCTTATCAGTGTGACAGTATCATTCGCTACACAAAAGATAGGGGCCAATGAGGCACCAGAGTCTACATGCCTTTTTACTGTCTGTTGGAAAATATGTTCCATGAACACATAAAAATATATGAAGAAGAACACAAAGATAATGATTAATAATATGAACATTGAAAACAAGATTAGAGTCTTGAAATACGCCCAAAACGCTTTCCTAAAAACGATATTTGCTCCCTCTCTTTAGTGAGATTGTTATGGAATTTAACGCAAATAATTTTAGTGGATATGATAAGCCTATATATTTCTGCACCAAGCAAATAGTGAAGATAATCCTATTGGAAAACAAGAAATCAAAAACTTGATCTTTTAATAACTCTTAGGGAAATGTTGTAAGAAAAATAATACTGTGAAAAATTTCTCTAAACTTTCCGTAATGTACATTGAAATCTCAAGAGGTAGAATATATATATCAAATACTGAAAGGACAGAACCATTCATCTAATAGACACCTCTTTATCTAAAAGATAATCTTCACTTCTTTTCATAAAAGACACGACCTTTCACTAAACACATCTTTTCCTAAAAAAGTTTTAAATTAATTTATTTTAAACAAAAATCCAACACTCTTAAATCCCAATATCTATATGCTTAATATAGTTTGTTTTTGTAGGAGCCAGGAGATATAGAAGAAGATTTTGCAGAAGTAGGTACAAAGAGAGTGTTGGGGAAATTTTTAACTTACAGGAACCCTGGACCATTGTACTTGCCCTTTGATGATAGTCCAGTAATTCTTCCTTCGTGGCTATCGGAGAAAGATATAAATTACTATGCCAGCAAATACGAAAAGACAGGCTTCACTGGTGGATTGAACTATTACAGATCACTTGACCTGTAAGTTTTTGTCCTGTATTTGTACTCTTTTTGCCTTCGACTTGTCGTTTGCTTTTCAAATTCTTCATTCAGAACCCCATGGGAAGGTCTGATTTGTGGAGGAGGAATTAGCATACTAACTCGCTCTGTTTGTAGACCGAAGGAAATTCTTAGATTGGCTAAAAAGTATGTTACACTTCTCATTTTAGTAGGAAAATTAGTGTTATCTTGGTAGGAGAATGTAATAGTTACATTTACTGGATGTTCTGATATAGAAGGGGCCGGGATCCTTGACGTAACTGGTAAAATTTGTGTTTACATGAGTAGTAGGAGGTCACGGGAATTGAACTGTGGAAACAAACTCTTGCAAAAACACAAGGGGAAATGGAGAGAGTGAAGTTGACGGACGATGGACAACAGGTTAATATTCTTGTACTACCTCTTGTTGGTACCGAGGGGCGAAGGTGACTAGGTTAGATGAAAGATGGTTATTTGTTCAAGAACGTAAAGTGTCCGTGTCCTTGCTTTTCCAGGGTAAGAAGGGATAGAGAAAATGCCTCGAGCAAGTGTTCGAATGCACTATCCTTAGCATTTGATCAGTTTCTTGAGCTATTTAAATGTCTGAATATAGAAATAAGCATCTAGTACCCCCAAACTATAACTAAATTTGCTACGATACATTCTAATTTTACAAGAGTTCTATCATCCCCGAACTCAATTTTAGCATATTTTTGTCACACTTTTGTGTTGATGTGACACTTTTATTACATAAAATAGGACTCACGTCAGCTAAAAAAGTTGACAGAAGGTGTCACATCAGCTAAAAAGAATGACAAAAATACGTTAAAATTTAGTTCAGGGGTAATAGGACCCCCCGAGAAGTAAAAATGTGTCGTAACAAATTTGATCATAATTCAGGGGTACTAGATGCTTTACTCCTGAATATATAACAAATTGTCTTTCATTATTTTCTTTTTACCCCTCTCTAGTAGGCCTCACCTTTTCGCTCCCTTGGTGAATCGAACTGACTCGAGTTTCTGCTTACCATCCGAGCAACTTCCTCTTGTCTTTAACTAACAATGTTACGCCGACTTTGAAATGCAGAAATTGGGAATTGACAGCAGCATGGACCGGTGCAAAAGTGAAAGTACCAGTGAAGTTCATTGTGGGAGATTTGGACTTAACATACAGTGCCCCTGGAGTAAAAGATTATATAAACAATGGTGGAATGAAAAACGATGTGCCTTTATTAGAAAAAGTGGTTATATTGGAAAATGTTGGCCATTTTCTGCAACAAGAAAAGCCCAATGAAATTAACAAACTAATTCATGATTTCTTCATGGGCTTTTGTTCTACTTAAAGGTTTAAAAGTTTAGCCCCTTTTAAGTTTGATTTATAAGCAGACATGTCGACCGAGTGTTGCCTGCTTCAGCAGCTCGACCACCACTTCTTTATATATGTAATAACTTTGCATGTTATTGAATAAATGATTTTCGAACAATGTTGGTTTATACATATGTACCCTTTTTTATGCTTTGATTTGAAATTTGTACCCTAAATCTAAAAACCTTGCAAATCTAGTCCTGAGAAAATTATTCATCCATAAAACGTCAGATTCAGACTTAATACTTGCTCATATGATTCCGAAAAGTATAAATAAAACATTAGATTGTCGTCTAATGTTTTCATTGGTCTCTTTGTAGGCAAACATGCATGTGCTGGTTCGATGTGGCAGGTAACCTGTGGGTTTAGTCAAGGTGTGCGCAAACTGACGCGAGCACCATAATTATCAAATTGTCAGTAATATGTTTCAAGTGTATATTTGTTTGTTGGAGTTGCGACATCAAACCAGTAAACTCAATTTTAGCATATTTTTGTTATTCTTTTGTGTTGATGTGTCACCTTTATTACATAAAAGCTCATGTCAAAGGTGTCACGTCAACTAAAGAGATTGACAAAAATAAGCTAAAATTTAGTTCAGAAGTAATAAAATCTCCGTGAAATTAAAATATATCATAACAAATTTGATCATAATTCAGGGTTACTAGATGCTTTATACTATAATTTGAATATTATTATATTCAAGAGTGAGACATGGTTAAGACTTTATATAATGTTTTTGTGATTGACATAGTTTACTAGACATGTATTTTGCCAATATGTAATTTTGTCCATCTCATTAATCATTATTATCATGAAACTCAACTCAAGGGATATAGGATTCTCGTTACAACAATATATTCAGTGTATTCCTATCAAAGTAGGGTATAGAGAGAATAAAGTGTATGCAGTACGTATCTCTACCTAGTGACTGTTTTCGATAGACCCTGCTTAAATATTGGACTCTAAGGAAGCGTTTGGTAGGGTATATTATTACAAATAGTCCATGTTTTAAGTGTAGTATTATTTAGCACTATTTTTGTACGGTGTATTATACATCCTACATGCTATTATAGAATCTATAACTAATGCATCCCATTTGGTGGTATTAGTAATTCATGAATTTTAATACCATGAGACTAATATGTGTAAAGACAAACATATCCCTCAAAATTTATTAAGCATTTTTTTTATTTTCTTGATTTTATTTTTTATACTTGTACGAATAAATTTATTTAAGTGAATTAGTTTACATATTTTATTATTTAGAGAGAGTTGTTCGTTGCTAAATAAAATCCAATATCAATTAAATATGGAGGGTATACATCGTGCTGTCAAGGATTTCGATAACGACACATTACACTTGAAAATCAGTAACACATTTTTATTCATATGTTAGTTTTTAACTTGAATAATTTAATGAAATAGAAAATCTCACAAAAATTTAAAGGTATAACTGTAAAGGAGATCTTTTGGTAGAATTTTAAATTAAACTCAATATATGATATATTTAATTTTTAATACAATAAATCAAACACCTGATAAAAAATAATTCAAGCACAACAATCCCTATATTATTAATTCCTACATTATTAACTGAGAGAAGTATCAATTACCCGCTGAACTTGTCACGTTTTATTCATGGTACATCTGAACATTGACTAGTCTAAGTACCCCCCGCGAACTTGTTCTTTTAGTATGTCGCGCCACCCTACTCGGCCCACAGTCCACGACATGTAATACACGCACGTTCACGTGGATAAAAATTCTGATGTGGCTGTCTACGTGGATAAATAGCATTCACTTCCCTTATATTTATCCTATATTAAAAAATAACCCATTTCTACCCTTAATTTTCTGATTTCTTTGTAAAAAAAAATTATATTTTTCAATTTTTCTCTACTCCAAAATAGTGAAAGGTATAATTTTCGTCGATCAAGTAAGTTATTATCTAAAAATTTATATTTTTTTTGTGTGTTAAAAATATGAAATTATTTTTTTTCGGTTAGTGTTTCATAGTAGTTTCCGATTATGTTTCGATTAGGATTTTGAGGAGACTACATGCACAAATACGTTTCTTATTATAATCAATGGAGTAAGAAATTACAGTTTAAGTTAGGGGTGTACAAAAATAGAACCGATAAAAATGTTATAGATTTATCGTTATTGGGTTAAGATTTATTAATGATTTTGTAAAAAAAATATTATTGGATTATTGATTAGATTTCGATTTTTTTTTATTAAGTTATTGGGTAAACCGATAACCCAATAAGATTACACTAAATTATTATTTTACACCTTATATATATATAAAAGTAAAATTTTGATTGCAACTAAGATTCGATTTTTTTTTCATGTTAGTTACTACTTTTTCTATTTTATGAGTATTTTTTTATCGGTTAAATCGAAAATCAAATCGTTCGGGACTAAAACTCGATAACCAATATAACTACATTTATTTTCTTAGTACTTGTTTTGTCATTATTTTTTAAAATATCTGTTTTCGATATTTAGTACATTTTCTTAGTTGCAATAACTCATATGATATGTATAATTAAGATTACAAAATTGAAGGAGTTAGGAATGAAAACTGGAGTTTTAGATTGAATTAATAAACGGATGAATTTTTTTTTAGATTAATAAACGGATTTTTTACAAAATTAACGAATGAAATTTTTATTTCATAAACTAATTAATAAACGGATGAAATTTTTTTTTTAGATTAGAAGTAATGGAGGAAGAGGGATAATAAATAGGAAGAGGGATAACTGAATTTTTAAAAAAATTAAAGTAAAATGGATTTTTTTTGTTTTTTTATCATTGAAAAAGCTGATTTGGTATAAAAATACTTCTATCACACACATAAACATTTTGCCACATCAACAAAAAAGGGTCACGCGATGTTACAGAATAACAAATTCGGGGGATACTTAGAACTAGTCAAAATTTAAGTGTACCATGAATAAAACGTGATAAGTTTAGGGATAATCGATACTTCTCTCTTAGTAATTCTTTCATTACTAATTCTTCAATTACTTATTTCGTACCAAACGACCCCTAATTTTTATTTTATTTTTTTAAAAAAGAATTGGTGGATATAATGATGGAAATAAAGTCTTTATCTCTTGATTTTTCTATAGAGTTCCATTCTCAAAAAACTTTTCTGATTATGACTACACAATTCATCATCAAAAGGTACACGTATCAATAGTACATAATATTTGTTTTTGGTGTAAACTTATACATATAAGTGGTGAAAATAACTTGGAAAATTCTACTAAAAGATCCAACCAAAAGCAATATACAATATTCAAGATTTTAACTCGAAACTTGTCATTAAACACAGAGAGGTACCTATCATCTGAACGTAATAATTTTTTTTTTAATTTGTCAGAAGATGTTCGATATCGTATTGCGGCTCTAACTAATTCGAATAGACATCTCATAACATTTTATTTAAGGAAAAATACACCAAAAGATTTGAATAATATTTGTGTATTAGAATTTTTATAATTTATAAAAAGAGTTTATTTATTTAAATTTATTTAGTAATATTTAATTTCTTGTGTAGCATTTTAAAAATAACATAAAATTTAATGTAATATTTAAAAATGATGTGGCGGTTGATGTGGCAACTGACGTGACAGACGTGAAAGCTGACGTGGCGAGAGTGTGTTACACTCACCAGAAAAGTGTTTAAAATATTGATTTTTAGTGGGTTTAGGGATCCAGATAACAAACATGTAAGTAGAAGTGTTCAACTTACAAAAATGACATAGTATAGGGGTCCATCAAATCATTTTCCTTCACTGATTTTACTTGATTTTTAGATTTTCTTCATGAATTTAGCTTCATTTTTTTTCCAGATTTGCTTCATCTATTTTGCTTCAATTTTTTATTTTTTTAATTGATTTTGTTTGATTTTAATTTTTCTTCACGGATTTAGCTTTATTTTTTAATTTCTTTCTTCAATTTTGCTTCGATTTTTAATTTTTTTTCACTGATTTTTCTTGGTTTTTATGTTCGATTTTAATTTGTTTTTATTGATTTTGTTTGATTTCAATTTTTCTTCACTGATTTAGCTTTATTTTTCTATTTTTTCTTCATCCATTTTGTTTGATTTTTAGTTTTTCTTCGTTGATGTTGCTCATTTTTTATTCTTCTTCATCAATTTTGCCCTATTAAAAAAAAGGTGCTTATTATTTAATCTTCACGAACCTTTAAATGCGTATATAAATTTCTCTCAATAATTCTTACCATTAAATAAAGTAAGCTTGACAAAAATAACGGATAAAAATTTGAAAGAAGTATAAATTAATGTGCGTTGAGTTAATATATTATTTTTGGCAAGACGAACTCCTAAATATGTATCTAATTTTTAAATCTCTCCCAATAATTTTCACCATTAAATAAGTTTAAGATTGACAAAAATGATGGATAAAAATAAGAAAAAAGATATAAATTAATGAAAATGAATTAATATACTTTAAATGCGTATATAAATTTCTCTCAATAATTCTTACCATTAAATTAAGTAAGATTGATAAAAATAACGGATAAAAAATTAAAAGAAGTATAAATTAATGTGCGTTGAGTTAATATATTATTTTTGGCAAGACGAACTCCTAAATATGTATCTAATTTTTAAATCTCTTTCAATAATTTTCACCATTAAATAAGCTTAAGATTGACAAAAATGATGGATAAAAATAAGGAAAAAGATATAAATTAATGAAAATGAATTAATATACTGTTGGTGGGCCAAATTGGGCGCCACATCAGCCAAAAAACAGCTTTCACGCACCTTTGCGGAGGTGTAATATACGCACCTTGCCAACTCAGCAAAAGGTGTCAAAATGGCACACTTTAAGGCCACTTGAAGTGCCAAAATGAACCAATGTCCACTTGAGTTGGCTAAGTGAAAGATGGCGTGTACTTAAGGGGCCAAACGATGGGTTTTGCCCTTTATTTAAATCGTAACAACATGTCCATATACATTACGTTACGTCGTATTCATTTTATTGACACCACCAAAGGATATAGTTCAGCGGATGATCTGTTTCTCCCTTAACCAGAGATCTCAGATTCGAGTCCTGAATATGGAAAAATACTTGGTAGGGAGCATTTCTCCCGAATGGGATCTACGCGACGCGAATCTGAATTAGTCGAATTTCAATGTGGGTATCGAATATTGAATGAAAACCAAAAAAAAAAAAAATATTCATTGTATTGACGTAAACATCAAGCGCATGAGACATTTGCTTTTGGTATAACTTATAAGTAAATCTCTCCATAATAAGTGGATCAAAATAGCATGGAAAATTCTACTAAACATACCCTACCAAAGGCAACTCAACTTTCAAAGATTTGAACTCGAATTTCTCATTAAGGATAAAGTAGTACTTATTATTTGAGCACAAATAATTTTTCTTTTGATTTTATTTGATGTTCAATATCTACTTTGTGACGTTAATTAACCCAAATAGGCTTCTCATAAGACCTTATTTAAGAAAAAAATACACTTCAAGATATAATTTATAAATGAAAGATCTTATCCATCCTACCACATTATTATCTTCCAATAATAATAATTTTGACTTTCTTTCTATTAATAGTGATAGGTATAATATAATTGGCACTTGGCCAATTTATGGCTTTCCTCATCCAGCATCTTGCTATACGTGTCAAATTCCTCATCTAGTTTGAGTAACCATGTTAACTACTTGCTCATTATAATCTTTATAATATTTTTGATGTAGTTTTTAAATATTTGTATTTTAATTTTAAAAAATTAAATTAATCTACTCTACTTTAATTTTAAAAGTTAATCAAATTAATTCACAAAAAATGATGAGAGCAATTAAAAAGAAATGGAGGGAGTGACGATAGAATTATTGAATGGACCCTATGCGACATGAATTTGAATTAATAGGGTTTCAATGCGGATATCCAATATCGGATGGAAACCAAAAAAAAAATAAAAAAATATTCATTGTATTGACGTAAAGATCAAGTGTATGGTTACATTTTACGTGTTATTTAACCTCTATGAAGTGTACAAATAGCATCCCAAAAGTGTACCAAAGATTATTATATTGAACACACAACCAAATTAATTTCATTAGAAATGGAGGAATATAGTTTTGATCACAAATTTGTACAAGCAAATGGGATAAACATGCATTATGTTGAAAAAGGAAAAGGTCCTGCTGTTTTGTTTATTCATGGATTCCCAGAATTATGGTATTCATGGAGGCACCAAATTTCATTCATGGCTGAACATGGCTATAGAGCTGTGGCTCCTGATCTTCGTGGCTATGGAGATACCACTGGTAAGATCTGCGTACATTCTATCCTTCTCGGGACCTCACTTGTGTGATCACATGTGGTATATTGTTTGTTGTGTACATGTATGTTCTCTTTAAATGTATGAGATAAGGCACAAGCACCTTCCAGACTCTATGCGAAGTTGCTATGACACACCTAAACTTTACGGCAGTGGCCGATGGAGCTACTTTTGCTCTAGGGGTTCGAATAATCCCTTTTGATGGAAACTTATACTGTTTTTATACTAGTTTTATATGGTAAAAATATTTTTTATGTATATATATATTAGTAGTTATTGAACCTCCTTCGACTAGTTCATATATTTACTTCTGTACCCCTCAATGAAAATCCTAGTTCCGCCACTGCTTTACGGGGTCTTATTCAATGGCGGAGCCAGAAATTTGACAAAGAGTGTGCAAATTTTCTTTTCAGTTGCGTAAAGAATGTGCAAAATTAAATACACACTCATAATAGCTAACGTTTAACCTATGCATGCAACATAATTTTTCAATAAAGGCTGTGCACGTGATCACTCTTTGTTATAGGTGGCTCCACCCATGGTCTTATTGCCCCCATATATAAACTCATTTTTTTTCTATATCTTTATGCTCCTTTTGTGCTAACATGCATGACTGTCAAGTTAGCACAAAGGAACACAGAAATATTCTGCTACTTGGCAGCCACGTCGGCAAAAAGGAAAACAAAAATATAGAAAAATGAGTTTAGGGTGTAGTAGAACCTTCGTTGAGTTTTGGTGTGCCGTAGGAACTTCGGGTATAATTTAGGGGTATGGCAGTTATGCGTTGAAGTCATTTATACCATTGTTGTTAGCATATCGTATTATATTTGCTCTCAACTCTAATAATACTCCAACTTGAATCATAATCTATCGGAAACAGTCTCTCTACTTCTTCGGAGGTAGTGGTATGGACTGCAACATACATTCTACCTTCTCCAGACCCCACTAAGTGGGGATACACAGGGATTATTATTGTTGTTGTTATTGTTGTAAAGAACTTGAAGTTACGAATTATATTAAAGTTTTTAAATTCTGAATTCGGCTCTGACTTGACAGGAGTACCTACAGATGATCCAAGCAACTTTAGCTGTTTAAGAGTTGTGGGTGACCTGGTGGAACTTGTGAATACCATTGCGCCTGAGCAAGATGAAGTGTTTGTTGTAGGCCATGATTGGGGTGCTATGATTGCTTGGTATCTTTGTTTATTCAGGCCGGATAAAGTTAAGGCTTTGGTTAATATGAGTGTCCCATTTACACCTAGGAATCCTAATGCAAAGCCAGTTGAGACATTCAAGGCTATTCTTGGAGATGACTTTTATGTTGTTAGATTCCAGGTATGTTTCATTCTATGTTCTTAGTGGCTCGAATAGAGATGGATTCAGGATTTTAAGTGTACGAGTTTTAGGTGATTTTGATTTGATACAGTTCGCCTTTATAAGGTAAGAATAAGGCTTGGGTACACATAACCAACCTCTCTGGACTCGACTTATGGGATTAAACACTGGGTGTGTTGCTGTTGTTGTTGGTGGTGGTGTGTTAACTCGATATAGTTCATGCTATAAAAACATGTGGCCGATGAGTTCAACCTTCTAAATCAATGAGTTTTGTTTGAAAGTTAATAGACTTTTCACATTTGTTATCTATGGTCTGTGACCCATACATAACCTTCTACTTCTGGTGCATGTAACTATGATAATCAAAAGTTATCTACCATACATGGACATAATGCATCGATGAGAAAAACCAAAATTATATATACAAGACTTGGCCGTTGGGGCCATAACATCTAAAAGATAAGACGCTATCATACTTAACTTTACATTGGTCTACAACGCCTCAAAAAGATACATATAAAGAGTACTAGGTTCTCCTTGCAACAATATCATTTCAGAGTTCGAGCAACATAGATTTTGAACCTTATGAGTGTTATGCTTCATTACATTACATTAAATATCTTTATACTGTCAGTATGTATAACTTAAATACCGATGTCTATGACTAATATTATATTGTTTAATTTGTTTATGTAGGAACCTGGAAAAGTAGAAGCAGAGTATGCAAAATTAGGAACCAAGAAAGTGCTGGGGAAATTATACATTCCTAATGGAAAGCCCTTTGATGATAGTCCCGTAATTTTGCCTTGTTGGCTATCAGAGAAAGATATTGATTACTATGCTAGCAAATATGAAAAGACTGGCTTCACTGGTGGATTGAATTATTATAGAGCACTTGACCTGTAAGTTTCTGTTGGTAACTTTGATTCATAGCTTGGTTAAAAAGTATGTTGTGACTTGTGACACTTTTCATTTTAGTAGGAAATTAGTATTATTTTGAACGGAGTTATTGGTAAAGTTGTTGTCATGTGATCAAGAGTTCAAGCCTTGAAAACAGCAGTCTCTCGCAGTAATGCGAGGTAAGGCTACGTACAATAGACCCTTGTGGTGGGATCTTCCCCGGACCCTGTGTATAGCGGGAGCTTTAGTACACCGGACTGCCTTTTTTTACTCTAATGCGATAGTGAAGGGGAGTTTTGGAGTAACTGGTAAAGTTGTCGCCATGTAAACAAGAGGTCATGGGTTCCAGCCTTTGGAAACAGCCTGCGACAGTAATGCAAGGTAAGTTTGCGTATAATACACTCATGTGGTAGGGCTCTTCCTCGGATCCTGCGCATAGTGGGAGCTTTAGTGCACCGGACTGTGCTTTTTTAATCTAATCTGGCAAAGTTGTTTTCATGTGATCAAGAAGTCCCGGGTTCAAGCCTTAGGAATCTCGGGTTCAAGCCTTAGGAACAGTCTGTGACAGTAATGCAAGGTAAGACTGCATATAGTACACTCTTGTGGTGGGGACCTTCCCCGGACCCTGTGCATAGTTGGAGCTTTAGTGCATCGAACTACCCTTTTTAAATTTAATCCGGTAATGAAGGGGAGCCTTGGAGTAACTGGTAAAGTTGTTGCCATTTTTTAATCTAATCCGGTAATGTAACTTGGGAAAAGAAGGGGAGTCTTGGTATAACTGATAAAGTTGTTGTCATGTTATGCTATCATTTTTGTTTTAGTGAATGTCCAATGTTCGATCATGTAAATGCCTTTAGGGGGTCGTTTGGTAGAGTGTATTGAAATAAAGAATGCATGCATTAATTAATGTGTATTGCTAGTACCTTGTTTGGTACATTTTTAGCCTATGTATAACTAATGTTTGTATTAGTCATACACTCTATTGCGTATTGAGGTGTGTATTTACTAATACCTCAAAATTTATGCTATTAGTGATGCAATGGATAGCATGATTAAAGACATAATTATTCCTCAAAATCTTTTCCACCGAGGGTATTTTTGTAAAAAATTATTTTTTAAAAAGAAAATTTTGCAATTCATGTATTTTTAATACATCAAACCAAATATTGCATAAGAAAAAAATGTAAGCATAGCTAACACAAACATTATTAATTCAAACATTACTGATGCATCATATTTTGCATTATTCCTATACACTCTACCAAACGACCCCTAAGTAGTTCATGATGGGTGAGTCCAGGCCGTAAGATTAGATTTAAAGGCGTCGTTGATGGACAACAGGTGAATATATGGTTTTCGGTTCAAGAACGTAAGGTATCCTTGCTTTACCAGGGTGAGAAGGGATAGAGAAAATGCCTCGAGCAAGTGTTCGAATACACTATCCTTAGCATTTGATCAGTTTCTTGAGCTATTGAAATGTCTGAAAACTATAAAATAAATAAAAAATGGGCAGCTCGGTGCATTAAAACTATCGCTATGCGCGGTGTCCGGGGAAGGGCCCCACCTGAAGGGTGTATCGTACGCAGCCTTACCTTGCATTTCTGTCAGAGGCTGTTTCCAAGGTTTGAACCCGTGACCTCCTGGTCACATGGCAACAACTTTACCAGTCATCTGATTTATTGTCTTTATGATTTGCAACTATTAGCTTCTGCATGACGATTCAACCGATTTCGAATCCCACACATTTTTTTGTTGATTTATCGCCTTTATGATTTGCAACTATTAACTTCCACATGACGCCCAATTGATTTCGAACCCCACATTTTTTTGCTCCATTAGTGACTGAAACTCACAGCCTTGGATTGTTTACCATCCGAGTGACTCCCTCTTATCTTTTAACTAACAAAACTGCTCCGACTTTGAAATGCAGAAATTGGGAATTGACAGCAGCATGGACAGGTGCAAAAGTGAAAGTACCAGTGAAGTTCATTGTGGGAGATTTGGATTCAACTTACAATGGAGCAAAAGATTATATAAACAATGGTGGAATGAAAAAAGATGTGCCTTTACTAGAAAAAGTGGTTATATTGGAAAATGTTGGCCATTTTCTTCAACAAGAAAAGCCCATTGAAGTTAACAAACAAATTCATAATTTCTTCATGGGCTTTTCTTCTACTTAAAGGTTTAAAAGTTTAGCCCTTGTAACTATGACACACACACTTATGTTATTGTTGTTGTTTCTTTCTTGTAGACGTTTCTCGTAGATGTTGCACTATTCCCTTGTTACTGTTGTTAAATTTTCATGATTTTTCCTTCTTCTTTGTACCTGAATTGGCTGTAGTTGAGTCGAAGGTCTTTCGGAAACAGCCTCTCTCCCACTCCGAGGTAGTGATAAGGTCTGCGTACGCTCTACCCTGTCCAGTCTTCACTTGTGGGATTTTAGTTGGTATAAAGTACCTTTTGATGTAATTGAATAAATGATTTTATATACTCATCTTGTAATTAAGTTATGTTATTAAATGTGTTACTTAATGTTTAAATCTTCTTGCATTATTTTCAAGTAATGTTGGTTTATAATTTGAACACCATTTAAAAACTTTGCAAATATAGTCTTGCGAAAATTATCCTTTCGAATGATCAGATTCAGAATTAACGTCTACTCATATGATTCTCAACCTTACAAACAAAACATTAGATTGTCGTCTAACGTTTGCAATATCGCTCAAAATTTTAGAACGTGGTTTAGTGTTCCTCATAAGATTTTCAGATTGTTCGAAACGAATTTTTAAAATATGGTAAAACATTAATAAATAGCAAAAGGAATAAAAAGATGACCATTTGCTAAATAATTATCCCAAAAAGGTAAACTTGCCAAATCTTTGCTATAGTTCTGGAGTGTGATATTGGGCCAAACAATGAATTGGGCTAACATGTAGAACACACGGGACATTTGCACTAATAGCCTTTAGATGCCACTATTTAAATTATGTCTCCTACTAGCTTAAGTCAAAATCATCAGGTCATTTTTTATGGACACACTAATTTTAGCATGTAATAATACACATTTAAAAAAGAGATAATGCATCGAAACACCCCTAAACTTGTAGCCAAAATTTACTTTAGACTCTAAACTTGTATGACAATTATTTACCCCCTTAATAACTTTGAACTGAATTTATTTCACCCCTTAGAAGCCAAAGTGAGATCGCGTGTTGCTGGGCGCGTCGAAGTCTTGTCTTTGCCTTTTATATTTTTTTTTAATCGAAAATATTCTTGTAAAGTTTCTTAACGGGTATAAATCCCAAATCACCTAACCCAATTTCATCCTCAAAAACCCTAATTTACTTCTCTTCTTCCTCAATTTCTCAAAATCTGCTTCCTCTCCGAAATTTAAGCATAATTTTGAGATTGGTTTCTCTTCCATTTCAAATGTAAGTGCTCTTGAAGAACCGTAATCTATTTTTCTAGCACGCAATGAGGTCGGTTAATTTGAGTAAACTTTGTATGGAAGAAAATGATAATGCTTTGTACAAAGAAGTTCATTGTAATCATGTATTTTTGTTGCATATGAAGACATCTCGGACTTAGAGGAATTCCGGAAGAAGATTTTGGGCATGTCCTTATTATGGGGTAGATATCAATTTTTTTGCTTTTACTATTCCGATAGACTTGATTAAAGACTAATTCATTCTTTATTTTTCACCATTGAAGGGTCCAACATCTTGCGACTGTTGGTGTTGAAGGGATAGAGAAGATATTGATCCGAGGTCCAAATATGTGATTCCAAAACTAATAAAGAAATTAGGTGAGCTTGAGAATTTAGTTGAGTCTTCTCAATATATTGACAATCATGCATCGATTAATGAAGTTGAAAAAGTTGAGTTGAATAAATTTGTTGAGAAAACTTCTCATGAAGTAGACAAGCCTAAAGAATCCAAAGATGATAATTGCCTTGATATGAAATTGGAGAAGTTGGAAGAAGAGGTTGAGAAGATCAAAGAAAGAAAGAAGAAGTGGAGAAGAATTGCTAAATTTGTTGTGTTTTGTTGTTCTCCACTACTAATAGCTATAAGCTATTGGCTTGGGATGATACATATAAAGAAAGGTTCAATGAGGTTACCTTAAGGTGGTTGTTCTTGTTAGAAGATATCTAGCTTATTTTGTGATTGGTGTTGCTTCTTTAGGCTTATTTTGTAATCTACTTTGGCTGGTGACTGTCTCTTGAACACTTGGTTGTTGTATTTTGTAGTGCAGCTTCTTTTAAGCTTCTTTTGTAATGTATTCAGCTGTTGGTTGTCTTGATATATATGAAGAAAAGTAGTTGAATTGATTGTATTATAAGCATTTGTTTTTTTGTAATGGCGCAACTTCTTTTGTAATGAAGTTAACCACAACTGCTTATAGTCACAACTAGTTAAGCAAGACTGCAAAAACTATCATTAACCACAACTGCTTATAGTCAAATGAGAATTGTGCAGAAACAGGATCATAAATGCTTCAAACAAATATTTTTCAACATAATGCAGTCACAGCTGCTCATATTTCTAACAAAAATATATAGCCAAAAGGGCAGTAACATTTACATCTTGCAATTACACATAAAATTAGTGCAATCACAATTGCATAATTGAAGTCACTAATCAAAATAGAAATTGCCTAAGTGGAAGTCACTATTGTTTCAGTACACAACATCAATACACAAAAACAAAAATCAGACTGCTTCTACTGAAAGGTTGATGAACTTGTTTGGCTTAGATGATTTACTTCAGCAGCATTTGACCTTGTCCTTATCCTTTTCTGTGCTCTTATTACTTCGAGATCTTGTTGTGTCATAGCTTTCTTTCCTTTCCATTTCACACCGAATTTGGGTTTGTGATGTCCAAGATGTCCAGTCACTATGGAGGAGTTCATAGGCATTCTAGGCTAAAAAAACAAAGTAGAACAAATTTATTTTATGACTTTTAAAGGATAGATTTTAAACTAGAGAAATTTCATCAAATTTAACTTACATTGAGAATTTTATAGACACTTTCTGTTTGAAACACCCCCATTCCAATCATCCTAGGTCTTTTAAAAGGTGCCCCTTTACCTCTTCCAACACCAACAACAAGTGTAACTCCTCTTCCTCTACCAATACTACCTACAGTAACATCGGTAGCAGGTCCTCTTTCTCTACCAACACCATCTATAGTAGCAGTAGCAGCAACTCCCCTTCCTCTACCAACAGCAACAGCTCCTCCTCCTCTACCAGCAACAACAACTCCCCTTCCCCTACTAGCAACAAGAACATCAACTCCCTTCCCTCTACCAGTAGCAACAACTCCCCTTCCTCTACCAGCAATAATAACATCAACTCCCTTCCCTCTACCAGCAGCAGCAACATCAGTTTCCCTTTCTCTACCAGCATCAACAGTAGCAGTTCTCCTTCCTCTACCAGCATCAGCAGCAACAGCTCCCTTTCTTCTGCCACCAGCAACAGCAGTAGCCTACAATATATAACAAAAAATGTAAGAAAATAATAGAGAAATGAACTAGTAATAAATGACAAGTCAATTGTTACCTTTGTAGACCCTTTCGGTCTTCTTTTTTTTTGTGCCTGCTGCTGCAGAGGAACCTACACTGGATTTTGTTGAACTTGCAGCCAAAAGACAACACTTCTTATTATGACCCTTGGCATGACATATACTTGTCACGCCCCAAAATTCCATCGGGCCGGACTGGCACCCGAAGCCGAGAAGGCTCGAGAGAACCCGTTCAAATACCTGTACTTTCACTTACATGTCACCAAAAATTTGGACAGCACTTCGTTTCATATAGAAGGATATAATTACCTGTATCAGCACAACACGCACAAATATATATATATATAATACTTGGCCGTCGGGGCCACCACATATACAAATATAACATCACTATATAAACTTTCATGACTTTACCCTTCCTTATGTCTACAAAGCCTCTAGGATATACATGACATAACTAGGGTCGGGACAAACCCCCGCCCACACATGACTCCTGTACAATAACAAAACATAAGGAATCGACTCGGAAAGCTCCGAAGAAAACTGGAGCTCACCAACAATAGCTGTATGACCTGGCTCCTATCTATGCTGTGAATGAGCTGAAGCACCTGTGCCTGCAGCATGAAATGCAGGTCCCCCGTGAGGGACGTCAGTACGAAATATGTACTGAGTATGTAAAGCTGTAAATAATCATATGTGATATGGGGATCAAGAAAATCAGACGCAAGTGAATAAATCATAATAGAAGTGAACCACACTTCATAAACACTTTTAGGATCATGTACATTATCATTAATCTGAATTGGGTTCTTGAATTCAAACACATTTGTGGAACGGTATACTTTCGTTCATTTCATTCTTTACAATTATCATTCGTCATTACCTCCTCCTCCCGAACCTCCAACCACCTAACAATAATCAATATTGTACCGTACTATGACCATTAGGCTGCCCCCAGTACATATCAACTAGGATCGACCCATGCTAGGCTTATGCCCCTGAGATACCACCAATAAACACATAAATAGGGATCGACCCATGCTAGGCTTATGCCCCTGGGATACCACCCACACGTATATCAAGTGACACACATAAGAGATTTTTCCAATAACTTAGTTCAAAAGCTTTTGAGATTATTACATTAGTGTTCATGCCAATATAGTACCTTTGGAACAATGATACATCAATAGGAACCAAGTAATAGATCTTCTATACAATAACGATGTAATAAAGACTCATTGGTACATCAACAATGTGTTTCAGAATCATCAATATCACAACAATGAAATAGGAGTCTTTTGGTATATCAATGAAACATTTTGACACTTAATAGAATGGAAACAACTTCGTTGGTAATGTAGAACAATACATGTTTCTGGACAACCTCGGAATCTTACTTGATGGAACATTGGTGTTTTCATGCCAAAGAACATCGTTAGAGTATGCTTTACATACCTCGTTGTAGATTCGGATACCAATTCAACACAACTTCCCGCCTTTACAAATCACTTATCTACAATGAAATGTTTGGCATCTAGTATTAGCAACCCAACACCACAATTCTCTTCCATAATTCCATACAACCAATATTTGCAAAGCATTCCAAAAACCAACTTGAACAATAGGTTTATGTGTATATATATATATAATCATCATTTCAATACCACATCATCACACCAAATCCCTTCACAATTCAACATAATCCAACCATGCACAAGAATAATCCAACATCATTTCCAATCATCTTTCAACAACAATTAAATAACATACTTCTTATGCTCACATGCATATATATATATATATATACATATCCATATAAATAACACCAACATAATTTACATCCTTACCATAAAATGGCCCTTTTGATTTCGAAGTCCTGTTGGCACAAATAAGGGGTGCTTCTCGAAGCCCTCGAGACGGTGAACACAACTACGAAATCAATTTGGATTTTCTACGGTTGAATCACAAGATAATTGGAGTTGAACTTAGGCTAGGGTTTCTTATTCTTCAATAATTTGGATGATAAATGATGGATAAGAGGCTAAGTATATGTATATAATGATCAATTTTCGTCCATGAGGTGATGGAAAATGACCATATTGCCCTTAAAATTTAAGTAAATCCGAATCTGTCCATGGTGGACTATTTTGATAGGCTAAAGTAAATCGACCATAACTCTTTGCTCCGATATCGTATTTGGGTGAAATTGGTATCGTTGGAAAGATAATTAAAAGGGATTTCATTTCATATAAAGTAGGCCACCCAGTTCATCTTGTACAAGGAGTTATGATCATTTGAAGTTGACCCTAAAAATCTGTTTTGAGAGGCTTAAGTAAAACGAGTATAACTCCTTACTTAGATGTTGGATTTGGATGAAACCAATTGCATTGGAAAGAAGACTCAAAGATCTTTCTTTTGATAGGTCTCAGCTCTCCCATTTAATTATATTAAGAGAGTTATGACCATTTAAAGTCGACCCAAAAATCTGTTTGGCTGCAGTACTTTTGTGTGCAGAAAATTTCTGCACATTTACTGTTCATTGCGTCCACCGTTTTCAAGTTTCGAACATGCTCGCTTATATCCGATATTCATCTGTTTTCAGAAATCTTTATATCGTTGGAAATATAACTCGATAAACTTCGCATAGAAACTTCGACGAGCAAATTCCAGTATAAATAAAGTCGATTCCTATACACATATAATCAAACTATACACTTGAAACCATCTCAAAATAATCAATACTCATACTTAAACTCATATATACCTAACTTATGATCAATACATATACTCCAACACATATAACCATGGCTAATGCACGTAATTAAGTACGGGGTGTTGCAATACTGCAGCTCATCTCAACACCATGTTTAGACAACTTTCCAGTCTTGTTTTTACTTTGCTCCTTTCTTCTAGATTTGCCAGGTCTGTCTGGAAGTTTTTTTATTATTGGAGGTAAAACAGAAAGGTTGGTTGATTTTGACCATATTTCCATATTAGCAACAGGCTGGATATAGTAACTATAAGTCTTGAGGTAGGTTTCCTTGGTATACCAATGTGCAACATTATGAATTGGCTCCAATCTCCTATAATATAGTACAGCTACGACATGAAAACAAGGTATACCATTCAACATCCAAGACCTACAAGTGCCACTTCCATCTCTCAGATTCACTATGAAAGTATTGCCACAGCTATTCTTAACTTCAAAACCAAACTCACCATTCCACTCTAGGGTACACTTCATTGATTTTGTTGTGTTTCTTGCAATACTTTTAGTGCTATTGGAGAAATATCAGTTAACCAAGTATCAACAAACCCTCTCAGCTGTCCTATTCTTCTCATCACCTTGACCCTTATTTCTTCAAGCATTGTGATGATATTCTTGTGTCTGGGCCCCAATATCCATGAATTAAAACTTTCAACCATGTTGTTGTCAACACTGTCACAACAACTATGATACTTGAAGTACACTTTGGACCACCTTTCTATGTTATACCACAAAAGATCTTCACAAATTTTATCACCTAAAAGCTCCATATGATCCAAATTTCTTCTCAATTCTTACTCATATGTGGATTTGTCACACTTCCAAAAATAATTTCTCCTTTCAATACCCTTCAAAACTTTGGACCAGTTAGCTAAAATATGTCTTGCACACATTCTTTTTTCTGCATTTGGCAGTAATTCTGTAATTGGATTGTCAAGACCCTTCAAGAAATAATAAATGTTAGAGATTATAGTTAAAAAAGAAAATATAGTTAAAAGAAAAAAATAAAGACAATTACTAACAAATGCTTTACCTTTGCATATCAGTGATAGTAGTCACTTCAGACCCATCTCCCAGCTCAAGATCATTCTTCACAAGTCTTATAAACCATCTCTAATTGAATGTGTTTTCAACTTCAACCACTGTCCGGGCTAATGGTAGCATCTAATTATTCCCATCTTTACAAACAGCCACAAGTAGTTGAGCTTTACAAACACCTTTCAAAAAGCAACCATCAAATCCAATACATCTCCTAGCACCATCTTTGAATGCTTTCTTCAAAGCATCAAAGCATATATAAAATGATACAAATTATTTTTTTTCATCTTCAAAGGTTTCTTCACTAAGCTTCACCAAACATGTGCTACCTGGATTGGTCTTTAAAAGCTCATTTTTATAATCCAGAATCCTTTTAAACTCCTCTACATGGTCACCCATGATCTGTTGCAACACAATATTCCTAGCTTTTCTTGCCACTGTCCTCCCAATATATACCTCCAATTCCTTTTCCACCAAGTTTTGAAACTGAAAAACTCTAATACCAGGCTCAGATATAATCCTATCTCTGTATCTCTCTGTCAAGTACTTTGAATTCACAAGTTTGTTTTTGGTTGTGGCATTACATATGTGGACTGGATTATACTTTTTCACCTGAAAATCTTCAATTCTAGAATCATGGCTTCCAAACAACAACCATGGACAACCATCAATACATTTTACTCTCACCCTTTTTGGTTCATTCACATACTTGTCTAATTCTACATGTTCTTGCACGACATACATAGTAATAGCTTTTCTAAATTGCTGAACATTTTCAAAACAAAGAAAGCTCCCAAACTATTGTTTTACAAGTAGGATCAAAGATAGTTCTCTTATGATTTCTTTTTGTTCTCCTTGCTTTTCTTTCTCTTCTTCCAGATTGTTCTACTTCATCATCTCCATCATTGCCATCATCACTATCTATTTCAAAGCTAACATCTACATCAGAATCAAAATATGGCTCATCTCCAACTATTTTTCCCTCTAAAGTAATTTTTTTGTTGGATAAAAACTCATCATATCCTAAGTCAACTCCTTTTTTACCTAAACTAACCCCTTCAGTTCTAGGCTCCTTTTTCTTCCTTTTTTTCCCTTCAGATCTCTTTTTTTTTGACAGCTCTCTTTTCTTCCCTCAAAACTCTAACTTCATCATGAGCATCACTACCATATTCAACTTCACTTTTATAAAAAAAGTCTTCGTAATCTGAATTTACAGTATCATCCGATGGAATTATTGGCACATCTGATGCAATAACAAAACTAGTCCAACCCAAGTTTTGCTCATCATGAGGAGCAGCACAACAATCACTACCAAAATATACTCTCCACTAGCAGTAACCCCACCACCATCACTATTGAAGTTCTGCTCAACAGTAGCAGCAACACCACTACCACTACTCTTTTCAATAGTACTAGCAGAGGGTGCACTACTCAAGTTCTGCACAACAGTTGTAGCAACACCACTACCCAAATTTTCCTCTACACCACCTAACTCCTCACCATTAGAACAAACAGCACCAAATACATTACACTCTCCAACACTAGTAGTAGCAGCACCACTATTTCAATTTTCACTCACAAAAGGCTCTTGAGGTGTGTCAGCCTCTACAAAGCTATCTTCAAACCCTAATTTTTCACTTATCCCACAGTCTTGACTAGACTCTTTGTCAAAAGAAGTAGAAGATTCCCCACCCACATAGGAAATATATTCAATAGCAGGTGTTTTAGGGACCACGTGGGGTTCATCTACTAAATGTGATACATATAGCTGAACAATATCTCAATTTTTAAGTGGAGGTACAATTCTCAAAATATCCCTATCAGAAGTCACTTTTATTAGATAATTACGTTTAGAAGGTCTCATATAGCCAATGCACGATTCAACATTATAACCAATTTCTTTAACATACCCAACAAACTCATAGTATGAAAACCTATCAATATGGACACCAAAACAATCTGTAACAATACCTCCATGGTACTTTATACGAGGCTTTTGCTGTAACCTTCCTCCATTATGAAACCTCAATATAATATATGCAAAATTCATAGGTAATCTGAATTTTTTTTTTTAAAAGTACGATCTTTACAACAAAATCAATTTTTACAGCATAGAAAAACCCTAAATCCAAATAAAACAACTTAAGCATCTTAAACAATTTACGAAAAGCCCTAAAACAAACCTGTTAGAACCCTAATCGAGTTGTAGATCATATGATTTTGGGTGAAATGGAGTTGAAAATTAACCTAAATTCGCGATTTTTGACAGCTAAAGTGAGAGAAATGTCATTGAGTGAGGAAATTAGGGGTATTTGTTAGGGTTGGGTCGGGTTTTAATGATTGGGTCGGCTTTATTAGGGTCGGATCAGGTTTTAGTAAGGAATGAGTCGGGTTTTAGTAAATGGATTCATTAAATGACGTGGACGAATAAAAAACGCGCGTGTCCAACACTACTTAGTCTTGACTTTGGATAAGATTTAGAGGGGTGAAATAAATTCAGTTCAAAGTTGTTAAGGGGGTAAATAATTCTCATACAAGTTTAGGATCTAAAGTAAATTTTGGCTACAAGTTTAGGAGTGTTTCGATATATTATCTCTTTAAAAAATAATCAAATTTATGAATTAGTATTTCATCCCATCGAAACATTAGAATAAACGGTGTTATTCATGACAAATATAGTGAGCTGGTAATCAAATCTTTGCGATGGACACGTCAAATTTCAAACCAATCTGTTCCATCAACCAAATTCAAACAAATTATCATTACTGATACACATTAAAAACAATCAAATTTATGAATTTGAATTTCATGATTTCGAAATATCTAAACAAACAACGTTAGTTATGGTGAATATGATGAATATAGATCACCAAATAATTTTTGATGAAAATACTAAATTTCGTACCAAACAAAATCCATCAACATATCAAATTTGAAAAAAAAATTAACATATATTAACTACATGATGTATAAGTTAGACACATTCCACAAAAAAGTAAAGCAAAGAAGATAATACCTTTTTATCTGTCCTTTAATTCAAGACTTTGTCTCCTCGAAATAACTCACAAATTATACAAAAATATAAACTGCTCATGCCTGTTCCTTTGGGTGAGTACTTTGTGATAACCTCCTCACTGTGCAATAACTCGCAAGTCATACAAAATCTAAACCGTTCATAACCGAATTACAGACGGACATTAAATTCGTTTTAAGGTCTCTCATATAGAACACTACCTCACTCAGTCATGCCCTTGCCATCGAAGACAAAACTTTCATTCCAATTAAAATGGCATAATTTTAAAAATTTGAAAAAAATGTAACTTAAATTCCAAATGTAATTTTATATTATTAATAATAAGATTTTATAGTTGACAAACGTATATTCTTGCATATTCATTGAAATATTTGGTATATGATTTCTCAAAATGTAAATAAAATCAATTGGATATAATAATAATGGCTTACCTACAACAACCTTGGGATGTGTGAACTTTGGAAATATCACTTGTGGGCTCCCATACTCTATCTTCTTAATTATCTAATATGTTTGGTTGGACCCTTTGACCATACTATAGTAAAATATCATTGTTAAAAAATGTACTAAATAAATTTTCTTTTAACACTTTGTTGTCAAATAATTTGAAGCCTATCAAAAGTTCCATTGATAATAAACTTAATACCAACATGGGTTGTGGTGTATTGAATGAGACTGCTCCATCTTTAATCAGATGTCGAGAGTTTGATCATAGATATGAAGAAAACTCTGTTGGGAGCGCTGTCACCTTAATGGGCCTTGCAACGTCGGAGATTCAATGCGGACATCAAACACCGGATGAAAAACAAAAAACTTAATATATAAACCTGTCGTTTAACTTGATCACTATTGATATTTACATTCCTTAATTTTAAAAATGCATAAATATATACTTAAATTTATATAAAGTTGAATGCGTAGATATATACATTTATGTAATATATACAAATCAATTCAAATGATTTTAGTTGAATTGTCATGCACGACGTGCGTGGCTACTTAAGTATCTACTTATACATACTCAAAATTGAATGATATAAATACTAATTGATATCAATTTAAAGAGCACGCTTATATAATAGGAGTATATCTTAATAAAAGATTAAATACAATCAATCTCTCATAACATAAAAAATTATTTAGTTAAATAAATTTACAAACAGAAATAATTTCATATTTTATCTTACATTTAACTAGATTTGATTCCATTACCAATTTTAAAATTAATCTAATCACAATTACAAAATTATTTTAATACCACATTAATCTAGTCTCAACATTACAAATCCAAAATCAATTATTTTCCAAACCAAACAACCCCTAAACCAAAATCCTAATCTTCCTTTTTTGACTTCCTAAAAAACAGATTACCATCCAAACACACCCTTACGTCATTTCTCTCCCCATAAATACCACTCTCTCTTTTCCATTTCCAAAATTCTCTCATCAATTTCATTTTTCTCCGATCACTCTCCCATTTTCCGTCGCCGGAATTATCAATTTCCGATCAGAAAAATGAGTAGTAATACAAAAGGAAGAACTACGATTGATGTTGGAGCTGATGGAGTTGCTGTCATTACGATAATTAATCCTCCTGTTAATTCTCTTGCATTAGATGGTACGTCAAATTGATTGTTGTTCGATCGATCTCATTCATCTTACATTCTCATTTGTGAATTATTTACATCGTAGGTAGTGAGCTGAGGATTTCATAGGAAAAATAAAAATATTAAGTGATTTTTTTAATCTATTTTAGTTTTAATGACGTTGGCGTGAGTTAGACATGTATTTCATGAAATTGATTGAGCTGAGGTGGCACATATTTTATGAAATTAGTTGAGCTGATGTGTGAGGTGACATGTATTTGTGAAATTGATTGAGCTCAGGTGTCATTAGGTGGGACATATTTTATGAAATTAGTTGAGCTGACGTGTGAGGTGACATATTTTTTTGTAAAATTAATCGAGGTGATTAGATGAACTGAGGTGGCGTGTATTCTATGAAATTAATCGAAGGTGTGAGGTGGTATGTATTTCCGTAAAATTAGTTAACTTGAGGGGTGATGTGACATTTATTTGGTGAATTAGTTGAGCTGAGGTGTGACGTGGTGTGTATACTATGAAATTAGTCAAGTTGAGGTGTGAGGTTGTATGTATTCGTGTAAAATTAGTTGAGCTGATGTGACATAGCGTGTATTCTACGAATTTAGTCAAAGGTGTAAGGTGGTATGTATTCCCGTGAAATTAGTTGAGTTGAGGTGTGATGTGGCATGTATTTGTGAGGTGATAGGTATTCGGGGAATTAGTTGAGCTGAGGTGTGACGTGGTATGTATTCTATGAAATTAGTCGAAGGTGTGAGGTGGTATGTATTCCCGTGAAATTAGTTGAATTGAGGTATGACGTGACGTGTATTTAGTGAAATTAATTTAGTTGAGATGTGATTTGGCAGGTATTTGATGAAATTAATTGAACTGAGGTGTGAGGTGACACGTACTTCATGAAGTTAAAGTGAGTTGATGTGTGAGGTGACACATATTTTGTAGAATTAATTAAATTAAGGTGATATATTTTATGAAATTAGTCGTTAGGAGTCACATACTTTGTCAAATTAGTTGAGTTGACGTGTGAGGTCACACTTATTTTGTAAAATTAATTGAGTTGAGTTGTTAGGTATTTATGAAATTAGCCGAGCTGATATGTGAATTGACATTGTATTTCGTAAAATTAATCGATTTGAGGTGTGAGGTGGCACGTATAGCATGGAGATTAAAATTATTTGATAAGATAGTGATATAATATAGAAAATAACTATCGGAAGTTTCAATACTTATCTTTTATTACTTCTCATCCAAACACACCCTTACGTCATTGTTCACCGTACCGTCACGTTATCTCCTCCCAATAAATATCACTTTCTCTTTTTTCCATTTACAAAATCTTTTAAACAAATTCAATTTTCTCCGATCAGTTTCCCGTTTTCCGATCATAATTGTCGCCGGAATTTTCAGTTTCCGATCTTAAAAATGACTAGTAATAGTAATACAAAAGGAAGAACTACTATTGATGTTGGAGCTGATGGAGTTGCTGTCATTACGATTATTAATCCTCCTGTTAATTCTCTTGCGTTAGATGGTACGTTTATTCGTTTTTGTTAGATCTCAATCATCTTATAGTCTCATTTTTTTTAATTGTGAATTATTAATGAAACAATGATCAATGAAGTAAGTTGAGTATCATGATCAAATTTCAATCGTATCTGATTTTTTTAAATCTGTTGTAGTGTTGATGGATAAACTTACGTGTGATATCTGATGCTGGTGTGAGGTGGCAGGTACTTTATGAAATTAGTTGAGCTGAGGTGTAGTGTGAGGTGGCATGTATTTCATGAAGCTAGTTGAGGTGTGAGGTGTACGTAATTTGTAAAATTAATTAAGGTGTGCACAAACTGGCCTCAATATCAGAATTAGATGAGTTGAGGTGTGAGGTGGCACAGATCTCGTGAAATTAGATGAGGTGAGGTGGCACAGATTTTTGTGAAATTAGTTGAGTTGAGATGTGAGGTGGCACGTATTCTTTGAAATTAATTGAGCTGAGCTGTAGCGTGAGGTGGCATGTATTTTATGAAGCTAGTTGAGGTGTGAGGTGCATATAATTCGTAAAATTAATTAAGGTGTTCACAAACTGGCCTCGACATTAGAATTAGATGAGTCGAGGTGTGAGGTGGCATAGATCTCGTGAAATTAGATGAGGTGTGAGGTGGCGTGAAATTAGTTGAGTTGAGGTGAGGTGGCGTGAAATTAGTTGAGCTGAGGTATGAGGTGATAGGAATCCTGTGGAATTAGTTGAGCCGAGATGTGAGGTTACACATATGCCATGAAATTAGTTGAGCTGAAAGCAGAGGTGGCACTTGTTTCATGAAATTAGTTTAAGTTGAGGTGTGGGATGACACCAATTTTCTGAAATTAGTTGGGGTGTGAGGTGGTACGTATTTCGTGAAATTAGTTGAGGTGCTCCAAACTAGTCTGGACATCATAATTATATAAAAAAAGAATGGTACGAGTTAGGACTATTAATTAATCCTTTTAATGGGGAGGAAAAAAATTTACCAAGTAATATTTCTTATTGGTAGATGGAGTTATTGGGTGCTAATAGGGGTAGGTAGATAGGTACATGTGGAATTAGCCGAGGCAGTAGCAAGCTGGTTTCGACATTATGTTATTAAAAAAATGATCAATTCTTTGAAATGCTAATTGACTTGAGTAACGAAAACATGTGATTTATAGAGTAGATTGTATCGTGTGAGATACACACGTCTACCTGTCAAATCGCATGAGATTTCCCTAGGACACGTGTGTTTACTCTTTCAACTTTATGATAGTTTAAGTGCCTACGTTGCACATCCAAAGTTGGAGGGTATAGACGCAGATGAGTTCAAGCTAAAAGGCGCGTTTATGTATTATGTCCACTTTCTTATGTCTGTCTTTGATGTGTTACTTGTCAGTATCATTGCTTTCTTTTAGGCAGCTTTTCGTAGCAAAACTGTGCTTGATGTATATCATCAAGCTAGTATCTCACCAAGATCATTGGGGCACTAAGGACCATAGTTCCAAAAAGGAGCAATAGTAAAGGACATATAAAGGGTGGGCACTGTAGAATGTTATTGTAAATTATTTGATGGGAAATCAAACAGAGCAATATTTTTGAGATATTATGTAAGAGCGAGGAATTCAATACTGCATGAGAAAGTGCTGGACCTTTCATAATGGACAAAACATGCCCTTGCACAGATAAACAAGACTTATTTGATCCATATGCTATACGATGTGACTGCACTTGGTAGATTCCTTTGAGCTTGACTGCCACTTCTTTTGCGTAGTGTTCATAGAGGGGCTTCTTTCTCTGGAAGCATGTATGAATTTTTTGTGATCCAAAGTTTGTGTTAAAAGATATGTGTTTTAAAGCGGAACTATATATGTTTTTTATAGTGGATTTAACTACTTTTGGATTAAGGGGAGTTGATTGACATTTGTGTTGTACACAATATTTTAAAGTGTTGATATTGGTAATGTAACTAGGAGAAAGATACTAAAGTTGCTTAATTGTTGATGTTGGTAAATATAATTACGAGAAAGATACTAAAGTTGCTTCGTCTCGTGTTTACTTTTGTAAAAAAGGTCAGAAGAACTGGATAAGAAAAGCTGTCTTTCCTTGAAATGTACTTTCATGATTTTCCAATTTTGATGCTCAATATTTTGAATCAGTAATTGATTTTATACTGTTGCAATTTCTTTTCAGTGCTGTACAGCTTGAAAGAGAACTACGAGCAGGCCTTAAGAAGGGATGATGTGAAAGCAATTGTTGTGACAGGTGAATGTCAAGAAATCACAGTCTCCTTATATATCCTGTTAACTTTATGTATCCACATCGAAAAAGGGATGGGGAATTGGTCTCCTTATATGAACTTGGACAATCCTCCCCTCATGAGCTAGCTTTTGAGGTTGAGTTAGGCCCAAGATACATTCTTTATAAATGGTATTAGAGCCAGACCCATCCCAAATCTTTGTTCACCGATGTTGGGTCCCCATATTATATTATCCACGCTCCAGTGCGGGGGAGTGTTAAGTATCCACATCGAAAAAGGGATGGGGAATTGGTCTCCTTATATGTACTTGGACAATCCTCCCCTCATGAGCTAGCTTTTGAGGTTGAGTTAGGCCGAAAATTCATTCTTTATATATCCAATGGGTGACATATTAAGCTTGAATGTGTAAACATTTGTAGGCGCAAATGGCAAGTTCTCTGGTGGTTTTGATATCAGTGCCTTTGGTAAACTGCAGGGAGGAACAGGTAACATCTACATTTTACTTATTTTCTATTATGATGCTGCAAGAGTTTTCTTAGCTAACTTCAATATTTTCACAGTTGAATCACCGAAGCCTGGTTTTATATCAGTGGAGATTCTCACTGACACCGTTGAAGGTGAGCCTTTAGGATTTTTATCTTCTTCCTTGAGACAAACTATTGGGTGCAGTTTAAACATGTCTATATTTTGCTGATTTGTCTCTTGATACTAGCTGCAAGAAAACCTTCTGTGGCGGCAATTGATGGTCTCGCTCTTGGTGGAGGACTAGAAGTTGCAATGGTACATATAAGTTATTGTTCTCTATAAATTATCCTGTTGATCATTTGCTGACTCCTTATGCGTTAAAATCAGGCTTGTCATGCACGAATTTCTACTCCCAATGCACAACTTGGATTACCAGAACTTCAACTTGGTGTACTTCCAGGATTTGGAGGTAAGCAAGCTTGACTCTATGGTTAAATTGTTATTTTCTCTTTATTTATTTTTTCCCCGTGTCTACCATCAGCTTTGGGTGAAGGAAATGCTAATATGGTCATGGTTTTTCACCTTCTAACAATCAAAGCTTGCATAACTGTTGTGTATGAGCGAGCACATTGTACTTATATTGAATTACACTCTTAATTTTTCATATTGGCCTTTTTTCCAATTAAAACTTTGTTTTTTATTAGGCTAAATAAAGTAATATTGAGAGAAGCACTTATAAATCACTATATAAAAAAAAATTGAAAAACAAACATTTTATTGTCATCTTTTACCAAGTCTAATTTTATGAACTGTGAATTTCGGATTCTTTCAGTAGTTTTGAAATAAAGTATGTTCAAGCACACATTACGTAACCTTAATGTCCCATTCTAGTTAGCATTACCTAGTTAGAAATTTAAAAATCTAGCTGTTGCTTCGTTCTCTTGATCACTATTATCTTTTCGAGAATACAACTCAAGAGTGTTTAATTTCTAAAATTTCTCCATATGAAAGGTTAATTATCTCTCCAAAAATTTGTTGGGGCCATTAAAAGAAGTCCATCCTCTGACCCTTACGAGGAAATTAAATTGGGTAAGAAAGGTTCATGAATGTCAAATACATACCCAGTTTATCCAAGCATACTTTTTCAGATACTAGTAAGACATGAATGCGTGGTTGCACCCAAGGTGTGGCCTAGTGGTTAATGGAGTGGGAGGAGAACTATTGACGTCTAGAGTCTTAAACTACATTAGGTCATTTTTTCTCATCTGTCTAATCCTATCCTTTGTGAGCAGTGTTGCCCGGTACCTGGTGGAATAGCCGAGGTGTGCGCAAATTACGCAAGCTGTTTTGGCCTGCGCAAATTACGCAAGCTGTTTCGGCCACCACTGTCTTCAAAAGAAAAGAAAATGATACACATGAATAAATGGCCTAGTATTTGGTGTGTTTTCTTCATAGAATGCTGCATATATGACATTAACCTTAGAGCAAGACATGTCCGCATAGTCAACACTGGTAAAGTCATAGTTTTGTAAGACTAGATAACATCATAATCTATTTGACCATCCGTGAGGAGCATATAAATTCGTTAGGGTTTGTTAAAGATAATCGAAAGGATATTTGCACTCAGAGCCTAAGAAGTTTATAAGTAGGATAAAAATGTCTACTAAAAAACGGTGCACATGGTGTCATGGAAAAAACTGTTTATCGTCAAAGGACATGCAGAAATGTAAGGAACCGTGTAATGAAGCTAATTGCCATGCACTAATGCTTAAGCCGATGCATGTATTGAGTTAATATATAAGGGAGCATTTCATATTTTAGGTACCTGATTGTCTAGATTAAACGGGGGTATTGAAATTATTAGATGTCTGATCTAATTGCCAGCAGAACTTTAAATGGGACGTCCTGTAATTTTTTTTGTTCTGTTTATTGTTAAATCCTTGGATCCAAAACATACGATCCCTATCATAAACAGTACTCATACCACTGTGCTCTGTAATCCAACACCACATTTCTTCCTTTTAACTCATTTTATCTGCACTATTTCAGGTACTCAGCGGCTCCCCCGCCTCGTAGGTCTTGCCAAGTCCCTCGAAATGATTCTTGTAAGTTGCTATTTCTTTCTAAGTTATGAGGCATATTTTTGGCACTATAGTTGCTTCTTACCCTCTCGCTCTAATATATCAATGTAGACATCAAAGCCTGTTAAAGGAGAGGAAGCTGTTAATCTGGGCCTTGTTGATGCTGTAGTTCCATCAAACCAATTACTGGGTACTGCTCGTAAGTGGGCTCTTGATATTTTGGAGTGCAGAAAGCCTTGGGTTGCCAGTCTCCACAAAACTGACAAGATTGAGCCTCTTGGTGAGGCAAGGGAAATATTTAAGTTTGCAAGAGTTCAAACGCGCAAACAGGCTCCAAATCTCCAGCATCCCTTAGTTGTCATTGATGTTATCGAAGAGGGTATAGTGTCTGGTCCACGTGCTGGGCTTTGGAAGGTTTAGTTCTGGCTCTATTTCTTTTGTGCTTTCTGTCTAGTTACCCAATTTGTAAATCTAAAAAGATGTTGGTATTTCCAGGAGGCTGAAGCATTTCAAGCTCTTCTACATTCAGACACTTGCAAGGCCTTGGTCAATGTTTTCTTTGCTCAGCGTGCAACCACAAAGGTTAATGAGTTAAATGCTTTACACAGAAATTATTGTCGCATATTTCAACTTTGGTGTAAATAGCGATTCAAAATTTTAGTTTGTTTTCATATTCCTTTTTAACAAAACTGAATGTTTGCTTCGAGTTCATATGGATATGAGGAGAACCTCTAAGATTTGTATTGCTGTAATGGACCCAATGTTTGAATATGGTAAGCTTATCAGCAGTAGATGACTTTGTATGACTGCTATACAAATAAAAACATAATCGAACTATGCTTTATTCCAGAAATTGGTAGAGACTATGCAATTCAATTGCGTAGTCTCTCTATACATGATACTTACAACAGTCGCATTCTTGATTGAATATGCGAGGCTATGATGATTGGTTACTGCATAATTGGGTGCTTATTAACATTAAACTATGAAATCTTTACGATATGTGTGCCAAGCAGGGTGATATAGTTCATCCTTGTCAATCTTCAATTCTGACCTCTTGATTCTGCCTACTACTTTCCTCACACAAGCAGGTACCAGGGGTGACTGACTTAGGATTAAAACCCCGACGCATAAAAAAGGTCGCAATTCTTGGAGGTGGTTTAATGGGTTCTGGAATTGCAACTGCACTGCTTCGTAGTGGCTACCCAGTGATCTTGAAAGAAGTTAATGACAAATTCCTACAGGCTGGGTTGGGCAGAGTAAAAGGTAAAGCCATTGTCTTGTGTTTATATGATAGCTTATACTTGTTATGGCCAGTGACTAATACAGTAATTCCTCAGCCAATTTGCAAAGCGGTGTCAAGAAAGGGAAAATGAGTCAAGAGAAGTTTGAAAAAACTTTCTCCCTACTCAAGGGTGCTCTGGATTATGAAGGTTTTAGAGATGTGGACATGGTCATTGAGGTCGGTATTCTCATTATAGAAAGTACTCTCTGATTCTCCTTGGTATCTAACTGTGTCTTGCTCTTAATATGTGTAACAGGCTGTCATCGAGAATGTATCTCTAAAGCAGCAAATATTTGCAGATCTTGAGAAGTATTGCCCTCCGCATTGCATCCTAGCAAGTAACACATCTACTATTGACTTGAATTTGATTGGGGAAAAGACCAAATCTCAAGATCGTATTATTGGAGCTCACTTTTTCAGGTAATGTTTTCTGAAACCATGAATTTTGTTTTATTGCATTTTTCTTTTAGTTCTGTCAAATTGATTGATTGGCTGGTGCAGTCCGGCTCATGTGATGCCATTGTTGGAAATCGTCCGCACCCAAAAGACATCGCCGCAAATAATTGTAGACTTGCTTGATGTTGGCAAGAAGATAAAGAAAACCCCTGTAGTAGTGGGGAACTGCACTGGTTTTGCTGTCAACAGAATGTTCTTTCCTTACACCCAAGCTGCTCTTTTGCTAGTTGAACGTGGCGCAGACGTCTTCCGCATAGATAGGATCATTACTAAATTTGGCATGCCAATGGGCCCCTTCAGGTAAAAAGATAATAAGCTGTAGGGTTAGATATGCCCGTCTGTTAAGGTGGCAAGGCCTTAAAGATTTGGTGTTTCCTAAATGCAGATTATGTGATCTTGTTGGTTTTGGTGTTGCGATTGCTACTGGCGGGCAATTTGTGATGAATTTCCCGGAGAGAACTTACAAATCAATGTTGATACCGCTCATGCAAGAAGATAAAAGAGCTGGTATGATTTCTATATTTTGAAATGCTGGTCCGATTATTTAGTGAAAAATGCAATTTGAAACATTTATAATGGACGTTTGGTACACTTCTGTAGGTGAAACTACTCGGAAAGGGTTTTACGTATATGATGACAGACGTAAGGCAAGCCCAGATCCAGAAATAAAGAAGTATATTGAGAAGGCAAGAGAAATGTCTGGTGTTACCATTGACCATAAGGTCTTTCTCTCTCTCTCTCTTTCCCTCCTCGTTGTTGATGAATACTACTCTTGAGATACTTTTCAGTAATTCTACTCTGTTCTTACTCAATTGTTTTGAACTCAACGCAGATGGCAAAACTCTCGGACAAGGATATCATTGAGATGATTTTCTTCCCTGTGGTAAATGAAGCCTGTAGAGTGCTTGCAGAAGGCATAGCGGTCAAATCTTCTGATCTTGACATTTCTGCTATTATGGGCATGGGATTCCCTCCTTACAGGTTCATTTCATTTGCATTTCCGTTTGCTCCTCCTCCACCACAGCCGATCTGAATATTGTCACAAGATCATGCTAAAAGAGGTTAAAAAAATATTCTTGGCTAACAAGAAAGATTTGTCTACTTTCTTTGCCAGGGGAGGAATCATATTCTGGGCAGACACTCTTGGATCCAAATACATCTGTTCAAGATTGGATGAGTGGTCAAGAATGTATGGAGACTTTTTCAAGCCTTGTTCCTACCTTGCTGAAAGAGCCGCCAAGGGGGCTCCTCTGGTGAGTATTTTGAGTTTTATTATTGGTATATGATACGGGATCCATGTAGGTGTTGGGAATGTTTGAGATAATCTCATGGACCTCTTCGTAGTGTTTCCTTTAGATCTCCTACTTTATTCTGCCACAGTAAATCTATGATTCTACATCCGAATGGATGCGTCTTGCTTCCTTTGGTGACTTAGTGGACTAGGCTCCCATTTGCTGTCTGCAGGCACATATTAGTCATCAACTCGGATCAGCCATCATTTCATTGGCACACACCCTTCGCTGTTGATTGCGAGGTCACATTATTAGTCCACGTAAAATCCTGATACCATGTGGACTAGCGAGTATTATAATCATTAGCAACTCGTAGTCAGTAACCAGATGGCATCAAATGCGGGGTACCAAAAAGAGAACATCTCATCATTAGACTAGGGAGACTGCTTAGTGAATAAGACCCTCCATCTATATTTTGAGTTCGAGTCATTACCGTAACAAAGTGGATGAACCATCGCCGGGCTCCTGGGGTTTGGGTCTTAAGCTTTCCATATAAAGAAACAAATCTCGTCAATATGGGGTGAAAAGAGCGGGCAACTGTTAAGAATGGACCTTGGGCCCAACTCTTCCTCAAAAGCTATCTCCAAATCCATATAAACTACCAGTCCATTCCCCAACCAATGTGAAACTTTTTACCCATCCTAACAGCAATAACTCGTCATCTTAGCTTAGCTTAGCTTAGCTTAACCCTTTTCACTTCTCACCTGCTTGAAAATATTTACTACTAATATCTTCATCTTCTTTGTCTTCATTGCAGAGTTTAACAACGGATCCAGCAAAGTCGCGCTTGTAAGATCAGCAATGTTGGTGATCATTCTTCCACTTGGTAGCTCTGTCATTTCCTTACTCTGGTCAGTTAAAGAGGATTTGACAAGGAAGAATCAATAATGTAGAAACGAAATCGAAAGAGCTAGATTATATTATATAACTTAATAAACTTAGTTGTCTGGAAATAAAATGAGAGCAAAGCGAGACGATTATCTTGTTTTTATTCTACGATAGCGAACCATATTTTTAAAAACTTATATGGGGTTCTCACAATAATCAAATATTTGTTTGTGGTTCCTCCATGCTCTTTTTCACCTCAAATTTTAGAAAATTCCGTGAATTTGATTGTTTGTCATGGCGAATATGTTGAGTATTAAAATCCGTCGATCGAATTCAGAAAAATTGTTAGATATTAATATTCACAAAACATAACCAAAGATGTAAATTCAAATTCCATAGCCTAAAACGCTAAAAATAAACAATATTAATCATGACGAACACGATGAATAGTGACTCACCATACAGTAAATAAATAAATAAATAAATGTTGAATGGTGATAACAAGTCAACGTCAATTTACAAAATCTTGCATGGTGTGCAACAGAAGCAAGATGGTCCATGCTCACATGAAACAGCTAACTGTTGGTTTTGAGTGTCAGATTCCTCATCTTCATGTGAATAAAAAAGACAAATCGATCCACTAAAGTTTCGGGTATGTATAGAGTTTGGAGAAGAATCGAACTATAAGAATTTATTTTATGTAATTTTATTCAATATGTCAGTAAGAAATTATTTTCATTATGACCTCCATATTATTTGACAGTAATTTTATGGACTGCTTCAAGATTCCCTTCATCGTGTACATAATATCTATATCTATTCTATAATATATTAAAAGTGTGAAGGTCCTTCGAAAAATAATTTAAACTTTTTGCCCTCATTAAAAGACCCTTCTTTGGATAAAACTATCTTTTTACTATTTTCTTCAATTTATTATTTAATTATCATTTATTAACTAGACTTCTAAAATATATGGGACTCCTAAAATATATGAAAAGAGAACCAATTAATATTTTTTCTTGTACTGATCAATTAAAAAAATACTTCTAAAATACGATAGAAAAATACTCCATAGAAATTTCTATATATTGACCTCTTTATCGTATTATATTTTCTACACAAACTTTTCAATTAATTCCTTCTAATAATTTAGCCTCGAAGAATTCTCAAATTTCAAATGAAGACCATCACCACTGTCGTGCTTAAGCTAGATTTGCATGGTGAAGAACATGCTAGAAAGGTTGAACAATCCATTCATTAATTTAAAGGTAATTCATTTTAATTAATTAAACATCATTCTGTGTAGATTAGTTAACAAGAAAATTTTGATAAAGATTAGGTTCAATCAAAAGATGAATGTCGATCGGCTTAATAAATTTTTTGATAAAGGTTAGTTTTAATTAAATAAATTCTTCAAAAAATGTTGAATTTAGTTATTATATTTATCTTTATTATTTAAATAAATATTCTATTTAGTGTAATATTCAAATTCAACAAAGTGAGGTATACGCGCGAGACGCGTACACCTAAACTATTATACTAAAAACATATGGGACAAACAAGTAGTAGTAGTAATATTTAATATTAATACATTAATTATGATGAAAGGGACTTTATTTAGAGCATAAAGAAAGTGGTCCATTTGGATGGTGCATCCTGAAGAAGCCAAGTGTTCTTGTGGGCACATGCAAAGGTTGAATTGAATTTGGACAAGTTGAGTTGAGTTAATACGTAAATTAACTATTGATTAGTTCAAAAGTTTTTTCATTATTTACGATAAATTATTTTAAATCTCAACCCTTTTAAGTAAAATTACATAAAATTTTTATTTTAATTAAAAGCTTGAATATATCGTAAAAGAATGTGATATATCCGTGTAAAATTAAATGATGTATTTGAAGGAATGTGATGTATTAATATAAAATTAAGTGATGCTTCTGAAAGAATGTGATGTAACCGCTTGGGATGTAATGTATCCGTGTAAAATTAAGAATGAATTCGAAAGAATATGACGTATCTGTATGGACTAAATCAGAGATTTTTAATAATATTGAAAAGAGTTAGGATATGTAGTAATTAACTCTAAAAGATTGAGATTTATGTTATTTTTCAGTAATTTAACCCACCTAATTACTAACTTTATTACTTTATTTATTATTTTATGACTTTTAAATATCTAATAAAATATTCTTTTAATTATTATAACCATATATAACCCATCAAATAAAAAGTATTATTTTAAAAATATTTTGACAATTTTTTTTTTTTATAAATTAATTAAGATTGCATAACGACTTAATTTTTGATGAGCTGAGCTAATAAATGAATGAGCTATTTATCTGCTCAAACTTAGACAAACTGAACGCGTTATATTTTCATAAGCTAATTTTATCACCTCGAACCACATGCACATGTTAGCTAATTAATAATTAATTAACAAACAGATCATCTAATCTCTGAATTAGGAATATCGTGAGAAGGCATTCACACAAGGAATTTGATCCCAATACGTAGCACTTCCATAACATTTGTTAATATTTTAGTAAATTTTTACATATAAATTTATATTTCGTATAAATGATATTGAATTTGAAATAATTTTAGTACTTGTGCTTACTTACATACGTTAACGGATATTAATTAACATTATATGATTTTTTTTTTCATCAACAACAATAACATATTCAGTGAAATCCTATAAAGTAGAGTCGGAGATGATGGAATATACTGAGTCCGATTAGAAAAACAGGGATGAAAGACCTAGTTTTCGATGAGCTAATGGGATTCAAGTATGAATTCCTAACTTATTATCGTGATCAATTCACTAACAGCGTCCATGTGACCGAGGTTATCGGGAAGCGGATCACCTCGATGTCTGTAATGAAAAGACAGACTTTCATCAGCTGCAAACTGGAAACGATTTTTCGTTAATCTTTACCTTTTGGAGATAGAAAGGCGGTTTTCAAAAGACTCCCGGCTTATATGAAGCAAATCGAAGCAGTTATGAAAAGAAAGAAAAAAAAGGTATTGAAGAAAAACATGGCAACGATATCTCAAAAAAATTAAAAGAAGCAGTTATGAAAAGAAAGAAAAAAAAGGTACTGAAGAAAAACATGGCAACGATATCTCAAAAAAATTAAAAAAATTATTTTTAATCGACTCTCGACTCAAATAACACATACCAAAGAAGTTAATCTTTTCCCCGTTAAATAGGAGTATAATATACTATGAAAACACAAAACATGGCAACAAATAGGAATACAAGGCGCAACAGTAACATAACCAATAAGGTGCGATCACCTAAACATAATAAACAACAGACGATACTTCGTAAAAATTAAAAAAAACTATTTTTAATCAACTCTCGACTCAAATAACACATACCAAAGAAGTTAATCTCACTCCCCGTTAAACAGGAGTATAATATACTATGAAAACACAAAATATGACAACAAATAGGATGCAGGGCGTAACAGTAACATAAACAACAAACTGCGATCACCTAAACATAATAAATAACAGATGATACCTCATAAAAATAAAGAAGCTATTTTTAATCGACTCTCAATTCAAATAACACACATCAAAGAAGTTAATCTTTTTCCTGTTAAATAGGAGTATAATATACTATGAAAACACAAAACATGGCAACAAATAGGAATGCAACGCGTAACAGTAACATAAACAATAAGGTACGATCACCTAAACATAATAAACAATGAATAATACCTCGTAAAAATAGAAAAACTATTTTTACTTATTTTTGAGCGGCAACCCGAAAATGAAAATCAATCTCTTCATACAATCCGACTCTCAACTCGAATAACACACATCAAAGAAGTTAATCATTTCCCATTAAATAGGAGTATAATATTAATATACTATGAAAGCACAAAACATTTTTATATCATATTATAATTATTAATTAATATAGAGAAAAAAAAAAGATTCAACAGTGATAATTCTAACTCATCCAAAACACTAATGAACGTTGGATATGTCTCTTTGACGTATAACAAGACTGACAATTTATAAAAAATAATTAAGGTATCCTATGTTTTCATAATTATATTTGTTACTATTATTTAAATTTATGTACTTCGACTATCGTATTATTGTATTTCAATAATTGTTTCTATTCTTTTTCCTTTTACACCTCCGTTATTTTCTTTTTTAAAATTGTTTATGATGCTCTTGAGCCAAGGATCTGTCGAAATAACCTATCTACTTAATTTGTGTACCCTATATCCTTTTCAAACTCGACTTACTCAGTAATATATGTTTTCATAATCAATATGTTTTTATATTATTTCTATTTATGAAATCGAACAATTTCTTTTCTTAAATGTTCATATATTTTTACCCTAGCAATGAGTTATATTACTCTCATTTTGTCTTCAAACATAGAGATCAATTTGTTAAAAACATAATAAAGAAAAAATTTGCCCGGACTCTTCAAAAACGTTATCGAGTGTGTTGAATTTTTTAAAAATAATGCAATGTTGAAGGATCTGATATAAGTGAGATAATTCTTTTTGAAGAGTCAATATCCTTCCTAAGAACTTTTAAATTGTTTTTAGTTTGCATTTAAAAGAGTAAATGCACTGTTTCCACCTGAACTATAAGCGAAATTATTGAGACACATTCCAATTTAAAGAGGGTGCTATTACCTCCTTGGACTAATTTAAACCGTATTTTTGGTAACCTTAGGTGCCTACGTGGCACATATGCGTGTCTACGTGGACCTTCAGTATGTTGATTCACGCAGTGTGCCACGTAGACCTTAAGGTTGCCAAAAATACGGTTTTAATTAGTTCATAAATAATAGGAGCCCATTTAAGTTGGAGTATGTGTCAGTAATTTCGTTTACAGTTCAGGATGAAAATAATGTATCTTCTCCGTTTAAGACTAAAAAGTACTAACATTCTTGTAAGAAATATATTCCTTTTGAATCTGAAAAGTAAAAATATTTTTCTTAATATTCACCTAGCTGACAATATAGTGTACATGTATATGCACCAATACCTAAATTATAATTACATAAATATGTATTTATTGGGGTTGGGGTGTTTCCCTTGTCTTGTATAATCTATCATATCAAAAGTCTTTGACATTATAAAAAAATAAAAATTAGCTATAAAATTCATCGTTAATTTATTGCTAATATGTGTTTTTTGATAATTTGTTACTGAAGGAGAACCTTGGTGTAATCAGTAAAGTTGCATCATATGGCCGTAGAAATGTAGAGTAAGTATTTGTATAATAGATCCTTATGGTCTATTAGGATCAATAAAATTCTTCACCGTTATTTAATAAAATTAAGAGTGAAGGTGAAAAATATTTTGTTGTTTAGCGATAGAAGAGTAAAACATTTAGTACCCTTGAACTATGATCAAATTTGTTACGATACACTTCAACTTCACAAGGTCTTATTACCCTCTGAAGTCACCCTTTTTAGTTGATGTGACACCTTTGACGTGGATCTTATTTTTATGTGATAAAGGTGCAATGTCAGCTCAAAAGGGCAACAGTTCAAGGGTAATACGACTCATGTGAAGTTATAGTGTGTTGTAGCAACTTCGACCATAGTTCAAGGGAGTACTAAATGCTTATCTCACGACAGAATCAATCATCTCAAATTCCTATTCTTCTATAGTATTCGAGTCATGAGAAAAGAGAAATTCACGATACGAAGTACTTTCCTTTAATGATACTTACGTAACACAAATCTAGATTAGTCGAGTACCATTGATTACTGAAGAGCTGTTATATAGAAAAACAGTTTAATAAATTACTATACAGTTTAGTCAGTATTCCATGTGCTTATGGGGACTAACATTTTTCAGCTTTACTTCAATGCTACAATTCCATGTCCTTTGACCATATTTGTCTTGGCTAGCTTACTGCTTCTCCAGTTTCTCTCCATATTTATATAGTAATACTATTTCTTATTTATTAACCCATTCAAGTTAAGCTCTAGTAGTGGTTTACAACATTGTGTATACATTAAGGATAATACTAGAAACTAAAGCATATAATAGTGTGTGTGTCTGTGTGTTTGTGTGAGCTGGGATTTATCAAGATTCATCAATCTTTTTCACATTTTCATAGTGTGTGTGTTTTGTCACTTGGGGTTTTATCAAGATTCATTTTTGGTCATTATCAGTTTGTGAGTGTGTGAGCTGTGATTTCTTTTCCTCACTTTCATAGTGTGTGTTTAGTGTGTGTGTGTGTGTGTGCATTTTTGTCAACTGGGGTCTATCAAGATTCAATTTTTATCCCATTTTCACATATTTTGTGTGTGTGTGTGTGTGTTGTCAGCTAGGATATATCAAGATTCATTTTGTCCCCATTTTCACTCTGTTTGTGTATTTTGTCAGCTAGGATATATCAAGATTCAGTCTTTTTCCCATTTGAGTTAGTGTGTTCATTTGTGTGTGTTTTTGTCAGCCGGGGATTATCAAAATTCAATCTTTTCTCCATTATCATAGTGTGTGTGTGTATTTTGTCAGCCAGGATATATCAAGATTCAATTTTTTCACATTATCATAGTGTGTGTGTGTGTTTTGTCAGCTAGGATATATCAAAATTCAATTTTTTCACATTCTCAGTGTGTGTGTGTTTTGTCAACTAGGATATAGCAAGATTCAATCTTTTTACTATATTCACATTGTGTGCAGTGTGTGTTTTGTCAGCTCTGATTTATCAAGAATCATTTTTTTCCCCATTTTCACTGTGTGTGTGTTTGTTTGTTTTGTCAACTAATAGCTTTTCAAGCTTCTTCAATTTCCCCCCCTATTTTCAGTGTGTGTGTGGGTGTGTTTTGTCAACTAGGAGCTTATCAAGATTCAATTTGTTTCTTCATTTTGATACTGTGTGCATTTCTTTGTGTTTTTTTGTCTATTGGGGTTTATCAAGATTCCATTTGTTTCTTCATTTTGATACTGTGTGTATTTGTGTGTGTTTATTGTCACCTGGGGTTTATCAAGATTCAATTTGTTTCTTCATTTTGACACTGTGTGTGTGTGTAAAGCTTATCAAGATTCAAACCCCACCCCCCCACCCCCCACCCCATTTTCACAGTGTGCATTTGTGTGTGTGAAAATGGTGATGGAAGGGATTCAAGAAGATATAGGTGATGGGAATATGCAATGTATGAGCCACCCTTATAAGAACAGTTCCCCAGGTGGGATCTGTGCTTTTTGCCTTCAAGAAAAACTTGGAAAATTAGTCTCTTCCTCTTTATCTTCTTCCACTTTCCCCTCTTCTGATTTTGTAGCCACTTCTTCCAAAACAAATGACAAAAGCACCACTGATTCTACTAACTATCATCCTTATGAAAACAATATTAGGAAATCAAGAATGCATTTTTTGAAGAAGAGTATTAATGGTAATGTTAATAATATGGCAAGTTCTGGTTCTGGTTCTGATTCTGGTGTTGTTTTTAAGAGAAGTAAGTCTACTACAACTCCTAGAAATCATTTGCATTTCTTGGAAGCTAATGAAAGTGAAGATTATGGTCCTCATAGAAAAGGGTTCTGGTCATTTCTTCATTACTCATCCTCAAAGCATTATTCTTCCACAGGTAAGAAAACTTTCTCGTCTAAAAGCTTAAGTTATTCGATAGAAGTATATGTTTACTTACTTATATTTTCATGGTCTCTTAAAATTATTTTTCTCTTTAGTTCAGTAACAAAAATTTGACTTCAAAAGTAGTTGGATAGGTTTTTTTTGGGGACAAACTTAGACTAGACTAACTGGGGATAGAATTTAATGAATGGACTCAGAAAAGGCCATTTGTGGAAATGCCCCTTGGAAATTCATTTTGATAAATCGATGGCTGACGAGTTGCCGGAAGGGGAGCCTTGTTGTAACTATAAAGTTCCTGCCATGTGGCCAGGAGGTCATATGTTGAAGGTAAGGTTGCGTACGATAGACTCTTGTGGTCTGATCCTTCCCCGATCCTGTGCATAGCGGGATTTTAGTGCGCCGGGCTGCCCTTTTTGGTGGCTGATGAGACTTGAACACAGTAATTTTTCTGTTTTGTTATCATGTTGAAGTGTGTAATCGTTACATCTGAGTGTTTAAGCTGATAAAGAAATGGAAATTCTTTTTTATAATCGGTGGCAATGAGACTCAAACTCCGTACTTCTTTCTTTCCGCTCTATTATCATGTTTGAGTCTGTGACCATTTTATCTAAACGTTTAAGCTGATGGTGATGAGAGTCCAACATAGTATTTCTTTTCGTCTGCTATATCTTCATATTTGAGCCAAAGGGTCCATCGGAAACAATCTCTCTATCTTTACGAGGTTGGGTTAAGATCTACGTAAATTCTACCTTCTCTGGACCTCACTTCTCTTCTGGAATTACAAAGTACATTGTTATATCGTATTCAAGTGTGTAACCATCTTATTGTTTAACACATTTTTACTTACTTAACTGCATCTTTAACAGGATCATCGATGAATAGCTCTACGAGATCAAGGGAGAAGAAGAAAGAAGAGATTGTTGTAGTTGATGAGAATGCGAGTCCTAGTGAGGCTACATTCAACAACAAAGTTGCAAGATCAAGATCTGTTGGTTGTGGAAGTAGGAGTTTCTCCGGTGACTTATTCGAAAAAATCTCCACCGGCTTTGGAGATTGCACGTTGAGAAGAATCGAGTCACAAAGAGAAAGCAAGCCAAGATTTTCATCTGTTCATCATAAAGAAAGAGTCAACTGCGGCGGCATATTATCATATTTAGTTTCATCTGAAGTTCATAATATGAATGGAAAGTCTCACCATATTTCTAATGGAAGGAGTAAGAATTGGGGATGGGCATTAGCAAGTCCAATGAGAGCTTTTAGCAAAACATCATCAAGTGGTAAAAGAGAAGATTCAAATTCAAATGATGATAACAAGAATGCTACTCCAAACTTGAATGCAATTCCTTCTTTGTTGACTGTTAGCAGCTAGTGAAATGATTCATTAAGTGAAAGACGCTAACGTTTTGAGAAGACTGGGATTGGAGCTATGATCTAGAAAGACGAGATTGTATCGCGCTGAGACCGACGTTAGCTACTACTACTACTGATACAATTACATAAATTTGCATCATTCTTGTGTAGAAACTATGTTTATTTATCTGGTTTTATTAGTTAATTTCTCTGTTTCAGCACTTACTGTTAGAGTTCTTTTTTAGGTCCTGTGGTAAGGTTGATGTTGCTTTTATGTTTTGTGTTTGTTACACTGTTATCTGTCCTGAATCGGAGGGTCTATCGGAAACAGTCTCTCTACTTCACTGAGGTAGTGGTATGATCTGCGTACACTTTACTCTCTTCCGACACCACTATGTGGGAATACAGTGGTATGTTATTGTTAGGTTGATGTATCATGATTTTGTTGTCTTTAGGGGACAATTATCACTTTTGTATGACAATGTAAGATGATGATGATTGAGTTGGATTCCAAAACTTTGTAATTTTAACTAAGTTGGTCGAACTCTCCAAAAATGTGGTCGCACCCGTGTCGGATTCTACAAAAATACACTACTTTTGAAGGATCAGACATGCAACATAGGTTTTCAAGTAGAGAAAAGAATTAAAGAATGAGTTATCTTCCTTTTGTTTGATCAATTGTTAGAAATGATTTTCAAGGAGAGACAAAGTCCAATCTAATCATGCACTTCCTATTGGTTGAGTAGGGTCCACTTGTGTTCACCTCGTAATTTGTTACCCGCTTTATTTCTCATAAATTCAGAATTTGAACATTATAAATCTCGAATTTCAAAACATGTTACAATTCATTCAATTTATTGAGTTCAATGAATTTTTTAATACATGAGAGATCTGATTTAAAATTATTGAATTTGGATGAACTCTCAAGTTAAGGAAAATATTTGCTTTTGCTTGTTGTCTTCTATCCGTATATGTATCAAATAACTCTTCGGCTTCGACGGATTTATATATATATATATATATATATATATATATATATATATATATATATATATATATATATATATATATATATATATATATATATATATATAAATTAAATTCTTGATTTTTATACTTTTTTTTATCTACTTTATGGATCAATAAGTTACCCCTTTAAATTCTTCTCCATATCAAACTTTGAAATTTTGATTGAGAATGATGGGAGTAACCCTGAATTTAATGCTTATGTGTACAAAAAAAACACAATAATTAAGTATACTTTTTGTTATGAAATTATGGAACCCTTTTTACATCTAGATGTCTCCATCTAGGATTCTCATAACTAGTCATATTCCTACTTTTCTAGTTGGCCAAAAAGCCAATTGATCTATAAAGAACAAGTTTCTTATAAGAGTATTATCTTTCTATATTTCATGTGCAATTGGTGGACACAACTAATCATTTGTTTTAAAAAAAGGGTTTTCAAGTGTTTAAGGTCCAAGTCAAAATAGTATCACATGTTTGGTAGATGGAAAACACATGCCAAAAAGGTCTAAATCAAAGGGGGCATATGTGACACCTAACACTAGCTTAACTAGCATACATGATAGGACTTAATGTAAAGTTATTCTTTTTTATTTTGTTACAATAAAAAGTCATTTTTCTATAGTTATTGCACATCAAAAAATCATGAGATACCTATTACCTCCGAACTCAATTTTAGAGCATTTTTGTCACCCTTTTATGCTGACGTGACACTTTTATTACACAAAATGAGATCCACACCAAAAGTGTCACGTTAGCTAAAAAAGTTGACAAAAGATGTCATGTCAGCTAAAAGAATGATCAAAATATGCTAAAATTTAGTTGAGGGAGATAATAGAACACCTATAAAGTTGAAGTGTGTCATAGCAAATTTGGCCATAGTTCACGGAGGTACTAGATACTTTACTCAAAAATCATTTTGGCCTGTTTTTGTGAATTTTGTGATTTGGCATATATATTATTTTTTTTTAAATTTATTTGGGGACTATTTAAGTCAATATGAATTATTATGAATGTTAAATCAAATGTTGAATACCAAAAATTTAATAAAACCAGCAAGAATGAATTTTGGTTTGAAATGTGTATGAGAAAATGTATTTTTCAAGAGGACTTTACTATATTGAGGTTAATCCCCTTTAAAGTAGTCGTGCATTACAATTGGAATTTCAATTCAAATAATGCCTTTATAATCCTCAATCAATTCTCAATCATTGCTCGAACCCTTCAGAAATACTGTCATCCCATGTCGAATTATTAAAAAATGAATAACTTTAAAAGAATTCGACACACATTCAACAATAATAATAACAACATATCCAACATAATACTACAAGTGAAGTCTGAACAGATGGAGCATATACCAATTTTAACCTTATCTCTGTGAAAGGTAGAGTGATTGTTTTGTTTCCAATAGACCATATGACTAACATATATAATAGTTGAGTGACCATTTGACAATGAAATTAATCTAAAATGGTAGGGTAAAGGTCTGACTTTTTTGTTGATTGTTATGTCTACTTCATATTAATTATTTGCTTATATACATGTACAAAGTGTACATGTAGCTAAAAGCAACCATTCATGATGACCTTATTTGCAGATAACTCACAAGAGGCTGCAAATGTTTCTGTTCACTTTTGTTTTGGCCTGTCAGAGAAGTGAAATTGTGAGTTAACTTTTTCTCCTTACTTGATTTGTGTATATAATATATATATTGATGAGCTTTCTTTGTTTGTGTCAGTTTTGTCTGGCTTTTTGGCATGAGTATCACATTGTCTTGCATCAAGTTTTCATTGCACAAATCACTATGTCCTTTTTGCTAGTATAAATAATAAGATATCCGGTATAATCTCACGAGTGTGGTTTGTAAAAAGTGGTGACGTGGTGTGTATGCATTTTTACCACTATCATGAGAAGATAGAGATAATATTTTTTTCAATAGACCATCGACTTCAGTAAAGCATCACAAAAATTAAGTATGTAAAACAAAATCCTTCTTTTAATATTTTTATTTGATGCCCGATATTTATTTCAGGTTTTGATTAGATTCCACCGCGTATGGACCCTTAATTAGAGGAAATTGCTCTCATAAGTCTTTTTTTTTTTTCCAGTTTTCAGAGGCTCAAACCTGATAACTTTGGTATAGGAGTGGAGGGACCTTATTCATCACGCTACTGTCAGTAAAGGTGTATTTTAAGCTATTACAATATATGTACTTAGCCTTATTTTCTAGGTTCATTATTTATTCAATATTTATGGATCGAAGGAGGTCTCCATCGAAACAACGACTTTATGATGTGATTGACAAACTATGTACATGTAAAAGAGTTTAATTCATTGGGACACCCACATCCCCTATAAATCGCGATGAATTAAACTCCCAAACCAACTAGATCAACTCAATAGGCCGCTGAGAGATCGATCGAGAAGTTTCATCCAAAATCGTGATTGGAGCCCGAGCCCACCCCCCGAGCGTGAGCTAACAACCACTGAAAGTCACAAAAATACTCCAATTCCTGTCGTTTCGCTCGTTTGACTTGGAAAATGGCTACAATGCCTCCGCCAAACCAACCAGATCCACTCAATAGGCCGCCTCGGGATCGCCCGAGAAGTTTTTCCCAAAATAGTGATCGAACCCCGAGCACACACCCCGAACAATGGGTTAACACCAATCGAAAGTTGCAAAAAACACATAATTCTTGTCGTTTCACCCGTTTGACTTTAAAAATGGCTCCAGCGGCCTCTCCAAACCAACCAGATTAACTCATAGGTCCCTGGGGACCGCTCGAGAAGTTTTGCCCAAAATCGTGATCGAAGCCCGGGCCACCCCCGAACCGTGGGCTAACACCTATCGAAAGTCGCAAAAATCCTGCAAATCCTATTGTTTCGCCTATTTGACTTGGAAAATGGCTCCACCACCCACCAAACTAAGCAGATCCACTCGATAGGCAATCGGGGGACCGCCTAAGAAGTTTCACCCCCGTTCGCGCCGTTTCGCCCGTTTGTCCACCCAAATGGCAACAAAAATTTAAACGGACCACACTGGGACGAACCCCAACTTCCCTGGCATGCCTCGATCAATTTTTGGCCCACAACATGCCCGAAACCCAGGTCCAGCCCAAAATCGTGGGCTATAACACACCGATTTGGCTCGAAAATGCACCGTTCGTGCTATTTCGCCCGTTTGTCCACCCAAATGGCCACGAAAATTTAAATGGACCACACTGGGATGATCCCCAACCTCCCTGGCACACCCCGATTGATTTTTGATCCACAGCACGCCCGGACCCCGGGCCCACCCTAGAAATCGTCGGCTTAGCACACAGATTTGGCCTAAAAATGCTCCGTTCGCGTCGTTTCGCCTGTTTGCCACCCAAATGGCCACAAAAATTTAAATGGAACACACTGGGACGATCCCCAACCTCCCTGGCATGCTCCGGTCAATTTTTCACCCACAGCACGCCCAGATCCTGGGCCCAACCACGAAACCGTGGGCTATAGCTCATCGATTTAGCCCCAAAATGTCCTGTTAGCCCGTTTGTCCACCTAAATGGCCATGAAAATTTAAACGGACCATCCTGGGACGAACCCCAACCTCCCTGGCATGCCTCGATCAATTTTTGGCCTGCAACACGCCCGGACCCCTAGCCCACTCCTTAAATCGTGGGCTATAGCACACCGATTTAGCCCGAAAATGCTCTGTTTCGCCGGTTTGTCCATCCAAATGGCAACGAAAATTTAAACGGACCACACTGGGACGATCCCCAACCTCCCTGGCATGCACCGATTGATTTTCGGCCTACAACACTCCCGAACCCCCGAGCCCATCCCTAAAACCATGGGCTATAGCACAACGATTTAGCCCGAAATTGCCCGTTCACGCCGTTTCGCCCATTTGTCCACCCAAATGGCTATGAAAATTTAAATGGACCATACTGAGATGATCCCCAACCTTCCTAGAAAACCCCGGTCAATTTTCGGCCCAAAGAACGCTCGAACCCTAGGCCCACCCCCAAAACCATACCAATTTGGCTCGAAAATGCCCCGATCATGCTGTTTCGCCCGTTTGTCCGTCCAAATGACCACAAAAAATTAAACGAACCACACTGGAATGATCCACAAAAAATTAAATGGACCACACTGGGACGATCCCCAACCTCCCTGGTACGCTCTCGTCGATTTTTGGCCTACAGCACGCCCGGTCCCCAATCCTACCCCCAAAATCGTAGGCTATAACACACCGATTTATCCCGAAAATGCCCCGTTCGGGCCGTTTCGCCCCTTTGTCCGCCCAAATGGCAACGAAAAATTAAAAAAACCACATTGGGACGATCCACAACCTCCCTGGCACGCCCTGGTTGATTTTTGGCCCACAACATGCTCGGGGCCCGGGCCCACCCCCAAAACTGTGGGTTATAGCACACCGATTTGTCTCAAAAATGCCATGTTCGCACCGTTTCGCCTGTTTGTCCATCCAAATGGCCACAAAAAGTTAAACGGACCACACTGGGATGATCCCCAACATCCCTGGCACGCCCCGATCGATTTTCGACCCACAACACGTTAAGACCCCGAGCCCACCCCCAAAACCATGGGCTATAGCACATCGATTTGGCTCGAAAATGCCCCGTTCGCACCATTTTGCCCGTTTGTCCACCCAAATAGCCACGAAAAATTAAATGGACCACATAGGGACAATCCCCAACCTCCCTGGCATGCCCCAATTGATTTTTAGCCCACATCACGCCCTAACCTCAGCACACGACCCACCCCCAAAACCGTGGGTTATAGTACATCGATTTGACCCAAAAATGCCCCGTTCGTGATGTTTCGCCCGTTTGTCCACCCAAATTGGCACGAAAATTTAAACAAACCACATTGGGACGATCCCCAATTTCCTTGGCACAACCCAATCGATTTTTGGCCCACAACACTCTCAAACCCTGGGCCCACCCCCAAAACCATGGGCTATAGCTCACCGTTTTGGCTCGAAAATGCCTCGTTCATGCCATTTGGACCGTTTGTCCACCCAAATAGCCACGAAAAATTAAACAGACTACACTGGGACGATCCCCAACCACCCTGTCATTCACCGGTCGATTTTTAGCCCACAACATGCCCGGTCCCTGTGCCCACCCCCGAAACCGTGGGCTATAGCACACCAATTTAGTCCCAAATTACCCTGTTCACGCCGTTTTAGCCGTTTGTCCACCCAAATGGCCACAAAAAATTAAACGGACCACACTGGGATGATCTTCAACCTCCCTGGCATGCCCCGGTTGATTTTTGGCCCATAGCATGCCCAGACCTCAGGCCCACCCCATAATCGTGGGTTATAGCACATCGATTTGGCTTAAAAATGCCCCGTTCGTGCTGTTTCGCCCGTTTGTCCACCCAAATGGCCACAAAAAATTAAACGAACCACACTGGGATGATCCTCAACCTCCCTAGCTGTCACAACCCAAATCGGGGCCCTGGCCGTGACGAGCATTCCGAACCATGTAGGCCCGAATCACCCCCATCTATCTGGTAATCATGGACATAATTCATATAATAAAAGATAATGCAAAAATAGAAATCTTATATGGAAATATGGTCAATCTGAATTTGATCATAATACTGAAAACTGAAATCCAAAATATATCTGAATAATAATGTTTGACTCAGTCTGCGAAATCTCTACTATGAACTACACAAAACTGTCTGAAAACTGGGACAAGGCCCCCAGTAGACCAAAACATGACTAAGGATAAATATCTGAAAATAAAAGACCTTCTGGATCATAGAAGACTTACCACTGCACAATCTGATCTGCGTTTTGAAATATCTACTATTTACCTAGACCCCTAGACTGAGCCTCAGAATTTGAAGGGAGGAGAGGGGGTCAATACAAATGTACTGGTACGCAAGGCAATCTAAAATAAAGCTTTTATATAGATAAAATGTGAGAGCAAATCTTTATCAAACATCATGCATAAAAATGGTTTCTGAAGCACATGGGCACTTTCTGAAAACATGCAACCTATCTGTACATTTAAAATTATGATCTATGTATTACTTGTGAGTTAGGTGGTATCCCCTACCAGTCTGATATTCCACGGGCGATATGAAATCCGCCATTGACTCGGCGAGGAAGCCTCCAACCCGAGTATGCCGCAAGGGTTGGAGTTCCTAAATCTGATATGCCACAGGGCTCTAGGCCACGTAATATATAAACTCGGATCGACAAATCATGGTTTTGGGCAATGAGTTGTCTGAACTCATGCCTTATTTGGAGAACCACCTAACCTCTCTTTATGCCCAATTTTATCCTGTTCTGAATCATGCATGTTTCTAATTTCAACATCTAGAAGGTCTGATTTCAAACATTCATTAAATCTGTTCTGAATTATCATGACAAAAATCTAAATTGGTGTCGTCACACCAAGACTCTCAAGTCCTATTTCTGAGCCATAATGCAATAAGCATGGTCTTTCATTAAAACACAGTTCAGACCACCCAAACATGCAAATAGTATAAGAGTTTTCATGTCCCGAAAGCATAAGCCAAGACTATGCAAGAACTGTTCAAAAATAAGGTGGTCATGTGCTTTTGGCAAAATTCATACATTCTTTCATTATATGCATTCTCAACATTTTTCAATAGAAACAACCGTCTCTTTGGAATTCAAGATTCACAACCAAATCATTCATAAATCAAAGCTTTTCGTAACAAGCTTTTCAAGATGCATTTCAAAACAATTCATATCATGTGAAACATGGAAACAATCACATCAAGAGAGGAATTTCATGTGAGTCATGCTCTCAATTTCAATCATCAATATTAAAACATGTACATATGTACATATAGCAATTTGAATAAATTCGGGAAGGCCTAAAGACCAAATCAATATCATTGAAACTTGAAAAATATGATTGTATTCGTAATTTCAAAACCCCCATTCTTAAAACATGAATCTTTATGTCACGCCCCAAAATCCCATCGGGCCGGACTGGCACCCAAAGCCGAGAAGGCCCGGGAGAACCCGTTCAAATACCTGTACCTTCACTTACATTCACCAAAAATTTGGGCAGCACTTCGTTACATATAGAAGGGTCTAATTCCCTGTATCAGCACAACACGCACAAATATATATATATATATATATATATATAATACTTGGCCGTCGGGGCCACCACATATACAAATATAACATCACTATATAAACTCCCATGACTTGACCCTTCCTTATGTCTACAAAGCCTCTAGGACATATATACATGACATAACTAGGGTCGGGACAAACCCCCGCCCACACATGACTCCTGTACAATAACAAAACATAAGGAACCGACTCGGAAAACTCCAAAGCAAACTGGAGGTCACCAACAATAGCTGTACGACTCGACTCCTATCTATGCTGTGAATAAGCTGAAGTACCTGTGCCTGCAGCATGAAATGCAGGTCCCCCGTGAGGGACGTCAGTACGAAATATGTACTGAGTATGTAAAGCTGTAGATAATCGTATGTGATATGGGGGATCAAGAAAATCATACACATGTGAATAAATCATAATAGAAGTGAACCACACTTCATAAACACTTTTAGGATCATGTACATTATCATTAATCTGAACTGGGTTCTTGGATTCAAACACATTTGTGGAACGGTATATATTCGTTCATTTCATTCTTTACAATTATCATTCGCCATTACCTCCTCCTCCCGAACCTCCAACCACCTAACAATAATCAATACTGTACCGTACTGTGACCATTAGGCTGCCTCCAGTACATATCAATTGGGATCGACCCATGCTAGGATTATGCCCCTGGGATACCACCCATAAACACATAAATAGGGATCGACCCATGCTAGGCTTATGCCCCTGGGATACCACCCACACGTATATCAAGTAACACACATAAGAAATCTTTTCAATAACTTAGTTCAAAAGCTTTTGAGATTATTACATTAGTGTTCATGCCAATATAGTACCTTTGGAACAATGATACATCAATAGGAATCAAGTAATAGACCTTCTATACAATAAAAATGTCATAAAGACTCATTGGTACATCAACAACGTGTTTCAGAATCATCAATATCACAATAATGAAATAGGAGACTTTTGGTATATCAATGAAACATTTTGACTCTTTATAGAATGAAAACAACTTCGTTGGTAATGTAGAACAATACATGTGTTTGGACAACCTCGGAATCTTACTTGATGGAACATTGGTGTTTTCATGCCAAAGAACATCGTTAGAGTATGCTTTACATACCTCGTTGTAGATTTGGACACCAATTCGACACAACTTCCTGCCTTTACAAATCACTTATCTACAATGAAATATTTGGCATCTAGTATTAGCAACCCAACACCACAATTCTCTTCCATAATTCCATACAACCAATATTTGTAAAACATTCCAAAAACCAACTTGATCAATAGGTTTATGTGTATATATATATATATATATATATAATCATCATTTCAATACCACATCATCACACCAAATCCCTTCACAATTCAACATAATCCAACCATGCACAAGAATAATCCAACATCATTTCAAATCATCTTTCAACAACAATCAAATAACATACTTCTTATGCTCACATGCATATATATATATACATATCCATATAAATAACACCAACATAATTTACATCCTTACCATAAAATGGCCCTTTTGATTTCGAAGTCCTGTTGGCACAAATAAGGGGTGCTTCTCGAAGCCCTCGAGACGGTGAACACAACTACGGAATCAATTTGGATTTTCTACGGTTGAATCACAAGATAATTGGTGTTGAAATTAGGCTAGGGTTTCTTATTTCCAATAATATGATGATAATTGATGGATATAAGACCAATTATATCTATATAATGACCAATTTTCGTCCAAGAGGTGATGGAAAATGACCATATTGCCCTTAAAAATTTAAGTAAATCCGAATCTGTCCATGGTGGACTGTTTTGACAGGCTAAAGTAAATCAGCAATAACTCTTTTCTCCGATATCGGATTTGGGTGAAACTGGTATTGTTGGATAGATAATTCAAAGGGCTTTCATTTAATGTAAAGTAGGCCACCCAGTTCGTCCTGTACAAGGAGTTATGATCGTTTGAAGTTGACCCCAAAAAACTGTTTTGAGAGGCTGAAGTAAAATGAGTATAACTCCTTACTCAGATGTTGGATTTGGATGAAACCAATTGCATTGGAAAGAAGACTCAAAGATATTTCTTTTGATAGGTGGTATCTCTCCCAGTTCATTATATTGAGGGAGTTATGATCGTTCAAAGTCGACCCAAAAAACTGGCAGGCCTCAGTAGTTTGAATTTCCTGCACATTTACTGTTCACAATTATCCCGGCCGCCGTTTTATAGTTTCGAACGTGCTCGATTATATCCAAAACTTATCCGTTTTTGGAAATCTTTATATCGTTGGAAAGATTATTCAATAAAATTCGTATGGAACCATCGACGGGCAAATTCCGGTATAAATAAAGTCGATTCCCATACACATATAATCAAACTATACACTTGAAACCATCTCAAAATAATCAATACTCATACTTAAACTCATATATACCTAACTTAGGATCAATACATATACTCCAACACATATAACCATGGCTAATGCACATAATTAAGTATGGGGTGTTACACTTTAAGCCCATGAGATTTTTAGGAAAACCCGCGTACCTTAATTCCGGAAGATAATAGGTAATTCTTGAAGCTTACGGATTGGGGATTCCAAATCTTCAATCGCTTTTGAAAACCCACGATTGAATCTTGAGATATTCAGGTTTTGAATTTGAAACCCTAGGGAGAGTTCTTGATGAATTTTGGTGAAAGTGTATGTATTTAAGTGTATTTGGGATTAAATCCCGTGTTTGGATGGGTTAGGGGCCATGGGAAATGTCTAATTTGGCCTTGGAATTTAAAATCCGGGGCTGGAATGCCGTATTAAGCTTCACCGCGACGCGCTGGAAATTGCGGTGAGCTACTGGAATTGACAATTGTCATTTTAAGGCTCACCGCGACGCGGTGGCCAGTCAAACGGGAATGCTGACACTAAAAATGCTCTAACTTCTTCACCGAGTGTCCATTTTAGGCAAATTTGGTATCAATGGAAAGAAAATTCAAAGATCTTTCATTTAATATATAGTAGGCCACCCAGTTTGGTATATCCAAGGAGCTATGGTCGATTGAAGTTGACTCAAGTTTTGACCCTCACTAAAACTTGAACGATAGGAAAGCTTTCAACTTGACCCTGAGTTAGGGGACCCTTATGATCTTAATTCACGCTCAAAAAGGTTACCACACTATATACTTGATTAACATGGAAAATTTGCACAGGTTTTATGGATTTTGGATCGTCTACGTATAGAAATGACGGTTTTCATTCTAGCCCGAAACACGGGGAGTTACACTGGCACACCTCGATTAATTTTTGGCCCAAAGCACGCTCGAACCTCGGGCCCACCCCCAAAACCGTGGGCTATACCACACCCATTTGGCTCGAAAGTGCCCCGTTCGCGCCGTTTCGCCCATTTGTCCACCCAAATGGCCACGAAAAATTAAGTGGGCCACACTGGGATGATCCCCAACCTTCCTGGAACGCTCCGGTTGATTTTCAACCCACAGAAGGCCTAAACCCCGGGCCCACCTCATAACCGTGGTCTATAGCCCATCGATTTATCTCAAAAATGCTCCGTCATGCCGTTTCGCCCGTTTGTCCACCCAAATAGCCACGAAAAATTTAACGGACCACACTAGGATGATCCCCAACTTCCCTAACACGCCCCAATCAATTTTTGGCCCACAGTACACCCGAACCTCGGGCCCACCCCTAAAACAGTGGGCTACAACACATTGATTTAGCCCAAAAATGCCCCGTTCGTGCCGTTTTGCCTGTTTGTCCACCCAAATCGCCACGAAAAATTAAACGGACCACACTGAGATGATCCCCAACCTCCCTGGCATGCCCCGGTTGATTTTCATCCCACAGCACGCTCGGACCCCAGGCCCACCCCCGAAACCATGCGCTATAACACACCGATTTGGCTTGTAAATACCCCGTTTGCGCCGTTTCTCCCGTTTGTCGACCCAAATGGCCACGAAAAATTAAACAGACAACACTGGGATGATCCCCAACCACCCTGGCACTCCTCGATCGATTTTCGGCCTACAGCACGCCTGAACCCTGGGTCCACCCCTAAAATCATGGCCTATAGCACTCTAATTTGGCTCGAAAATACCCCGTTCGCACTATTTTACCCGTTTGTCTATCCATATAGCCACGAAAAATTCAAAACGGACCACATTGGGGATGATCCCCAACCTCCCTGGCATGTCCCGCTTGATTTTCGATCCATAGCACTCCCGGACCCCAGTTCCACCCCCAAAACCTTGGGTTATAGCACACCGATTTGGCCCTAAAATGCTTTGTTCGCATCGTTTCGCCCGTTTGTACTCCCAAATGGCCACAAAAAATAAAACAGACCACACTGGGACTATCCCCAACCTCCCTGGCATGCCCCGGTCGATTTTTGGCCCACAGTACGCTCGGACCCCAGGGCCACCCCCTAAAACTGTGGGCTATAGCACACCGATTTGGCCCGAAAATGCGCTGTTAGCTCCGTTTCATCCGTTTGTCCACCCAAATGGCCATGAAAAATTAAATGGACCACACTCGGATGATCCTCAACCTCCCCGGTACGCTTCGATCGATTTTAGGCCCACATCACGCCTGAACCCCGGGCCCACCCCCAAAACCGTAGGCTATAACTCTCTGATTTTGCCTAAAAATGCGCCGTTCGTGCTGTTTCACTTGTTTTTCCACCCAAATGGCCATAAAAAATTAAACAAACCACACTGGGATGATCCCCAACCTCCTTGGCATACCCCGATCGATTTTAAGCCCACAGAACACTTGGACCCTGACCCTACCCCTAAAGTCGTGGGCTATAGCACTTCAATTTGGTCCAAGAATTCCCCGTTCGCTCCATTTCACCCGTTTGTCGATCCAAATGGCCACAAAAAATTAAACGAACCGCACTAGGACGATCCCCAATTACCCTGGCACGCCTCGATCAATTTTTGGCACACAACACACCCAGACCCCTGGTCCACCACCAAAATTGTGGGCTATAGCACGCCGATTTGGCCCAAGAATGCCCCGTTTGCGCCGTTTTGCCCGTTTGTCCACCCAAATAGCCACAAAAAATGAACCACATTGGGTTGATCCCCAACCTCCCTGGCACGCCCCGGTCAATTTTTGACCCACAACACCCCCGAACCCCGGGCCCACCCCCAAAACTGTAGGCTATAACAAATCGATTTGGCCCAAAATTGCCCCGTTCACGCCATTTTACCCTTTTGTCCACCCAAATGACACAAAAAATTAAGTGGACCACACTGGGACAATCCCAACCTCCCTGGCATGCCCCGGTCAATTTTTAGCCCATAACACGCTTGGAACCGAGGCCTACTCCGAAACTGTGGTCTATAGCACACTGATTTGGCCCAAGAAAGCTACGTTCACACCGTTTCGCTCATTTGTCCACCCAAATGACCACGAAAAATTAAACGAACCACACTGGGATGATCCCCAACCTCCCTGACACATTTCGATTAATTTTTAGCCTACAGCACGCCCGGACCCCGGGCCCAACCCCAAAACCTTGGGCTATAGCACATCGATATGGCCCAAAAATTCCCTGCTCATGCTGTTTCGCCCCTTCGTCCACCCAAATGGCCATAAAAAATTAAACGGAACACTTTGGGATGATCCCCAACCTCCCTGGCATGCCCCGATCAAATTTTCACCCACTACACGCCCAGATCATGGGCCCACCCCCAAAATCGTGGGTTATAGCACACCGATTTAGCCCAATAATGCCCATTTTCCACCATTTCGCCCGTTTATCAACCCAAATGGCCATGGAAATTTAAACGGATCGCACTGGGATGTTCCCCAACCTCTCTGGCACGCCCCGATCAATTTTTGGCCAACAGAATACCTGAACCCCGAGCCCATCCCTAAAATCGTGGGCTATAGCAGATCGATTTGGCTCAAAAATGCCCCGTTCACCCCGTTTCACCTGTTTGTCGACCCAAATGGCCACGAAAAAATAAACGAACAACACTGCGATGATCCCCAACCTCGTTGGCATGCCCCGATCGATTTTTGGCCCACAGCACGCCCGAAACCCGGGTCCACCCCCAAAATCGTGGACTATAGCACATAGATTTGGCTAAAAAATACCCCGTTCGCATCGTTTTACTCGTTTGTCCACCCAAATAGTCACAAAAAATTAAAAGGACCACAATGGGATGATCTCCAACCTCCCTGGCATGCCCCGGTCAATTTTAGGTAAACAGCACGGCCGAACCCTAGGCCCACCGCCGAAACTGTGGGCTATAGCACAATGATTTAGCTCAAAATTGCCCCGTTTGTGCCGTTTCACCTGTTTGTCCACCCAAATGGCCACAAAAAATTAAACGGACCACATTGGGACGATCCCAACCTCCCTAGAATGCTCCGATCAATTTTCGGCCTACAACACGCCTGGACCCTAGGCCCACCCCCAAAACCGTGGGCTATAGCACACCAATTTGGCCCAAGAAAGCTTCGTTAGCACCGTTTCGCCTGTTAGTCCACCCAAATGGCCACGAAAAATTAAACAAACCACACTAGGATGATCCCCAACCTCCCTGGCACGCTTTGGTCGATTTCAGCCTACAACACACCCGGACCTCGAGCCCACGCCCAAAACCGTGGGCTATAGCACACCAATTTATCCCAAAAATGCTCTGTTCTTGCCATTTTGCCTGTTCGTCCACCCAAATGGTCAAAAAAATTAAACGGACCATACGGGGATGATCCCCAATCTCCTTGGCATGCCTTGGTTGATTTTTGGCTCACTGCATGCCCAGACCCTGGGCCCACCCCCAAAACCGTAGTCAATAGCACATTGATTTAGTCCAAAAATGCCCATTTCATGCTGTTTCACCCGTTTATCCACCCAAATGGCCACGAAAAACTGAACGTACCATACTGGGACGATCCCCAACCTCCCTAGCACGCCCCGGTCAATTTTGGCTCACAGAACGCCCGGACCCCGGGCCCACACCCAAATTCGTAGGCTATAGCACATGGATTTAGCCCGAAAATGCCCTATTCGCGCCATTTTTCTCGTTTGTCTACCCAAATGTCCACAAAAAATTAAATGAACCATACTGGAATAATCCCCAACCTCCCAAGCACGCCCCCGTTGATTTTTAACATACAACATGCCCGAACCCCGGGCCCACCCACAAAATCGCGGGCTTTAGCATACCGATTTAGCCAAAGAAAGCTTCGTACGCACTGTTTCGCCCGTTTGTCCACCCAAGTAGGCACGAAAAATTAAACCAACCACATTGGGATGATCCCCAACCTCCCTTGCACGCTCCGATTGATTTTCAGCATACAGCACGCCCGGGCCCACCCCCAAAACTGTAGGCTATAGCACATCGATTTGGCCCAAAAGATGCCCTGTTTGTGCCGTTTCTCCCGTTCGTCCATCCAAATGGCTACAAAAATTAAATGGACCATATTGGGACGATCCCAAACCTCCCTGGCATGATCTGGTCAATTTTTCTCCCACAGCACGCCCAGACCCTGGTCCCACCCCTGAAACCGTGGGCTATAGCACATTGATTTGGCCCAAAATGTCTCGTTTGAGTCGTTTGACCTGTTTGTCCAACCAAATAGCCTCGAAAAATTAAACGGACCACACTGGGTTGATCCCCAACCTCACTGGCATGCCCCGATTGATTTTTGGCCTACAGAACGCCTGGACCTCGAGCCTACCCCTAAAATCATGGGCTATAGCACACCAATTTGGCCCGAAAATGCCCCGTTCACGCCGTTTCGCCCGTTTGTCGACCCAAATGGCCACAAAAAATTAAACGGACCACACTAGAATGATCCCCAACCTCCCTGACATGCCTCGGTGAATTTTTGGCCCACAAAACACTCGGACCTCGGGTCCACCCCCAATATTGTGGGCTATAGCACATCGATTGTTCTTGAAAATGCCCCATTCGTACCGTTTTGCCCATTTGTCAACCCAAATAGCCACGAAAAATTAAACTAACCACATTGGGATGATCCCCAACCTCCCTGGCATGCCCCGATTAATTTTCGACCCACAGCATGCCCGAACCCCGGGCCTACCCCCAAAAATTGTGTGCTACAGCACATCAATTTTCCCTGAAATTGATCTGTTCGCACCGTTTCTCCCGTTTGTCCACTCAAATAACCACAAAAAATTAAACAAACCGCATTGGGACAATCCCTTACCTCCCTGGCATTCCCCGATTAATTTTTAGCCCAAAGCACGCATAGACCCTAGGCCCACCCCCAAAATGGGGCTTTAGCACACCGATTTGGCCCATGAAACTTCATTCGCGCCGTTTGTCCACCCAAATAGCATGAAAAATTATACGAACCACAATAGGACGATCCCCAACCTCCTAGGCATGCTTCGGTCAATTTTCAGCGTACAGCATGCCCGGACCCTGGGCCTACCCCAAAACAGTGGGCTATAGCACACTGATTTGGCCCAAAAATGCCCTGTTCTCGTCGTTTTGCCCGTTCGTCCACCCAAATGGCCACAAAAAATTAAACGGACCCCACTAGGACGATCCTCAACCTCCCAGTCACACCCCGATTGATTTTTTGCCCAAAGCACGCCTAGACCCTGGGCCCACACCCAAAATTGTAGGCTATAGCACACCGACTTGGCCCAAAAATGCCCATTTCGCATTGTTTTGCCCGTTTATCCCCACAAATGGCCACAAAAAACTTAAACGGACCATACTGGGATGATCCCAAATCTCCCTAGCATGCCCCTGTCAATTTTTAGCTCATAGAATGCCTGGACATAGGCCCACCCCCCAAATCGTAGGCTATAGCACTCCAATTTAGCCCAAAAATGCCCCATTCGCATCGGTTTGCCCATTTGTCTACCCAAATGGCCACAAAAAATTAAATGAACCATACTGAGACGATCCCCAACCTCCCTGTATGCGCCAATCGGTTTTTAACCTACAGCATGCGCGAACCCCAGGCTCACCCCCGAAACCGTGGGCTATAGCACACCGATTTGGTATAAAAATATCCCGTTCAAGCCGTTTCGCCCATTTATCCACACAAATAGACACGAAAAATTAAGCGAACCACACTGGGATGATCCCCAACTTCCCTGGAATCCCCCGATCAATTTTTTGACCACAGTACACCTGGACCCCGGTCTTCCCCCTGAAACCGTGGGCTATAACACACCGATTTGGCCCAAAAATGCTCCATCGTGCTATTTTGCCTATTTATCCACCCAAATGGCCACGAAAAATCAAACGGACCACACTAGGACGATTCCCAACCTCCCTGACAAGCCCCGGTCAATTTTTGCCCCACAGTAGGCCCGGACCCCGGGCCCACCCCTAAAACCGTAGGCTATAACACATTGGTTTAGACCAAAAATGCCCGGTTCGCGCCATTTTGCCCGTTTGTCCACCCATATGGCCAGAAAAAATTAACTGGACCATACTGGGATGATCCCCAACCTTTCTGGCCAGCCCCGGTCTATTTTTGGCCTAGTGCACGCCCCGTCCGAGCCCCAAAACCGTGAGCTATAGCACACCAATTAGGCCCAAAAATACCCTGTTCCCGTCGTTTCACCCATTTGTCCACCCAAATGGCCGCCAAAAAATAAACGGACCATATTAGGACAACCGACAACCTCTTTAGCATGCCCCGATTGATTTTTGGCCCATGGCATGCTCGGACCCCGGGCCCACCCCTAAATCTGTAGGCTACAACACACTGATTTGGCTTAAAAATGCCCTGTTCGCACTGTTTTTCCTATTTGTCCATACAAATGGCCACGAAAAATTAAACAGACTAAACTGGGATGATCCCCAACCTCCCTGGTATGCCACGGTCGATTTTCGGCCTACAGCACGCCCGAACTCTGTACCAACCTGTGAAATCGTGTGCTGCACACCGATTTGGCTCGAAAATGCCCGTTCGTATCGTTTTGCCCATTTGTCGAGTCGAATGGCCATGAAAAATAAAATGGACCATACTGGGATGATCCCCAACCTCCCTGCCATGCCCCGATCGATTTTTAGCCCACACAACGCCCGAGCCCCAGGCCCACCCCCAAAAATATGGGCTATAGAACATTGATTTGGCTCGAAAATACCCTGTTCACGCCGTTTTGCCCGTTTATCCACCCAAATGGCCACAAAAAATTAAATGGACCATATTGGGATGATCTCCAACCTCCCTGGCATGCCCTAATTAATTTTTGGCCGTTAGCACGCCCGGACCCCAGGCCCACACCCAAAACTGTAGGCTATGGCACTCCAATTTTGCTCAAAAATGCCCCATTCGCGTCGTTTTGCCCATTCGTCTACCCAAATGGCCACGAAAAATTAAATGGACCACACTGGATTGATCCCCACCTCTCTGGCAAGACCTGATCGATTTTCAGCCCACAATACGCTAGGAACCCGGGCCCACCCCCAAAACCATGGGCAATAGCACACTGTTTTATTTCGAAAATGCCCCGTTCGCATAGTTTTGCCTGTTTGTTAACCCAAATGGCCACAAACAATTAAACGGACCATATTGGGACGATCCCCAAATTCCTTGGCATGCCCCGGTCAATTTTTGGCCCACAGAACGCTCGGACCCATGGCCCAGCCCTGAAACTGTGGGCTATAGCACACCGATTTGGCCTGAAAATGCCCCGTTTGCACCGTTTCATACGTTTGTCCGCCGAAATAGCCACGTAAAATTAAACGGACCACACTGGGACGATCCCCAACCTCCCTGGCACACCTCGGTCGATTTTTGACCCACAACACTCCCGGACTCTTGGCCCACCCCTAAAACCGTGGGCTATAGCACACCAATTTAGCCCAAAAATACCCCGTTCGCGTCGTTTTACCCGTTTGTCCACCCAAATTGCCACGAAAAATTAAACGAACCACACTCGAACGATACCTAACCTTCCTAGCACACCCCGGTCAATTTTTGGCCCTCAGTACGCCTGGACCCTAGGCCCACCCCCGAAACCGTCGGCTATAGCACACCAATTTAGCCCCAAAATGCTCTATTCTCACCATTTTGCCCATTTTTCTACCCAAATGGCCACTAAAAATTGAACGGACCAAACTAGGACGATCCCCAACCTCCCTGGCATGCCTCGATTAATTTTTCACCTACAACATGCCCAGACCCCGAACCCACCATCAAAATCATGCGATATAGCATACCAAATTGGCCTAAAAATGCCTCGTTCATGCCGTTTCGCCCGTTTGTCCACCTAAATGGCCACGAAAAATTAAACGAACCACACTGGGATGATCCCCAACCTCCCTGGCACGCCCCGATCAATTTTTAGCCCACAGCACGCCTGGACCCCTGGTCCAACCCTAAAACCGTGTGCTATAGCACATCGATTTGGCCCAAAAATTCACCGTTCGCACTGTTTTGTTCGTTTATCCGCCCATATGGTCACAAATAATTAAATGAATCACGCTGGGATGATCCCCAACCTTTTTGGCATGCCCAGTTGATTTTTGGCCCACAGTACGCTCGGGACCACCCCAGCAACCGTGGGCTATAGCACACCGATTTGGCCTAAAAATCCTCCGTTTGCATCGTTTTACTGTTTGTCCACCCAAATGGCCATAAAAAATTAAACGAACTACAATGGGGCGATCCCCAACCTCCTTGGCATGCCCCGATTGATTTTTGGCCCACAGCACGCCTAGACCCTGGGCCCACACCCAAAATTATAGGCTATAGCACACCGACTTGGCCCAAAAATGCCCATTTCGCATTGTTTTGCCCGTTTATCCCCACAAATGGCCAGAAAAAATTAACTGGACCGTACTGGGATGATCCCAAACCTCCTTAGCATGCCCCGGTCAATTTTCAGCTCATAGAATGCCCGGACCTGGGCCCACCCCCAAAATCGTAGGCTATAGCGCTCCAATTTAGCCCAAAAATGCCCCATTCGCGCCGGTTTGCCCGTTTGTCAACCCAAATGGCCACAAAAAATTAAATGAACCATACTGAGACGATCCCCAATCTCCCTAGTATGCGCCGACTGATTTTTAGCCTACATCATGCCCGAACCCCAGGCTCACCCCTGAAACCGTGGGCTATAGCACACCAATTTGGTATAAAAATGCCCTATTCAAACCGTTTCGCCCGTTTATCCACACAAATGGACACGAAAAATTAAGAAAACCACACTGGGATGATTCCCAACTTCCCTGGAATCCCCTGATCAATTTTCTGACCATAGCACGCCTTGACCCCGGTCTTACCCCTGAAACCGTGGGCTATAACACACCGATTTGACCCGAAAATGCTTCGTCGTGCTCGTTTTGCCTATTTATCCTCCCAAATGGCCATAAAAAATTAAACGGACCACACAAGGATGATTCCCAACCTCCCTGACAAGCCCCGGTCAATTTTTGCCCCACAGTACGCCCGGGCCCTGGGCCCACCCCTATAACCGTAGGCTATAGCACACTGATTTAGACTAAAAATGCCCCGTTCGCGCCGTTTTGCCCATTTGTCCATCCATATGGCCAGAAAAAATTTAATGAACCATACTGGGATGATCCCCAACCTTTCTGGCCAGCCCCGACCGACTTTTGGGCTATAGCACACCAATTTGACCCAAAAATGCCCCGTTCCCGCCGTTTCGCCCATTTGTCCACCCAAATGGCAGCGAAAAATTAAACGGACCACATTAGGACGATCAAAAACCTCTTTGGCACGCCCCAATTGATTTTTGGCCCACGGCATGCCCAGAACCTGGGCCCGCCCCTAAATTCGTAGGCTACAGCACACTGATTTGGCTTAAAAATGCCCTGTTCGCGCTGCATTGCCTATTTGTCCACACAAATGGCCACAAAAAATTAAACAGACCAAACTGGGATGATCCCCAACCTCCCTGGCATTCCACAGTCGATTTTCGACCCACAGTATGCTCGAACTCTGTACCCACCCATGAAATCGTGTGCTGCACACCGATTTGACTCAAAAATGCCCGTTCGTATTGTTTCGCCCGTTTGTCGAGTCGAATGGCCATGAAAAATAAAATGGACCATACTGGGATGATCCCCAACCTCCCTGGCATGCCCCGATCGATTTTTGGCCCACACAACGCCCGAGCCCCAGGCCCACCCCCTAAAATATGGGCTATAGAACATTGATTTGGCTTGAAAATACCCCGTTCACACTGTTTTGCCCGTTTGTCCACCCAAATGACCACGAAAAATTAAATGGACTATATTGGGATGATCTCCAACCTCCCTGGCATGCCCTAATTGATTTTTGGCCTATAGCACGCCCGAACCCCGGGCCCACACCTAAAACTGTAGGCTATGGCACTCCTATTTTGCTCAAAAATGCCCCATTCGCGTCGTTTTGCCCATTCTTCTACCCAAATGGCCACGAAAAATTGAATGGATAACACTGGGTTGATCCCCACCTCCGTGGCACGATCAATTTTTAGCCCACAACACGCTAGGATTCCGGGCCCACCCCTAAAACCGTGGGCAATAGCACACCGTTTTAGTCCAAAAATGCCCCGTTCGCACAGTTTTGCCTGTTTGTTAACCGAAATGGCCACGAACAATTAAACGGACCATATTGGAACAATCCCCAAATTCCTTGGCATGCCCCGGTCGATTTTTGGCCCACAGAACGCTCGGACCCTAGGCCCAGCCCTGAAACCGTGGGCTATAGCACACCGATTTGGCCTGAAAATGCCCCGTTTGCACTGTTTCACCCGTTTGTCCGCCGAAATAGCCACGTAAAATTAAACAAACCACACTGGAACGATCCCCAACCTCCCTGGCACACCTCGATCAATTTTTGACCCGCAGCATGCCCGGACTCTTGGCCCACCCCTAAAACCGTGGGCTATAGCACACCAATTTAGCCTAAAAATGCCCCGTTCGCGCCGTTTTACCCATTTGTCCACCCAAATCGCCACAAAAAATTAAACGAACCACACTCGGACGAGACCTAACCTCCCTAGCACGCCCGATCAATTTTTAGCCCACAGCACGCCTGGACCCCAGGGCCATCCCTAAAACCGTGTGCTATAGCACACTGATTTGGCCCAAAAATTCACCGTTCGCACTGTTTCATTCGTTTGTCCACCCATATGGCCATATAAAATTAAACGAACCATGCTGGTATGATCCCCAACCTCTCTGGCACGCCCTAGTCGATTTTTGGCAAAGAGTAAGCTCGGGACCACCCCAGTAACCGTGGGCTATAGCACACCGATTTGGCCTAAAAATGCTTTGTTCATGCTATTTCGATCATTTGTCCACCCAAATGGTCACAAAAAATTAAACGGACCACACTGGGACGATCCCCAACCTCCTTGGCACGCCTCGATTGATTTTTAGCCCACAACATGCCCGGACCCCAAGCCCGCCCCTAAACCAGTGGGCTTACACTGATTTGGCCCAAAAATACTCTGTTCGCGCCGTTTTACCCATTTGTCCATCCAAATGGCCACAAAAAATTAAACGGACTACACTGGGGCGATCCCCAACCTCCTTGGCATGCCCCAATTGAATTTTGGCCAACAACACGCCCGAAGCTTGGTCCAACCCCCAAAACCGTGGGCTATAGCGCACTGATTTGGCCTGAAATTTTCCCGCTCGCTCCATTTTGCCCGTTTGTCCATCCAAATGGCCACAAAAAATAAAACAGACCACTCTAGGACGATCTCTAATCTCCCTGGCATGCTCCGGTCGATTTTCGGCACATAACAAGCTCGGACCTCGGTCCCACCCTCAAAATCGTGGGCTATAGCATATTAATTTAGGCTGAAAATGCCCCGTTCGTGTCATTTCTCTCGTTTGTCCACCCAAATGGCCACGAAAAATTAAACGGATCACACTGGGACGATCCCCAACCTCCCTGGCATGTCCCGGTCAATTTTTGGCCTACAACATGCCCCGAACCCAGGCCCACCCCCAAAATCATGGGCTATAGCACACCGATTTGGCCTGAAAATGCCTTGTTCATGCTATTTTGCCATTTGTCCACCCAAATGGCCACGAAAAATTAAACGGACCACACTGGGATAATCCCCAACCTCCCTAACATGCTCAGGTCGATTTTTCGCTTGCAGCACACTCGAACATTGGGCCCACCTCATAAATCGTGGGATATAACACACCGATTTGGACCAAAAATGCTCTGTTCATTTTGTTTCGCCTATTTGTCCACCCAAATAGCCACGAAAAATTAAACGGACCACACTGGGACGATCCCCAACCTCCTGGGCATGCCCCAATTGATTTTTGGACCACAACACGCTCGGACCTCAGGCCCACCCCCAAAACCGTGGGTTATAGCACACTGATTTGGCCTAAAAATGGCCCATTTCACCCGTTTGTCAACCCAAATAGCCAAGAAAAGTTAAACGGACAACACTGGGATGTCCCCAATAACCCTGGCATACCCTGGTCGATTTTTGGACCATAGCACGCCCGGACACCGGGTCGACTCACAAAATTATGGGCTATAACATATCGATCTGGCCCGAAAATGCATTGATCGCGCCGTGTGGCCCGTTTGTTCGCCCAAGTGGCCATAAAAATTTAAATGTACCACACTGGGATGATCCCCAACCTCCCTAGCACGCTCCGATCGATTTTTTGTCCACACATGCCCGAACCCCGGATCCACCCCTAAAACTATAGGCTATAGTACACCTATTTGGCTGAAAAATACTCCGTTCACGTCGTTTCGCCCTTTTGTTCACTTAGATGGCCACAACAAGTTAAACGGACCACACTGGGATGATCCCCAACCTCTCTAGCACACCTCAGATGACTTTCAGCCCACAGCACGCCTGGGCCCCAGGCCCACCCCCGAAACCTTGGGCTATAGCACACCGATTTTGCCTGAAAATGCCCCGTTCGCACCGTTTTGCCCGTTTGTCCACCCAAATGGCCATGGAAAATTAAACAGACCACGCTGGAACGATCCCCAACCTCCTTGACACGCCCTCATCGATTTTCGGCCCATAGCACGCTTGGACCCAGGCCCACCACCAAAATCATGGGCTATAGCACACCGATTTAGCCCGAAAATGCCCCGTTCACGCCTTTTCATCCATTTGTCCACCCAAATGCCTACAATAAATTAAACGAACCGCTCTAGGATGATCCCCAACCTCTCTGGCATGTCCTGGTGGATTTTTGGCCCACAACACGCCCGGACCCCAGTGCCCACCCCTAATTCACGCCCATACCCTGGGCCCACCCCTGAAACCGTGGGCTATAACACACCGATCTGGCCCGAAAATGCCCCGTTCGGGCTGTTTCGCCCGTTTGTCCACCCAAATAGCCACAAAAAATTAAACAGACCACATTGGGACAATTCCCAACCTCCCTGGCATGCCTCGATTGATTTTTGTCCCACGGCACGCCTTAACCCCAGGGACAACCCCAAAACCGTAGGCTATAGCACATCGATTTGGCCGAAAAATGTACTGTTTGCGCCGTTTTGTCCGTTCGTCCACCCAAATGGCCACAAAAAATTAAACGAACCACACTAGGATGATCCCACACCTCCCTGGCATGCCCCAATCGATTTTCGGCCACAGCATGCCCGGACCTCGGGTCCACCCCCAAAACCATGGGCTATAGCACATCGATTTGGCCCAAAAATGCCCACTTCGCATAGTTTTGCTCATTCTTACATCCAAATAGCAACGAATTATTAAATAGATCACACTGGTACAATCCCTAACCTCCCTGGCATGTATCGGTTGATATTTGGCCCACAACACGCCCAGACCCCTGGCCCACCCCTAAAACCGTAGGCTATAGCACACCAATTTGGCTCGAAAATATCTCGTTCGCGTCGTTTCGTCTGCTTGTCCACCTAATGGCCATAAAAAATAAAAGGGACAACACTTGGATGATCACCGACCTCCCTGGTATGCCCCAATTGATTTTCAGCCTACAGCACGCCCGATCCTCGGACTCACCCCTGAAACAGTGGACTATAGCACACCGATTTGGCCTAAAAATTCCCCCTTCATGCCGTTTCACCCGTTTGTCAACCCAAATGGCTAAGAAAATTTAAACGGACCACACTGGGACGATCTCCAACCTCCTTAGCATGCCTCGATCAATTTTAGGCCCACAACATGCTCCGATCCTGGGCCCACCCCCAAAACCCTGTGCCATAGCATAAGATTTGGCCCGAAAATGCCCCGTTCGTGCCGTTTCACCGGTTTGTCCATCCAAATGGCCATGAAAAATTAAACGGACCACACTGGGATGATTCTCAACCTCCTTGACATGCCACAGTCAATTTTCGGACCACAGCACGCCCAGACCCCAGGCCCACCCACAAAACCGTGGATTATAGCACACCAATTTAGCTCGAACATGCCCCAATCGCGTCGTGTCGCCTGTTTGTCCATCCAAATATCCACAAAAAATTAAACAGACCATGCTGAGATGATCCCTAACCTCCCTATCGTACCCCAATCAATTTTCACCCCACAGCACGCCCGGACCTCGGGTCCACCCCCAAAACAATGGGCTATAGCACACCAATTTGGCCTGAAAATGCCCCATTTATGCCGTATCGCCTGTTTATCCACTCAAACAGTCACAAAAAATTAAATGGACCACACTGGGATGATCCTCAACCTACCTGGTATGCCCTGGTCGATTTTCAGCCCACAGCACGCCCGAATCCCGGGCCAACCCCCGAAACCGTGGGCTATACCACACCGATTTGGCCCAAAAATGCCCTATTCGCGCCGTTTTACCAGTTTGTCCACCTAAATGGCCATGAAAAATTAAACGAACCATACTGGGATGATCCCCAATCGTCCTGGCGCATCCAGGTTGATTTTTGGCCCTCAGCATGCCTGGACCCCTGGTCCACCACCAAAACTGTGGGTTATAGCACACCTATTTGGCCCGAAAATACCCCGTTCACATCGTTTCACTCGTTTCTCCACCCGAATGGCCACAAAAAATTAAACGAACCACACTGGGATGATCCCCAATCTCCCTGGCATGCCCAGATTAATTTTTGGCCCACAACATGTCTGGACCACGGGCCCACCCCTGTATCCATTGGCTATAGCCCATCGATTAAGCCCAAAAATGCCGCGTTCGTGCCATTTCGCTCGTTCGTTCACCCAAATGGCCACAAAAAATTAAACGGACCACACTGGGATAATCCCCACTCCCTGGCATGCCCTGGTTGATTTTTAGCCCACAGCACGCCCGAACCTCGGGCCCACCCCCAAAACCCTAGGCTATAGCACCCCAATTTAGCCCAAAAATGCCTCGTTCGCGCCGTTTCGCCTTTTCGCCCATCCAAATGGTCACAAAAAATTAAACGGACCACACTAGGATGATCCCTAGCCTCACTGGCATGCCTCGGTTAATTTTTGGACCACAACATGATCGTACCTCGGGACCACCCTTAAAACCGTCGATTATATCACACCAATTTGGCCCAAAAAATTCCCGTTCGCACCGTTCCACCCATTTGTCCACCCAAATCTCTACAAAAAATTAAATGAACCATACTGGAATGATCTACAACCTCCTTGTCATACCCCGATCGATTTTTAGCCTACAGCATACCCGAACCCCAGGCCCACCCCCAAAATCGTGGTCTATGGCACACTGATTTTGCTCGAAAATGTCTCGTTTGTGCCATTTCGCCCGTTTGTTCACCCAAGTGGCCACGAAAAATTAAACGAACCACACAGGGATGATCCACAAGATCCCTGGCATGTCCAGTTGATTTGAGCCCCACAACACACTCGGACCCCAGGCCCACCCCCGAAACTGTGGACTATAGCACACCGATTTGGCCCAAAAATACCCCGTTCGCACTGTTTCGCCCATTTGTCTACCCAAATGGCCACGAAAAATTAAACGAACCACACTGGAACGATCTTAACCTCCTTGGCATACCCTAATTGATTTTAGACCTGCATCACGCTCGAACCTCGAGCCCACCCCCGAAACCGTGGGCTATAGCACATCGATTTGGCCTGAAAATGTCCCATTTGCATTGATTCGCCCGTTTATCCACCCAAATGGCCATGAAAAATTAAACGAACTACACTGGGAAGATTCCCAACCTCTTTGGCACGCCCCGGTAGATTTTCGGCCCACTACCGCTTGGACCCCAGAGCCCACCCCTAATATCGTGGGCTTTCGCACACTGATTTGGACCGAAAATGCCCCGTTTGCGTTGTTTTGCCCATTTGTCCACCCAAACGGCAATGAAAAATTAAACGAACTCTACTGGGATGATCCCCAACCTCCCTGGCATGCCCCGATTGATTTTCGGCCCACAACACGCCTAGAACTCGAGCCCACCCTCCAAAACCGTGGGTTATAGCATACCGATTTGGCCTAAAAATGTCCCGTTCGCACCGTTTTGCCCGTTTATCCACCCAAATGGCCACAAAAAATTAAACGGACCAAACTGGGATGATCCTCAACATCCTTGGCACGCCCCGATTGATTTTTGGCAAACAACACGTCTGGACTCCGGGCCCACCCCCGAACTTGTGGGCTATAGCGCACTGATTTAGCCTAAAATTGCCCTGTTCACGCTGTTTGTCTACCCAAATGACCATGAAAAATTAAACGGACCACACTAAGATGATGCCCAACCTTCCTGGCACGTCCCGATCAATTTTTGTTCCACAACAAGACCAGACCTCTGGCCAACCCCCAAAACCATGGGCAATAGCACATCAATCTAGCCCAAAAATGCCCTGTTCTTTTCGTTTCACCCGTTTGTCCTCTCAAATGGCCACAAAAAATTAAACGGACCACACTGGGATGATCCCTAACCTCCCTGACATGGCCCAATTGATTTTTGGCCTAGAACATGCCCAAACCCTGGGCCCAACCCTGAAACAATAGGCTATAGCATATGATTTGGCCCAAAAATGTCCCGTTCGCACCATTTCGCCCTTTGTCCACTCAAATAGTCACGAAAAATTAAATGAACCACATTGGGACGATCCCCAACCTCCTTGGCATGCCCCAGTCAATTTTTTGCCCACAGCACGCCCAAACCCCGACCCACCTTTGACATCTTTGGATATAGCACACCAATTTGGCTCGAAAATGCCCCATTTAAGCTGTTGTGCACGTTTGTCCACCCAAATGTCCTTGAAAAATTAAACGGACCACATTGGGATGATCCCCAACCTCCCTGGCACGCTCCAATTGATTTTTCGCCCGCAGCATGCCCGGACCCCGGGGCCACCCCTAAAACCATGGGTTATAGCACATCGATTTGGCCTAAAAATGCCCCGTTTTGCCCATTTGTCCACCCAAATGGCCATAAAAAATTAAACGAACCACACTGGGATGATCCCCAACCTCCCTGGCACACCCCGGTTTATTTTCTGCCCACAGCACGCCCGAACCCCTGAGCCACCTCTAAAATTATGTGATATTGCACACCGATTTGGCCTAAAAATGCTCCGTTTGTGCCGTTTTGCCCGTTTGTTCACCCAAATGGCCACAAAAAATTAAATGGACCACACTAGGACTATCCCCAACCTCCCTAGCATGCCCCGATTGGTTTTTGGCCTATAACACTCCTAGACCCCGGGGCCCGAAAATTCCTCGTTCATTAATTTGGGCCCGAAAATGCCTCGTTTACACCGTTTCGCCCGTTTGTCCACTCAAATGGCCACGAAAAATTATATAGTCCACACTAAGACGATCCCCAACCTCTCTGGCACGCCCTAGTCGATTTTTAGCCCACAGCACATCCGAAACCTGGGCCCACCATCTAAACCGTGGGATATAGCACATTGATTTGGCTTGAAAATTCCCCGTTCGCGACGTTTTTCCCATTTCTCCACTCAAATATCCGCGTAAAACTAAATTGAAAATATTGGGATGATTCCCAACCTTCCTGGCATGACCCGATTAATTTTTGGCCCACAGCACACCCGGACCCCGGGCCCACCCCTAAAATCATGGGCTATAGCTCACAGATTTGGTCCGAAAATGCTTCGTTGTGCCGTTTCGCCTGTTTGTCCACCCAAATGGCCATAAAAAAATAAACGGACCACACTGAGACGATCCGCAACCTCCCTGACACACTCCGATCGATTTTCGACCCACAACACACTCGGACCCCAGGCCCACCCCCAAAACCGTGGGCTATAGCACACCGATTTAGCTCAAAAAATGCACCCTTCACACCATTTTTCCTGTTTGTCCACCCAAATAGCCACGAATAATTAAATGGACCACACTGGGATGCACTATAAAAAAATTACATTTAGCAACGAATTTATAGCAATAAAGGCTTTTTCGTCGCTAATTAACGACAGAATTGCAAAGAAATAGAAATTTTGTCGCTAAATAAATGAAATTAAAATTAATAGCCTAATTAGTGACAGAATGACAACGGAATATAAAATTGGTTGCTAATTTTTGGCGGTAAATATTGGCGCCTTTATTTTGGTGACAAAATTAGCGACAAAAATGGGGGGAATTTTTTTTGACATGGTGGAGACGGAAATAGCAACGAAAATAATGTCGCTGGAAGTATTTTGCCATTTTTAATAATATATTAGGTATATATTTAATTAATGATTAGCAGTGGATTATATATCCGTTGCTAAATCTGTCACCCTACCAACCTAATATTAGAGCTATCTCTTTTATTTCACTTTGTTTCCAAAATATAACATCATCCACCTCTCTCTCCAAAAATAGTCCCCTTGCCCTTTTCTCTCCCTAATGGCTCAATATCAGTCGAAAAGAGTGTCAATCGGTGAATTTTAAATCTAAATTAGAGGTTAGATTTTATATCTCGTAATTTTAGTTGTTTCTTCTCTTTTAATTTCTTAATTTCTATGTTAAAAGTGACTTGTTAATGATATGTTTAGGATTTTTTGAGCTATTTCAGTAGGTTTCTTCGATTATTGTGTTAAAAAATTCGATAAATGGTTATTTACTCAAAATGAGAATCGTATTTTCTTTCTCAAAATTATTTTTTATGGGGGTTTTGATATTCCAATGTTGCATGTCTATGAATCTGAAATTTCTTCAACAAAATTTCTGGTGGTGGTTTAATTTTCAGTGTTTTGCATACACTGATTATGTTAGAGTTTGTGATTTTTTATTTGAAGTTCTATTTGTGGTTTTTTGAGCTTTTTTCAGTTTTCTTTGTTTGATTGTTGTGTTAAAACGTTGTGTTAGTGGTTATTTAATTGAAATGAGAATAATATTTTTCCTCTTAACTTCTATTTATGTTTTTTTTTGTATCTTCTGTTCCAGGTTCATTAATCTCTGATTTCTTCAACAATTTTTTCATTTGTGTGGTTTAGATTTGTCTTTTTCATGTACAGGTTTATGTAAGGTTGTACTTAGTGTGTTGCATGTTGAAAAACTTAGAAAACATAGAGCAGTTTGAGTCACTTTTGCTTACTGTTGTTCTGATTTTCTGTAAACAATAAAATGTAGTATGTTTTATGTTTCTTTGAAATTGTGTAATTGTCATAATCATTTTCTTTTTTATTGTGTTGACTATTTAGCTTTTATCCTTCCAAAGATTCCATTTGTGGGATCACATTTGGTATATGTTGTTGTTTTTTCTTAATCTGATTGTGATGTTATATTTTGGGTTTTCAGAGAGATCCACTAAGGATACCAGCAAGTGCCAGAAAGTGAGCTAGCATATATCTGGTACTATAACATTTTTCCTTTTAAATGATTTTCGATTAGTTTTTCCATATGTTTCCCTATTGCCGTTTGTATTCTTCATTATTCGTGAAACTGTCTCTGTTTTCTTTTACTTACCAATTGAGGATTTGTTTTAAATCCGATTAACTTTTGTGATGTAACTTTGTGTTAAAGTTGTAGACTTTATTTGTTTATTTTTTCCAACAAAGTTGCAACTTATTTTTAGGTTTTGTTTAATGTTCAGATTTTAGGTATGTACTTTGCTGAAATTTGATGTTTTAATCTTGTTGTCGAGAGCTTTGCCTCATGCCTTATGATTGTAATGATAGAAGTTTCAGTTTTGTATGTAATTAAACTTTTTCGCTAACACTTACTAAGAAGGATAATGAATGATATCTTGTGTTTGTGATTTCTTGTTTATTTAGAAGAAAAATGACTGATATATTCTATTTCCTTGTAAAAATTGAAAGATACATTCCAGTTTGTTAAGATATTTAATTATTACTTCACTTTAGTGCTAATCCTGGATGTATGCATTATTAAAATATAAAACTCTAACTATGTTATTTATGTGACATTAATAGGAATATGAATAATCTCGAGCGTGGATGGATGTATGATAGGTTGGATGGCCGAGGGGCTAAAAACTCTAGATTCATTACTGGTGTGAATACCTTTATCCTCTTTGCATGTTCTCAACAAAATTGCATGAGTGGTAACAACATTAGATGTCCATGTAAAAAATGTCTCAACATTAAATACAAAGATGTTGAAATGGTTAGATATCACCTTCTTCATGATGGATTTGTTAAGGACTATTTTGTTTGGAAACATCAAGGGGAAACAAATCTGATAGGTGAGATTTCTTTCGGTAATGATTTGATCAATGGTGCTCAACTTGAATTGGGATATGATAATCCATATCAACAAATGATTTTGGATGCTACTGGTCCAAACTTTAACCATGGTTACAACAATATTGAATCTGGACCATCTCATCTGTATGAACCTTCAATTGAGGAGGAACATGAAACTTTGATGGAGGAGGAGCCTAATTTAGAGAACCAAAAATTTTATGAATTGTTGCACTCTGCTGATGCAAAATTGTATCCTGGTTCTTCCCTCTCTCAACTTGCAGTAATCTCTCGAATGTTAAATATTAAGATAGAAAATAATATGTCACAGAGGGGTTTTAACCAAATGATGCAATTGTTTAAAGAGTCTTTACTGGAAGATAACCTATTAGTTGATAATTATTATTAGACTAAGAAGTTAGTGCGTAGCTTAGGTTTACCGGTAGAAAAGATTAATTGTTGTGAATCGGGTTGTATGTTATATTGGGAAGACCATGAACATCTTACCTCTTGTAAATTTTGTGGCAAAGAGAGGTATAAGCGTTGAGTTAGCTCTCGTAAGAGGAAATTGGTCCCTTACAAAAGGATGTATTATTTTTCTTTGATTCCTAGATTGAAGAGATTATATGCATCCCATACTACAGCAGCTGGCATGACATCATGAATATATAAAAGAGGATGGATTAATGCGTCAACCATCAGACTCTGAAGCTTGGAAGAACTTCAATGAAAGTCATTCTTTTTTTACCGGTGAACTAAGAAATGTTAGGTTGGGGTTATGTACTGATGGTTTCCATCCATTCAGTCAGTTTGGGAGAAAATATTTGTCATGGCCAGTAATTGTCACTCCATACAATTTACCTCCAGGTATGTGCATGGAAGAGGCTTATACGTTTTTAACTGTCATTGTTCCTGGGCCAAATAATCCCAAACATAAAATTGATGTTTATCTGTAACCTCTAATAAAGGAATTGACGTTGTTGTGGGAGATAGGTGTAGAAGCATTTGATATCTCCAAAAAACAAAATTTTCAATTGAAGGCAGCTTTGATGTGGACAATCAGTGACTTTTCAGCATATTCTGTGTTATCAAGATAGAGTACTACAGGTAAGTTTGCTTGTCCCTTATTGTATGGAGGAAACACAATCCTTTAGATTACAACATGGTCGAAAAACATCATGGTTTGACTGTCACAGAATATTCCTTGACCAATATCATCCATTTAGGAGAGATCATAAAATTTTTCTTAAAGGTCGAACTGTCAAAAGATTACCACCACCCTACAGAATCGGAGAAGAGATATTGAATCAAATTTGTGATTTGGGGATAAGAAAAGTAACAGAGTTAGATGCAAAAGAAGTTAATTAACGAATATGTAGTTCTTGTGGATGGAAAAAGCGAAGTATCTTTTGGAATTTACCTTATTGGAGTTCTAACATGATTCGACATAACCTCGATGTCATGCATATTAAGGAAAACTTCTTTGATAATGTATTTAATACGGTTCTCAATATTGATAGAAAACCAAAGACAATCCACAAGCTCGTCTAGATATGGTCAGTTACTGTGATCGACCTCAATTGGCAAAGGATGCTTTTGGAAAATATCCCAAAGCTGTATATACAATAGACAAGGAAGCAAGCACGATCTTATTTAATTGGCTGAAAGGCTTAAAATTTCCAGATGGATATGTTTCAAATTTGGGTAGATGCCCAGACACATCTGCGAAAAGGTTATTTGGCATGAAGAGTCATGTGTTCATGCAATGATTGATGCTTATTTCTTTTCGTGAACTACTTCCAAATAATGTATGGCAGGCACTTACAGAATTGAGCTTATTCTTTAAAGATCTTACATCGACTACTCTCTGAGTAGATGAAATGGAGAGATTACAGGGAGATATTTCATAAATCTTATGCAAGTTAAAACGTATTTTTCCTCCTGGGTTCCTTGATTCAATGGAACATTTTCCTGTGCACCTTCCATATGAAGTAAAGATTGCTGGACCTGTACAATATCGATGGATGTATCCTTTTGAAAGGTAATGCAAAAATTCAAGTTAAATTTTTGAGAATAATGTTGTTATTTACTTTTCAAATATGATGGTTTATCCATTTTTCTATTTAGGTATCTTGGAAGTATTAAAAGAATGATTGGGAATAAAGCAAGTGTTGAGGGTTCTATATGTGAAGCTTACTTAATGACAGAGTCAACATATTGTTTTCTCATTATTTTGAACCATATGTCATGACACGCAATCATAATGTGGATCGAAATGATGATGGTGGTATTGTGGAAGAAGTTGAAGGAAATTTATCAATATTCACCTATCCCGGACGATTATGGGGAGAATAAAAAAAGAGAAATCTAACTCTTCAGGAAATTAACGCTGCCTAAACTTACATTTTGCTAAATTGTGAAGAGGTTGAGCCATATGTGAGGTAACAAAGTTAGTTGTATCAACTTAATTTTATAAGCATATTCATAAATCATGACTTGAAATTGAAGTCTTTTTTCTTTAAATGAAGTATGTTTGTGCAACGTTTGCAAGAAGAATTTCCAAATGTCTCTCAAGATCAAATAAATGAGAGCGTTGAAGCAAATTTCTCTATATGGTTCAAGCAATATGTAAGGCTTCAAAAATTAAGATCTTTTATACAATTATGCACTTAAATTAACTTATGAAATTGAACTAAATTTTATAATCTTCTAAATAGGTCCGGCTCAATCATATTGAGAATGGATTCCTATGTAGTCTTGCTGTAGACTATTGATAGGTGCTACATCTCATTTGGTGTATTTTGTTAATGGATACAAGTTTCATACGGATTTTCATGGTAGCGCAAGATCAACAATGAACAGTAGAGTTTGTATTTCAGATCCAACTTTTGGTGATTTCTACGGGCGGATAAAAGAGATTATAGAAGTGGAATACCGCAAAACACCTTTAAAGCAAACTGTACTATTCAAATGTGAATGGTTTGACCCAACTATGGATGTTGGTGTTAAAAAGCATAATCAATATAAATTGGTTGATATTAACCATCGTCGCCGATATAAAAAACATGAACCTTTTATTCTGGCAATGCAAGCAACTCAAGTGTGTTATGTGTCTTATCCTAGCAAGAAAAAGGACAAGGATGATTGGGTAGCTGTACTGAAGATCAAACCTCGAAATGTTGTTGAATTACCCGATGAGAAAATTGAGACAACTGTAAAACTAAATATTCTATTTCAAGTTGAAGAAGTTCAAGTCTACGAGATAGACATGAATGTTGCCACAGATAAAAGCATACACTTACATGATGCAAATGGTGTATTAATTAAAATAGATGAAGTCACTGATGATGGTTTATTACAAGAACATCATGTCAACTAAGAGGATGCTACAGAAGAAGAGTATGAAACCGAGGAAGATGAAGAGGAAGATTTGGAAGAAGACACAGATAGCGATTAGTGCTTGATAAAAAATGTGCTATTGTATCTTATTTTTATTTTGTGAGCAGCCATTTTGTCAAACTAGTATCAATTTCTTTGTCTCGTTGTTTACACAAAACTTGTTGCTTCAACTGGTTTTATGCTCTACTTCTCAATTTTTGACTCTTTCATGTTCATTCATTTTTTTAGGCTACAATTGTGCTTTTATATTTTCTAATACTTTATCTATATATTGTTGTTTGCTTCTCTTGGTATTATTCAGTTTGCATATTATTTCCACTTTAACTAATACAGTTTTTTATAGATATGGCTAGAGGTCGAGGTCACAAAAGCACAGGGCGTGAAGGCAAGTCTGCAGTTAGGAGTAATAATGATGTTACTGCAAACGTACCTACTGTTCCCACTCCTGCTATTGTTACTTCTCAAGCTGATGTCATAGGTGGTCAAAATAATACAAGTCAAGTTCAACCATTGATTCCTCAAATTAGATCAACGGTTCAAACTTCTGGTGATGGTAGCAACCATACAACTCCTGAATCATCTCTGACTGCTCTAAATCAGATCAACAAAACAAGAGAAAGTACATCTACTCTAAGGAACCAAATAGGTGAGCATCTTAGCCAATCGACTTCATCCTTAAAAATGGCTGAACATAATCAACTTTTTGTCTGATTTTTGTCTACATATATATATATATGTTTTATTTTTTCTGGTTGATGATCTGTTGTTGTTTCTTTATTTGAGAGTTTTTGTGGACAGAATTACAATGGAAGTATTCTGTAGCATTTTGGTGGTTCTGTTGGTAGTTCATGATCTGTTGGTGGTTCTTGTTGTGAGTATTTTGGTGATTCTGTTGGTGGTTTTTGTTTTGTTGTTGGTTCTTCATTTGGGAGGAGTTCTTATAGGAAGAATTACAATGGGAGTATTTTGTTATATTTTGGTGGTTCTATTAGTGATTCTTGATCTGTTGGTGGTTCTTGTTGTGAGTATTTTGGTAGTTCTTATTATGTTGGTGGTTCTTGATCTGTTCTTGTTGTGAGTATTCTAATGTTACATGGGATTCCTGAATGACAGTGAGGTATGTTGTTGTGAGGTATTTTGTTGGATAGGATTTCAAAATTCGAATATTATATGATGTTGTGACTTTTTGTGCAAAATTTGCATCTTCTTTCCACTTTAACAAGTATAATTTTTTTAATAGATATGACTCGAGGAAGAGGTACATGTCGAGGAAGCATAGGGCGTGCGGGAAAGTCAGCATCTAGGACTAATATGCCTGTTCGTACTACAAACATGCCTACTATTCCCACTCCTACAGTTGCACCACAAACAGCTGGTGGCGTAGGTGCTCTAATTTCTAATCATGGTAGTACGCCTCCTATTACTCCAAATCAGACCAACCTAAAAACTATAGGTACGTCTTCACAAACCAACCAAGTAGGTGAGGACATATCTCGTAGCAACACAAAAGGAGAAAGTAATTCCAGTCGGAGCCATGTGCGGACCCTTGTTACTATAACTTCTGCAGGGTTAGTCCATTTCTTGTCTATTATTATTATATATTATTTTTTATTTATAGTAACCTCTAAATAATGTCTTCACATTGATACAGATTGCAACCTTCTAAAGCATGCTCCAATAGGATACACGAGTCTTTCAAAAGTGAACTTGATCACAATGGAGTCAATTGGAAAGGTGTATCATGTGACATAAAAGATGGCTATTTTGGGGAATTCAAGGTATACATCTCCATCATAATTGATTTTGTAAAGTGTACTCATTTTTATATATACGATATTAATGTGTTATCTTGGAAATTTATTTCAGAAACACTTCTATTAGGATTCTTCCATTACTGATGCTGCAGTACAGAAACACTGGTAGAGTAAGACAACAACTGTGTATAGAAATTTCATTGCTAAAATCAAAGAGAAAGGGATTAGGCAAGATTTTATACATGAAGATGTCTGGAAAAGCTGGCAGCGACTTTGGGCAGATCCAAAGTGTGTTGAAAAGTCCAAAATAAATGCATAAAATCATTGCAGAGGCAAAAAAGTCGCTGCTGGAACTCACACGGGAGGATCTATCTCAATTGGAGAGTACCGATAGAGACTTGTAAGTATATATTTCAAGTATTAAACTGTAATTTGTTGTGAGACAGTCTAAACTTAGTTTAGCGTTATGCTATTGTTGCGTTTCTATTTACTGTTTATCTCAAATATTGATCACTTTTCACTGTTTCTGTCTCCTGTGTTGTATTTGGTATATTGTGTTCTGTTGTTGTCTTGTAACCTTAAAAACTATAATGTAAGCTGTGCTTATATGTCGCAGAGTGGTATATTACTGAGGATTCGTATATTTACATGTTCTTCGATATGTATTGGGTAGAATCAAGACCTTATGATTCTGGAAATTACTTGTCTGTTTTATGTGATTGGTTTTCATCTTATATAACCTTCACACTGGAATCTGACTAGAAATTTTCAAATGTTCATTATTAGCATATGTTCTCAGTAATTTTGATGCAATGAAATTCAACAATCTCTTTCCAGTCATTACTTAGCAAGAACAATGTAAATTGGATAACATAGTTCTGACCACACGACTAATAATATTTACCTGATGACCAACTATGTTCCACTTGAATTATGGCTTTACAAACATTTCTGGCTTACATGAAATGTTCCAGCAGTTTTGTTCTAGTACAATGATCAACACTTTTTTTACAGGTTGCTGAAATGGGTCGAGATCCGACACCAAGTGAGTTACATTTGCATGTTCACTGACATGGTCATGATGAAAAATCTTTCATTGATGAACGTTCCCGAATCGTCCATGTAAGATTAAATCTTAATGTAGTAGTTTACTTAATTCTCATTTTTTAGTTTAAAGTACTTTTTGGTGGCTAATCATTTGTAAGTACAATTCGTTATAATTTGACTTACACTATTACAGGAAAGATTTGAAGAAATATTACGAGAAAAAACATTATCAGAATCTATTATTGATCAAATTGAAGCATATTACCAAGCTGCCGGAGGAGAAAAGAAGAGAAGAGTATTTGGTCTTGGATCTGAAGCCAAAGGCTACTACGGCCAAACTCTGTGTATTTCTTGTGGAAAGACTTCATCTTCATTTTCACATGAATCGGTACCAGCTACAGATTCGGATTTGGATGAGATTGTGAAGCGATTGATTCACGCACTTAAAAATTAATTTTTTCCTATTGTCATTGAAGAGGTACAGAAGTTGGTTTCTTCACAATCAGTTGTCACACCTCCGGTTACTCTTTTGGACGATCTTGATTCCTTAAATTATGATTGCAATGATCTTAATCAGTTGTGATACTTTTGACGATCAGTGCATTGGTTTTTGATGGTCTATTTTGTTGAAACGTTTAAAATTGTGCAACAAAAAATTACACTTGATGGATGTAGGTATTGAGGATGTTTTGGACATACTTATGTGTTTAGATGTTGCTATGTTTGGTATTGAGGATGTTTAGACTTTTTCTATCTATATATATGGGTTCTTTTATATGCATGTTGGATATTATAAGAAGATTTTGCTATCTATATATATGTGGCTTTTTTTATATGAATATTGGGTATTATAAGAGAGTTATAATATTCTATTAATATTCAAAATACAAATAAAAAGATATTGAAAGAAAAGTAATGACGACAGATTTAGCGACATAATTCCTCATTGCCAAACTAAAACATTTGCAACGGATTGAGGAAAATATTTTTTATCACAAAAATTGGAAATTTTTAGCGATGGACTAGCAATTAAAAATTTGGTCAGAAAATAATCAAAATGATGAAATACAACATGAAATTAGTAACAACACTTATAAATATAACAACGAATATATTCGTTGCTAAAATATAGCAACAGATATAGGACGTCTCTATTCCGTTGCAAATCTAGTAATAGATTTTATTTTTCCGTTGCTAAATGGTTAGCAATGCGTAATATAGCAACAAATAATATTTTATAGCTGATACGTCTCTAAATGGATTTAGCGACGGATTTCTGTTGATTAGCAACGTTATCGGTCTCTTGCTAAACGTGGTTTTTTTTGTAGTGATGATCCCCAACCTCTCTGGCACGCCCCAATCGATTTTTGGGCTACAGTATACCCGGACCCTGGGCCCACCTCCGAACCGTAGGCAATAGCACATTGATTTAGCCCGAAAATGCCCCGCTTGCTCCGTTTCACCCGTTTGTCCACCCAAATGGCCACGAAAAATTAAACGGACCACACTGAAACGATCCTTAACCTTCCTGGCATGGCCCGCTCGATTTTTGGCCCACAGCATGCCTTGACCCCAGGCCCACTCCCAAAACTGTGGGCTATAGCACATCGGTTTTGCCAAAAATTGCCCCATTTTCTCCATTTGTCCACCTAAATGGCCACGAAAAATTAAACAGACCAAACTAGGACGATCCCCAACCTCCCTGGCACGCCACGGTCGATTTTTGGCTCACAGTACGCCCGGAATCATCCCCAAAATCGTGGGCTATAGCACACCAATTTGGCTTGAAAATGCCCCGTCTGCGTTGTTTTGCTCGTTTGTCCACCCAAACGGCGACAAAAAATTAAATGAACCACACTAGGATGATCCCCAATATCCCTGGCACGTCCCGGTCAATTTTCGGCAGGCAGCAAACCCAAACCCCGAGCCCACCCCCAAAACTATGGGCTATAGCACACCGATTTAGCCCAAAAATGCCTCGTTCGAGCCGTTTTTCCCCTTTGTCCACCCAAATGGCCACGAAAAATTAAGCGAACCACACTAGGATAATCCCCAACCTCCCTATCATGCTCCGATCGATTTTCAGCACATATCACGCCTGTACCTCGGGCTCACCCCCTAAACCGTAGGCTATAGAACATTGATTTGGCCCGAAAATACCCCGTTCGGGCCGTTTCACCCGTTTATCCACCCAAATGGCCATGAAAAATTAAACGGACCACACTAGGATGATCCCCAACCTCCCTAGCACGCCTCGATTGATTTTTGGCTCACAGCACGCACGGACCCCGGGCCCAGCCCCAAAATCATGGGCTATAGCACACCAATTTTTGGCCTGAAAATGCCCTGTTCGTGCCGTTTCGCCCGTTTGTCCACCCAAATGACCAAAAAAAATTAAACGGAACACACTAGGACGATAGCCTACTACCCTAGCATGCCTTGGTCAATTTTTGGCCCACAACAAGCTCGGATCCCGGGCCCACCCCCAAAACCGTGGTCTATAGCACACCGATTTGTCTTAAAAATGTCCTGTTCACGTTGTTTCTCCCGTTTGTCCACCCAAATGGCCACCAAAAATTAAAAGGACCACTGGAATGTCTCAGTCTATTTTTGACCCATAGTATGACCGGATCCACCCCCGAAACCATCGGTTTTTTCACACTAATTTGGCCCAAAAATGCCCCGTTTGCGTCGTTTTGCTCGTTTGTCCACCCAAAAGGCCACGAAAAATTAAACGAACCACATTGGGATGATCCCCAACCTCCCTGGCATGCCTTGATCAATTTTTCTCCCATAGCACGCTTGGACCCCGGCCCACCCCCAAAACCGTCAGCTATAGCACACCGATTTGTCCCGAAAATGCCTCATTCACGCCGTTTCGCCCGTTTGTCCGCCCAAATAGCAAGAAAAAATTAAACAGTCCATACTGGGATGATCCAAAACCTCCCTGGCACGCTCGAAAGCCAGGCCTACCCCCAAAACCGTAGGCTATAGAACATTGATTTGGCTCGAAAATTCCCCTTTCGCGTCGTTTCGCTCGTTTGTCCATCCAAATGGCCATGATAAATTAAACGCACCACATTGGGATGATCCAAAACCTCCCGGGCACGCTCCGATCAATTTTTGATCCACAACACACTCGAACCTGGGGCCCACCCCCAAATCGTGGGCTATAGCACACCGATTTAGCCCAAAAACACCTTGTTCGTGCCATTTCACCCGTTTGTTCTCTCAAATGGCCATGAAAAATTAAATGGACCACACAAGAATAATCCCCAACCTCTTGTAACACCCCTATCGTTTTTCGGTCTACAACATACTCGGACCCCAGGCCCACCCCCGAAACCATGGGCTATAGCTCACCGATTAGGCCTTCGCGCTGTTTTGCCCGTTTGTTCTCCCAAATGACCACGGAAAATAAAACTGACCACACTGACACGATCCCCAATATCTATGGCATGCCCCGATCAATTTTCAACCCACAGTATGCCCAAAATCTGAGCCCACCTCCAAAACCATGGGCTATAGTACTTTGATTTGGCTAGAAAATGCCCCGTACGTGCCGTTTCGGACGTTTGTCCACCCAAATGGCCCCGAAATACTAAACGGACAACACTGGGAAGATCCCCAACCTCCCCGGCATGCCTTATTCGATTTTTGACCAACAACATATCCGAACCCTGGGCCAACCCCCGAAACCATGGGCTATAGCACACCGATTTAGCCAAAAAATGCCCCGTTCACACCCTTTCGCTCATTTGTCCACCTAAATAGCCACAAAAAATTAAACGGACCACACTGGGATGATCTCCAACCTCCTTGGCATGCGCCGATAAATTTTGGCCTACAGTACGCCCGAACCCTGGGCCCACCCCAAAAATGTGGGCTATAGCACATTGATTTGTCCCAAAAATACCTTATTCACGTCGTTTAGCTCGTTTGTCCACCCAAATCGCCACAAAAAATTAAACGGACCACACTGGGATGATCTGCAACCTCCCTGGCATGCCACGATCGATTTTCGTCTGACAGCACATCTGGACCCCAGGCCAACCCTCGAAACAGTGGGCTATAGCACACTGATTTGACCCAAAAATGCCTTATTCGCAACGGTTCGCCCATTTGTCCATCCAAATGGCCACCAAAAATTAAACGAACCACGTTGGGATGATCCCCAACCTCCCTGGTATTCCCCGATTGATTATTGGCCAACAGCACGCCCGAACCCCGGTCCCACCCTGAAACCGTGGGCTATAGCATACCAATTTGGCCCGAAAATGCCCCGTTCATGTCGTTTCGCCCCTTTGTCCACCCAAATGGCTAGAAAAAATTTAACGGACCACACTAAGATGATCCCCAACATCCCTGGCACGCCTCGGTTGATTTTTGGCCCATAGCACGCCCGAACCCTGGGCCTACCCCCGAAACCGTTGGCTATGGCACACCGATTTTGTTCGACAATACCCCGTCTGTGTTGTTTCACCCGTTTGTCCACTTAAATGTCCACGAAAAATCAAACGGACCACACTGGGATGATCCCCAACCTCCCTGGCATGCCCCGATCGATTTTGGCATACAGCACGCCTGAACCTCGTGCCCACCCCTAAAACTGTGTAATGTAGCACACCAATTTGGCCCGAAAATACCCCATTCGCGCTGATTCGCACGTTTGTTGACCCAACTGGCCATGAAAAATTAAACGGACCACACTGGGATGATCCCCAACCTCCCTGTCATGTCCCGATTGATTTTCGGCCCACAACATGAAATGACACCGGCCCACCCCTAAAATCGTGGGCTATAGCACACCGATTTGGCACAAAAATGCCTCGTTCGCCCCGTTTCGCTCGTTTGTCCACCCAAATGGCGACGAAAAATTAAAAGGACCACATTGGGACAATCCCCAACCTCCTAACATGCCCAGATTGATTTTTGACCCACAGCACGCCCGAACCCCGGGCCCACCCCCAAAATCGTGGGCTATAGCACACCGATTTAGCCTAAAAATGCCTCATTCACGCCGTTTCGCCCATTTGTTTACACAAATGTCGATGAAAAATTTAACGGACCAAACTGGGACGATCCCCAACCTCCCTAGCACACCCTGATGGACTTTTGGCCCACAACACGCCCGAACCCCAAACCCACTTCCAAAACCGTGGGCAATAACACCCCAATTTGGCCCAAAAATGCCCCGTTCGCTCCGTTTCACCCGTTTGTCCACCCAAATGACCATGAAAAATTAAACGGACCATACTAGGACGATCCCTAACCTCTCTAACACGCCTTGATCGATTTTTGACCCACAGCATGCCCGGACCTCTGCCCCTCAAAATCGTGGACTATAGCCCAACGATTTGTCCTGAAAATACCCCGTAGCACCGTTTTGCCCGTTTGTCCACGCAAATAGCCACAAAAAATTAAATGGACCACATTGGGACGATCCCCAACCATCCTGGCACACCCCGATCGATTTTTAACCCACAGCACGCCCGAATCCCGAGCCCACCCCCAAAACCTTGGCTATGACACACTGATTTGGCCCAAAAAATCCTCGTTCACCCCGTTTTACCTATTTTCTACAGATATGGCCACGAAAAACTAAACGGACCACATTGGGATGATCTCCAACCTCCCTGGCATGCCCCAATCAATTATTAGCCTACAGCATACTCGAACCCCAGGCCCATCCACAAAACCGTGGGCTATAGCACATTGATTTGGCCCGAAAATTCCCCGTTCGCGCCGTTTCACCCGTTTGTCCACCCAATTGGCCTCGAAAAATTAAACAGACCATACTGGGAGGATCCCCAACCTCTTTAGTGCGCCCCGATAGATTTTTGGCCTATTACATGCCCTGACCCCAGGTCCACCCCAGAAACCATTGGCTATAGCGCACCGATTTGGCCTAAAAATTCCCCGTTTGCGCGTTTTCGCTTATTTTTTCACCAAAATGGCCACGAAAAATTAAATGGACCACACTAGGACGATCCCCAACCTCCATGGCATGCCCCAATCGATTTTAGACCCACAGCATACCCGAACCTCAGCCCCACCTCAAAATCATGGGCAATACCACAATGATTTGGCAGGAAAATGCCCCATTTGCACTGTTGCTCCCGTTTGTCCATGGAAATGGCCATGAAAAATTAAATAGACCATACTGGGATGATCCCCAACCTCCCTGGCATTCCCTGATCGATTTTTGACCCACAGTACGCTCGTACCCTGAGCCCACCCTAAAAACTGTGGGCTATAGCACACCGATTTGGCTAAAAAATGAATCGTTCTTCCCGTTTCGCTTGTTTTTCTACCCATATGGCCACATAAAAATAAACGGACCACATTGGGATGATCCCCAACCTCCCTGGCACACCCCAATTAATTTTCAGCCCATAGCACGCCCGAACCCCAGGTCCACCCTCAAAATCGTGGGCTATATAGCACACCAATTGGGTCCACCCCCAAAAAAATGGGCTATAGCACACTGATGTGGCCCAAAAATGCCCCGTTTACGCTGGTTTGCCCGTTCGTCCCCCCAAATGACCACAAAAAATTAAACGGACCACACCGGGATGATCTTGAACCTCCCTGGCATGCCCCGATCAGTTTTTGGCCTATTCCACGCCAGGACCCTGGGCCCACCCCCAAAATCATGGGAAATAGCACACCGATTTGGTTAGAAAATGCCTCATTCGCATCATTTTGCCCGTTTGTCCCTTCAAATGGACACAAAAAATTAAACCGACCACACTAGGATGATCCCCAACCTACCTGGCATGCCCAGGTCAAGTTTTGGCCCATAGCACGCTCGGATCCTGGGCCCACCCTCGAAAGCGTGGGCTATAGCACATCAATTTGGCCCAAAAATACCCCGTTCGTGCCGTTTCGCCCGTTTCTCCACCCAAATGGCCACGAAAAATTAAACGAACCACATTGGTTTGATCCCCAACTTCTCTGGCATGCCCCGATCAATTTTTGGCCCATAGCACGCCCGATCCCCGATCCCACCACCAAAATCGTAGGCTATTGCACACCGATTTGGCCCGAAAATGCCCTGTTCGCGTCGTTTCGATCGTTTGTCCACCCAAATTGCCACAAAAAATTAAACAAACCACATTGGAATCATCCCCAACATCCCTGGCACTCCTTGGTTGATTTTAGACCCACAGCACGCTCGGACCCCGATCCCACTCCTAAAACCATGGGTTATAGCACACCTATTTGGCCCAAAAATGCCCCGTTTGCGTTGTTTTTCTTGTTTCTCTACCCAAATGGCAACGAAAAATTAAATGGCCCACACTGGGATGATCCCCAGCCTCCCTGGCATACCCCGGTCGATTTTTGGCCCACAACCGCCTGGACCCCAGGCCCACCCCCCAAACCTTGGTCTATAGCACACTGAATTGGCATCAAAATGCCCTATTCACGCTGTTTTGCCCATTTGTCCACCCAAATGGCCACAAAAAATTAAACGGACCACACTGGGATGATCCATAACCTCCCTGGCACACTCCGATCAATTTTCGACCCAAAGCACGCCCGGACCTGAGGCCCACCCCCAAAATCGTGGGCTATAGCACACCGATTTAGCCCAAAAACACCTCGTTTGTGCCATTTCGCCCATTTGTTCACACAAATGGCCACGAAAAATTTAATGGCCCACACAAGGATGATCCCCAACCTCTTGGAACATCTCGATCGATTTTCGGTCCACAACATACTCCAACCCCAGGCCCACCCCCGAAACCATGGGTTATAGCTCACCGATTAGACATCGCGCTGTTTTGCTCGTTTGTTCTCCCAAATGACCACAAAAAATAAAACTGACCACACTGGGACGATTCCCAACTTCTCTGGCATGCCCCGATCAATTTTCAGCCCACAGTATGCCCAAAGTCCGGGCCCACCTCCAAAACCATGGGCTATAGCACTTTGATTTGGCTAGAAAATGCCCCGTACGTGCCGTTTCGGACGTTTGTCCACCCAAATGGCCCCGAAATATTAAACGAACAACACTGGGACGATCCCCAACCTCCCCGGCATGCCTTAGTCGATTTTTGATGCACAGCATATCCGAACCCTGGGCCAACCCCCAAAACCATGGGCTATAGCACACTGATTTAGCCAAATAATGCCCCGTTCACACCCTTTCGCCCATTTGTCCACCTAAATAGCAACGAAAAATTAAACGGACCACACTAGGATGATCTCCAACCTCCTTGGAATGCGCCGTTAAATTTTGGCCTACAGTACGCTCGAACCCCGAGCCCACCCCCGAAAATATGGGCTATAGCACATTGATTTGTCCCAAAAATGCCTTGTTCACGTCATTTAGCTCGTTTGTCCACCCAAATCGCCACAAAAAATTAAACGGACAATACTGGGATGATCAGCAACCTCCCTGGCATGCCACAATCGATTTTCGTCTGACAGCACATCTAGACCCCGGGCCAACCCTCGAAATAGTGGGCTATAGCACAATGATTTGGCCCAAAAATGCCCCGTTTACGCTGGTTTGCCCGTTTGTCCCCCCAAATGGCCACAAAAAATTAAACGGATCACACCGGGATGATCTTGAACCTCCCTGGCATGCCTCAATCAATTTTTGGCCTATTCCACGCCTGGAACCCGGGCCCACCCCTAAATTCATGGGCAATAGCACACCGATTTGGTCAGAAAATGCCTCATTCGCATCATTTTGCCCGTTTGTCCCTTCAAATGGACACAAAAAATTAAACATACCATACTAGGATGATCCCCAACCTACCTGGCATGCCCAGGTCAAGTTTTGGCCTACAGCACGCTCGGATCCTGGGCCCACCCCCGAAAGCGTGGGCTATAGCACATCAATTTGGCCCAAAAATACCCCGTTCGTGCTGTTTCGCCCGTTTCTCCACCCAAATGGCCACGAAAAATTAAACGAACCACATTGGTTTGATCCCCAACTTCTCTGGCATGCCCCGATCAATTTTTGGCCCATAGCACGCCCGATCCCCGATCCCACCACCAAAATCGTGGGCTATTGCACACCGATTTGGCCCGAAAATGCCCTGTTCGCGTCATTTCGCTCGTTTGTCCACCCAAATGGCCACAAAAAATTAATCGAACCACATTGGAATCATCCCCAACATCCCTGGCACTCCTTGGTTGATTTTAGACCCACAGCACGCTCGGACCCCGATCCCACTCCTAAAACCGTGGGCTATGGCACACCTATTTGGCCCAAAAATGCCCGGTTTGCGTTGTTTTTCTTATTTCTCTACCCAAATGGCCACGAAAAATTAAATGGCCCACACTGGGATGATCCCCAGCCTCCCTGGCATGCCCCGGTCAATTTTCGGCCCACAACCGCTTGGACCCCAGGCCCACCCCCCAAACCTTGGTCTATAGCACACTGAATTGGCATCAAAATGCCCCATTCGCGCTGTTTTGCCTATTTGTCCACCCAAATGGCCACGAAAAATTAAACGGACCACACTGGGATGATCCACAACCTCCCTGGCACGCTCCAATCAATTTTCGACCCACAGCACGCCCGGACCTGAGGCCCACCCCCAAAATCGTGGGCTATAGCACACCGATTTAGCCCAAAAACACCTCGTTTATGCCATTTCGCCCGTTTGTTCACACAAATGGCCACGAAAAATTTAATGGCCCACACAAGGATGATCCCCAACCTCTTGGCACATCTCTATCGATTTTCGGTCCACAACATACTCCAACCTCAGGCCCACCCCCAAAACCATGGGTTATAGCTCACCGATTAGGCCTTCGCGCTATTTTGCTCGTTTGTTCTCCCAAATGACCACGAAAAATAAAATTGACCACACTGGGAAGATTCCCAACATCTCTGGCATGCCCCGATCAATTTTCAGCCCACAGTATGCCCAAAGTCCGGGCCCACCTCCAAAACCATGGGCTATAGCACTTTGATTTGGCTAGAAAATCCCCCGTACGTGCCGTTTTAGACGTTTGTCCACCCAAATGGCCCCGAAATATTAAACGGACAACACTGGGATGATACCCAACCTCCCCGGTATGCCTTAGTCAATTTTTGATCCACAGCATATCCGAACCCCAGGCCAACCCCCGAAACCATGGGCTATAGCACACCGATTTAGCCAAATAATGCCCCGTTCACACCCTTTCGCCCATTTGTCCACCTAAATAGCAACGAAAATGTAACAGACCACACCGGGATGATCTCCAACCTCCTTGGCATGCACCATTAAATTTCGGCCTATAGTACACCCGAACCCCGGGCCCACCCCCCAAAATGTGGGCTATAGCACATTAATTTGTCCCAAAAATGCCTTGTTCACGTCATTTAGCTCGTTTGTCCACCCAAATCGCCACAAAAAAATAAACGGACAACACTGGGATGATCCGCAAACTCCCTGGCATGCCACAATCGATTTTCGTCTGACAGCACATCTGGACCCCGGTCCAACCCTCGAAACAGTGGGCTATAGCACACCGATTTGGCCCAAAAATGCCCCATTCGCAACGTTTCGCCCATTTGTCCACACTGGGATGATCCCCAACCTCCCTGGCATGCCCTGATCAATTTTTGGCCAACAATACACCCGAACCCTGGGCCCACCCTAAAATCGTAGGCTATAGCATATCGATTTGGCCCGAAAATGCCCCGTTCATGTCGTTTCGCTCGTTTGTCCACCCAAATGGCCAGAATAAATTTAACGGACCACACTTATACGATCCCCAGCCTCCCTGGCAACCTCCAATCGATTTTTGTCCCATAGCATGCCCGAACCCTAGGCCTACCCCCGAAACCGTTGGCTATGGCACACCGATTTGGTTAGAAAATGCCCCGTCCGCGCTATTTCACACGTTTGTCCACTTAAATGGCCACGAAAAATCAAATGGACCACACTGGGATGATCCCCAACCTCCCTGGAATGCCCCAGTAAATTTTGGCATATAGCACACCTGAACCTCGTGCCCACCCCCAAAACTGTGGGCTGTAGCACACCGATTTCGCCTAAAAATGCCCTATTCGCGCCGATTCGCACGTTTGTCGACCCAACTGGCCATGAAAAATTAAACGGACCACACTGGGATGATCCCCAATCTCCCTGACACGTCCCGATTGATTTTTGGCCCACAACATAAAATGACACCGGCCCACCCCCAAAATCGTGGGCTATAGCACACCGATTTGGAGCAAAAATGCCTCGTTCGCCTCGTTTCGCCCGTTTGTCCACCCAAATGGCGATGAAAAATTAAATAGACCATACTGGGACAATCCCCAGCCTCTTGACATGCCCAAATTGATTTTTCGGCCCACAATACGCTCGAACCCTGGGCCCACCCCCAAAATCGTGGGCTACAACACACCGATTTAGCCTAAAAATGTTTCATTCACGCCGTTTCGCCCATTTGTTCACACAAATGTCGATGAAAAATTAAATGGACCAAACTGGGATGATCCCAACCTCTCTAGCATGCCTTGATGGACTTTCGGCCTAAAACACGCCCGAACCCCAGACCCACTTCCAAAACCATGGGCTATAGCACCCCAATTTGGCCCAAAAATGCCCTATTCGCTCCGTTTCATCCGTTTGTCCACCCAAATGACCACGAAAAATTAAACGGACCATACTAGGACGATCCCCAACCTCTCTGGCATGCCCCAATTGATTTTCGACCCGCAGCACGCCCGGACCTCTTTCCCCTCGAAATCGTGGACTATAGCCCAATGATTTAGCCTGAAAATGCCCCGTAGCACCGTTTTGCCCATTTGTCCACGCAAATAGCCACGAAAAATTAAACGAACCACATTGGGATGATCTCCAACCACCCTGTCACACCCCGATTGATTTTTGACCCACAGCACGCCCGGACCCCGGGCCCACCCCCGAAACCATTGGCTATGGCACACTGATTTATCCCAAAAAATCCTCGTTCGCCCCATTTTACCTATTTTTCTATCGATACGGCCACGAAAAACTAAACGGACCACATTGGGATGATACCCAGCCTCCCTGGCATGCCCCAATCAATTATTAGCCCACAACATGCTCGAACCCCAAGCCCATCCTCGAAACCGTGGGCTATAGCACATCAATTTGGCCTGAAAATGCCCCGTTCGCGCCGTTTCGCCTGTTTGTCCACCCAATTGGCCTAAAAAAATTAAACAGACCATACTGGGAGGATCACCAACCTCCTTAGTACGCCCCGATAGATTTTCGGCCCACTACACGCCCTGACCCCAGGCCCACCCAAGAAACCATTGGCTATAGCATACCGATTTGGCCTAAAAATTCCTTTTTTGCACCTTTTCGCTCATTTTTCCACCAAAATGGCCATGAAAAGTTAAATGGACCACACTAGGACGATCACCAACCTCCATGGAACACGCCGATCAATTTTAGACCCACAACATACCCGAACCTTTGCCCCCCCCCCCTCAAAATCATGGGCAATAGCACAATGATTTGGCAGGAAAATGCCTCATTTCCACTGTTGCTCCAGTTTGTCCATGCAAATGGCCATGAAAAATTAAATGGACCATACTGGGATGATCCCCAACCTCCCTGGCATGCCCTGATCAATTTTTGACCAACAGTACGCCCGTACCCCGAACCCACTCTCAAAAATGTGGGCTATAGCACACCAATTTGGCCAAAAAATGAATCATTCTTCCCGTTTCGCCCATTTTTCTACCCATATGCCCACGTAAAAATAAACGGACCACATTGGGATGATCCCCAACCTCCCTGGCACACCCCAATCAATTTTCAGACCATAGTACGCCCGAACCCCAGGTCCACCCTCAAAATTGTGGGCTATATAGCACACCGATTTGGCCTGAAAATGCCCCGTTTACGCTGGTTTGCCCGTTTGTCCACCCAAATGGCCACGAAAAATTAAACGGACCACACCAGGATGATCCTGAACCTCCCTGGCACACCTTGGTAAATTTTTGGCCTATTCTATGCTCGGACTTCGGGCCCACCCCCAAAATCATGGGCAATAGCACACCGATTTGGTCAGAAAATGCCTCATTCGCATCGTTTCGCCCGTTTATCCCCTCAAATGGACACAAAAAATTAAATAGATCACACTGGGATGATCCCCAACATACTTGGCATGCCCAGGTCAAGTTTTGTCCCACATCATGCCCGAATTCTGGAGCCACCCCCGAAAGCGTGGGCTATAGCACATCAATTTGGCCCAAAAATACCCCGTTCGTGCCGTTTCGCCCGTTTCTTTACCCAAATGGCCGCGAAAAATTAAACGGACTACATTGGTATGATCCCCAACTTCTCTGGCATGCCCCGATCAATTTTTGGCCCATAGAACGCCGGATACCCGAGCCCACCACTAAAATCGTGGGCTATTGCACACCGATTTGGCCCAAAAATGCCCTGTTCGCATCGTTTCGCTCGTTTGTCCACCCAAATGGCCACAAAAAATTGAACAAATCACATTGGAATCATCCCCAACCTCTCTGGCACTCCTTGGTCGATTTTAAACCCACAGCACGCTCGGACCCCGATCCCACTCCTAAAACCGTGGGCTATAGCACACCTATTTTGCCTAAAAATACCTCGTTTGCATTGTTTTTCTCGTTTCTCTACCCAAATGGCCAAGAAAAATTAAATGGCCCACACTGGAATGATCCCCAGCCTCCCTGGCATGCCCCGATCGATTTTCAGCCCACAACCGCCTGGACCCCAGGCCCACCCCCCAAACCTTGGTCTATAGCACACTGAATTGGCATGAAAATGCCCCATTCGCGCTATTTTGCCCATTTGTCCACCCAAATGGCTATAAAAAATTAAACGGACCACCCTGGGATGATACCCAACCTTCCTAGCATGCCTCAGTCGATTTTCGTCCCATAGCACGCCCGAATCTCGGGGCCACCCCCAAAGCCGTGGGCTATTGCATACTGATTTGGCTAAAAAATTCCCCGTTGACATCGTTTCACCCGTTTGTCCACCCAAATGGCATAAAAAATTAAACAGATCACACTGGGATGATCCCCAACCTACTTGGCATGGCCTGATAGATTTTCCGCCGACAGCATGCCCAGACCCTTAGCCCACCCCCAAAACCGAGGACTACAGCACATCGATTTGGCCCGAAAATACATCATTCACGCTGTTTTGCCCGTTTCTCTACCCAAATGGCTATGAATAATTAAACAAACCACACTGGGACTATCCCCAACCTCCCTGGCCCACCTCGGTCAATTTTTGGCCCACAACATGCCCAGACCTCGCGCCCACCCCCAAAATTGTGGGATATAACATACCGATTTGGCCCAAAAATGTTTTGTTCGCGCTGTTTCGCCCATTTGTCCACACAAATGTCCACGAAAAATTAACATACCAGATTGGGATGATCCCCCAACCTCCCTGGCACACCCCAGTCGATTTTTGGACTATAACATGCCCTAACCCCGGGCCCACCCTGGAAACAGTGTGCTATAGCACACTAATTTATCCCGAAAGTGCCCCATTCGCGCCGTTTCACCCATTTGTCCACCAAATGGCCACAAAAATATAAACGTACCGTGGGCCTACCCTCAAAACCGTGGCCTATAGCACAGCGATTTAGACAGAAAATGCCCCGTTCGCGCCGTTTTGCCCGTTTGTCCCCCCAAATGGCCACAAAAAATTAAACGGACCACACAGGGACGATCCCCAACCTCCCTGGTATGCCCCATTTGATTTTTTGCCCACAGCATACCCGGACCCTGGGCCCACCCCCAAAACCATGGGCTATAGCAACCGATTTGGCTCAAAAACTCCTCGTTCGCGCCGTTTTGCCTGTTTGTCCACCCAAATGACCACAAAAAATTAAATGGACCACACCGGGATAATCCCCAACCTTCCTGGCATGCCCCGGTCAATTTTTGGCCCACATCACACTCGGATACAGGGTCAAATCGTGGGTTATAGCACACCGATTTGGCCTGAAAATGCCCCGATCACGCAGTTTCGCTCATTTGTCCACCCAAATGGCCATAAAAAATTTAGTGGATCACACTGGGATGATCCCCAACCTCCCTGGCATACCTCAGTCAATTTTCGGCCCACAGCACGTCTGGACCAAGCCTACATTTAAAACCGTGGGCTATGGCCCACCAATTTGGCCCGTAAATGCCCCATTCGCGTCATTTCACCCGTTTATACACCTAAAAGGCCACAAAATGTCAAATGGACCACACTGGGATGATCCCCAACTTCCCTGGCATGCCTTTGTTGATTTTCAGCATATAGCACACCCAGACCCCAGGTCCACCCCCGAAACCGTGGGCTATAGCACACCGATTTAGCCTGAAAAAGCCCCATTCTCGTCGTTTCGCCCGTTTGTCCATCCAAATGGCTACAAAAAATTAAATGGACCACACTGGGATGATTCCCAACCTCCCTGGCACCCCCCGATTGATTTTTAACCCATAGCATGCCCGGACCCTAGGCTCGCCCCCGAAACCATGGGCTATAGCTCACCAATTTGGCCCGAAAACTCTTCGTTCGCGCTCTTTCGCCCATTTGTCCACCCAAATGGCCACGAAAAATTAGATGGACCATACTGGGACGATCCCCAAAACCTTGGCATGCCCCGATCGATTTTCTACCCCCAGCACGCTCGGACCCTGATCCCACCCCCTAAACCGTGGGCTATAGCACATTAATTTGTCCCGAAAATGCCCCGTTCGCGAAGTTTCGCCCATATGTTCATCTCAATGACAACGAAAAATTAAATGAATCACATTGGGACGATCCCAACCTCCCACTCATACCCCGATTGATTTTTGGCCCACAACATGCTCGGACCCCGGGTCCTACCCCCGAAACCGTGGGCAATAGCACACCAATTTGGCCCGTAAATGCCCCGTTTGCGCCGTTACGCCCATTTATACACCCAAATGGCAATGAAAATTTAAACGGACTACACTAGGACGATCCCAACCTCTCTGGCATGCTCCTGTCAATTTTTGGCCCACAGCACGCCTGCACCCCTGTTCGACCCCCAAAACTATGGGCTATAATACACCAATTTTGCTCTAAACCTCCCCGTTCGTATCGTTTTGCTCGTTTGTCCACCCAAATGGCCACAAAAACTAAACGGACCACATTGAAATGATCTCCAACCTCCCTGGCATGCCCCAATCGATTTTTGGCCAACAGCACGCTCGAACCCCGGGCCCACCCCCAAAACTGTAGGCTATGGCATACCGATTTAGCACGAAAATACATCGTTCACACTGTTTCGCCCGTTTGACCACCCAAATGGCCTCGAAAAATTAAACGGACCACACTGGGATGATCCCCAACCTCCCTGTCATGCCCAGTTTGCTCCGTTTTGCCCATTTTTCTACCCAAATGGCTACCAAATATTAAACTAACCATACTGGGATAATCCCTATCCTCCCTGGCATGTTCCGATCAATTTTCAGCCATAGCACACCCGGATCCCAAGCCCACCCCCAAAAACGTAGGTTATAGCAATCGATTTGGCTAAAAAAATGCCTCGTTCGCAAAGTTTCGCCCGTTTTTCCATCTAAATGGCCAAGAAAAGTTTAATGGACCACACTAGAATGATCCTGAACCTCCCAGGCATGTCTCAATCGATTTTCAACCCACAACACGCTCGGACCCCGGTTTCACCCCCAAAACCGTGGGCAATAGCACGCTGATTTATCCCTTAAATGCCCCGTTCGCACCGTTACGCCCGTTTATACACCCAAATGGCGATGAAAAATTAAACGGACCACACTAGGATAATCCCCAACCTCCATGGCACGCCCTGGTCGATTTTTGGCCCACATAACGCCCGAACCCAGGGGCTACCCCCAAAACCGTGGGCTATAGTACACCAATTTGGCCCTAAAACTCTCCGTTCGCGCCATTTCGCCCGTTTGCACACCCAAATAGCCACAAAAAACTAAACGGACCATACTGGGACGATCCCCAACCTCCTGGGCATGCCCCAGTTTATTTTTGGACCACAGCACGCTCGGACCCCGAGCCCACCCCCGAAACTGTGGGCTATAACACACTGACTTAGCCCGAAAATGCGTCATTCACGCCGTTTTACCCGTTTGTCCACCCAAATGGCCACGAAAAATTAAATAGACTATACTGGGATGATCATCAACCTCCCTGGCATGCCCCGGTTAATTTTTGACCTACAGAACGCCCATACCTTGGGCCACCCCCAAAATTGTGGTGTATAGCACATCGATTTGGCCCGAAAATAACCCGTTCACGCAGTTTTACCCGTTTGTCCACCCAAATGGCCACAAAATATTAAATAAACCACAATGGGTTGATCTCAAACCTCCCTGGCATGCCCCGGTTGATTTTCAGCCTACAGCATGCCGGGACCCCAGGCCTACCCCCAAAACCATAGGCTATAGCACACCGATTTGGCCCAAAAATTCCCCATTTCCATCCTTTCGCCCGTTTGTCCACCCAAATGGCCACGAAAAATTAAACGGACTATACTGGGATGATCCCCAACCTCTCTAGCATGCCTCGATGGATTTTAGACCTATAGAACGCCCTTACCCCGGGCCCACCCTCAAAACCGTGGGCTATAGCATACCGATTTGGCCTAAAAATGTCTCGTTCTTGCCGTTTTGCTTATTTGTCCACCCAAATGGCCACGAAAAATTAAAAAACACCACACTAGGATGATCCCCAACCTCCCTGGCACACCCCGGTCATTTTTGGCCCACAATACACTCGGACCTCGGGCCCACCCTCAAAATCGAGGGCTATAGCACACCGATTTTGCCCCAAAATGACCCCTTCATGTCGTTTTGCCCATTTGTCCACCCAAATGGCTACGAAAAATTAAACGGACCACACTGGGACGATACCCAACCTCCCTGGCACGCCTCGATCAATTTTTATCCTACAGCACACCTGTACCCTCGGCCCACCCCCAAAACGTGGGCTATAGCACACTGATTTATCCTGAAAATGCCTCGTTCATGCCGTTTCGCCCATTTGTCCACCCAAATGTCCACAAAAAATTAAACGAACCACACTGGAATGATCCCCAACCTCCCTGGCATGCCCTGAACAATTTTTAACCCCCAGCACACCCTGATCCCGAGGCCACCCACAAAACCATGGGCTACAACTCAGAGATTTGCCCCAAAAATGCCTCGTTCACAGCGTTTGTCCACCCAAATAGCTACGAAAAAATAAATGGACCACACTGGAACGATGCCCAACTTCCCTGGCACGCCTCAATCAATTTTTATCCTAATCAGACCTTGTCCCTCATCCCATCCCCAAAACCGTGAGCTATAGCACACCAATTTGGCCTGAAAATGCCTCGTTCACGCCTTTTCGCCCGTTTGTCCACCCAAATGTCCACAAAAAATTAAACTAACAACACTGGAAAAATCCTCAACCTCCCTGTCACGCCTCGATCAATTTTTAACCCACAGCATGCCCTGACCCCGAGGCCACCCACGAAACTGTGGGCTATAGGCTCTGATTTGCCCCAAAAATGCCCCGTTCACACTGTTTCGCCCGTTTGTCTACCCAAATGGCCACCCCAAAAACCGAGGGCTATAGCACACCGATTTACCCCTAAAATGTCCCATTTATGCCATTTCGCCCGTTTGTTCACCCAAATGGCCATGAAAAATTAAACGAAGCACACTGGGATGATGCCCAACCTCCCTAGCAAGCCTCGATCAATTTTTGGCACACAGTACGCCAGAACCCCGGGACCACCTCAAAAACCATGGGCTATAGCTCACCGATTTAACCTAAAAATGCCTCGTTCGCGCCATTTCGCCCGTTTGTCCACCCAAAAGGCCACGAATATTAAACGGACCACACTGGAATGATCCTCATCCTCCTTTGCACTCCCCGGTCGATTTTCGAACCACATCACTTCCGAACCCTGGGCCAACCCCTAAAATCATGGGCTATTACACATCAATTTGGACCAAAAGTGCCCCGTTAATGCCGTTTTGCCCGTTTGTCCACCCAAATAGCCAGGAAAAATTAAACAAACCATACTGGGATGATCCCTAACCTCCCTTGCATGCCCCGGTCAATTTTTGACCCATAACACGCTCGGACCCTGGATCCAACCCCAAAATTGTGGGCAATTACGCACTGAATTAGCCCGAAAATGCCCCGTTCACGTTATTTTGCCCGTTTGTCCATCTAAATGGCCACAAATAATTAAACGGACAACACTGGGATGATCCCCAACCTCCCTAGCATGCCCCAATTGATTTTTGGCCCACTATACGCCTGGAGCCCGGCCCAATCCCCAAATCTGTTGGCTATAGCACACCGATTTAGCCTGAAAATGCTCTGTTCGCGTTGTTTCGCCCGTTTCTCTACCCAAATAGCAACGAAAAATTAAACGAACCATACTAGGATGATCCCCAGCCTCCTTGGCATGGCCCAATCAAATTTTGGCCCATAGCACGCCCGGACCCTAGGTTCACCCCACCGTGGGCTATAGCAAACCGATTTGGCCCGAAAATGTCCTGTTCAAGCTGTTTCACCCGTTTATCCAGAAAAATGGCCACAAAAAATTAAACGGACCACGCTGGGATGATCCCAACCTCCCTGGCTCTCCCATGTCGACTTTTGGCCCACAGTACGCCCAAACCTCGAGCCCACCCCCAAAACCGTGGGCTATACACACCGATTTGGACAGAAAATGCCCCGTTAATGCCGTTTTGCCCGTTTGTCCACCCAAATAGCCACAAAAAATTAAACGGACCACACTGGAATGATCCCTAACCTCCCTTGCATGCCCTAGTCAATTTTTGACTCACAACACACTCGGACCCCCGGTCCACCCCCAAAACTGTGGGCTATTACACTCCGATTTGGCCCGAAAATGCCCGGTTCACGCTGTTTTTCCCGTTTGTCCATTGAAATGGCCACGAATAATTAAATGGACCACACTGGAATGAACCCCAATCTCCCTAGCATGCCCCGGTCAATTTTTAGCCCACTATATGCCTTGAGCCCGGCCCAACCCCCAAAATTGTTGGCTATAGCACACCGATTTGGCGCAAAAATGCTCTGTTCGCATCGTTTCACCCACTTGTCCACCCAAATAGCAACAAAAAATTAAATGGACCATACTGGGATGATCCCCAGCCACCCTAGCATTCCTCGGTCAATTTTTTGCCTATAGCACGCTCGGACCCCGGGCCCATCCCCAAAACAGTTGGCCATAGCACACCGATTTGGCCCAAAAATGCCCCATTCACGCCGTTTTGCTTGTTTGTCCACCGAAATGGCTACAAAAAATTAAACAGACCACACTGGGATGATCCTCAACCTCCCTGACATGCACCGATCAATTTTTGACCCACAACACACTCAAACCCCGAGCCCACCTCAAAAAATGTGGGCTCTAACACACCGATTTGACTCGAAAATGCCTCGTTCAAGCCGTTTTGCCCATTTGTCCACCAAAATGGCCACGAAAAATTAAAGGGACCACACTAGGATGATCCCCAACTTCCAGGCATGCCCCGGTGACTTTTGGCCCACTGCAAGCTCGAAACCAGAACCCACCCCCAAAATCGTGGGCTATAGCACATCGATTTGGCCCAAAAATGCCTTGTTCGTGCCGTTTTGACCGTTTGTCCGCCCAAATAACCAGGAAAAATTAAATGGACCACACTGGGACGATCTCAACCTCCCTAGCACGCCCAGGTTGATTTTTGGCTGACAGCACGCCCGGCCCACCTCTGAAACTGTGGGCTATATCACACAGATTTTGCCCGAAAATGCCCCATTCACGCCATTTTGCTTGTTTCGCCACCCAAATGACCACAAAAACTTAAAAGTACCATACTGGGATGATCCTTAACCTCCCTGGCATGCCTCGGTTGATTTTAGGCCCACAACACGCGTGAACCCAAAGCCCACCCCCAAAATAGTGGGCTACAGCACACCAATTTGGCCCGAAAATGCCTCGTTCGCACTGTTTCGCACGTTTCTCCACCCAAAGAGCCACAATAAATTAAAAACAAACCATACTGAGATGATCCCTAACCTCTCTGGCATGCCCCAGTTGATTTTTAGCAAACAGCATGCCCGAACCCCGAGCCCACCCAAAATATTGTGGGCTATAGCACACCGATTATGCCCGAAAATACCTCGTTCACTCCGTTTTGACCATTTCCCTATCCAACTGGCCACAAAAAATTAAAAAGACCACATTGGGACGATCCTCAACCCCCCTGGTATTCCCCGATCGATTTTTGTCCGATAGCATGCTCGGATCCCAGCCCACCCCCGAAACCTTGGACTATAGCACACCGAATTGGCACGAAAATGCCCCGTTTGCGCTGTGTCACCCCTTTGTCCACATAAATATCCACGAAAAATTAAATGGACCATACTAGGATGATCCCCAACCTCGCTGGCACACCCCAGTCGATTTTTGGCCTATAGAACGCCCGAACCTCGGGCCCACCCCGAACCCGTGGGCTATAGCACACTGATTTGGCCTAAAATGCCCTGTTAACGTTGTTTCACTCATTTATCCTCCCAAATGGCCACAAAAAATTAAATAAACCACACTGGGACAATCCCCAACCTCCCTGGCACGCCACGGTTCCATCCACAGCACGCCCGGACCCCAGGCCCACCACCAAAACTGTGGGCTATAGCACACCAATTTGGCCCCAAAATACCCCGCTCATGCTGTTTTGCCCATTTGTTCACCCAAATGGCCATAAAAAATTAAACGGGCGACACTGGGATGATCCTCAACCTCCCTGGCACGCTTCAGTCAATTTTTGACCCACAGCATACCTGAACCCCGGGCCCAACCCCAAAACCATGAGCTATAGCACACCAATTTGGCCTAAAATTGCCTCATTCACACCGTTTTGCCCGTTTGTCTACCCAAATGGCCATGAAAAATAAAACGGACCACACTGGGATGATCCCCAACCTCCCTGGCATACCCTAATTAATTTATAGCCACAACACACTCGGACCCCAAGCCTACCTTATAAATTGTGGCCTATAGCATACCGATTTGAACCAGAAATGCCCTGTTAGCGTCGTTTTGACATTTGTCCACCCATATGGCCACGAAAAATTAAATAGACCATACTGGGATAATCCCCAAACTCCCTGGCACGCCCAAGTTGATATTTGGGCCTGTAGCCCACTCGAACCCCGGGCCCACCCCTAAAACCGTGTGCTACAGCTCTATGATTTGGCCCAAAAATGCCCTGTTCGGCGCCAATTTGCCTGTTTGTCTACCCAAATGGCCATGGAAAATAAAACGGACCACACTGGGATGATCCCCAACCTCTATGGCAAGCCTCAATTGATTTTCGACCAATAGCAGGCCGAGACTCCAGGCCCGGCCCACCCCCAAAACCTTGTGCTATAGCACACCAATTTGTCTAGAAAACTCCTCGTTCGCGTCGTTTCACCCGTTTGTCTATCCAAATGACCACGAAAAATTAAACAGACCATACTGGGACAATCCTCAACCTCCCTGATACGACCAGGTCAATTTTTGAGCCATATCAAGCCCAGACCCGGGCTTACCTCTGAAACCATCGGCTATAGCACATCGATTTAGCTCGAAAATGCCCTGTTTGTGCCTTTTTGCCCGTTTGTCCACCTAAATGGCCACAAAAAATTAAATGGACCATACTGGGACAATACCCAACCTCCCTGGCATACCCCGATCGATTTTCTGCCCCCAACACATCCGGGCCCCAAGCCCACCCCCAAAACCAGTGACTATAGCATATCGATTTGGCCCGAAAATGCCCAGTTCACGAAGCTTCGCCCGTTTGTCCATCCAATTGGCCACGAAAAATAAATGGACCACACAGGGACAATCCCCAACCTCCCAGGCATGGCCCGATCGATTTTTAGCCCACAACACGCCCGAACCCCGAGCCCAACCCCAAAATCGTGGGCTAAAGCACACCGATTTGGCATGTAAATGTCTCGTTCGAGCAGTTTCGCCCGTATCTCCACCCAAATGGCCATCAAAAACTAAATGGACCATACTGGGACGATCCCCAACCTCCCTGGCATGCCCCCGTCGATTTTTCGCCCACAGCACACCCGGACCCAAGACCCCACCCCGAACCCGTGGGCTAAAGCACACTGATTAAGCCAGAAAGTGCATCGTTCACACCGTTTCACCGGTTTGTCAACCCAAACCGTGGGCCAAACTAAAAACCGTGGGCTATAGCACACCTATTTAGCTCAAAAATGCCCCGTTCGCATCGTTTCGCCCATTTGTCCACCCAAATGGCCACGAAAAATTAAACGAACCATACTAGAATGATCCCCAACCTCTTTGGCATGCCCCGATCAATTTTTGGCCCACAGCACGCTCGAACCCCGGGTCCACCCCCAAAATCGTGGGCTATAGCAACTAATTTGGCCTAAAATGCTCCGTTCCCGCCGTCTCGCCCATTTGTCCACCCAAATGGCCGCAAAAAACTAAAAGAACCACACTAAGATGAACCCCAACCTCCTTGACATTCGACATTTGAATTGTGGCCCACAGCATGCCTGTACCCCGGGCCCACCCCTAAAACCGTGGGCTATAGCACTATGATTTGGCCCAAAAATGCCTCATTCGCGCCGTTTTACCCGTTTTTCAGCCAAATGGCCACGAAAAATTAAATGGACCACACAGGGATGATCCTCAATCTCCCTAGATTACCCCGGTGGATTTTTAGCCCACAGCACGCCCGAACCCCGAGCCCACCCCAAAACCGTGGATAATAGTTCACCGATTTGGCCCAAAAATACCCCATTCGCGCCGTTTCCCCCATTTCTCCACCCAAATGGCCATTAAAAATTAAATGGACCACACTGGGACGATCCCAAACCTCCCTGGCATACCCCAATCAATTTTCTACTCATAGCACCCACAGACCCCAAGCCCACCCCCAAATCCGTGGGCTATAGCACACTGATTTAGCCTAAAAATGCCCCGTTCACACCATTTTACCCATTTGTCCACCCAAATGGCCACAAAAAAATAAATGGACCACACTGTGATGATACCCAACCTCCCTGGCATACCTCATCAAATTTTAGCCCACAACACGCCCAGACACCGTGGGTTATAGTACATCGATTTGTCCCAAAAATGCCCCGTTTGCGCCGTTTCGCCCGTTTGTCGACCCAAATGGCCACAAAAAATTAAACGGACAACACTGGGATGATCCTCAACCCTCTTGGCATACCCTGATCGATTTTTGGCCCACAGCACGCCTGAACCCTGGGCCCACCTCGAAAAATGTGGACTATCGCACACTGATTTGGCCTGAAAATACTTTTGAACTATTTCGCCCGTTCGTAAACCTAATAGCCTCAAAAAATTAAACTGACCACACAAAGACAATCCCCAACCTCCCAGACACACCCCGATCAATTTTGCACCCACAGCACGCCCGAACCCCGAGCCCACCCCCAAAACCGCGGTCTATAGCACACTGATTTAGATCAAAAATACCCCGTTTGCATCGTTTCCACTATTAGTTCACCCAAATGGCCACGAAAAATTAAATGAACTATATTAGGACAATCTCCAACCTCCTTGATATGTCCTGGTTGATTTTTGGCCCACAGTATGACCGGACCCTAGGCCCAGCCACGAAACCGTGTGCTATAGCACATTGATTTGGTCTAAAAATACCCCGTTCGCGCTGTTTTACCCATTTGTACCCTGAAATGGCCATAAAAAATTAAACGTACCACACTGGGACGATCCTCAACCTCCCTGTCATGCCCTGGTTGATTTTTGGCCCCCAACACGCCTAGACCCCGAGCCCACCCTCAAAACCGTGGGATATAGCACACCGATTTTGCCTGAAAATGTCCCATTCGCGCTGTTTCACCCGTTTGTCCATCCAAATGACCACGAAAAATTAAATGAACCACACTGGGATGATCCCCAACCTGTCGGGCATGCCCCAACAAATTTTTAGCCCACAGCACGGCCGGATCCGGGCCCACCCCAAAACCTTGGGCTATAGGACACGGATTTGGCCCAAAAATGCCCCATTCGCGCCGTTTCACTCGTTTGTCCACCCAAATGGCCATGGAAATTTAAACGGACCACACTAGGACTGTCTCCAAGCTCCCTGGCATGCCCCGATCAAATTTTGGGCCACCGAACGTCTGGACCCTGTGACCACCCCCAAAACCATAGAGTATAGCACACCGATTTTGCTTGAAAATGTCCCATTCACGCCGTTTCTCACGTTTTTCCACACAAATGGCTGTAAAAATTTAAACGGACCACACTGTAATGATCCCCAACCTCCCTGTCACGCCCTAGATAATATTTGGCCCACAGTACGCCCGAACCCCGAGCCCACCCCCAAAATCGTGGGCTATAGTACATCGATTTGGCTCAAAATTTCCCCATTCGTGCCGTTTCGCCCGTTTGTCTACTCAAATGGCCACAAAAATCTAAACGGACCACACTGGGATGATCCCCAAGCCCCCTAGCTTGCCCCGATCAATTTTTGGCCCACAACATGCCTAGACCCCAAGCCCACCCCTAAAATCGTGGGCTATAGCACACTGATTTGGCACGAAAATGTCCCATTTCCATCGTTTCACCCATTTTTCCACTCAAATGGCCAAAAAAATTAAAATATACCACACTGGGACTATCTCCAACCTCCCTGGCATGCCTCGGTCAATTTTTGCCCCACCGAACGTCCGAACCCTGGGCTCACCCCCAAAACCATAGGGTATAACACACCGATTTAGCCCAAAAATGTCCCGTTCACGCCGTTTCACCCGTTTATCCACCCAAATGGAGACAAAAATTTAACAGACCACACTGGGACGATCCCCTACATCCTTGGCATGCCCCGATCAATTTTCGGCCTTGGCCCACCCCCAAAACTATGGGCTATAGCACACCAATTTGGCTGAAAAATATTCCATTTGTGCCGATTTGCCTGTTTATCCAACCAAATGGCCACAAAAATTTAAACGGACTACACTGCGATGATCCTCAACCTTCCTAGCATACCCCGATCAGTTTTCAGTCCACAGTATCCTGGACCCCGAGCTTACCCCCAAAATCGTAGGCTATAGCACACCAATTTGGCCCCAAAATTTCCCATTCGCGCCGTTTCGCCCGTTTGTCCACCCAAATAGCCACAAAAATTTAAACGGATCACACTAGGATGATCCCCAACCTCCCTGGCATGTCTGAATCAATTTTTAGCCAACAGAACGCCCGAACCCTGAGCCCATCCTCAAAACAGTAGGCTATAGCACACCGATTTAGCTCGAAAATGCTCGGTTCATGCTGTTTCGCCCGTTTGTCCACCCAAATAGCCATGAAAATTTAAACGGACCACACTTGGACGATCCGCAACCTCTCTGTCACACCCAGATAGATTTTTGGCCCACAACACGCCCGGACCGTTAGCCCACCCCCAAAATTGTGGGCTATAGTACACCTATTTGGCCCAAAATGCTATGTACGCACCGGTTTGCCCATTTCCCCACCCAAATGGCCACAAAAAGTAAAACGGACCACACTGGGATGATCTCTAACCTTCTTGGCATGCCCAGGTCAATTTTTGGCCTACAACATACCCGAACTCCGGCCTCACCCCCAAAACCGTGGGTAATAGCACACCGATTTAGCCCAAAAATTCCCCGTTTACATTGTTTTGCCCGTTTGTCCACCCAAATGGCCACGAAAATTTAAACGGACCACATTAGGATGATCCCCAACCTCCCTGACCTGCCTAGTCAATTTGTGGCCCACAGCACACCCATAACCAAGGCCCACCCCTAAAACCATTGGCTATAGCACACCGATTTATCCCAAAAATGCTCTGTTCGCGTCATTTCACCCGTTTGTCCACCCATATGGCTACGAAAATTTAAAAAAAACCATACTGAGATGATCCCTAACCTTCCTGGCATTCCTCGGTCAATTTTCGGACGACAGCACATCCGAACCCCGATCCCACCCCCGACACCTTAGGCTATAGCACACCAATTTAGCTCAAAAATTCCCCATTCGCGCCGTTTTGCCCATTTGTCCTCCCAAATGGAGACAAATTTAAACGAACCTTACTGGGATGATACCCAATATCCCTAGCACACCCCAATCAATTTTCAGCCCACAACACACTCGAACCCCAGGAATACCCCCAAAATCTTGGGCTTTCACACTGGGACGATCCCCAACCATCCTGGCATGCCCCATTCAATTTTAGGTTTACATAACACTCGATCCTCAGGTCCACCCCCGAAACCCTGGGCTATAGCACACCGATTTGGCCCAAAAATGCCTCGTTCTTACCGTTTTGCCCGTTTGTCTACCCAAATGAATATAAAAATTTAAACGGACCACACTGGAACGATGACCAACATTCCTGGCAGACCACAGCATGTCCGTACCCCAAGCCCCCCCCCCCAAAATTATGGAATTTAGCACACCGATTCTGCCTGAAAAACGCCCGTATACACCGTTTCGCCCGTTCAACCACTCAAATGGCCACCAAAATTTAAACGGACCATACTGGGATGATCCACAAACTCCCTGGTATGCCTCGGTAGATTTGTGCCCCACAATATGCCCGTACCCCGGACCCACCCCCAAAAATGTGGGTTATAGCACACCGATTTGGCTAGAAAATGCCCCCATTAGGGCTGTTTTGCCCGTTTATCAACCCAAATGGCCACAAAAATTTAAACAGATCATACTGGGATGATCCCCAACCTCCCTGGTACGCAAGAGTCAATTTTCGACCTATAGCATGTCGGGACCCCCGGCATGGGCTATAGCACACTGATTTGGCCGAAAAATGCCCCGTTCATGCCATTTCGCCAGTTTGTCCACCCAAATGGTCTATAAAATATAAACGGACTTCACTGGAATGATACCCAATCTTCCTGGCAATCCTCGGTCAATTTTTATCCCATAGAACGTCCGGACCCCAGGTCTACCCCCTAAAATGTCGGCATTAGCACACTAACTTGGCCTGAAAATACCCCATTCGTGTTGTTTTGCCCGTTTGTCCACCCAAATGGCCACAAAAATTTAAACGGACCACACTAGGATGATCGCCAACATCCCTGGTATGCCCCAGTCGATTTTTGACCCACAACACGTCCGGACCCTGTGCCCACCTCTAAAACCATGGGCAATAGCACAGCAATTTGGCCCTAAAATGCCCTGTTCGCGCCATTTCGCTCGTTTGTCCACCCAAATGGCCATAAAAAATTAAACAGACAACATTGAGATGATCCCTTACCTCTCTGGCATGCCCCGGTCAATTTTTAGCCCACAGCATGCCTGGACCCCTAACCCACCCCTGAAACCATCAGCTATAGCACACCGATTTGGCAGAAAAATACCCCGTTCGCACCGTTTAGCCCGTTTGTCCACCCAAATGGCCACAAAAATTTAAACGGATAATACTGGGATGATCTCCAACCTCCCTGGCACGCCCCTGTCAATTTTTGGCCCACAGGACGCCCAGATCCCAGACCCACCCCAAAAACTGTGGGCTATAGCACACCGATTTGGCCCGAAAACACCCCGTTCGTGCCTTTTCGCCCATTTGTCCATCGAAATAGCCACAAAAATTTACACGAACCATACTGAGATGATACCCAACCTCTTTGGCATACCCCGGTTGATTGTTTGCTCATAGTACGCTCGAGCCCCGGGGCCCAACCCCAAAACCGTGACCTATAGCACACCGATTTAGCTCGAAAATACCCCATTCGCACCGTTTTACCCATTTTTCCACCCAAATGGCCACAAAAAATTAAACGAACCATACTGTGACGATTCCCAACCTCCCTGCCACATCCCAATCGATTTTTGGCCCACAAACTTCCCGAACCCCGAGCCTACCCCCAAATTCGTAAGTTATAGCACACCAATTTGGCTACAAAATTCCCTGTTCAAACAATTATTGGTGATGCTGCTATATTTCTGTTCTTATTGAAATGGCGCTAACAATTATTATTTTTCTCGTGGCACCAGGATACGAATGCTCTGAATATGAGTTAGGTCTTAATTATTGAGCCTTTTTGGCAGAAAAAATAAGACTCGATGCTAAATCATTTTTCCCCAAAATGTTGATGTCTCATGGCCTCTCTTATAACTTTACATGAAAGTTACCAGTTTTCAAAAAAGAAAAAAAAAACTTTACATGATTAATTTTTAAGCGTCATAGGACCTTTATGTAGTATTAGTTAGTAACAGGACATTTATCATCTTGAAGGCCAATAAACTTCAAAGAGAGAAAAGACTGGATGCAATTGTAGACCAAAACTTGAATAAGAGCTACGGCATGGATGAAGTGGAGATGATGATTCAGGTGGCATTGCTGTGCACTCAGGCATCACCAGAGGACCGTCCAGCAATGTCTGAGGTGGTAAGAATACTAGAAGGAGAAGGGCTTGCTGAGAGATGGGAAGAGTGGCAGGACGTTGAAGTGAACCATAGGCAAGAATATGAGAAACTTCAAAATGCCCCGTTTGTGCCGTTTTGCCACTTTGTCTACCCAAATGGCTACAAAAATTTAAACGGACTGCATGGAGATGATCCCCAACCTCCATAGCATGCCCCGTTGATTTTTGTCTCACAGCATGCCCGGACACCGGTCCTACCCCTAAAATCGTGAGCTATAGCACACCAATTTGGCCCAAAAATGCCCATTCACGTCATTTTGCTCGTTTGTCCACCCAAATGGCCATGGAATTTAAACGGACCACACTAGGACTATCTCCAACCTCCCTGGCATGCCCCGATAAATTTTTGGCCCACCAGATGTCTGGACCCTGGGACCACCCCCAAAACCGTAGAGTATAGCACACCGATTTTGCTCGAAATGTCCCGTTCTCGCCGTTTCGCATGTTTGTCCACCCAAATGGTTGCAAAAATTTAAACGAACCATAATGCAATGATCCCCAACCTCCCTGGCATGCCCCGGATAATTTTTGGCCCACAGTACGCTCGAACCCCGAACCCACCCCCAAAATCGTGGGCTATAGTACACCGATTTGGCTCAAAATTTCCCCATTCGCGTTGTTTCACCCGTTTGTCCACTCAAATGGCCACGAAAATCTAAACAGACCACACTGGGATGATCCCCAACCTCCCTGTCTTGCCCCGATCAATTTTTGGCCCACAGCACGCCGAGACCCCAAGCCCACCCCTAAAACCGTGGGCTATAGCACATCGATTTGGCACGAAAATGCTCCATTCCCACCGTTTCACCCATTTGTCCACCCAAATGGCCACAAAAATTAAAATAGACCACACTGGGACTATCTCCAACCTCCCTGACATGCCTCGGTCAATTTTTGCCCCACCAAACGTCCGAACCCTGGGCCCACCCCCAAAACCATAGGGTATAACACACCGATTTAGCCCAAAAATGTTCCATTCGCGTCGTTTCGCCCGTTTGTCTACCCAAATGGAGACAAAAATTTAAACAGACCACACTGGGACGATCCCCTACATCCTTGGCATGCCCCGATCAATTTTCGGCCCCGGCCCACCCCTAAAACTATGGGCTATAGCACACCAATTTGGTCGAAAAATATTCCATTTTTGCCGATTCGCCTGTTTATCCATCCAAATGGCCACAAAAATTTAAACGGACCACACTGCGATGATCCCCAACCTTCTTGGCATGCCTCGATCAGTTTTTAGCGCACACTACTCCCGGACCCTGAGTGTAACCCCAAAATCGGGGGCTATAGCACACCAATTTGGCCCCAAAATTCCCCATTCGCGCCGTTTCGCCTATTTGTCCACCCAAATAGCCACAAAATTTTAAACGGACCACACTGGGAGGATCCACAACTATCCTGGAACGCACCGATCAAGTTTTAGCCCACAACACGCTTGGACCCCCGGGCCCACCCCAGAAATCATAGGCTATAGCACACCGATTTGGCACAAAAATACCCCGTTCGCGTTGTTTCGCCCATTTGTCCACCCAAATAGCCACGAAAATATAAACAGACCACTCTGGTATGATCCCTAATCTCCCTAGCATGCCCCAATCAATTTTCAGCCTACAGTATTCCTGTACCTCGGGTCCACCCCTAAAATCGTGCGCTATAAATACCAATTTAGCCTGAAAATGCCCCGTTCGCGCCATTTCACCCATTTATCCACACAAATAGCCTCAAAAATTTAAACGGACCACACTGGGATGATCCCCAACCACCCTGGCATCCCCTAGTTAATTTTTGGCCGATAGCACGCGGCCCAACCCCAATTCCATGAGCTATAGCACATCGACTTGGCTCAAAAATGCCTCATTCGCACTATTTTGCCCGTTTGTCCACCCAAATGGCCACGAAAATATAAACGGACCACACTAGGATGACCCCCAATCTCCCTAACCTTCCTGGTCAATTTTCAGCCCACAGCACACCCATAACCAAGGCCCACACCTAAAACAGTTGGCTATAGCACATCGATTTATCCCGAAAATGCTCCGTTCGCGTCGTTTCCCCCGTTTGTCCACCCATATGGCTACGAAAATTTAAACAAACCATACTGAGATGATCCCTAACGTTCCTAGCATTCCTCGATCAATTTTTGGATGACAGCACACCCGGACCCCGATCCCACCCCCGACACCTTGGGCTATAGCACACCGATTTAGCTCAAAAATTCCCCGTTCGCGCCGTTTCGCTCGTTTGTCCTCCCAAATGGAGACAAAAATTTAAAAGAACCTTACTGGGTTGATACCCAATATCCCTAGCACGCCCCGATCGATTTTCAGCCCACAACACAATCGGACCCCGAGAATACCCCCAAAATCTTGGGCTTTCACACTGGGATGATCCCCAACAATCCTGGCATGCCCCAGTCAATTTGGACCTACAGAACACTCGATCCCCGGGCCCACCCCCAAAACCGTGGGCTATAGCACACCAATTTGGTCTAAAAATACCTCATTCTCACCGTTTCGCCCGTTTGTCCGCCCAAATGGCCACGAAAAATTAAACGGCTCACACTAGGATGATCCCCAATCTCCCTGGCATGCACCGGTCAATTTTTGCCCTACAACGTGCACGAACCTTGGGCCCACCCCCAAAATCATAGGCTATAGCAAACCGATTTTGCCCGAAAATGCCCCGTTCACGCCTTTTCGCCCTTTTGTCCACCCAAATAGCCACAATGAATTAAACAGACTACACTGGGATGATCCCCAGACTCCCTGGCATGCTCCGGACAATTTTCGGCCCGCAACACACCCAGACGCCAAGCCCACCCCAGAAATCTTAGGCTACAATACACCGATTTGGCCCAAAAATGCCCGGTTCTCGCTGTATCGCCCTTTCGTCCACCAAAATAGCCACGAAAAATCAAACGAACCACACTGAGATGATCCTCAACCTCCATGGCATGCCTCGAACGATTTTTGGCTGACAGGATGCCCGAACCACGAGCCCACCCCCGAAACTGTGGGCTATTGCACATCGATTTGGTCCGAAAATGCCCCATTCGCGCTGTTTCACCCGTTTGTCCACCCAAATGGCCACTAAAAATTAAACTGACCATACTGGGATGATCCCCAACTTCCCTAGCACGCCCCACTAGATTTTTGGCCCACAGCACGCCCTGACCCTGGGTCCACCCCCAAAAATGTGGGCTATTGTACACCGATTTGGCTTGAAAATGCTCCGTTCGTACCGTTTCGCCCGTTTGTTCACCCAAATGGCCACAAAAAATTAAACGGACTACACTGGGACGATCCCCAACCTCCCTGGGATGCCCCAATTGATTTTTTGCCCATAGCACGCCTGGATCCCAGGCCCACCCCCGAAACCTGAGGCTATAGCACATTGATTTGGCCAAAAAATGCCCCATTTACGCCGTTTCGCCCTTTAGTCTACCCAAATTGCCATGAAAAATTAAACGGACCACACTAGGACAATCCCCAACCTCCCTGGCATGCCCCAATCAATTTTCAGCACACAACACACCCAGACCCTAGGTCCACCGCCAAAATTGTGGCCTATAGCTCACCGATTTGGCCCAAAAATGACCCGTATGCACCCTTTTGTCTGTTCGTCCACGCAAATGACCATGAAAAATTAAACGGACCACACTGAGATGATCGCCAACCACCCTGGCATGCCCCAATTGATTTTTGGCCCACAGCATGCTCGGACCCTAGGCCCACCCCCAAAACCCTGGGCTAAACACACCGAATCGGCCCAAAATTGCCTCGTTCGTGCCGTTTCGCCGGTTTGTCCAACCAAATGGCCACGAAAAATTAAACAGACCACAATAGGATGATCCCCAACCTACCTAGCATGCCCTGGTCAATTTTTGACCCACAACACACCCGAACCCCAAGCCCACCCTCAAATCCATGGGCTATAGCACACCGATTTGGTTGGAAAATGCCCCATTTGCGCCGCTTTACCCGTTCGTCCACCCAAATGGCCACAAAAAATTAAATGGACCACACTGGATGATCCTCAACCTCCCTGACATGCCCCGATCAATATTTCGCTAATAGTACGCCCGTAACCCGGGCCTTCCTCTGAAACCGTGCACTATAGCCTATCGATTTAGCTCGAAAATACCCTGTTAGCGCTGTTTCGCCTGTCTGTCCACCCAAATGACCACGAAAAATTAAACGGACCATATTGTAAAGATCTCCAACCTACCTGGCATTCTCTGATCGATTTTTGTCCTACAACATGCCCAGACCTCGTGCCCACCCCCAAAATCGTATGCTATAGCACACCGATTTGGCTCAACAATGCCCCGTTAGCGTCGTTTCACCTATTTGTCAATCCAAATGGCCACAAAAAATTAAACAGACCATACTAGGACGATCCCCAACCTCCCTGGCATGCCTCAGATGATTTTTGGCCCAAAGCACGCCCGGACCCTGAGCCCACACCCAAAACTGTGGGCAATAGCACACTGATTTAGCCCGAAAATGCCCCGTTCGCGCCTTTTCAACCGTTTGTCCACCCAAATGGCCATAAGAAATTAAACTAACCACACTGGGACGATCCCCAATTTTTTTCTTGCATGCCCCAAATAATTTTCGGCACACAGCACGCCCGGACCCCAGGCCCACCCCCGAAATCGTAGGCTATAGCACATCGATTTTGTCAAAAAATGCCTCATTCGCACTTTTTTACCTGTTTGTCCACCCAAAAGGACACAAAAATTTGAACGGAGCACACTGGGATGATCCACATCCTCCCTGGCATGCCTCGGTCGATTTTTGGCCTACAGCACACCCGTACCACGGGCCCACTCCCAAAGTCGTGGGCTATAGCACGTTGATTTAGCCTAAAAATGCCCCGTTCGCGCTGATTTCCCCGTTTGTCCTCCAAAATAGCCATAAAGTTTAGACAGACCACACAGTTCTATTCCCAACCTCCCTGGCACGCCTCAGTCAATTTTCAAACCACAGCACGCCCATACCCACCCCCAAAACTGTGGGCTATAGCACACTGATTTAGCCTGATAACGCCCCGTTCCCGCCGTTTTGCATGTTTGTCCACCCAAATGGCCACGAAAATTTAAACGAACCATACTGGGACGATCTTCAAACTCCCTCGCATGCCCCGGTTGATTTTCGACCCACAACACGCCCGGACCCCGGGGCCATCGCCAAAACCGTGGGTAGCACACCGATTTGACCCAAAAATGCTTTGCTCGGGCCGTTTCGCCCGTTTGTCCACCCAAATGACCACGAAAATTTAAACGGACCATACCGGGATGATCCCCAACCTCCTTATCATGCCCTGATCAATTTTTAGCCTACAGCACGCCTGTACCCTGGGCCCACCCCCAAAACCGTGGGCTATAGCACACCGATTTAGCTAGAAAATGCTTTATTCGCGTTGTTTCGCCCGTTTCTCCACCCAAATAGCCACAAAAATTTGAATGGACCATACTAGGATGATTCCCAACCTCCCTGACATGACTCGATCAATTTTTGAACCACAGTACACTCAAAAGCCAAGCCCACTCCCGAAATTGTGGGCTATAGCACACCAATTTGGCCTGAAAATGCCCCATTCGTGCCGTTTTGCCCGTTTCTCCACCCAAATAGCCACAAAACTTTAAACGGACAACACTGGGATGATACCCAACCTCCCTGCCATGCCCCGATCAATTTTTGACCCACAACCCGCTTGGACCTCAGGCCCACCCCCAAAATTGTAGTTTATAGCACACCGATTTGGACCGAAAATGCCTCGTTTGTGCCGTTTCACCCATTTGTCTACCTAAATAGCCACAAAAATTTAAATAGACCATATTAAGACGATCCCAAACCTCCCTGGCATGCCTTGATCAATTTTTAACCCACAGAATACTCGGTCCCCGAGCCCACCCCCAAAACCGTGGGCTATAGCACACCAATTTAGCCCAAAAATGCCCCATTTCGCTCGTTTATCCTCTAAAACGGACATGAAAATATAAATGGACCACGCTGGGATGGTCCACAACCTCCCTGGCATGCCCCATTTCATATTTGGCCCACAGCATTCCCGGACCCTGGCTCACCCCCGAAACCATGGGCAATAGCATACCAATTTAGCCCGAAAATGCCCCGTTCGCACCGTTTCGCCCGTTCGAGTCATTTTCCCAGTCAATTTTCAGCCCACAGCACGTCCGGACCCCGGGCCCATCCCTAAAACCATGGGTTATAGCACACCAATTTTGCCCGAAAATGCCCCTTCACGTGGTTTCGCCAATTTGTCCACCCAAATATGCACGAAAATTCAAACGGACCATACTGGGACGATCCCCAATCTCCCTGGCATGCCCAGATCAATTTTTGGCCCACACCACGCCCGGACCCAGGCCTACCCTCAAAACCGTGGGCTATAGCACACCGATTTAACCAGAAAATGCCCCGTTCGCGCCGGTTAATCCACCCAAAATTGGAATAAAAATTAAAACGGGTCACACTGGGATGATCCCAACCTCCCTGGCACGCCCCGATTGAATTTTTGCCCACATCACACCTGGACACCGTGCCTACCCCCAAAATCGTAGGCTATAGAACACCGATTTAGCTCAAAAATTGCCTTGTTCGCACTGTTTCGCCCGTTTGTCCACCCAAATGGATATGAATATTTAAACAGACTACACTAGGATGATACCAAACCTCCCTGGCATGCCCCATTGATTTTTGGGCCACAGCATGCCTAGACACAAATCTCACCCCCAAAACTGTGGGCTATAGCACACCGATTTGGCCTAAAAATGCTCCGTTCGCGCCGTTTCCCCCGTTTGTCCATTAAAATAGCCACAAAAATTTAAACGGACCACACTGGTACGATCCTCAACCTCCCTGGCATGCCTCGATAAATTTTTAGATGACAGCACACTCGGACCCCGATCACACCCCCGATACCGGGGGCTATAGCACACCGATTTAGCCCAAAAATGCCTCGTTCGTGCTGTTTTGCCCCTTTGTCCTCCCAAATAGCCACAAAAATTTAAACGGATCACACTGGGATAATCCCCAACCTTCCTAGCATGCCCCGATCGATTTTTATCCCACAACACACCCGGACCCCTGGTCCACCCCCAAAATCATGGGCTATAGCACACCGATTTGGCCCAAAAATGCCCCGTTCACCCCGTTTCGCTCGTTTGTCCACCCAAATAGCCATGAAAATTTTAACGAACTACACTGAGATTATCCCCAACCTCCCTGGCATGCCCCAATCGATTTTTGACCTACAGCATGCCCGGACCCCGAACCCACCCCCGAAACCATAGGCTATAGCACACCGATTTGGTCCCAAAACCTCCCGTTCACGTCGTTTTGCCCGTTTGTCCTCCCAAATGGCCACAAAAATTTAAACGGACCACACTAGGATGATCCCCAATTTCCCTGACATGCCTCGATCAATTTTCAGCCCACAGCACATCGATTTGGCCCGAAAATGCACCGTGCATGCTGTTTTGCCAATTTGTCCACCCAAATGGCTACGAAAATTAAAACAAGCCACACTGGGACGATCCCCAACCTCCTTCGCATGCCCCAATTGATTTTTGACCTAAAGCACTTTCAGACCTTGGGCCCACCCCTAAATTGTAGGCTATAGCACACCGAATTGGCTCGAGAAGGCACCGTTCGCATCGATTCACCTGTTTGTCTTCCCAAATAGCCACAAAAATTTAAACAGACTACACTGGGATGGTCCCCAACCTCCCTGGCATGCCCGTTCAATTTTTGGTCCACAGCATGCCCGGACCCCGAACCCACCCCTAAAATCGAGGACTATAGCACAGCAATTTAGCTCAAAAATGCCTCATTCATGATCATTGGCACGTTTGTCCACCAAAATGGCCACGAAAATTTAAACGGACCACACCGGAAAGATCCCCCAACTTTCTGGCATGCCTAGATCAATTTTTGACCCACATCATACCAGACCCCCCGGCCCACTCCCAAAACAGTGGGCTATAACAAAGCAATTTGACCTGAAAATGCCTCGTTCACACCATTCCACCTATTTGTCAACCCAAATGGACAAAAAAATTAAACGGACCACACTAGGACTATCCCCAACCTCCTTGGCATGCCCCAGTCAATTTATAGCCCACAGCACGCCCGGACATCGGGTCCACCAGCAAAACCGTGGTCTATAGCACATCAATTTGGCAAAAATGCCCTGTTCGCGCTATTTCATCCGTTTGTCAACCCAAATGGTGACGAAAATATAAAAGGACTACACTAGGAGGATCCTCAGCCTCCCTGACGTGTCCCGATCGATTTTTGGACTACAGCATGCCCGGACCCCAGGCCCACCCCCAAAATCATGGGCTATAGCAAACTAATTTGGCCCGAAAAATGTCCCATTTGCGCCGTTTCGCCCGTTTTTCCAAACAATGGCCATGAAAATTTAAACGTACCACACTGAGAGGATCCCAACCTCCCAGGCACGCCCCAGTCAATATTTAGCCAACAGCACACCCGAACCCCGAGCCCACCCCCAAAACTGTGGCCAATAGCACATCGATTTCGCTTTAAATCGCCCTGTTTCGCCCATTTGACCATCTAAATGGCCGTAAAAATTTAAACGGATCACACTGGGATAATTCCTAACCTCCCTGGCATGCCCAGGTCAGTTTTTTGGCCCACAGTAAGCTCGGACCCCGAGCCCACCCCCAAAATTGTGGGCTATGGCACACCGAATTAGCCCGAAAATGTCCCATTCGCGCTGTTTTGCCCGTTTGTCCACCAAAATAGACACAAAACTTCAAACAAACCACACTGGGATGATCCCCAACCTCTCTAGCATGCCCCAGTCAAGTTTTGGCCCACATAACGCCCTGACCCTAGGTCCAACCCCCAAAACCATGGACTATAGCACACCGATTTAGCTTGAAAAATATCCCGTTCGCGTCGTTTTACCCGTTTGTCCACCCAAATAGCCACAAAAATTTTAACAAACCACGTTGGGATGATCCTCTACCTCCTTGGCATACCCCGATTAATTATCAGCCCACAGCACGCCCGGACCCCAGGTCCACCCCCAAAACTATGGGCTATAGCACGCCGATTTGGCTCGAAAATACCTCATTTGCACCGTTTTGCCCGTCAGTCCTCCAAAATGGCCACAAAATATTAAACGGACCATACTGGGATGATCCCCAACGTCCCTGGTATGGCCCCGATCAATTTTTTGCCCACAGCACGCCCAGATGATGCGCCCACCACCAAAACTGTAGGTTATAGCACACTGATTTGGCCTGAAAATGCCCCGTTTACGCCGTTTTGCCCATTTGTCCACCCAAATGGCCACAAAA